>BNCR01000010.1:6941903-7541903 GCA_014656515.1 Oryzias celebensis
TGGATAAAAGAGGGAAGGATTTTTAATTTATTAAGTTGAGTAACAAAAAAAGTGAAGATAAAAGACAAAAAGATAAATGTAGTCATGTTAATGGAAATTTGCTTGTGCATGCGAATTTATGTATGCCAGTGAGTATGCAAACATTTAGGAACCAGTGCTTTGACCTTTCTGTGAAGTAACTACAAAAAGCTGTTATGAGTCCTCTGGGTCTTTGTAGCATGCTATATTCTTTTAACTTCATTACTCAAACAAATAAAAAATACAAAATGTTTGGAAATGTGTAAAAAAGAGGAAATTGACAGAATACCATCTATATCAAATTAAAAAGCTACTTTTTAAGTTTGAAAAAAAATGGTTAAAAACAACATGAGATGTGAAGATTTAAAAAGCTTCAAGCCATGTTTGTATATGAAAACAATTTTGTAAAAAAAAAAAGAATGAAGAATCTTTAGGACATAAAAACCTGCCAGGGTGACGAGTAAGTCCCTACCTCTGTTGAATCGCCAGACTCCCCAAAAGCTTCAAGAAAGTCTGTGGGACTTTTTCTCAGAGTCTGGTCAGCACGCAGCGTGTTGTCATTGTAAGAAGACACAAACTTAAAGTCACTGGTTCGAGATCCTGTTGTCAAGTACGCGTCATAATTGTAAGCACTGCGTAAAGTTCCTGTGCCGTCAACATCTGCGTAATTAGGAGGTAAATAACCGCTGGGGATGGCAACTGCTCCATCAAACAACAGTCGGGGCTTTCTCCTGCGACAAAACCTCACACCCAAGATGATGATGATGAAGGTCAGGAAGAAGGTGGACACACAAACCAGAGCGATGATCAGATAGGAAGTCAGTTTGGAGTTCTTTTCATCGTAAGAAATATCCTTCAGTTCAGGCACCTCAGCCAAGTTATCTGAGATCAGTAAATACATGGCACAGGTGGCAGACAGAGAGGGCTGTCCGTTATCTTTGACTGCAACAACCAAGTTCTGTTTCATGCTGTCAGATTGGGAAATGTCCCGCTGCGTCCTGATCTCTCCGCTGTGCAGCCCAATGGTGAAAAGTCCTGGATCAGTGGATTTGACTATATGATAGGACAGCCAGGCGTTCTGTCCAGAGTCCGCGTCCACCGCGATCACTTTGGACACCAGAGAGCCTCCATGTGCTGCTTTGGGGACCAGCTCGGTCATGAAGGAGCTGCCCTCAGGGGCGGGGTACAGAATCTGAGGAGAGTTGTCATTCACATCCGAGATGAACACACTCACGCTCACGTTGCTGCTCAGTGGAGGAGAACCGTTATCTCTGGCCATCACCTGCACTTGAAAACTCCTCAACTGTTCATAATCAAACGACCTGACAGCGTGGATCAGCCCCGTGTCTCCGTTCACAGACACATAGGAGGACACCGGGGCTCCGTTCACCTCAGCAGCTAACAGAGAATAAATCACTGTGCCGTTTTGTCTCCAGTCGGGGTCTCGAGCGCTCACAGAACACAAAGTGGAGCCAGCTTGGTTGTTTTCGCTGACATATGCGCTGTACGACTGTTCCTCAAACACAGGTGGGTTGTCGTTGATGTCAGCTACAGATAAGTGAACAGTTTTAGATGAGGACAGAGGTGGAGAGCCCTCGTCAGTGGCGCTGATTGTAATGTTGTAATCAGACACTAGTTCACGGTCCAGCTGTCCTGTGCTCACCACAGAATAATAGTTTTTGATGGAAGGAACCAACTTAAAAGGAGCATTTGCTTGAATGGAACAGCGAACCTGTCCGTTTTTGTCAGAGTCTCTGTCCTGCACATTAATGATGCCCACCTCTGTACCAGGAGGGGCGTTCTCTGGGATGGAGATGGACAGAGATTTCAAATAAATCACTGGTGGGTTGTCATTCACGTCAGTAACATCGATCAGAACTTTAGCATATGAAGTTAGCCCTAAACCATCTTTAGCTTCCAATCTTATTTCAAATGATGTAATTTCTTCATAGTCAATCTGACCACTTAATCTAATTTCTCCCGTTTTGTGATCGATAGAAAACACATGGACCTCATCTTCAGACACGTGTCCGAATAGATACGTCACATCTGCGTTCACTCCTTCATCTGCATCAGTTGCACTAACTGTGATAACTAAAGTGTCTGGAGGAGAGTTTTCAGGAAGAGTTGCTTTATAAACATCTTGACTAAAAACTGGGGCGTTATCATTTGCATCCAGTACAGTAACA
Source organism: Oryzias celebensis (assembly GCA_014656515.1). Classification (NCBI taxonomy): domain Eukaryota; kingdom Metazoa; phylum Chordata; class Actinopteri; order Beloniformes; family Adrianichthyidae; genus Oryzias; species Oryzias celebensis. The sequence goes on from BNCR01000010.1 coordinate 6,944,111, forward strand.
TGAATGATTACTGTACCTGATCTCTGCGGAGATCCACCATCCACAGCTATGAGGAGTAAATTTATATCATCTTGTTTTTCTCTGTCCAGCGTATTCTCCAACAGCAATTCTACTTTGTTGTTATCAACTGAGAGAACGAAATTGTCGTTTTTTTGGAGCGTGTATTTCTGAACTGCATTCTGGCCTATATCTGCGTCGTGGGCCTCTTGGATCGAGAAGCGATTTCCTTTGTCTGCCGATTCTCTAATTTCCATTTCTATTACATTTTCTCTGAATTTCGGTGAATTATCATTTGCATCTTGAATATGAAGACTAACACGGTGAAGCTCTAACGGGTTTTCTAAAACTAGATCAACATTAACGACGCACGACGGCTTCTTTCCACAAAGGCTTTCTCTGTCAATTCTCTCCGATGTGATTAAATCTCCGGTGTTCATGTTGATGTCACAGAAGCGTCTCCGAGCTCCTGCAAAATCCAGGCGGGCCTTTCGAGAAGATAAAACCTTAGGATCAATCCCCAGATCCTTGGCGACATTTCCAATAACTGATTGTCGTTTTATCTCCTCTGGAAAAGAATAGCTCAGATCTCCATGAACGAAGCGCAAAACCACGACGAGGAAACAAAAGCGGAGCACCAGAGCCAACGTTGAAAGACCTTTATATTCCATCATTTTGATCTCAATAAAACACTGATGTATTCCAAAGGTAATAAATGAATAAATAAAAAATCCAAGAGAGGAGTCTATGACGAAGGAAAAACGATCGCGGTCCTTAATTATAAATGCAGACCTTGCATTCTGGGCTGTGGCTGAGTGTGGGTAGAGAGGCTGCGTCTTATTTTTTTCTGTTAGTCAACAGCGACACCCTGAGTCAATTTCATATCAGTTAAACTGTTTGTCAAAAATGTACAAACAAGTAACAAACCACAAAATGTATAAAAAACAAAAAAAACATCTTCCTTCATGTCGTAAAATAAAAGACGTTCAAATATGTCATTGTTTACTGTGCGTTGCGCTCTTTTTAAATTACTTTTCCTTGAATTAACACGTTTTCTTTTTTTTTTTTTGTTTTTGTTTTTTTAATCTCTGACATCTTAATCAGTTTGCTTCAACCCCCTGGCTGAAATCTTACATTGGAGACACAATTACACGTTGGCGAATTTGAATGTCTACGAGTCAGGGTGACGCTCTCATCATGGCGGTAACGTCACGTCAGCATTTCCCACAATAAGCACATAGCGCACAGATCCACGGACGTACTATACTAAAAAACACAGGCCAGGAGAGAAAGGGCATAACATGGGTATAATCTCATTTCCTTGAATTTCTCACTGAGGGAAGAGCCACAGAAGAACTCAATTGTTTGGACCTTTACGCACAAAATGGTGCGTAAATAGGATGGAAATGTGGGTTTATGCAAAACCTGACGCAAACTACTAAACAAAATCACTCGAAAAGACTTGCATCTACTTGCGCTCATTTTCAAGTTGACATGGGACCGTGCATGACACATTTCAATGATTTGATTACGTGCGCGCGCGCACACAGAAACACAAAAGGCGTTAGGTGGCTAAACCCGAATGTTACACAACTTGGCAAAATGACTTAAAAAGAAAAAAAAAAAATACCAGTAATTTACAATTTTTTGTGCTTGTCTATCCTAGCTTTCGATTTAGGTAATCAAGCAGGAATGACTAAAATCCATCTGGTTCGCAGCAATCGTTGGACTAAAAAGGCAGAGAACTGCAAAAAAAAAAAAAAAAAAACTTGGTGTTATGTCAAAGTAAAAAACAAAAACAAAAGTTCCTAACTTCGATTTGTCCTCATTTTGTTGTTGTTGTTTTCTTAAAAAGCATGTATTTTTGATTCTGGTCACTAGCATCGAAATGCACAGATTCTTCCGAACCATGATGTTACAGGTGGGACTTTTGAACAACCTGCCCTCCCCAACACCCGCCCTATTTGCCAGTACTTGTTGCTACAGTTATCAACGATGTTGAGAAAAGACAATAACATGTATTTGTCCGTGAAACAACAAGGAGAAAACATATATTATTAAATAGTACTGTTTACCTTTCAGTCGTAACTCTCTAAGACCTTTCTTTCGTTCGCACATTTTCAGATCTAGGAGAATGTCATGTTCTAATCTAAAATCTTAACAGTTAGGAAAAACAAAGGTGCCTGGTCAGTAAAAAAGAAATAACAACGTTTCGAGAGTGCGTTTCTTCAGAACATAGAACGGAATACATGGAATATAATCGGAACTCAGTCTTTTCCTTCCAGCGGTCTGACCGTTGACGCTTATAATCGGGATCCACGATTCTCCGGATTTGCGTTTCCAAGGCGAAGTTTAAGGGCCTCGTTTTTTTCTGAGAAAAGAATTCGGGTACTGCTGATGTTTGACTAGCTTTGGGATGGTTGCACAAAAGATAAGTCCAAAAAGTTAAGCACTAGTCAGCACAGAACAACAAGCAAGAGACAATAAAACAAAAACAGACAAAACAAAAAACAAAAACAAAACAGTGGCAAGCCGCAGGTGTATCTGAGATAAACATGCCTTGCCCGTCGATGAGTCAGTAGAAGACGCAGGTTCATCTTCCTCTACCGCCCTCCTAAGCCTGTTTTTTTTTTTTTTTTTTTTTTTTTACCGCTGCTGTTCTATAGGATTTCTTACAGTTCTCCAGAGGTGCTTGGATTCATATACAGGAATTGATAATGCACGCCTGTAACCAGTCTGTTCACCGTGAACTGCATGACAGTTCGGTCCAGCTAAAACTGGCCAGCATACTCTGAGAGAAATGATATTTTGAATTGTTCTGTCTTTCTTCTTTTGCAACTACAAACTTTTTTCTTTTGAATCCCTGCCGTCAAACTTCTAAAAAACTGATGTAACCTTTCTGCATTGGACATTTACAAACCTTAATCAAGTGATCACAGTAAATTTAATGTTTTTTTTTTTTCAAACATAGATATGGATGTGATAAATCCAAACTTTAGAAAAACAAAGATGTCATGTAAATGTCTCATCTCGATTTACAAAAATGGAAAGTAATCAAGAAATGAAGCAAGCCTTTTTACATACTCCGTTCAGAGGGCAGTGTGTGTCATTGTGAGGGGAAAAAAAAATAATTAAAGTCACTAGTTCGGCATCATGTACACATCAGAATTATAAACTCTGTGTAAAATTCCTGTGCCGTCAACATCTGTGTATTAGCTGCAAGGAATAGTGACTGAAATGCGCCCTAAAAATTTACTTGAAGAGAGGATGAAAACAATTGAAGGATCAACAAAGCATCGAGTGGCACCGGTGTCCACTTAGGTTGGGACATTCATTCAGCAAACTTCAGGAAATTTCAGACGTTTATAAGCAAGATGCAAATTTAAAATGTAAAAGGAAATATTTTTTGAATTCAGGACAATGGATACAATTAGTGAAAGCACAGATTCAAATTTTTCAAACCAAAAAAGACAGGTCTCCTTTTATGTTGACAAAACATTGTCGTAGGACTTAACAAAGTCATTGGGTCTGATTGATTCAGTTAAATCTTTTTTTTAACATCCAACGTTTTTTATGATACATTTCAGATTTAAAAATAGCATAGATTATGTATTCTTATGATTTAAATAAGATTGGAAAAAAATGGCAACTTCCCTAAGGGATGTTTGACAGGTGAGACAGATTTGTTTTGCCAATTTTTTCGTAACTAATAAAGACTATTATCAACAAAAATAAAAAAAAATAACGAATACATGTCAAAAATAGGGGTTCCTACCTGGGGTGATTGCCCTGCATCATTAAAGCCCTCGAGAAAGTCCGTGGGACTTTTTCTCAGAGTCTGGTCAGCTGGCAGCGTGTTGTCATTATAGGAGGACACAAACTTAAAGTCACTGGTTCGAGATCCTGTTGTCAGGTACGCGTCATAATTGTAAGCACTGCGTAAAGTTCCTGTGCCGTCAACATCTGCGTAATTAGGAGGCAGATAACCGCTGGGGATGGCAACTGCTCCATCAAACAACAATCGGGGCTTTCTCCTGCGACAAAACCTCACACCCAAGATGATGATGATGAAGGTCAGGAAGAAGGTGGACACACAAACCAGAGCGATGATCAGATAGGAAGTCAGTTTGGAGTTCTTCTCATCGTAAGAAATATCCTTCAGTTCTGGCACCTCAGCCAAGTTATCCGAGATCAGTAAATACATGGCACAGGTGGCAGACAGAGAGGGCTGTCCGTTATCTTTGACTGCCACAATCAGGTTCTGTTTCATGCTGTCAGATTGGGAAATGTCCCGCTGCGTCCTGATCTCTCCGCTGTGCAGCCCAATGGTGAAAAGTCCTGGATCAGTGGATTTGACTATATGATAGGACAGCCAGGCGTTCTGTCCAGAGTCCACGTCCACCGCGATCACTTTGGACACCAGAGAGCCTCCATGTGCAGCTTTGGGGACCAGCTCCGTCATGAAGGAGCTGCCCTCCGGGGCGGGGTACAGAATCTGAGGAGAGTTGTCGTTCACATCCGAGATGAACACATTCACACTCACGTTGCTGCTCAGTGGAGGAGAACCGTTGTCTCTGGCCATCACCTGCACTTGAAACCTCCTCAACTGTTCATAATCAAACGACCTGACAGCGTGGATCAGCCCCGTGTCTCCGTTCACAGACACATAGGAGGACACCGGGGCTCCGTTCACCTCAGCAGCTAACAGAGAATAAATCACTGTACCGTTTTGTCTCCAGTCGGGGTCTCGAGCGCTCACGGAACATAAAGTGGAGCCAGCTTGGTTGTTTTCGCTCACATATGCGCTGTATGACTGTTCCTCAAACACAGGTGGGTTGTCGTTGATGTCAGCTACAGATAAGTGAACTGTTTTAGATGAGGACAGAGGTGGAGAACCCTCGTCAGTGGCACTGATTGTAATGTTGTAATCAGATACTTGTTCACGGTCCAGCTGTCCTATGCTCACCACAGAATAATAGTTTTTGATGGAAGGAACCAACTTAAAAGGAGCGTTTGCTTGAATGGAGCAGCGGACCTGTCCGTTCTTGTCAGAGTCTCTGTCCTGCACATTAATGATGCCCACCTCTGTACCAGGAGGGGCGTTCTCTGGGATGGAGCTAGACAGAGTTTTTACGATAATAAATGGAGCGTTATCATTTACGTCAGTGATATCAATGACCACTTTTGCCTCAGAAGTCAGACCATAGCCATCTTTTGCCTCAATCATGACTTCATATTTTGACTCCACCTCATAATCAATGTTACCTGTTACAGTTATTTCTCCAGTTTTTCCATCAAGTGAAAATATATTTTGCATTTTGTCCGACAATCGGCTAAATTCATAAGTTATCTCTCCATTTATTCCTTCATCTGCATCTGTTGCGCTCACTCTGATAACTGGAGTGTTTAGCGGAGAGTTTTCTTGTAAAGTCGCTGTATAAACGAACTCAGAAAACACTGGAGCGTTATCATTAGCATCAAGCACTGTGACATGGATGACTACAGTCCCTGATCTCTGAGGAGAACCACCATCTACAGCCGTCAGCAATAATTTCATCTCCTGCTGCTGTTCTCGATCTAATTCTTTTTCCAAAACCAGTTCTCCGTATTTATTGCCAGCATTTGTGGTTTGAACATTCAGCACAAAATGAGCGTTTTCCTGCAGAACGTAGCTCTGAACAGCGTTCAGGCCTATATCTGCGTCATGAGCAGCATTAATGCGATACCGAGCTCCTTTAACAGCTGATTCCCTAATTTCAAGCTTAATAACGTCTTTCGGAAACATCGGTGCGTTGTCATTTATGTCTTGAATCTGCAAGGATAGCCGGTGAAGCTCCAGAGGATTTTCTAGAAGCAGGTCGAATTTCAGAACGCACGTCGGCTTTTCTTTGCAATGCTCCTCCCTGTCCATTCTTCCAGAAACAAACAGATCTCCGTTCTTCTGGTTAATTCCGCAATACTGCTTTCCATTTCCCTCAACCTCAACGCGAGGTTTGCGAGCAGTCAGTCTCTCCAGTTCGACTCCGAGATCTTTGGCGATATTTCCAAAAACAGATCCGGGCTTCAGCTCCTCTGGGACAGCGTAGCTCAGGTCTCCTTTCACACAACGCACGAGAACAAAGACAAAGAAAAGGCCAACTGTCTGTGAAACGCGCACTGAATGTTCCATCATAACGCACTTCTTCCGGAAAAAAATAAAACAGTGGTTAACCTGTCATACAAGTAAGAAATATATCATGCACGAAACAATGTCGCTGCAATCTTGATTTATAAAGAACAGAGCCCTGACTCTAATGGGTGGTGTGCAAACTGGTCAGAACAAAGCTCGTATTTTAAACGGCCCTACAGTGACACCATGAGTACGATTAACATGTTTGCAGTTTTTTTTTTTTTTTAACAAATTGTTTTTCCGAACGATAATTTTTGATTTTGTGTCATGTTTTTCAAAAGCAGACATATCAATGTTGCCCGTTTCAAACCCCTTTTCCCCCTCTCTTTCATTACGGTATTTTACATTTTTCATATTTAAACTTTTATTTAGAATTGAAATGTTTCTTGTGTTTGTTCTTTTCTTTTCTTTTTTTTTTTATTTTGCCCTTTCAGATTTTGTCTTATAAACTTTATGGCGATGAAAAATAAGGCATTTGAGAGAGCAGATTTTTTTTTCAAATGGTAAACATGTTTTAACATTATAGTCATGCGTTCATCGCTTAGAAATAAACTGAGTTACCCCCACCCCCCAAAAGGGTGAGGAGGGAGTACAGTTCTATCCTGCTAAAGGTAGTTATGTCAGAATAGTTTAGGTAGTGCGACATGAAAGGAGCAATTTATATCATGTAACTCATAATCAGTTTAAAAAAACGAAATAAATCAGAAGTTTGTGTGTGGTGAGGACACACACACACACACACACATATATATATATATATATATATATATATATATATATGTATATATAGTATATATGTGTGTGTGTGTGTCTGTGTGTGTTTGAGAAGAATGTGTAATCATATTAAAATGTTGGTTCAGTTTATTTTGCAATTATGTAGATGTATAAGGTATGTTTTAAGTTCAGACTGTTATCAGTTTAATACACCCTCGACGTTTTAGTTTCCCGGGATTATCTATCTTTTGCAGAGAATCATATTTTATAAATGTATAAATGTGTTTATTACAAATATAAAAAAAAAAAAATCAGCAGACGTATTTACATGAATTAAAACTAATTTAATAAACCACACGAAAGTGCTGTAAACAGAAGGTCAATACTTTCAGTACCATGGACAGCGATATGAATGACCTCACATGACAGAGAGAAACATCAAATCAAAGCACCTAAACCCAGAAGCTAATTTGTTCAGTCAAGTTTAATGCTATATTCAGAAAAATATTTTGTCTGTTTCAAGGCTATTCAGTACACATGCTGTGGCAAAACGGAAAAATAGGTTGAAATTACTACAAAAAACAAAATGTACAAAAATAAATACAACACCTAACTGTCCTTAGTTACTGAGGTCATTAAAATGGCACTGCAAAATACAAAACTTTGTCTTGCAAGAAAAACAAAAAAAAAGGCTTAAATGTTTCAATTTGCCATAAAAATATCTGTACCCAAGAATAAAAATATCAAATGTGAAAAATACATGGTGACATTAAAAAAGTGACTATTGTAAAATATAAGCAGAAAAACCTACATGGTGAGGTTTAAGAGCGACAGAAACAGAAAAAAAAAGTGTCTGGTGCATTTGTAGCTTTGTTGCGCCCAAATGAATACTTTGGATGTGCGCAATTTGTGTTTAATAAAACATTTTACATGTAAGATGTTCAGACTTTGTGCAAGCAAAAGACATTTAAAAATACCCTACCTGAGGAGAAGCGTCTTCCTCTGCAAAACAAGTAATAAAATCAGATGGACTCTTCCTGAGAGTCTGGTCAGCAGGCAGTGTGTTGTCATTGTAAGAGGACACAAACTTAAAGTCACTGGTTCGAGATCCTGTTGTCAGGTACGCGTCATAATTGTAAGCACTGCGTAAAGTTCCTGTGCCGTCAACATCTGCGTAATTAGGAGGCAGATAACCGCTGGGGATGGCAACTGCTCCATCAAACAACAGTCGGGGCTTTCTCCTGCGACAAAACCTCACACCCAAGATGATGATGATGAAGGTCAGGAAGAAGGTGGACACACAAACCAGAGCGATGATCAGATAGGAAGTCAGTTTGGAGTTCTTCTCATCGTAAGAAATATCCTTCAGTTCTGGCACCTCAGCCAAGTTATCTGAGATCAGTAAATACATGGCACAGGTGGCAGACAGAGAGGGCTGTCCGTTATCTTTGACTGCCACAATCAGGTTCTGTTTCATGCTGTCAGATTGGGAAATGTCCCGCTGCGTCCTGATCTCTCCGCTGTGCAGCCCAATGGTGAAAAGTCCTGGATCAGTGGATTTGACTATATGATAGGACAGCCAGGCGTTCTGTCCAGAGTCCGCGTCCACCGCGATCACTTTGGACACCAGAGAGCCTCCATGTGCAGCTTTGGGGACCAGCTCAGTCATGAAGGAGCCGCCCTCCGGGGAGGGGTACAGAATCTGAGGAGAATTGTCGTTCACATCCGAGATGAACACACTCACACTCACGTTGCTGCTCAGTGGAGGAGAACCGTTATCTCTGGCCATCACCTGCACTTGAAAACTCCTCAACTGTTCATAATCAAACGACCTGACAGCGTGGATCAGCCCCGTGTCTCCGTTCACAGACACATAGGAGGACACCGGGGCTCCGTTCACCTCAGCAGCTAACAGAGAATAAATCACTGTACCGTTTTGTCTCCAGTCGGGGTCTCGAGCGCTCACAGAACACAAAGTGGAGCCAGCTTGGTTGTTTTCTCTCACATATGCGCTGTACGACTGTTCCTCAAACACAGGTGGGTTGTCGTTGATGTCAGCTACAGATAAGTGAACAGTTTTAGACGAGGACAGTGGTGGAGAGCCCTCGTCAGTGGCACTGATTGTAATGGTGTAATCAGACACTAGTTCACGGTCCAGCTGTCCTGTGCTCACCACAGAAAAATAGTTTTTGATGGAAGGAACCAACTTAAAAGGAGCGTTTGCTTGAATGGAGCAGCGGACCTGTCCGTTCTTGTCTGAGTCTCTATCCTGCACATTAATGATGCCCACCTCTGTACCAGGAGGGGCGTTCTCTGGAATTGCACCCATTATTGATTTTACATAAATTACTGGGGCATTGTCATTCACGTCAATCACATCAATCATTAATTTGGAATCAGATGAAAGTCCATAACCGTCTTTTGCGTAAATGCGCATTTCATACTTTGGATCAGTCTCATAGTCAAGTGTTCCGATCACTCTTATTTCCCCAGTTTTACTGTTTAAAGAGAAAACCTTTTTTGCTTTTTCTGTGATGCGACTGAACTCATACGTCACTTTACCATTAATGCCTTCATCCGCGTCTGTTGCTCTTACAGCAGCCACGACTGTGTCAATTTGAGCGTTTTCCGGTAAACTGGCTTTGTAAACGGTCTGATTAAACACTGGCGCGTTATCATTAGCATCGAGCACAGTCACATTTATAGTCACACTGCCTGATCTTTGCAGATTTCCGCCATCAGTTGCAAACAACGCAAAATTTAAACCCTGCTCTTTTTCACGATCAAGCTCTTTTTCTAAAATCAGCTCGATCTTCTTGGATCCATCAGTATCATCTTGCACAGACAAAACAAAATGTTCGTTTTTTTCTAAACTGTATTCTCTTACTGCGTTTTGTCCGATATCCGAGTCGTGAGCTTCATTTATACGATACCTTGCTCCCTTGTTGGCCGACTCACTTATTTCCAACTTAACTAAATCTTCAGGGAAATTCGGCGAATTATCATTTATGTCCTGGATGAGCATTGAAATACGATGCACCTCCAAAGGGCTTTCCAGAACCAATTCAAATCTAAGAACGCATGACATTTTCTCCCCGCAAAGCTCCTCGCGATCAATGCGTTTTTTGATGACAAAATTCCCAGTTTTAAGATCAAGATCGCAGAGGTGGTGATCCTTTTCTCCAAAGTCAATGCGAGCTTTTCGTTTGAAAAACTCCCCCACTCCCAATCCCAGATCCTTCGGAATATCTGCAACAATGGATCCGGGCCTCATCTCCTCCGGAATGGTGTAGCTGAAGTCTGCAGCTTCGACGTTAATAAAATAAGCTATCACATAAGCAAAGCAAAGAAAATATGTTTGTTTCTTCTTCATTGTTTTAGCCAAAAACAACTGTCGTCCACGGATTCCCGTTGCTCCGAAACGTCCAATGTATTTGCCGCAGGAATCCACGTCAATCAGTAACAAAAGCGAGTCCGAGTCCCAAGCTTGTGTTCTCTTTTAGAAAGGGTGGAGGGAGGAAGCGGGATCTGCGAGTGAACAGCGACATCATGAGACCAATCGAAAAATATGTCCAATGAGCAGAAAAATAAGAGTAGAATAACTTAATTATTTTTATAATAATTATAATTATTGTTGTTTTATTTTTACAAGATTTAAAGATGGAATTCATGTGAATCAATCCGTTGGAGATCCCTTTGACAACATGCATTGTTTTAAATGCGCTTTAATATAATCGAGTCAGCACCATGGAAAGAGATAACGTGTCTTTAATAAAGACTAAATCTATTTTTTCGCCATTAAAGCACTGTAATTTCCGCACTATAAGCTGCTACTTTTTCAAAAACTTTGAATTTTGCTGCTCAAACAATAATGCGGCAAATTTATAGACATTTACGTGTTAAGCAGGAACCGATGGAAGCATGAGGGTGTCCTGCCGATTGGCTGTGAGATCAACACAATAAACTCCATCTAAAATAAACTTCTATTTGTTTGACATTCTGTAAAAGAGACTTTACTGAATGAAAGAGAGAAAATGAAAAAAAGTACTTTCTGGACAAAAGCCATCCTTGATTTTAAACATTAGGCGAAAGATGAATCTATCGACGGCTGCTGTGCGCAACGGAGGACCTGTGGCAGGCGGAGGAGAACTGTCAACAACCCTAAAATTAGCAAATAGGAAAGCGATCATTATTATTTATATATTTAGTTGTGGAGAATCTTTTAAGAACAACGAGCACCTGGTTTGTCTAAAAATTGCAAAAACTCTGCGGTGCAGGTCTTAAATTCCGCTCATCGTCCTGACATTTGCAGTGCAGCACAGTTTTGGGACAACGCCTGCTTGTTGATTTTTGAAAAATATATGTTGCTCCCCAACCAGAATAGAGGGAGGATTGTCATTATGTATTCAGAGTTCTGACAGATAGCTCTTCCATTACGCCCGCAGCGAAAGCGGATTGTCCGCTGTTCTTCGGTGTAAAAAAAAAAAAAAAAAAAAAAAAGTCCACATTCTCTCTCCCTCCAACAAGGAAAACGTATTCTTTCTCTTTACAATCATAGTCCTCAGTTAACGGTTTTTGAAGGTAAGCCTAAATTTCTTCCTCTAAATGAGAAATCTTCGGAGACTAGTTGCCCAACAACTTCTATCTCTATTCACGAAGCATTGTAGTATCGATGCCATTTCCAAGGTTAGAAGACCAGTTTAAGGGAATTCTTGACCTGTGTTTGGTATCTTTTAACTGTCAACATCATAAGAGGCATGACCATCCTCCCCCACCTTCTCATTCATGATGCAGAGCAAACCAACAGAACAGGACGAAATAATAAATGCAAACAATGTAAAATAGCAAGACAACAAAACACTTAATGAAAAACCCACGCTTAAACTCAAATTCGACCAAAGAAGAAAGGGAAATTGTGTCCCAGAATTCCTTGCACTGCCAAATGTGACAGGAGGCCCATTGTATCTGTGACCACCACTGCAGTAAATAAAAAATCACTCACGTTTTGAAACTACAAATAATTGCCCTATTCCTTCTGTAACTTTAGAAAATCTTAATCATAGAATATTAGAGAATTAGAAGTTTATTTTCGAGCTTATTACGCTGATGTCAATCATCGCAGCATGACAGAATGCCTTCACGTGTTGCTCGGTTCCAAGGGGTTAAAAAGGCACTGTTCGATTATGTTAACATTATTAATGTTAATTTAATGGTTGACTTGAAAAAAATTTTATGTTTTGTTGAACTGTTAAAAGTCAAAGCGTGTACTGTTAAATGTAATGCAGAAAATTGTTGTATATGTATATATGCATACATAAAAAAAACAAAATACTTTATAATCAACGTGAATGACAGAATAAATAGCAACTCTGCTCCAAATGACCACAAGAACTTCCAGCACCAGAGAGACACAAACAAAACTGTACGTCTGTTCATAAAAAATGGAAAATGGTGATATCTTACCCCGATTGCCCAGTGTCATGAAATGCATAAGGCAAACAAAAAAGTCAAGAAGCCATTCTTACTAAACTTGGGCCACGCTCTTTAAAGATATCTACCAAGGCAGTCATGGGTGGCGCTTCCCCTTTTCAAAAAGGGGGGCCGGAGGGTGTGTTCAAAATCTCGGGGAATCACACTCCTCAAATTTGTAAAATACATGGCACATAACATTTTTGTTCACTAATTTAAATTAAAGTTATTAAAATGTGGAATTCTCACCTGAGAAGATTCATCTGAATCCCCCAAAGCTTCAAGAAAGTCAGTGGGACTTTTCCTCAGAGTCTCATCAGCAGGCAGCGTGTTGTCATTGTAAGAGGACACAAACTTAAAGTCACTGGTTCGAGATCCTGTTGTCAGGTACGCATCATAGTTGTAAGCACTGCGTAAAGTTCCTGTGCCGTCAACATCTGCGTAATTAGGAGGCAGATAACCGCTGGGGATGGCAACTGCTCCATCAAACAACAGTCGGGGCTTTCTCCTGCGACAAAACCTCACACCCAAGATGATGATGATGAAGGTCAGGAAGAAGGTGGACACACAAACCAGAGCGATGATCAGATAGGAAGTAAGTTTGGAGTTCTTCTCATCGTAAGAAATATCCTTCAGTTCTGGCACCTCAGCCAAGTTATCTGAGATCAGTAAATACATGGCACAGGTGGCAGACAGAGAGGGCTGTCCGTTATCTTTGACTGCAACAATCAGATTCTGTTTCATGCTGTCAGATTGGGAAATGTCCCGCTGCGTCCTGATCTCTCCACTGTGCAGCCCAATGGTGAAAAGTCCCGGATCAGTGGATTTGACTATATGATAAGACAGCCAGGCGTTCTGTCCAGAGTCTGCGTCCACCGCGATCACTTTGGACACCAGAGAGCCTCCATGTGCAGTTTTGGGGACCAGCTCCGTCATGAAAGAGCTGCCCTCAGGGGCGGGGTACAGAATCTGAGGAGAGTTGTCGTTCACATCAGAGATGAACACACTCACGCTCACGTTGCTGCTCAGTGGAGGAGAACCGTTGTCTCTGGCCATCACCTGCACTTGAAAACTCCTCAACTGTTCATAATCAAACGACCTGACAGCGTGGATCAGCCCCGTGTCTCCGTTCACAGACACATAGGAGGACACCGGGGCTCCGTTCACCTCAGCAGCTAACAGAGAATAAATCACTGTACCGTTTTGTCTCCAGTCGGGGTCTCGAGCGCTCACAGAACACAAAGTGGAGCCAGCTTGGTTGTTTTCGCTCACATATGCGCTGTACGACTGTTCCTCAAACACAGGTGGGTTGTCGTTAATGTCAGCTACAGATAAGTGAACTGTTTCAGACGAGGACAGAGGTGGAGAGCCCTCGTCAGTGGCGCTGATTGTAATGTTGTAATCAGACACTAGTTCACGGTCCAGCTGTCCTGTGGTCACCACAGAATAATAGTTTTTGATGGAAGGAACCAACTTAAAAGGAGCGTTTGCTTGAATGGAGCAGCGGACCTGTCCATTCTTGTCAGAGTCTCTGTCCTGCACATTAATGATGCCCACCTCTGTGCCAGGAGGGGCGTTCTCTGGGATGGAGCTAGACAGAGTTTTTACGATAATAAATGGAGCGTTATCATTTACGTCAGTGATATCAATGACCACTTTTGCCTCAGAAGTCAGACCATAACCATCTTTGGCCTCAATCATGACTTCATATTTTGACTCCACCTCATAATCAATGTTACCTGTTACAGTTATTTCTCCAGTTTTTCCATCAAGTGAAAATATATTTTGCATTTTGTCCGACAATCGGCTAAATTCATAAGTTATCTCTCCATTTATTCCTTCATCTGCATCTGTTGCGCTCACTCTGATAACTGGAGTGTTTAGAGGAGAATTTTCTTGTAACGTCGCTGTATAAACGGACTCAGAAAACACTGGAGCATTATCATTAGCATCAAGTACTGTGACATGGATTACTACAGTCCCTGATCTCTGAGGCGAACCACCATCCACAGCCGTCAGCAATAATTTAATCTCCTGCTGCTCTTCTCGATCTAATTCTTTTTCCAAAACCAGTTCCCCGTATTTACTACCAGCATTTGTGGTTTGAACATTCAGCACAAAATGAGCGTTTTCCTGCAGAACGTAGCTCTGTACAGCGTTCAGGCCTATATCTGCGTCATGAGCAGCATTAATGCGATACCGAGCTCCTTTGTCAGCTGATTCACTAATTTCAAGCTTAATAACGTCTTTCGGAAACATCGGTGCGTTGTCATTTATGTCTTGAATTTGCAAGGATAGCCGGTGAAGCTCCAGAGGATTTTCTAGAAGCAGGTCGAATTTCAGAACGCACGTCGGCTTTTCTTTGCAATGCTCCTCCCTGTCCATTCTTCCAGAAACAAACAGATCTCCGTTCTTCTGGCTAATTCCGCAATACTGCTTTCCATTTCCCTCAACCTCAATACGAGGTTTCCGAACAGTCAGTTTCTCCAGTTCGACTCCGAGATCTTTGGCGATATTTCCAAAAACAGATCCGGGCTTCAGCTCCTCTGGGACAGCGTAGCTCAGGTCTCCTTTAACGCTGTGCACGAGAACAAAGACAAAGAAAAGGCCAACTGTTTGTGAAATGCGCACTGAATATTCCATCATAACGCACTTCTTCCGGAAAAAAATAAAACAGTGGTTAACCTGTCATACAAGTAAGAAATCTATAACGGACGAAACAATGTCGCTGGAATCTTGATTTATAAAGAACAGAGCCCTGACTCTAATGGGTGGTGTGCAAACTGGTCAGAACAAAGCTCGTATTTTAAACGGCCCTACAGTGACACCATGAGTACGATTAACATGTCTGCAGTTGTTTAAAATAATTCGTTTTTCCAAAAGATATTTTTTATTGAAGTGTCATGTTTTTCAAAAGCAGACATATCAGTGTTCCCCGTTTAAAACGCATTTTTTCGTCTCTTTCTTTACGGTATTTGAAAGTTTTCACGTGTTGGTTATTTTTCTTTACATTTTTGTCTCATACCTGTTATAGAGATTAGAAATATGACATTTGGTGGAGCAGAACATGTCCCTAATGGTAAAACATATTTTAATGAAGTAGTCATGTTTTTTTTTAATAATATGAGCACACCCAGCAAAATTAGAGAAAAAAAGCAGTTTTACATTTTTTATCCTGTTTAATTTTGTTAACTTCAGGATAGTTTAGGCAGTGCTACAATAAATTAATACATTATATTACGTAGCTTGTGATTGTTCTCAAAAAAATAAACAAAAAAGGAAATACTAGAGAGAATATGTAATATGCACATGTTTGACAAGAATGCCTAATCAGATGAAGATGTTTGTTTTCCATGTGAAACAAGTTTGCTTTACAATTATATGCATGTAAAATTGTGTGTTAACTTTTGACTGTCATCAGTTTAATACCCCCTAAACATTTTTGTTTCTCCATTATATGTATATATTATTTTTACATAGAAGCATATTTTAGAAGTGTAAATATTTTATATATGAAAAAAATACATTAGCAAAAGCATCTACTTAAAAATATTAATAATTTATATAACATACGACAGTGCCAGTAACAGAAGTTCAACACTTTCAGCATCAAGTACAGTGACGTGAACGACCTCACATGACAGATATACGCGCATGGTTATATACTTCATTCCTTCACATATATCCTTCAATATCAAATTGAAGGACACAGAATAAATAGCAACTAGCAACTAATTTCAAAATGATCACAAAGACTTCCAGCAGCAGACAGACACAAACAGAAATGTACAACTAATCATGACCAACAAAAGATGGTGATATCTTACCCCGATTGCCCAGTGTCATGAAAAGCAAAATGCACACAAAAAAGAAAGTCCAGATGCCATTCTTACTGAACTTGGGTCACTTTCTTTAAAGATAAATACTATTTATATTATCAAAAAACTCACTTTTGAGAGTTTTTTTTTTTTTTTTTTTTTTTGTCAGGACTCAACCGTCCAGTTCCACCTCTGACCACAAGGCTCCATGTTACTGAGCACTTATTCTCTTCTTTACCTTGCCCTGCCAGACTTCTGCCTTTTTCTTTGCCTCCCTGTCGGGCTCCACGTTTTTGATTCCAGCCTGTTTTTTTACTACGCCTTGCCATGCCCTGCCCTTGTCTGTTTTGAGGATCAATAAACCTAGTTGCATAGGGATCCAAAGACCTCGGCCTCTTCGTCACACTTTCAAAAAAATACTCCTACTTCAAAATATGTTACAGCTAGACAGGAAACAAAAGAAAGTGCATAGCTTTTATATTACCATGATTGTATAAAGACACTGTGACTATAATTAAGCAGTACGAATTTAAAAAAAAGTTAAAAGCATGTTCCACTATTCCAACAACAAGCAGAACAATTCAGAAATCACTCCCGAATCTTTGATATCTCTCTGACATCATGAACGATAAATCCCAACTAATTACAGCAAAACAAAGTTACAAAATGTTCTTTCAGTTCCCCATAGGTACTGGAAATCATAGAGAGGGATAACTGACGTACCTGCAACCAACTTGCAGTGAACTACATGATAGATCGGGCAATCCAGCTAAAACTGGCCAGCATACTCTGAGAAAAACTTTGGGTGTTCTCAGACTGGACATAATTGGCTCGTTTAAAGTGAACCAGAGTTTGTGTTCCCTCGATAATCCAGGACAAATATTTACTCTGAATACACCAAAGCAAACCCTTGTTCAGGACCGGTAACCGCTCTCAGCCAGCGCGTCAAAAACCCGACGAATTGGGTACACCAATTTCTGACCCGGAGGGCTCCTTCCCAGGTGTCAACATGTGACGACTTGAGAGTGAAAATGGGTTTCTCTCGGACCTGTCTTTCGAGGTTGTCTCAGGTCGTTTCCATTCAGATTGCGCTTCGGTTCGGTTCGGTCTGAGATTCCTCAGCCTGAATACAAAGCTCTCCAGGAACGAAATAACTGAATCAAAGCGGCAACCGTACAAGCAGCATTATTCAATGTTAACAGAGTAGGAAAAATGCAACAGATGAGCTGCGTATAAATGTAAAGCTGCAGACAAATGTAAAGCACGACTGTTATCAAACAGGAAAATAATGGTCAAACTCCTTACTTACTAGACCGTTAATTTTATCTTGCTTTGCAGCACGCACTGCTGTGACGTCATCCCAAAAGCTACATTGTAGTTCCTCAACAGAATCATCTTAAATACAATGCCATAACACCACAACAATGAGACTGCAACTCATTTAAACGTAGTCGGAAGAATGCATTAAAACAACGTTTAACCTGATACACATTGCTTCTCACTATTTTCCCGACAATCTATATCATAAACACTTATCATGCTACCTTCATAGCCGTTGTCTTCCCAGTAACCGCGTTGCGGCATCTCTCCGCCATACCAAAGTAACAGTAAAAAGTGTTTTATCTGACCTTAATACCAATATTAAAAATTGCTCAGCAAAATATATAGTTTGAATCCGTGACTTGTCCAGAGAAGGGTAGTAAAAAGCAAGACTTCCATAATTTCCGTCTCTTGATGCTTTGTCCCACTCTCTTAATTTCTGGCCAATAAGTGAAGAGATCTTAAGCCACTGCATTTTGTTCGCAAGCTTTGTTCTGGAACAGGATAGTCCATTTTTTTTTAATTTATTTTTTAAACTTGTCCTGCCCAACAGCTGAGCAAAACAGATATGAGCTGAGAGCCTCTTGTGTTTGACAGATTTTACTCTTACAATCGGGGGTTATAAATCATAGCGAACACAAAATGTATGTTGGTATAAGCCCCTTTTGTAATCCAAACGATACTTTATTAATATTGATTTATTTATTTTTTTGTGTTCTTTTTGTTGGACCGGACGGAAAAGGAAAGGGGAAAAGGAGGGAGTTGGGGGGGGGGGGGTAGATAATGGATTATAGAAGTTAGAGAAGGACTACTGGGAAGGGAAGGTAGAGTTGTAAATCTACTGGCAACAAAATGCTGGATCGTATACCCATTGCAATAGTGATTGTTGGTCTACAATGGGCAGGGCCTATCCACACACTCAGCTGTTACATACCTGCCGGCTCCAAGACTGTTCACATACTTGTCCACATCCAGTTCGCACGCACACTTGTGCATACCAACCAACACATGTAAAGCATTACATTCTATCACGCACACTATTTGAGGGTGCAAAGGTGAGCCGATGCCTGTGCTCAGGTGAATGTTATGTTAAGATGAAGTAGATGATGGAATGCACAAAAAAGGAGGGAGAACCTCCAGCCATCACCACACCAAGACCCCCAGGATAGTCCATTTGACAGCAGTGTAAATACACACCAAATACACAAATTCAGGATTATCCGTAACAAAGTGATAGTACTTGGACCAAACCCAACAATTTTGCCAGTCTGAATACATCCCAATAGTTTGATGTGTTCTGCCTTCTTTCTTCAGTATCCTTCAAAGTCTTTTTTTTTTTTTTTTTTATATTGTATCTCAGTGGTGATTCAAGAAAAAAAGGAACCTTTCTGCAATCTTTTTAGATTAGAAAAAGAAAAAATGTGCAGTATCACTATGCAAAAGTTTAAGTGATCAAGAAAATAGTGAGTATTTTCCACAGTTTGTTAAGAAAGCAGCGTGTGATAATGTAAGGAAAAATAACTTAAAGTCACTCATTCAGCATAACGTAGTTACATATGACAACTAGCTCCTCTGCATAACATTCTTGTGCTGTCCACATCTGAGTAAATAACCTCAAGGAACAGTGCCTAAATTGTGTCCCTAAAACACTTCTAAAAGAAATTATTAAAAAAAGAAACGATTTACCAGACAAAACATACACTATATCATTAAAAAAACAATCAAGTATAATGACAAAAACAAAACACTATAATATGTTTAATAACTATTAAAACAAAGACACAAGAAAGAGAAAAAAAAAAAACACAACTCTTTTTTTTTTTTTTTTTTTTTGCATTCAGTACCATGGTTAGCGTTTGTGAGCGAGGATGAAGAGGTCTCTTTTTACGAGGTGCTGTCATGTTATTGTACGTCCCGACCCAGTTCTTATGTCTGATTGACCCTGTTCAACCTTTATTTTTGCAGGCAAAGTTTTATTTATTTATTTTGAAAATGTTTTATTTTATTTTTTGAAATTGTGAAAATAAATAAAAATAAAACTTCCGGGAGGGTTGTCTGACACTTGGGCCTAATTCGTTTGGCCCATTATTTTAAACTCAAAACATTAGCATCACTAGGTAAAAAAAAAAAAAAAAATATATATATATATATATATATATATATATATATATATATATATATATATATATATATATATATATATATATATATATTTTATTTTATTTTATTTTTTTGTTTAAGTCAAAGGGGTTCCTACCTGGGGTGGATCACTGCATTCATCAAACGCCTCAAGAAAGTCTGTGGGACTTTTCTTCAAAGTCTGGTCAGCAGGCAGAGTGTTGTCATTGTAAGAAGACACAAACTTAAAGTCACTGGTTCGAGATCCTGTTGTCAGGTACGCATCATAATTGTAAGCACTGCGTAAAGTTCCCGTGCCGTCAACATCTGCGTAATTGGGAGGTAGATAACCGCTGGGGATGGCAACTGCTCCATCAAACAACAGTCGGGGCTTTCTCCTGCGACAAAACCTCACACCCAAGATGATGATGATGAAGGTCAGGAAGAAGGTGGACACACAAACCAGAGCAATGATCAGATAGGAAGTCAGTTTGGAGTTCTTCTCATCGTAAGAAATATCCTTCAGTTCTGGCACCTCAGCCAAGTTATCTGAGATCAGTAAATACATGGCACAGGTGGCAGACAGAGAGGGCCGTCCGTTATCTTTGACTGCAACAATCAGGTTCTGTTTCATGCTGTCAGATTGGGAAATGTCCCGCTGCGTCCTGATCTCTCCACTGTGCAGCCCAATGGTGAAAAGTCCCGGATCAGTGGATTTGACTATATGATAGGACAGCCAGGCGTTCTGTCCAGAGTCTACGTCCACCGCAATGACTTTGGACACCAGAGAGCCTCCATGTGCAGCTTTGGGGACCAGCTCCGTCATGAAGGAGCTGCCCTCTGGGGCGGGGTACAGAATCTGAGGAGAGTTGTCGTTCACATCTGAGATGAACACACTCACGCTCACGTTGCTGCTCAGTGGAGGAGAACCGTTGTCTCTGGCCATCACCTGCACTTGAAAACTCCTCAACTGTTCATAATCAAACGACCTGACAGCGTGGATCAGCCCCGTGTCTCCGTTCACAGACACATAGGAGGACACCGGGGCTCCGTTCACCTCAGCAGCTAACAGAGAATAAATCACTGTACCGTTTTGTCTCCAGTCGGGGTCTCGAGCGCTCACAGAACATAACGTGGAGCCAGCTTGGTTGTTTTCGCTCACATATGCGCTGTACGACTGTTCCTCAAACACAGGTGGGTTGTCGTTGATGTCAGCTACAGTTAAGTGAACAGTTTTAGACGAGGACAGAGGTGGAGAGCCCTCGTCAGTGGCGCTGATTGTAATGTTGTAATCAGACACTAGTTCACGGTCCAGCTGTCCTGTGCTCACCACAGAATAATAGTTTTTGATGGAAGGAACCAACTTAAAAGGAGCATTTGCTTGAATGGAGCAGCGTACCTGTCCGTTCTTGTCAGAGTCTCTGTCCTGCACATTAATGATGCCCACCTCTGTACCAGGAGGGGCGTTCTCTGGGATGGAGATGGACAGAGATTTCAAATAAATCACTGGTGGGTTGTCATTCACGTCAGTAACATCGATCAGAACTTTAGCATATGAAGTTAGCCCTAAACCATCTTTAGCTTGCACTTTGATTTCAAACGATGTCATTTCTTCATAGTCGACCTGACCGGTTAATCTAATTTCTCCCGTTTTTTGCTGCATAGAAAACACATGGACATCATCTTCAGACACGTGACCGAACTGATATGTCACATCTGCGTTCACTCCTTCATCTGCATCAGTTGCACTAACTGTAATAACTAAAGTGTCTGCAGGAGAGTTTTCAGGAAGAGTGGCTTTATAAACTTCTTGACTAAAAACTGGGGCGTTATCATTTGCATCCAGTACAGTAACATGAATGATTACTGTACCTGATCTCTGCGGAGATCCACCATCCACAGCTGTGAGGAGTAAATTGATTTCATCTTGTTTTTCTCTGTCCAGTTTATTATCTAACACCAATTCTACTTCGTTGTTGTCAACTGCGAGAATAAAATTGTCGTTTTTTTGTAGCGTGTATTTCTGAACTGCATTCTGACCTATATCTGCGTCGTGGGCCTCCTCCACCGAAAAGCGATTTCCTTTTTCTGCCATTTCACTAATTTCCATTTCTATTACATTTTCTCGGAATTTCGGTGAATTATCATTGACATCTTGAATATGAAGACTCACACGGTGAAGCTCTAACGGGTTTTCTAAAACTAGATCAACATTAACGACGCACGACGGCTTCTTTCCACAAAGGCTTTCTCTGTCAATTCTCTCCGATGTGATTAAATCTCCGGTGTTCAGGTTGATGTCACAGAAGCGTCTCCGAGCTCCTTCAAAATCCAAACGGGCCTTTCGAGAAGATAAAATCTTCGGATTAATCCCGAGATCCTTGGCGACATTTCCAATAACTGATTCTCGTTTCATCTCCTCTGGAAAAGAATAGCTCAGATCTCCATGAACGAAGCGCAAAACCACGACGAGGAAACAAAAGCGGTGCACCAGAGACAACGTTGAAAGACCTTTATGTTCCATCATTTTGATATCAATAAAACACTGATATAAACACTGCATAAATAAATTCCAAGAGAGGAGTCTATGAAGAAGGAAAATCGTCAAGGTCCTTTTTCATAAAAACAGAGCTTTCATTCTGGGCTGTGGCTGACGCGACTGTGGGTGGAGAGGCTGCGTCTTATTTTTTCTGTCAGTCAACAGCGACACCTTGAGTCAATTAAAACAATGTGTCCAAAATGTACAAAAAGAAACAATGCAAAATTTGATGTATTTTAATGAACGTTATCTGCCATTCCGTAAAATATAATCTTTGTCCGAAATTGCTTCTTTTACGTTTGTTTCAGCCCCTTTAAACCATAGGAGACAACAACACAAGAAAAAAAGGCTGCACTACCTTAAATGTTGACAAAAACCGAGAAGTAAAGGTGATACTCTCATTACGGCGGCACTTCAAGCCACCGTTTCCCGCATTTAAAACAGGGTGCTCAGTGTACCGAAACACTTAAAGCGCTAACAAACGTACGACCAGGAGGAAAAGAACGAAGAAGGGATGTAATCTCACTTCCTCGATTTTCTCAGTGACGGAAACAACATCGAAGCACTCAATTAGACGTTCCTTTATGCAAAAACTTGTTCCAAAATCCAGGGGGTGAATGGGGTATGATCACATCTCACACTAACGATGTTAAACATACAAAGTAAACTATAAACGCATAAAGCTCCATTTGTTTGCGCTCATTTTTTCAAGTTATAACATGGAACCGTGCACGACACATTTCAATGCTTTCCATACGCACGCGCACACACAAACACATACACACACAAAGGCGATATGTGAATTCAACCGAATGTCACACTTTTTGACAAACATGACTTGCATTGAGAAAAAAAAAAATCATTTTCCTTTTTCGTGCTTGCTCCTTATATTACTTGCTTTTCATAATAAAGCATAAATGACTAAACTGATGCCTTAAATTACACAACAGCATCTAACTAAGAAGCGGAAATGTACAAACCAAAAAACCTGAATATATTTCGTCACTATAAAAATAAATAACACTATTTTAACATCACAGTTCCATAGTATATGTTTAACAACATATCTTGTTGATATTGCATCACTGACATATTTGTACATTGTCTTGTCAAACAGTGATGCTACAGTTGAAGCACCTCGAACAACCTGCCCTCATACCCACCAACCTTGTCGCCATGTAGTTTTTGCTGGTTAACTGAAATATGTTGAGTAGCCTAAAGAAAAATAAATTAATTTGTCCATGAACAGCACATCTTCAGATTTAGGTGTATGTCCTGATCTACATTATACACACAGTTTTAAAAATAAGGACCTTGGTCATATAAACACACACACACACACACACACACACACACATCTTTTCAAGAGCACTCTGCTCCAGAGCAGAACAATGAAACCTAAAATGTGGGCTACGATCAGAGCTCAAAGTCTTTGTTTTCCAGCCGTCTGAACGTTCATGTTTTTTATTGTACTCCCCTGACTTGTATTTCCAAGTGAAAGTGTAAATGAGCTCGGTCAACCTGAACAAGTGATCCCTTCATTAAATAGGTATTATTAATGTCTGATTATCTTTTAAATGGTTGCAAAAAAGTTTGATTGTGCCAAATTAAACTGCGTAAAACAACTAGCCATATGACACAAAATCAATAAAACAGACACAAATAAATGAATAAAGAAATAAACAAACACAGTCACAACTTGAAGATGCAACTGAGTTACAGAGCATAAGAAAAGTTTCTAAGAGACATGTACATTCCAAACGTCCTTGCAGTGAAGCCAGCACAGCAAATATAACAGCAAAGAGAGCTCTCCCCGTTTTGACCATCAGCTGCATAGAAGACACACTTCCTCATCCTCTGCTGCCCTCCTGACTGTTCTTTTATTTTCTGCTGCTATTGTTATAATAGTTTTCTGTCAGTTCCACACATGTACTTGGATAGACAGGAATCAATGACTCACCTGCAACCAATAAACTTACATTGAACTGGATTACAAATGCGCATTTGCAGTTAAAAGGCCGTAAAACATTGAGAGAACATTTTATGGTTTGTCTTGTCTTTGTACTTCAGTAACGTCCGAAGTTTATCAATCTAAGCATAAGTATTTTTTTTTTTTATCTCAGCAGTCACTACAAAAAAAAAAAAAGATGCACTTCTTTTGCAATGCTAACATTGACAATAACAAGCCTTAAACAAGTGACGAAAGTAAAAAAAAAATGTTTTGTAAAATAATTTATATTAAAAAATATGTGGTTAAACAGAAAAAGAAAATCGAAAAATTGTATTAACTCAAAGGCCAAAAAAAAGTGAAAGTAGTGAAATATTTCAGTAAGACATTTCTTCAGAGTCTGTTCGGAAGGCAACATGTGTCACCTTTATTGAAAGTAACTTAAAGTCAGTGGCTGGAAGTCATTTTATCAGTTATGCATCTCAACTCTAAGTGCTGCTTAAAGTTTCTGTGCCGTCAACACCCGCGCAATTATGAGATGGATAACAACTGGGAATTATTTATTATTATTAGTTGTATAACCTATTAAATATACTAACCAAAGCTAAAGGTCATAATGAAGATCTTACTTATTTAAACGTAAAGCAACATTTTAAAAGTTATACTTGTTGCATGGCACTTTTTAGCTAAAAGTATCTTAAGCAAAAATAAGAATCTTTAAAAGACAAAACAAGCTGGGCTGAGAAAGAAGGTCCTACCTCAGATAGATTTGTAGAATCATCAAAAGCTTTGAGAAAATCCGTGGGACTCTTCCTCAGAGTCTGGTCAGCAGGCAGCGTGTTGTCATTGTAAGAGGACACAAACTTAAAGTCACTGGTTCGAGATCCTGTTGTCAGGTACGCGTCATAATTGTAAGCACTGCGTAAAGTTCCTGTGCCGTCAACATCTGCGTAATTAGGAGGCAGATAACCGCTGGGGATGGCAACTGCTCCATCAAACAACAGTCGGGGCTTTCTCCTGCGACAAAACCTCACACCCAAGATGATGATGATGAAGGTCAGGAAGAAGGTGGACACACAAACCAGAGCGATGATCAGATAGGAAGTCAGTTTGGAGTTCTTCTCATCATAAGAAATATCCTTCAGTTCTGGCACCTCAGCCAAGTTATCTGAGATCAGTAAATACATGGCACAGGTGGCAGACAGAGAGGGCTGTCCGTTATCTTTGACTGCAACAATCAGGTTCTGTTTCATGCTGTCAGATTGGGAAATGTCCCGCTGCGTCCTGATCTCTCCGCTGTGCAGCCCAATGGTAAAAAGTCCCGGATCAGTGGATTTGACTATATGATAGGACAGCCAGGCGTTCTGTCCAGAGTCCGCGTCCACCGCGATCACTTTGGACACCAGAGAGCCTCCATGTGCAGCTTTGGGGACCAGCTCGGTCATGAAGGAGCTGCCCTCCGGGGCGGGGTACAGAATCTGAGGAGAGTTGTCGTTCACATCCGAGATGAACACACTCACACTCACGTTGCTGCTCAGTGGAGGAGAACCGTTATCTCTGGCCATCACCTGCACTTGAAAACTCCTCAACTGTTCATAATCAAACGACCTGACAGCGTGGACCAGCCCCGTGTCTCCGTTCACAGACACATAGGAGGACACCGGGGCTCCGTTCACCTCAGCAGCTAACAGAGAATAAATCACTGTACCGTTTTGTCTCCAGTCGGGGTCTCGAGCGCTCACAGAACATAAAGTGGAGCCAGCTTGGTTGTTTTCGCTCACATATGCGCTGTACAACTGTTCCTCAAACACAGGTGGGTTGTCGTTAATGTCAGCTACAGATAAGTGAACTGTTTTAGACGAGGACAGAGGTGGAGAGCCCTCGTCAGTGGCGCTGATTGTAATGTTGTAATCAGATACTAGTTCACGGTCCAGCTGTCCTGTGCTCACCACAGAATAATAGTTTTTGATGGAAGGAACCAACTTAAAAGGAGCGTTTGCTTGAATGGAGCAGCGGACCTGTCCGTTCTTGTCAGAGTCTCTGTCCTGCACATTAATGATGCCCACCTCTGTACCAGGAGGGGCGTTCTCTGGGATGGAGCTAGACAGAGTTTTTACGATAATAAATGGAGCGTTATCATTTACGTCAGTGATATCAATGACCACTTTTGCCTCAGAAGTCAGACCATAACCATCTTTGGCCTCTATCATGACTTCATATTTTGACTCCACCTCATAATCAATGTTACCTGTTACAGTTATTTCTCCAGTTTTTCCATCAAGTGAAAATATATTTTGCATTTTGTCCGACAATCGGCTAAATTCATAAGTTATCTCTCCATTTATTCCTTCATCTGCATCTGTTGCGCTCACTCTGATAACTGGAGTGTTTAGCGGAGAGTTTTCTTGTAAAGTCGCTGTATAAACGGACTCAGAAAACACTGGAGCGTTATCATTAGCATCAAGCACTGTGACATGGATTACTACAGTCCCTGATCTCTGAGGAGAACCACCATCTACAGCCGTCAGCAATAATTTCATCTCCTGCTGCTCTTCTCGATCTAATTCTTTTTCCAAAACCAGTTCTCCGTATTTATTTCCAGCATTTGTGGTTTGAACATTCAGCACAAAATGAGCGTTTTCCTGCAGAACGTAGCTCTGAACAGCGTTCAGGCCTATATCTGCGTCATGAGCAGCATTCATGCGATACCGAGCTCCTTTGTCAGCTGATTCCCTAATTTCAAGCTTAATAACGTCTTTCGGAAACATCGGTGCGTTGTCATTTATGTCTTGAATTTGCAAGGATAGCCGGTGAAGCTCCAGAGGATTTTCTAGAAGCAGGTCGAATTTCAGAACGCACGTCGGCTTTTCTTTGCAATGCTCCTCCCTATCCATTCTACCAGAAACAAACAGATCCCCGTTCTTCTGGTTAATTCCGCAATACTGCTTTCCATTTCCCTCAACCTCAACGCGAGGTTTCCGAGCAGTCAGTCTCTCCAGTTCGACTCCGAGATCTTTGGCGATATTTCCAAAAACAGATCCGGGCTTCAGCTCCTCTCGGACAGCGTAGCTCAGGTCTCCATTTACGCAGTGCACGAGAACAAAGACAAAGAAAAGGCCAACTGTCTGTGAAACGCGCACTGAATGTTCCATCATAACGAACTTCTTCCGGAAAAAAAATAAGACAATGGTTAACCTGTCATACATGTAAGAAATCTATAACGGACGAAACAATGTCGCTGCAATCTTGATTTATAAAGAACAGAGCCCTGACTCTAATGGGTGGTGTGCAAACGGGTCAGAACAAAGCTCGTGTTTTAAGCAGCCCTACAGTGACACCATGAGTACGATTAACATGTCTGCAGTTGTTTAAAATAATTCGTTTTTCCAAAAGATATTTTTTATTGAAGTGTCATGTTTTTCAAAAGCAAACATGTCAATGTTTCCCGTTTCAAACGCATGTTTTCCTCTATTTCTTTTACGGTATTTGAATTTTTTCATTTTTAAACATTTAACTGTTGGTTATTTTTCTTAACATTTTTGTCCCATACCTGTTATAGAGATGAGAAATATGGCATTTGGTGGAGCAGAACATGCCTATAATGGTAAAACATGTTTTAAAGAAATAGTCTTTTTTTTTTTTTATATAATATGAGCACACCCAGCAAAATAAGAGAAAAAAAGCAGTTTTACATTTTTTATCCTGTTTAATTTTGTTAACTTCAGGATAGTTTAGGCAGTGCTACAATACATTAATACATTATATTACGTAGCTTGTGATTGTTCTCAAAAAAACAAACAAAAATGGAAATACTAGAGGGAATATGTACATGATTGACAATAATTAATTATCAGATAAAGATGTTTGTTTTCCATGTGAAACAAGTTTACTACACAATTATATGCATGTAAACTTGTGTTTTAACTTTTGTCTGTCATCAGTATACTCCCTAAAACATTTTTGTTTCTCCATTATGATTTGTTTTACATAAAAGCATATTTTAGCTTTCGGGGTCACGGGGCTGCCGGAGCCTAACCCGGCTACTCATGGGCGAAGGCAGGACCCCTGGACTGGTCTCCAGTCTGTCGCAGGGGCCACATTCACACACTCACGCACACACCTAGGGAGAATTTAGAGTGACCAATTAACCTATGAAGCATGTTTTTGGATGGTGGGAGGAAGCCGGAGTCCCCGGAAAAAACCCACGCATGCACGGGGAGAACATGCAAACACACAGAAAGGTCCCCATCGTTGACACTACTTCAAGTTCCCCAGCCGGGACTTGAACCAGGAACCTTCTTGCTGTAAGGCAAGAGCGCTAACCACTGCGCCACCGTGCATCCTAACGTAAATATTATACATATTAAAAAAATACATTATCAAAAGCATCTACTTAAAAATATTAATAATTTATATAACATACGACGGTGCCAGTAACAGAAGTTCAACACTTTCAGCACCAAGTACAGTGATGTGAATGACCTCACATGACAGATATACGCGCATGGTTATATCCTTCATTCCTTCACATATTTCCTTCATTATCAAATTGAAGGACACAGAATAAATAGCAAACAGCAACTATTTTCCAAATCACCACGAAAACTTCCAGCAGCAGACAGACACAAACAGAAATGTACAACTATGTATGACCAACAAAAGATGGTGATATCTTACCCCGATTGCCCAGTGTCATGAAAAGCAAAATGCACACAAAAAAGAAAGTCCAGAAGCCATTCTTGCTAAACTTGGGCCACTTTCTTTAAAGATAAATACTATTTATATTATCTAAAAAGTCACTTTTGAGAGTTTTTTTTTCTCTCTGGACTTAACCATCCAACTCCACCTCTGACCACGAGGCTCCATGTTACTGAGCACTTATTCTCCCCTTTACCTTGCCATGCCAGACTTCTGCCTTTTTTCTTTGCCTCCCTGTCGGGCTCCACGTTTTTGATTCCAGCCTGGTTTTTCACAATGCCTTCCCTTGCCCTTGTCTGTTTTGATGATCAATAAACCTAGTTGCATATGGATCCAAAGACCTCTGCCTCTTCGTCACACTTTCAAAAAATACTCCTACTTCAAAATGTTACAGCTTGACAGGAAACAAAAGAAAGTGCATAGCTTTTGTATTAACATGATTGTATAAAGACACTGTGACTATAATTAAGCAGTACGAATTTTTTAAAAAGTTAAAAGCATGTTCCACTACTTCAACAACAAGCATAACACTTCCAAAAATCACTCCCAAATCTTTGATATCTTTCTGACATGATGAATGATAAATCCCAACTAAATTTCAGCAAAACTAAGTTGCAAGATGTTCTTTTCAGTTCACCACAGGTACTGGAAATCATAGAGAGGGATAACTGACGCACCTGCAACCAACTTGCAGTGAACTACATGATAGATCGGGCAATCCAGCTAAAACTGGCCAGCATACTCTGAGAAAAACTTTGGGTGTTCTCAGACTGGACATAATTGGCTCGTTTAAAGTGAACCAGAGTTTTTTTTCCCCCGATAGTCCGGGACAAATAGTCAGTCTGAAAACACCAAAGCAAACTCTGGTCTGGGACCAGTAACCGCTCTCGGCCAGCGCGTCAAAAACCCGACGAATTGGGTACACCCGAAGCGTCAAATTTTGACGCGGAGGGCTCCTTCCCAGGTGTCAACATGTGACGACTTGAGAGTGAAAATGGGTTGCTCTCGGACCTGTCTTTCGAGGTGGTCTCGGCTCATTTCCAATCAGATTTCGGTTCGGTTCGGTATGAGATTCCTCAGCCTGAATACAAAGCTCTCCAGGAACGAAATAACTGAACCAAAGCGGCCACCGTAGAAGCAGCATTATATAATGTTAACAGAGTAGGAAAAATGCAACAGATGAGCTGCATATAAATGTAAAGCCGCAGACAAATGTAAAGCACGACTATCATGTTATCAAACAGGAAAATAATGGTCCAACTCCTTACTTGTTAGACCGTTAATTTTGTCTTGCTATGCAGCACGCACTGCTGTGACGTCATCCCAAAAGCTACATTGTAGTTCCTCAACAGAATCATCTTAAATACAATGCCATAACACCACAACAATGAGACTGCAACTCATTTAAACGTAGTCGGAAGAATGCATTAAAACAACGTTTAACCTGATACACATTGCTTCTCACTATTTTCCCGACAATCTATGTCATTAACACTTATCATGCTACCTTCATAGCCATTGTCTTCCCAGTAACGACCTTGCGGCATCTCTCCGTCATACCAAAGTAACAGTAAAAAGTGTTTTATATGACCTTGAGACCAACATTAAAAATTGCTCAGCAAAACCAAAAGTTTGAATCCGTGACTTGTCCAGAGAAGGGTAGTAAAAAGCAGGACTTCCATAATTTCCGCCTCTTGATGCTTTGCCCCTCCCTCTTAATTCCTGGCCAATAAGTGAAGAGATCGAAAGCCACTGCGTTTTGTTTGCAAGCTTTGTTTTGGAACAGGATAGTCCATTTGACAGCAGTGTAAATACAGACCAAATAAACAAATTCAGGATTTTCCGTAACAAAGTGATAGTACTTGGACCAAACCCAACAATTTTGCCAGTCTGAATACATCCCAATAGTTTGATGTGTTCTGCCTTCTTTCTTCAGTATGCTTTAAAGTCTATTTTTTTCTATTGAATCTCAGTGGTCACTCAAGAAAAAAAGGAACCTTTCTGCAATCTTTTTAGATTATAAAAAGAAAAGAAAATGTGCAGTATCACTATGCAAAAGTTTAAGTGATCAAGAAAATAGTGAGTATTTTCCATAGTTTGTTAAGAAAGCAGCGTGTGATATTGTAAGGAAAAATAACTTAAAGTCACTCATTCAGCATAATGTAGTTACAGATGACAACTATCTCCACTGCATAACATTCCTGTGCTGTCCACATCTGAGTAAATAACCGCAAGGAACAGTGCCTCAATTGTGTTCCTTAAACACTACTAAAAGAAATTATTTAAAAAATAAAGGATTTACCAGAAAAAACACACGATATCATTAAAAAAAGAATCAAAAATAATGACAAAAACAAAACACTATAATATGTTTAGTAACTATTAAAACAAAGACACAAAAATAAAAAAATAAAAAAAAAATTCCGGGAGGGTTGTCTGACACTTTGGCCTAATTCGTTTGGCACATTATTTTGAACTCAAAACGTTAGCATCTTTAGGTAAGAAAAAAAAAAAAAAAACTTAATAAAAAAAATAATAAAATATATAAAATAAAATAAGTCAATGGGGTTCCTACCTGGGGTGGATCATTGCATTCATTAAACGCCTCAAGAAAGTCTGTGGGACTTTTCTTCAGAGTCTGGTCAGCAGGCAGCGTGTTGTCATTGTAAGACGACACAAACTTAAAGTCACTGGTTCGAGATCCTGTTGTCAGGTACGCATCATAATTGTAGGCGCTGCGTAAAGTTCCTGTGCCGTCAACATCTGCATAATTAGGAGGCAGATAACCGCTGGGGATGGCAACTGCTCCATCAAACAACAGTCGGGGCTTTCTCCTGCGACAAAACCTCACACCCAAGATGATGATGATGAAGGTCAGGAAGAAGGTGGACACACAAACCAGAGCGATGATCAGATAGGAAGTCAGTTTGGAGTTCTTCTCATCGTAAGAAATATCCTTCAGTTCTGGCACCTCAGCCAAGTTATCTGAGATCAGTAAATACATGGCACAGGTGGCAGACAGAGACGGCTGTCCGTTATCTTTGACTGCAACAATCAGGTTCTGTTTCATGCTGTCAGATTGGGAAATGTCCCGCTGCGTCCTGATCTCTCCACTGTGCAGCCCAATGGTGAAAAGTCCTGGATCAGTGGATTTGACTATATGATAGGACAGCCAGGCGTTCTGTCCAGAGTCCGCGTCCACCGCGATCACTTTGGACACCAGAGAGCCTCCATGTGCAGCTTTGGGGACCAGCTCGGTCATAAAGGAGCTGCCCTCCGGGGAGGGGTACAGAATCTGAGGAGAGTTGTCGTTCACATCCGAGATGAACACACTCACACTCACGTTGCTGCTCAGTGGAGGAGAACCGTTGTCTCTGGCCATCACCTGCACTTGAAAACTCCTCAACTGTTCATAATCAAACGACCTGACAGCGTGGATCAGCCCCGTGTCTCCGTTTACAGACACATAGGAGGACACCGGGGCTCCGTTCACCTCAGCAGCTAACAGAGAATAAATCACTGTACCGTTTTGTCTCCAGTCGGGGTCTCGAGCGCTCACAGAACACAAAGTGGAGCCAGCTTGGTTGTTTTCGCTCACATATGCGCTGTACGACTGTTCCTCAAACACAGGTGGGTTGTCGTTGATGTCAGCTACAGTTAAGTGAACAGTTTTAGACGAGGACAGAGGTGGAGAGCCCTCGTCAGTGGCACTGATTGTAATGTTGTAATCAGATACTAGTTCACGGTCCAGCTGTCCTGTGCTCACCACAGAATAATAGTTTTTGATGGAAGGAACCAACTTAAAAGGAGTGTTTGCTTGAATGGAGCAGCGGACCTGTCCGTTTTTGTCAGAGTCTCTGTCCTGCACGTTAATGATGCCCACCTCAGTACCAGGAGGGGCGTCCTCTGGGATGGAGATGGACAGAGATTTCAAATAAATCACTGGTTGGTTATCATTCACGTCAGTAACATCGATCAGAACTTTAGCATATGAAGTTAGCCCTAAACCATCTTTAGCTTGCACTTTGATTTCAAACGACGTCATTTCTTCATAGTCGACTTGACCAGTTAATCTAATTTCTCCCGTTTTTTGCTGGATAGAAAAAACATTTGCATCATCTTCAGACACGTGACCGAACTGATATGTCACATCTGCGTTCACTCCTTCATCTGCATCGGTTGCACTAACTGTAATAACTAAAGTGTCTGCAGGAGAGTTTTCAGGAAGAGTTGCTTTATAAACGTCTTGACTAAAAACTGGGACGTTATCATTTGCATCCAGTACAGTAACATGAATGATTACTGTACCTGATCTCTGCGGAGATCCACCATCCACAGCTGTGAGGAGTAAATTGATTTCATCTTGTTTTTCTCTGTCCAGTTTATTATCTAACACCAATTCTATTTTGTTGTTGTCAACTGCGAGAATAAAATTGTCGTTTTTTTGCAGCGTGTATTTCTGAACTGCATTCTGACCTATATCTGCATCGTGGGCCTCCTCCACCGAAAAGCGATTTCCTTTTTCGGCCGATTCCCGAATTTCCATTTCTATTTTATTGTCTCGGAATGTCGGTGAATTATCATTGACATCTTGAATATGAAGACTAACACGGTGAAGCTCTAACGGGTTTTCTAAAACTAGATCAACATTAATGACGCACGACGGCTTCTTTCCACAAAGGCTTTCTCTGTCAGTTCTCTCCGATGTGATTAAATCTCCGGTGTTCATGTTGATGTCACAGAAGCGTCTCCGAGCTCCCTCAAAATCCAAACGGGCCTTTCGAGAAGATAACATCTTCGGATTAATCCCGAGATCCTTGGCGACATTTCCAATAACTGATTCTCGTTTCATCTCCTCTGGAAAAGAATAGCTCAGATCTCCATGAACGAAGCGCAAGGCAACGACGAGGAAACAAAAGCGGTGCACCAGAGCCAACGTTGAAAGACCTTTATGTTCCATCATTTTGATATCAATATAACACTGATATAAACACTGAATAAATAAATTGCAAGAGAGGAGTCTATGAAGAAGGAAAATCGTCAAGGTCCTTTTTCATAAAAGCAGAGCTTTCATTCTGGGCTGTGGCTGACGCGACTGTGGGTGGAGAGGCTGCGTCTTATTTTTTCTGTCAGTCAACAGCGACACCTTGAGTCAATTAAAACAATGTGTCCAAAATGTACAAAAAGAAACAATGCAAAATTTGATGTATTTTAATGAACGTTATCTGCCATTCCGTAAAATATAATCTTTGTCCGAAATTGCTTCTTTTACGTTTGTTTCAGCCCCTTTAAACCCTACATAGGAGACAACAACACAAACAAAAAAAGTTGCGCTACCTTAAATGTTGACAAAAACCGAGAAGTAAAGGTGATACTCTCATTACGGCGGCACTTCAAGCCACCGTTTCCCGCATTTAAAACAGGGCGCTCAGTGTACCGAAACACTTAAAGCGCTAACAAACGTACGACCAGGAGGAAAAGAACGAAGAAGGGATGTAATCTCACTTCCTCGATTTTCTCAGTGACGCAAACAACATCGAAGCACTCAATTAGAAGTTCCTTTATGCAAAAACTTGTTCCAAAATCCAGGGGGTGAATGGGGTATGATCACATCTCACACCAACGATGTTAAACATACAAAGAAAACTATAAACACATAAAGCTCCATTTGTTTGCGCTCATTTTTTCAAGTTAACATGGAACCGTGCACGACACATTTCAATGCTTTCCATACGCACGCGCACACACAAACACATACACACACAAAGGCGATATGTGAATTCAACCGAATGTCACACTTTTTGACAAACATGACTTGCATTGAGAAAAAAAAAACAATTTCAAATTCCTTTTTCGTGCTTGCTTCTTATATTACTTGATTTTCATAATAAAGCATAAATGACTAAACTGATGCCTTAAATTACACAACAGCATCTAACTAAGAAGCGGAAATGTACAAACCAAAAAATCTGAATATGTTTCGTCACTATAAAAATAAATAACACTATTTTAACATCACAGTTCCATAGTATATGTTTAACAACATATCTTGTTGATATTGCATCACTGACATATTTGTACATTGTCTTGTCAAACAGTGATGCAACAGTTGAAGCACCTCGAACAACCTGCCCTCATACCCACCAACCTTGTTGCCATGTAGTTTTTGCTGGTTAACTGAAATATGTAGAGTAGCCTAAAGAAAAATAAATTAATTTGTCCATGAACAGCACATCTTCAGATTTAGGTGTATGTCCTGATCTACATTATACACAAAGTTTTAAAAATAAGGACCTTGGTCATATAAACACACACACACACACACACACACACACACATCTTTTCAAGAGCACTCTGCTCCAGAGCAGAACAATGAAACCTAAAATGTGGGCTACGATCAGAGCTCAAAGTCTTTGTTTTCCAGCCGTCTGAACGTTCATGTTTTTTATTGTACTCCCCTGACTTGTATTTCCAAGTGAAAGTGTAAATGAGCTCGGTCAACCTGAACAAGTGATCCCTTCATTAAATAGGTATTATTAATGTCTGATTATCTTTGGAATGGTTGCAAAAAAGTTTGATTGTGCCAAATTAAACTGCGTAGAACAACTAGCCATATGACACAAAACCAATGAAACAGACATAAATAAATGAATAAAGAAATAAACAAACACAGTCACAACTTGAAGATGCAACTGAGTTACAGAGCATAAGAAAAGTTTCTAAGAGACATGTACATTCCAAACGTCCTTGCAGTGAAGCCAGCACAGCAAATATAACAGCAAAGAGAGCTCTCCCCGTTTTGACCATCAGCTGCATAGAAGACACACTTCCTCATCCTCTGCTGCCCTCCTGACTGTTCTTTTATTTTCTGCTGCTATTGTTATAATAGTTTTCTGGCAGTTCCACACATGTACTTGGATAGACAGGAATCAATGACTCACCTGCAACCAATAAACTTACATTGAACTGGATTACAAATGCGCATTTGCAGTTAAAAGGCCGTAAAACATTGAGAGAACATTTTATGGTTTGTCTTGTCTTTGTACTTCAGTAACGTCCGAAGTTTATCAATCTAAGCATAAGTATTTTTTAATCTCAGCAGTCACTACAAAAAAAAAAAAAAAAAAAAAATGCACTTTTTTTGCAATGCTAACATTGACAGTAACAAGCCTTAAACAAGTGATGAAAGTGAAAAAAAAATGTTTTGTAAAATAATTTATATTAAAAAATATGTGGTTAAACAGAAAAATAAAATCGACAAATTGTATTAACTCAAAGGCCAAAAAAAAGTGAAAGTAGTGAACTATTTCAGTGAGACTTTTCTTCAGAGTCTGTTCGGAAGGCAACATGTGTCACCTTTATTGAAAGTAACTTAAAGTCAGTGGCTGGAAGTCATTTTATCAGTTATGCATCACAACTGTAAGTGCTGCTTAAAGTTTCTGTGCCGTCAACACCCGGGCAATTATGAGATGGATAACAACTGGGAATTATTTAAATTAGTTGTATAACCTATTAAATATACTAACCAAAGCTAAAGGTCATAATGAAGATCTTACTTATTTAAATGTAAAGCAACATTTTAAAAGTTATACTTGTTGCATGGCACTATTTAGCTGAAAGTATCTTAAGCAAAAATAAGAATCTTTAAAAGACAAAACAAGCTGGGCTGAGAAAGAAGGTCCTACCTCAGATAGATTTGTAGAATCATCAAAAGCTTTGAGAAAATCCGTGGGACTCTTCCTCAGAGTCTGGTCAGCAGGCAGCGTGTTGTCATTGTAAGAAGACACAAACTTAAAGTCACTGGTTCGAGATCCTGTTGTCAGATATCCATCATAATTGTAAGCACTGCGTAAAGTTCCTGTGCCGTCAACATCTGCGTAATTAGGAGGTAGATAACCGCTGGGGATGGCAACTGCTCCATCAAACAACAGTCGGGGCTTTCTCTTGCGACAAAACCTCACACCCAAGATGATGATGATGAAGGTCAGGAAGAAGGTGGACACACAAACCAGAGCGATGATCAGATAGGAAGTCAGTTTGGAGTTCTTCTCATCGTAAGAAATATCCTTCAGTTCTGGCACCTCAGCCAAGTTATCTGAGATCAGTAAATACATGGCACAGGTGGCAGACAGAGAGGGCTGTCCGTTATCTTTGACTGCAACAATCAGGTTCTGTTTCATGCTGTCAGATTGGGAAATGTCCCGCTGCGTCCTGATCTCTCCGCTGTGCAGCCCAATGGTAAAAAGTCCCGGATCAGTGGATTTGACTATATGATAGGACAGCCAGGCATTCTGTCCAGAGTCCGCGTCCACCGCGATCACTTTGGACACCAGAGAGCCTCCATGTGCAGCTTTGGGGACCAGCTCGGTCATAAAGGAGCTGCCCTCAGGGGAGGGGTACAGAATCTGAGGAGAGTTGTCGTTCACATCCGAGATGAACACACTCACGCTCACGTTGCTGCTCAGTGGAGGAGAACCGTTATCTCTGGCCATCACCTGCACTTGAAAACTCCTCAACTGTTCATAATCAAATGACCTGACAGCGTGGATCAGCCCCGTGTCTCCGTTCACAGACACATAGGAGGACACCGGGGCTCCGTTCACCTCAGCAGCTAACAGAGAATAAATCACTGTACCGTTTTGTCTCCAGTCGGGGTCTCGAGCGCTCACAGAACACAAAGTGGAGCCAGCTTGGTTGTTTTCGCTCACATATGCGCTGTACGACTGTTCCTCAAACACAGGTGGGTTGTCGTTAATGTCAGCTACAGATAAGTGAACAGTTTTAGACGAGGACAGAGGTGGAGAGCCCTCGTCAGTGGCGCTGATTGTAATGTTGTAATCAGACACTAGTTCACGGTCCAGCTGTCCTGTGCTCACCACAGAATAATAGTTTTTGATGGAAGGAACCAACTTAAAAGGAGCGTTTGCTTGAATGGAGCAGCGGACCTGACCGTTCTTGTCAGAGTCTCTGTCCAGCACGTTAATGATGCCCACCTCTGTACCAGGAGGGGCGTTCTCTGGGATGGAGCTGGACAGAGATTTCAAATAAATCACTGGTTGGTTATCATTCACGTCAGTAACATCGATCAGAACTTTAGCATATGAAGTTAGCCCTAAACCATCTTTAGCTTGCACTTTTATATCAAACGCTGTCATTTCTTCATAGTCGACCTGACCAGTTAATCTAATTTCTCCCGTTTTTTGCTGGATAGAAAACACATGGACATCATCTTCAGACACGTGTCCGAACAGATACGTCACATCTGCGTTTACTCCTTCATCTGCATCAGTTGCACTAACTGTAATAACTAAAGTGTCTGCAGGAGAGTTTTCAGGAAGAGTCGCTTTATAAACGTCTTGACTAAAAACTGGGGCGTTATCATTTGCATCCAGTACAGTAACATGAATGATTACTGTACCTGATCTCTGCGGAGATCCACCATCCACAGCTGTGAGGAGTAAATTGATTTCACCTTGTTTTTCACGGTCAAGTGTGTTCTCTAACACCAATTCTACTTTGTTGTTGTCAACTGCGAGAATAAAATTGTCATTTTTTTGCAGCGTGTATTTCTGAACTGCATTCTGGCCTATATCTGCGTCGTGGGCCTCCTCCACCGAAAAGCGATTTCCTTTGTCTGCCGATTCTCTAATTTCCATATCTATTGAATTTTCTCTGAATTTCGGTGAATTATCATTGACATCCTGAATATGAAGACTAACACGGTGAAGCTCTAACGGGTTTTCTAAAACGAGATCAACATTAACAACGCACGACGGCTTCTTTCCACAAAGGCTTTCTCTGTCAATTCTCTCCGATGTGATTAAATCTCCGGTGTTCATGTTGATGTCACAGAAGCGTCTCCGAGCTCCTGCAAAATCCAGACGGGCTTTTCTAGAAGATAAAACCTTAGGATTAATCCCGAGATCCTTGGCGACATTTCCAATAGCAGATTGTCGTTTCATCTCCTCTGGAAAAGAATAGCTCAAATTCCCTTGAACGAAGCGCAAGGCAACGACGAGGAAACAAAAGCGGAGAATCCACGAGAGCCCGGGAGATCTCTTTTCTTCCATCTTGACAATGATTACCTTAGTTCGTCGTTTAAGTCGTAGTTCTTGAAAATTTTATCCAAAACAGAGAAGAAAAATCATTGTTAACCACGCTTAGCTTAGTGCGTGAAATGTAATCAATTGTGCAAGCACAGCAGTGGGTGGGGGTGTCTGCAATATTTATCTGTTGTCCAAGAGCGACACACCGAGTCTCTTTGCTTCATTTACTGCCGAAACACGCCTGTTCAAACCTCGGGTTTTAAGGACATACAGTCTCATTTTCGCCCATTTATACAATTTGTAAATAAATATAGTAATTTGATTCTTAAATAAATATGTAACACTGGTAAAGAATAATTTTCTATGACATAGTGTTTTAAACACATACTGGTTTATGGAAGCATCTACTATTTCTGTTAAAAACGAGAATATCCTTGCAGCTTTCAGAACCATGGTCAGAGAAAGCATTACGCTGACTGGCCATAACGTAAAACTGTGGTTTCCGTTGTTAGTTCCACAAAGTTCAAATTAATTCCATATGAATCAGTAAGGTAAAATTACATGATACTAAAAATGGCCTTTACAAAGTTTAAGGGACTTTTTAAAGACAGCTTTAAAAAGGCTCATACCATGCAAAATAAACTTTTTGAGCTTTTAAGTGTATTATAATGTCCAATCTTCACCATAAACAACCCCAAAGTGGTATTTTGATCCGTTCACATATTTCTGAGTGTTCCTCTAAAGGACGGTCTGAGCATCACCCCCCACCCCCCAATCCACGAAAACGAGCGGGACCTCTCGAGATGACAAAGACTACTGAGAACAGTCCCTTCCAGGAAGAGTCTGTGCTGCTATCACCGTCTCCAGTTTAACACACACCCATTTTTTTTCCCGCAAAGCCACGTAGTGATCAGCAAAACACTTTCTTTTTTGTGCACAATACATCTTCCAATTGTGCCCCGTCTCCAATAGTTGCTGGATACGGGTGTTCCTTACTTTAGATGCCAGTCTCTAATAGTGGCAAAGCTCTAATAAGATACCCCACCTCCCCTGCCCTGGTTCAAGCACAGCCATGCAGAGCCCAGGTGC
Organism: Oryzias celebensis; assembly: GCA_014656515.1. Classification (NCBI taxonomy): domain Eukaryota; kingdom Metazoa; phylum Chordata; class Actinopteri; order Beloniformes; family Adrianichthyidae; genus Oryzias; species Oryzias celebensis. The sequence goes on from BNCR01000010.1 coordinate 6,984,036, forward strand.
CTGTCTGTGGTATTTGTGTTGTGTAGCGATGGCCATGAAACCCTCATTTAATTTAGTATTTAAACTTCTTGCGGTGGCATACGCCAAGGAACATTCTGGTGAGGAATCAGCATCACATCCTTGGGTTGAATCCTAAAAGTATCAGAGAATGGCACAATCAGATGGGTGATATGGAGAAGACTGCTGCAGAAAAAGGCATTAAATTTCCTGGTGGAGGAGCAAAAAAAGTTAGCAACAAATTAGAATAACTGGTTCAAACATGGATTATTGAGCAAAGACAGAAAGGGGCAAGTGTCTCTAGGAAAATTATTGGCATGAAAGCAGTGAGGATTTTTTATACAGAGATTGATGATGCAGAGAAAAGAAACGTCCAGTGCTAATCACAGCAAGGAACAGTGTTCTCCTTTTTTCAATAAATCTTAAAACATTCCTCTCGTGGTGTTGTCTGCATTTCTTGACAGAATTTTCACAGCAGAATGAACCCAATAACCATCGCCATTCTGTCTGTGATAGAATAAGCATAAGTCTTGAAAAAATGGCAGGTCGGCTGCCACATTTTTGGAATAACGGTTCGTGCTAATAAAGGCAGGCACACAATATGCACATCCATCTTTGCAAAAATGTGGATGCTTGTTCTTGTGATTCTACAGTCTATGGGTGAAACGCAGTCACGCTGCCCGGGCCAGCCCTAGGTTGACATCATGAAATGGGCAGCACCCACAATAAGCGTTATATTACTCAAGTTTATTTGAAGATGCAGAAGGCACAGAGACCATATTCTCCGCAACCCACCCACATGGTCTGACTCAACTTCCCTTTGTCCCTGGCTCCTGCAGGCCAACAGGGGGATGCTGCCAGCATGCACACTTATAGGTTATTGGATACCTTCACACTAGGAGCCAACTTTTGAGCTATACCCTTGATCATATGGTTACCTTTCCCCACTCCTAATTCACTCCTGTGTCTGCATTCCTCAGGCCTGGAAAAGAAAGTCATGAAAAGGATAATAACAAGTTATTACATCCATCCATCTTCCTCCACTCATCTGGAACTGGGTTGCGGGGGCAGCAGTCCGACCGGGGACCGTCGGAAGAGACCAGGCACTCACCTGAACCCCAACCCCGGGCCTGGCTCCGGGGTGGTGTCCTGTTGCCACCAATCCGGGTGACGTCAATGGTCTGTGTTTTGTCTTCTCAAAAGGGTTTCTGATCTGCTCTGTGTCTGATACGTCACCTATGACCTATCTGTCATGGGAGACCCTACCACGAGCAAAAACCCCAGACAGATTAGCCCCTGGAATCAGCTGAGCTCTCAAACCCCTTCATGATGTTATAAGGTGGTGGTTTGTGGAGGGGGTAATACGTAAGTGGAAAGCAAAACGTTTTTGAAACTCATGACCGAAAGAATGAGGTCCCAAATACAAGCAGTCAAAATGACCTTCCTCTGTAAGGTGGCTGGGCGCTCGCTTAGATATAGGGTGAGAAGTACGGTCACCCAAAGAGAGCTCAGAGAAGAGCCGCTGCTCTTTCATATCGATAGGAGCCAGTTGAGGTGGTTTGTCCACCTGGTCCAGATGCCTCCAGGACGCTTCCCTGGATAGGTGTTCAGGGCATGTCCTACTGGGCGGTAGTCCCAGGGAAAACCCAGGAGACACTATGTCTCTCAGGTGGCCGGGGAATGCCTCATGATAAGATAAATAGATTCAGATATGATGAGGTCCAAACAGCTCCCTTGCTTAACTAAATGAAATTATGCTTTAATAGAAATATATTGCAAAGGATAGAAAAGCCATTGAAAGCATGATTGGGAGATTTAAACATTTGGATACATACAGATGTCAGAAATGTATTTTTTTCAGAAGTTCAATTTATTTACTAGAAATAATTTCTAACTCTTTAAAAAATGTCATTAATTTACTAATTGTGCAACATGACCAAGAGAAGCTCACATTTATAATACATAAAAAAATTGCCATGCTGTTACGTCCCTACCAGGCAAACATGGCTCATGTCTAGGGGAAGGCACAAAAGGGAAAAAGGGGACCATAGCATAAAGAAACTGGACACCAGGATTAAAAGGAACAGTGTGTTAAATAAAGAAACCCTGTGTCCTGAAAAAGAAAAAAAAAAATAAACTGTATGCTGGTTTAAACAAAAAGACAAAACAAAGGAAATGGGCTCTGTGCACAACCTACTTACGTGGTGACGGCCCTTGACCACTCACTCATTTCCGGTTATGTTGTTTACATTGGAAATAGTGAAGAATCACAGTTAGCAAGATGTCTTTTGGAGCTACCCAGAGTCACTATAAATTATGTTAAACGCATTGTTTGTCTTTCTAGCAAAACACCGCATAATAAAATGCAAAAGGATTTAACTTTTTTGTGTCATCCTGCATAGCAAACTTTGAAGGTAATTCGCTAATGCTGATCTTGTTCGCATGTATTTACGTATGACCAGCTCAAAAACGGATGGAAATTTGTGTTGGCAACACGTAATACGTGAAACCAATATGCAGATTGCAGGATTGCCGCACGTATTTTAAGTGTGTCTATGGCTAAATGTTGTTACTGGTCATATGTAATTAATGTTAAAGTCCCGTTAGCTGTCACTCACCCAGAGCGCAGTGATCGGCAGACACAGCCACCCTCAAGAACAATTTGGCATATTAATCGTAATCGTAATCCCTTATCTTAACCTTACCTCCGGGTCCATGCTAAAAAAAAAAAAAAAAAAAAAAAAGTGGCTGAACGAAAGTGAACGAAGTGTAAATAGTCACTTAATTTTCAGTGTCAGGTAAAGCAGTCTGACAGGCAAGGTGACGGTCAGAGCACGCTGCTATCCTCCTACGAAGAAGGCAGAGGCTCTTCATCAGCTGGGACTAGAAGCAGCTGTCTGAAAGTCACTTCAAAGTTCAGTTAAAAGTTCAAATTTCCTTTGAACGAATTTTACAGTCAGTACAGAAAGTATTCGGACGCCCTTAAATCTTTCACTCTAAAATAATTTAAGTTATTTTTTTTCTTCATGAATGTACACACAGCACCCCATATAGACAAAGAAAAACACATAATTATTTACATTTTTGCAGATTTGTTTAAAAAAGAAAAAATCTGAAGTATCACATGGTCTTCAGACCTTTTGCTGTGACACCCGTAGATCCAAATCAGGTGCTGTCCATTTCTTCAAACCATCTTTGAGATGGTTCTACACCTTCATTTGAGTCCAGCTGTGTTTGATTATAAATGGCTGTACACCAATGTTTACCATCCAGCCTGACAGAACTTGAGAGGATCTGCAAGGAGAAATAGCAGAGAATCCCCAAATTCAGGTGTGAAAAACTTGTTGCATCTTTCCCAAAAAGACTCATGGCTGTATTAGATCATGGTGCTGTAGGGTGCTGCTACTAAATACTGAGCAAAGGGTCTGAATCCATTAGGACCGCGTGATATTTCAGTTTTCTTTTGAATAAATTTGCAAAAATTATTATTATTTTTTAATATGGGGTGCTGTGTGTACACTAATGAGGAAAAATGAACTTAAATAATTTCAGCAAATGGCTGCAATATAAGAGTGAAAACAACAAGGGGGTCTGACTACTTTCCATTCCCACTGATAAATAGAAATGAGATTATTTTTATTCTGTTTTTTTTAATTACTTGGGTGGTGTAGCTCTCTGCAACAGTGACACCTTTCCAGGGAGTGCACAGCCGTTTTCCAGATAACAGCGGGAGAAATCATGAAGAATGCTGGCCCTAAAAAAGAAACACATCATACTGCATGTTTGTATATTAATTTACTTTATTATTAAAACAAAAGCTTTCATGAGGTTATAATCCAAGTCCAACTGCATGCAGGTATTCAATACATTCCATTTTTTCTTTAATGACCACCATCCTTTTGGGAAAAATAGCCTTTTTCGACTTGGGTGAGTAAACAACCTGCAAGTTCAACCGTAAACCATAGTTTTGTTTTGTTTGTTTGTTTGTTTGTTTGTATTTTTGGATGATATATTTGATCTAAGTGATAGTAATAAACATAGATAGTAATAACATAGTATACAAATACAAAAGGTGCAAGAAAATAAATTCCTGGGAATCACAACAGCGAGTAAACTGTCATGGAAACCCCACATTAGACACACAAAACAAAAAATGCAAAAAGTCTCTCAATTATTAACAAAGATAAATAATTTCTTGGTTGAAACACATTACATTTATTGTATTGCTCTTACTTCTCCTGTACTTTAGTTATTATGCGGAAGGATGAGGGGGTAATTGTCCATGTTCCACATATCCCCTTCACACAGCACAATAAAGAGCAGTATGCAGAATGAATAAAACCAGATTTTAAGAACACACAAATAAACCTCTTTTTACAAACACATCTACTGAAATTACATGAATTAGCTAAATAACAAATAGCACAAATTCATTTCAAAGCATTCAACAAAGTATTACCAATTAATAAAGAACCTATTTCTAATCAAAAAGAAGTCCCACTGTTTGAGGGGCGACATAACTTTAAATTTACAAACTACTAGAAAATGTTTTTGTATCAGGGTAAAAATATGGCACAGTCTGGATAATGAACACAAGCAATGTCAAAGAAAAACAATTTATAAGAAAACGGTTTGGTCACAGAATGGTGTTGATGGAATTTTAGGACAGTGTATGTGTTTGATGTGTGGAAGTGTGAGGAGTGCGACAATGTTAAGAATGATAGTGATAACTAAAATGTTAATTTATTTATCATTATTATTGTGTTCTTGATGTTAACAATGATATGTTGATACAGATAAATTATGAGAATGGGTTGTAAAGCCTGCAGAAAACATAAAAGGGGTGGGCTTGAATAACCTCGGCTTCTGCCTGCTCCCAGACCAACTTGCCCCAATTTTGTTAAAAATGTTCTCTTTTTTTCTTTGCATCTTAGTCCAAGTCACATTTTAGAACATAAAACTTCTAGTTAAAATGGATGTTTTGCAGTCCCAAATTGTCATTCACCTATACCTCAACAGCTTGTGAAGCTGAGAAGCCTTGTGTATAATGCAGTTTCTGTGAGATTTGGTTAAATAATAATAACCTGTTTCTTTATATTGTTTAACAGATTGTAGTCCACATGACTGCAGATAGATTTAAGGACTGGGCATTTGCCAAAAAAAAGAGAGAGAAAGAAAAAGGTGGTGTTTCAGGTTTTAATGCAGAAAAGTCTAGAACGTGAAGAGACTTTCTCTTTAAAAATTGTTTTCCTGTCAAAATTGTTTAGCCTAAAAGCATAAAATGTATACTTTTGCTTGATAAAACAAAGCAAACTTCTTGAAATCTGTCAAAATAAAAATAGAACTGTGCCCTCAAAAAGGTATGTTTTACTGGCAAGTTAAAATGTGATTAAATGTGCTGTAATATTTAAACCAGGAGATGGCGCCTTTCAAACAGCAGCACAGACAAAGCTAGTGCAGACAGCAGAGAAAAGAGTAGAGGAGGTGCCTTGTTATGCACCAGTTCACCTGGGATGTGATGATTTCAAGAGAACTCTGAAATTGCCAACGTATGTTAAAATTCTGAAAACAATAAATAAATAAAAACACAACTGTGTGGTGATCACAGACTTACCTTTGTCCTTAGGTCGCTGTAATAATAATAATCATAATAATAAGAGTATTGAGAGACAGAGGTAAGTATTACATGAAGAGAATTATTACTGTTAGTATCTCTTGAATTATTACTGTTAGTATCTCTTTTTTCCCCGTAATAAACTGACAATAGCTGCCCAATTATACAGATGCTAAAGACTGTGTTGTAGTTTGTGGTTACATTTGTTAGGTGAATATTACTACAATTGTACCTGGAATTTAATTTCGCATTTAATATGTCACAGTGACAATCTATTCTATTCTATTCTATTCTATTCTATTCTATTCTATTCTATTCTATTCTATTCTATTCTATTCTGAAAAAGTTTTAATAGAGTCAAAGCAATTTATATACACATCAAAAGCAAAAGTAAACAGAATGTAATAAATCAATAAATCTGAGTGATTACTTTATATTTTTCAAGTGTTGCTTACTCACAAAGTATCTTAGGTGAGAAAGCAAGGCCATTATTTCTTTACACTTTCATGTTTCTGTTGTCAGTCAGATACCTCCATTTTGCCTGCATTAGCAGAATCTTGATTTGCTAAGTCATTGTGGTTGACTGCAAAATCAATCAACAGAAGAACTCAGAAAACCATTTCTTTACTTAGACTGAGGTATTGGTACAACATCAAACATGCAAAAAAGAAGTGCCCTTTTTTCCATGCAGTGGGATAAAAAAAGACAAATTTGCTTTAAATTGATTGTTATCTTCTGCTTTCTGTCAGAATAACTAAACACTTTATTGAAATGATTTTGTTATTTTTTAAAAACATTAAATTCAAAATTAAAGCAGAAAGCCAAAGCATTGTTGTAAAGTGCTCTCTAATTGATGAATACATAGATTTTTTTTTTTTTTTCACCAAGTCATAATTTTTTTTTATGCATATGGTTCAATGACTCAACAATCATGAGGATTTCTATAAAAACTGAGAGTTTGGTAATAAGTATAAATGCAGGTGTGCAAGAATGTTTTAGAAACAACTGTGTTGGCCACTGGCCACAAGAGTTAGAAGGTCACAAAAGCTATGCTAAAGTAATCCATGGCTAATCTGGGCCATCTGTCCAACAAGCAAAGCTTGGTTGAAACTAGGTCGTGGAACTGGACACTGGTCTGTCACATAGATATGTCTACAATGAATGGCTAAAATGAAAGAAAAAATAAATAAATCTATGTCTTGCAATAGCCTAGTTAAATTCTAGAAGTAAAACTATAAAACCACAGTTGGTGATTAAACAAAGGTAGTTGTGCACAAATAAATATGCTTAATGTACATGTCATTGTTAATGTGTGGTTAGTCTCCTTGTTTTAGGTCCCATGAAGCGATAAATAATAATAATAATAAAAAAAAAAACACATGTAAATAAAATTAAATGCAATAGGTACCTTTTTTTCCTCCTTGTTTTATTATATACATTCTGTTGGGACATTGAATTATCTTGTGGATGATCTGTGCTATACTTAACTGTGTCATACAAACAAACCTGCATTGCCTCACCTCCAATAACCCTGTTTATATAATTACATTTTTTTTTCTGTTGGACATTTGTTTATTAGTTAACTCATTTTTATTCACTGAACAATATTGTCTTTAGTCCTTTTGTGTTTAAATTATGTGAATTCACCACTGACCTGTGTATATCCATATTCAATATAGTAACAGAACTGCTGTTGTGCAGTCCGACACTGCAGGCTATAATTCCCAAACAGTGAGTAAACTGGCTTTTTTTGTGTAGCTCAAATAAAACAAAATTCTAAAAGACTTGTGCACGTAGTATGAATCTGCATCAGATGTGTAATGCAGCATGAATGTGCAGGTTGTGGTTTTTTTTTTTTTTGTTTTGCTTTTTTCTCAATATAGCAATATAATTTCGTCCAGAAGGGAATTGCAGTGTTTTAGAATAAGTACATGGTCAGATGATAAACAGCTCATCTGACAGATGCTTAATCTACATATTAAAACTTACCAACATTTTAAATTGTTCTTTTTGTCAAACACATATTTAATATGTAATTAAAGTATTCTCTAGATATCCTCTTGAGTAGGTTAAAAAAAGTATCTCTTTTTTTGTTGAGAACTTTAACACAAATCTTAAAGGTCTAAGATGATGGCTTTTCTTTTCAAAGACCAAAAAAAAAAAAAAAACCCACAAAAAAGGGCTTTATTTAACATGTTATTTTTGCAGAGAGAGATATCAGCTCATCTTTTGCCTTGACATTTCTCTAAAAATAATTTAACTCCAAAAATGTAATTTTACTTTTTAAAATACCATGTGTTTTGTCATTTTACTGAATTAAGAAAACTGCAATGATGATTAAAAGAAAAGCTTGCCAGTGTTTCATTGTTATTATAGCAGATGAACTGATGTTTTTATGTTACTTCATTTTTTAAAAGACATATTTACTAAGATGAATAAAAAATCCACTTAGCCTGTCCATTGAATTATAGTGCGTCTGGAAGCTTCTGCATGGGACCATTTGGAGCACCTGTGACCAGGCTTTCACTGAGGAGAGACTGGGCTTTGCAGATTACTTTGTTACCTTTTATCTCTGCAGAGACTGATCCTTTCCGACTGCTTGTTAGCCTAGAGAAAAGAGGGGGATGTGAACATGTATGATGGGGTAATCAGCCTGCATTCAGTTTGTCAGCCCCTCCGTCTCAGATGATGTGCACTCTTTGTGTCTCCCCATATTTGAACGAATTTCCCCCCTTTAAATCTGTTTAGCTTTCATTGTTTACCTTGGGCAATTAAAAAATAGTTCTGATATTACTTTACAATGATCTAAAATCTAAATAACTCTGTCATAGTCTGGTTTGTTGACAGAATAAATTCACATGAATATTTTAAGAAAGAAAACTTTATTGGTGAATTATAAACCAAACACTTTACCACTGTATCCATTTAGGCAACATAAAAAGTCAGAAATAAATGAAATCTGCTACTTCACTGTCACAGTTGATGAACGTGTGTACAAAAAAGGTTTTTACAACAGATCTCTGCTGATCCATAGAACAGCACATTGCCACCATATCACCACCATACATTAGGAAAGAAAGACAGAATGAACACTCACTAAACACAAGCATACACTAACATATACCCTTTTTTTGTTTCATGTTTTTTGCTTTAGTTTTACATAGAATTTTTTTTCTTTTGTTTTGCTTTTTATAAGAGTAAAAGGGAAGTGATAGCTCTTGATAGCATCATACATATTTCAGTTACAATAATACAATGTTAGTTAGATCAGAGACAAAGTGTGATTCCTTTTTCTTTCTTTTTTTTACCTTTTGCTTTGCTCATTCTCAAAACAGTTGTTGGTAAGAGAAAAATAAACTTGCATTGAAAGGTATAACACTATAGCATTTACAAATATCTAAAGAGATTTAGTGGATGCCATTCAACATCTGAAGTGTGTGAAGATGGTAGTACATAGATGTTTGGCAGAGACTGCAGTACAAATATCTCTTGTGAGAGTAATGAAGAGAAATGATGATACAAAATAATAAAACCATAGCTATCCATCTATCTATATATATATTTCTCTAATATAGTATGTGTTTTCTTAGAGCAGTACATGCAGCAGCCACTTAATGGAGTGACATCATACTGAGCCGCAAACTCTGGGGACGTGGCAACAAGTTACAGGCAAAGGGAGTGAAACCGACAGATGGAGGTTTTGAAAGAGGTTTGTGCCCCTTTTTTTCAAAACCTCCTGAGAGGGGATTGGTGGGAGACAGCTCAGGGGTTGAATAACTTTGAGTAACTATTTTAACTTGTAATGATTTGCTTATTGCCAATACTTAGGAAAAAAAAATAACTACCTGCCATTACAGCATAAATGGAAGCTGACTTGAAAATGAATGCTCCCAAAATTGTTTGTTTTCTATAACTTTTAGTAATTATATTATATGGCACTCATCACTTTATCCCAGCTGAGTCTTTATGCTAAGCTTTATCCCACCTGGTCCCCTCTCATTCATGGCTACAAACAGGAAATGAACCGCATACTGTAGTATTCACAAGTTAAAAGCACTGAACCGTTATGCACTTGAGAAACATCTGAGGAGGTTTCAGGGTGTAGGCCCCCGACCGTGCCTCCCCAGGCCTTGTCCACATTACTCCATGCTGTTCTCAGCACACCACAATGTTCAGAGTAGGCCATAACCAGGACATATCCTGGGTGGGGGATCAGAGCGGGGGTGAGGGTGACTGCCTGTGGGTAACTAGAGGTGGGCCTGCAAAGCATAAAGCAGTTAAAGCTATGACAGAAGTAAAAGAAAATCAAAACGTCATAACATGGAATAATGAATGTCTTTAAAGAAGAAAATCAACACAGCATAAGTCAACAAACATCTTAGTTACATGAAGAGGCAATCGCATGGATGGGTAACAAGGGAGAAAAAGAGGTTTGGGGAGAAGATGGCTTGTGGCAGCAAGTGTCCAGTACACGTATAGGAGTATTTGTAAACTCTGTGTACTGGGTAATAACTGGTTGCTACCAAACATTCAAAGCAGAAAGCATTAGGCTTATGCCGCAGCAGGGAAAGAGAAGGTGACATTAAAATCTCGCCTTACTCTCCGTAAGGTTTCATCAGAGCCCACTGACTAAATGCATGAGTATCAAGCATGATCCTCAGGGAAACTTGATGTATCTTCTATCCGGCACTCTTTGCATTCTTCAGTGGAGGTTCTGGCAGGAGATGACACTCCAAGTGTCCTTTCCATGCAGTGGGCCAATAGAGAGGAATCTTGCGTCCATCTTGAGAGAGGGCTGATGTGCATATGCACCTTAAAGGTGACACTGCAAGGCAAAGAGCTTGCGCATTTACCATTTATTCTCTCTTTCTTTAATTTGTTCCCTCTTTCTAGGCCTCGAGTGCTTTCTTAGTCCATGTGACATGGTTTGCATGATTGAATGGGTGAGCATGCATGTGTGCGTCTGTTTCAATGAGATTCCGGCAAACACGCTTGGTCATTACCAGTGGACTCTGCAGCAGTGTCATAATAGCCTTGGTTTCAGTGACTTTTGCCCATGCTATTTACAAAAAGAAAGTGTCCAGCTCAGACTTAATACATTGGTATCAGCCTTCTTTGTGTTTCCTTCTTGTCATGGCTGGCACATCTTTTCTTTGTTCTTGTACAAAGTGTTGTTCTCCTCGATGAGAGGATGATATCCACATTGCAGCTAGGGGTTTTTGGGGGGCTGGGCAGGGGGTAAGACAGAGGTGCCAACATGCCCAAAGGCTTAAAAGGGCAAATAATTCAAGAAACTTTCAAAGGTAGAAGGTTCCATTTTTTAAAAATAACATAAGAGTCAGGGTGCATAGGAACATAAGGGTGTGGAAAACCAAAAAAAAAAGTTTTGTTGTCCATATGACTATTTATTCTATGCTTTATTTTACTTGGCAAGGCCAATATAACCAGCAACAGAGTTCTAAAATCGTATTATTAAGAACAGGTAATAAGAGTATTAAGGTTTGTTTTGCCTTATGGACTTTGGTTGGTACCTTTGTTTTAACGACACCCTCCTTTTCTTTACTAAATTTACTTGTGTTTGCTCTACTCGTCCCCATCATCCTTTCCCTTATCCTTCTTGTCTTTCTTCTCCTTCTTCTTCTTCTTTTTCTTCTTGGCTTCCTCTTTCTTTCCAAACGTGATGAAATCGCTTTTGTCATCCTCGCCTCCCTGGTTCTGTCTAATGGATATTATGGCAGGCGACCCTGGGATGATGAATGCTTCTGGGGGAACCTCACCAGGCTTCAGGTGCTGGGGAGCACCAGGGCCTCCTGGGCCATAGCGAAAGTGCCAGCTGTTGCTGTCTACACCGGCACCCATTGGGGGTGAAACTTCTCCTCCTTCAGCATCTGAAAGAAACAAATAGACAATGGGGATGGCACATTATTTTTTACATCATTTACATTATGCTAGTTAAACTTGTGAAATTAGCTTTTAAATCAAATATTTTCTTATCTGTCGTTTTTATACTCAAAAATCCAACAATAAAGAGTTTTTTATAACCTGCAAAAAATTGGCAATTAACTTTATATATATATATATATATATATATATATATATATATATATATATATATATATATATAGATCCATGAATTTACTGAGAGTCAATGTTGAACACATTTTTCATGTTTCTTTGCCTCCTCATAGCAATGACCTACTTGCTACACTTGCCTGAATTATTCCTTTCACCGCTCTGAAACCTTTTCTGAGTTCTTACCAAAGGGGAGATTAACTAGACACAACTCCATCCAACTAGAAGGAACAGTGTCTGGGCAAAGAAGCCATGCCTCTTCCAGTACTTGAGGCAAATCTTTCCAACTTCCAATGGCATCCTTTCCCATGTTTTTGCTCACCAAGCTATTGGCTAAACATCACACATTATTTGCTGGTTTTATTAGGAAACATCATTAAAATATTAAGAATAAGGCTGACATAATATTCCCGTTTGTATGTCAGTAGAACGTGGCTGTTTGTCAATTTCCTCATAAAACTTGTTTTGAGTATAGAATTTTAGATGATAAAAAGTCAAAATGCAATACTTGGAATTAAGAGAACAAGCTGTGAAATATGTGGCAAAAAAGTCATTTTTGATGCAAAATACAGTTTTAATTTAGTCATGTAAATAACAATTAATAATTTGAAACGTGGTTTATACTTTACTGTAGTTTTAGGTGATTTTTATCAAGAGGTTGAACAAAATGCACAAAAATCATCAGGCTCCTGGCATTATAATGAATGATCTTATAGGCAACTTTATAAGCCAGAATAAGCCAGACAATGTAACTTCTGTAAATAGTTCAAGCTTAAAATCAGTTGTTAAGGTTTGTACATTTCAGGTCAAAATACATTGCGCTATTTTTTTTTCTTTACATAAAAAAAAGACCATGTCAAAATAAGCTAGAGTTTATGGTGATATTTCTAAAACTGCTAAAATCGTTTTGTTACTGCTATTTTGTCAAACAATTAATATTTCAAAATAAGAACAAACAAATGTTTTGTTTTAACATTTTTTGTAAATTTCTTACATGTTGCAACTATGTCTGTTTCTCTTTGTGACATTTCACCATCTTGCTTTATCAAATTAGGTCATTCTTTTAAATTGTATCACATCACTATACCACAAAATGTCATGCTTTGATTGACTGTGACAACAGAGCTGCGAATGCAGCTGAGAGAATGCATTATTAGAAGGAGGAGACAGAAAAGATCAGACAGACCAGGATAAATCCCAAAAGAGCCATTTCTACAAGTGAACACCAGGGCATACAGGCACAAATTGTAGACATGTCCCCATTTGATTCCCAAAATAGTCCCATGGAAAATTAATCAAAATGAGCAAATATCAAACAGAAAGAAAAGAGTTCTAAAAATATCCACAAAAAAATCTGTCAGAGATGTGACGTACTGGCAGTATCTTACTCTCAAGTGTCCAGTACTCTGACTCAGATGTACTATCAATCTCACCTAAAGTGGAAAGTGAGTAAAACAGCTGTACCCATGCGTAAATTCACATGATTAAACAAAACACATCAAGAGTCAGAAGTCATTCTGAGAACTTGCAAAATTATAGCTACAATGCATTTAACAAGACATGAATATATTTGGAACAAAATATAGGTTTATTTTTCTTTCCTGTTAAGTTTGCTTGGCTCCCAATCCATTTTTTTCCTTGATGTTTCTTTTAGATGTTAATCTCCCACCCAACAAATATACAAACACAATATCTCTTCTGCTTACTCCTCGTTTTCTCTGACCTTTCATCTAATCTACTGTGAAAACACAGTCAGACTGCATCCATCGCTCCCAGTTATTGATGCAAGTTCTAATCAAGCTATCAACATTTATAGTAACACTAATGTGATTGCATGTTAAAAAGCCTGTCCATCAATGGTTACTTACAGACACCAATGGTTATGCGTTTTGAAGTAGTTACTTCTGTTTGTCAATCAATCTGCTTCCATGAGCTATTTTGTCATGTTCCTTTATATATTTAAATTGTAAGACCTGAATGTTTTTTTCTTTATGATTTTCTGTTTGTTTTTTCTAGTGTTTTTATTCCATTTTGTTTTTGCATGATTTTCTTCTCACTTCCATAGTGCAGCAGGGTGTTTTCATAACCATGTAAGCCCCCCTAACTCCATTTTGCCACATCCACTTTATTCACCCACTTGTCTTCCTCTACCATCAGCCAACTGGGCAGAAGCGGGAGTGTTAGCGCAGTGCAGTGTTACATAAGAAGTGGAGAAGGAGAAAGAAAAAGTGCTAGGAAAAGCAAAGCTGCAGATATAAATCACCCTATAAAATGGAGTGTGGCAGAAAAATGAATATGACTTTTTATTTTTTTTCAGATTTTTTTTCCCACAACCGTCTATCTACGAAGGGACCACACATTTTTAAAAATTGGTCTCTTGTCTGTTGTGCTGGACTGGATAATGCATATATTTGTGCAAGTTCCAAAGGGGAAAAAAAAAATCTCTCTATTTAGGAGTTTAACACCGTATTCATGTCATGTCTATGATTCATTTTTGGCGATACAAAAATATATGAGAGTGCTTGCATTACATACAATTTACTCCCAATTTTAAAAAGACCAATGATGAAGATATAATTGAGCTCAAAAACAAAATTTTATTTACATATTTGTTTTAGGTATGCAACTGTGCAGGATGGATAGCCTGTGTGTGCATTTGTGCTCTGTGCCAGACTGAACGCCCTGCTGTCCACTCCCATCTATGTATCAAATCAGGATTCTGTGAGATGATAACATCAAGTATATCACACTAAATTTGATGCAAAGCTAGAAATATGAAATTGTGCATTTGCATGTGTAGTATCTTTTGGCATGTGTTACTGCCAAATATACAGATAAAGGCAAGTCTCTTCTCCAAAGAAGAAGTGTGAGGGACTTGGCGAGATATTTATAGACAATAGCAGCACATGATAGAAGACAAAAGAGAGACAGAAAAGAAGAGAAAATAAGAAACAAGCTTAGAAAATGTGAAAGATTGCAGATACCATAAAAACTGTAGTCTTTATAGACAGTTTTGAATATGTCCATGTGCCTCTTATGTTCTTTCCTGACATAATCTTTTAATGATGGGTTTTCAATAAGCTCTGACTAATCAGCATGTCCTTCCAGATGAGACCACAAGTTAATGAGGCAAATATCAAAAGAGCAGTGAAGCAGAAATGCTGCACCTTTCATATTAAATTGCTTTTTTCTTTGCCTTTGGTCCTTACTTTGCCTTTAACATTAGATTTTAGTTGTAATTTATTAGATACCAATAGTAATCCAAATCCATTGTTTTATGTAAGCAGTATATTTCCATTGGTCTGTTAGTGTTCTTTATGATGATCCAGAAAACAGAGCACCTGCATCCACCTCTGCGGTACAGCAACACCCCAGATTATGTAGGCCACTCGCTCTTAGATCTCTTTGCACCAAACTCTTCCTACACTAAAACACTTAACACAACAAACAAACAAATAAACAAACAAGAAAAAACAAACAAACAAAAAAACATTTCACACACCCTCCTTCCCCTTGCACAAACACAGACAAACAGACACGCTCACCCTCTCTTGGAAAAATCAGGGGCTGTGAATGGTTGCCATAGAAACAGCATTCTCAAGTAAAGCAATAGGACATTGGTAGGAGTCATGGTGACAGTGCTTATGCTCATGAAAAAAAATAATGCTGGAAGCTTTCACTCCCTCCTGCCCTCACTGTCTAGTCTAACCAATCTCCCCTAGCAACAACATCAGGCTGATAGATCTAGCAATTTTTCCCTTTGTAGAATTTGTTTCAGTCTCTGATTCCACCCTTCATTTTTTGTAGCTGACTATGGTACTGAAAGAGCAGATTCTCTCTGTTTACTGCAACAGCTATTTTTACTAAAATTCTCTTCAATTCTTTTATAATTTTCTACAGTTTTTTGAATTAATAATTGATCTGCGAAAACACGGAACACCGAAGACAAAGACAAGGAAGAGGAATAGACAGGAAGAGTGAGGTCACACCAAACACAACCCCGATTTCACTAATGTGAATCTACTAATCTGGGCGTGGGCTGCTCACCATCTGTCACAGCAGGAGCAGCACACAAAGCAGGCAGACAAAACACACACTTAAAATCACTGCTAGGCAAAAAAATAAAGACAAGCATGTATAAAACAAAGATGCAGCCTAAAGCATAGGGACAGAATTGTGGGTTTTGAATCAGGGGAAAGGAATGAGGGCGTTGTCAGTTTTCTGTCTTACAATGAAGAACCAGCAGCATAGATGTCATCTTGCAACAATTCTTCCAATAAAACCCACCTAAAGACCAGGGCATGCCATGTTAAAAATAATTGATTTTTGTCTTCATCTTCCATTAATTTAACTTTGTCTTCATTTCTGATCTGTCAATCAGATTTGATGAAGACATTTTTAATACATTAATACATTATTATATATATATATTATTATTATTATATACAATATTCAAACTTAGAGAATACGTCATTATTTTGTCAATTTCTAAATTCTGCCTAAAAATATTTTCACCTGACACTTTGCTTTTTATGATCCAACATTAGAATTTGACCTGAACCTGAGCTAAGGGCTACATTCTTAACCTGGACAACAATAAAGGAGAAGGAACGGTCAACCCTCAGGTGAAATTAAAACATGTCCCTTACAGCTGCAAATTAATGAGACCACTCTAAATCCTCTCCAGCTGATCTCATTGCATCTGACCCAAGCTAAAGGACATCACTACCCCATGTTGTCCCTTTCCCATCTGTTCTTTTAGCCCTTCTTTCCATTGTGGCTTGATGGTCTTGTAGCCTTTAAGTCCTCAGCTATCTCAAGAAATCGGTGATTGAGCAGAGAAAGCTTTGTGTCAGAGCGTGGTTTGTCTGCCTGTCTTACCCACCCTCCTCAGTTAAAAAGGACACCAGGCCAGCTCAGTTTTCCTAATTAGAGCAAAACACCTCTTTAGCTTCCTTCATTCAATCTTTCTGCATGAGTCTGCTAAATGTCTTTGTGTTTATGTATTTGTTTTCTCCATATCATGCTGCTCTTTTTAATGATTTCACTAATGCAATAATAAGCACATAAGGTCACTGGTAGGATTCATGAAGTATTCTATTTTAAATGATGGGCCACAAGATTCTGCCAGAAAAGCTTCAATGGGACTTTGCACTGCTTCTTGGCTTAAACATCCCAAATTGCAAGAAGTCAAGAAAATGGATGACAGTTTTTTTTTTTTGTTTGTTTTTGTTTTTTAGATTGAATATATGTGCTTCAGTAACTCTTAAAACTAGGTGGCAGGTGAAATCCAAACAATGTTCCACAATTCTAGCCTACAAAAGTTGACAGATTCAAAGGGTTAAGTTTTTGGACAGGTGGACAAATATTTTTGACATAACCCACAGGCTTTTGGTGAAAATGAAGCCTGAATTTGTCCTGTTGTATTGGCAGGAGCTTACCCTGAACAACATAACATTCATTGAATGCCTGGCATGGGGCTAGACAGAGAAAAGTGAGATAACCAACACCTAAAAATTGTTTTCTCAACTAGGTTGTTGGTGATTTTCTTTTGGTGAAGAGTTTGACCTTGTAACTTGAAAGTTAAACAAGTTTCCACCTTGCATTTCAGCATTTGACACAAATCAGGAAGTGCTACTTAAAGAAAAAAACAGAGGCAGGTTGTAAATAGGAGGCATTTTCCAAGCTGTTAAAAAAGTCTGTTTTATTGTTCATCATCATCATCATCTGGCAGCAACATTAACGTTCCACTGTGATTTAATCTGCTCTTGAGACCCACACATTTATTGTTGCATGATTATTTTAAACTGTATTGTCAGAAACAGTGCTATGGGAATATTTCCCACAAAACGTGAAATACCACCACTAATGAGGCTCTTTGAGTCTTGCATGGATACATATTTCTCTGCCATTAGTGGGGTTTAACTTGGCTCGACCAGTTCTTACCAGCAGCACTTGATGCAGTTGGCCAGTTCTGAACCAGAACACCCTGGGCTCCTTGCAAGACCGATGACTCTTCCATGTGCACTGAACTGAAAAAAATAAATGAATTGTGTTAAACACCATAGGTGTTTTTGCATCAAAATAAATCTCACACCAGCTGGCTTCTAAAAATTCAAATATATGTATTACCCATTTCAATGTTATCAGTGATTTTTGTGACTTTGTCACAAGATCAAAACCCCAAACAATATTTTGATTAAATATCGTTAGAAATGCACACATAGTTTCTCTCGTTTTCCTTTTTTTGAGGTTAGCACAATTCAAAAAGATTATGATAATTGGTGTTCAGAAGGACCTTTCTGCACATTCGCACCTAAAGATAGCATTATGCAGTGTTAAAAGCAGTGATAGAAAAGCTGCTACAAGCTTACAAATCCTGTTGTCATGAGAACAGAATTTTAAGTAGATTCAATGTCTTTAAAAATGTCTCTTCAAGAAAAAAACAAAGCCTCTGCTAAAGCTTTCGTTCAATGGAGTTCTCTAAATGTAAATACAACAAGGATGTATTAATATTTTGACAGACTCAAGACTGAAGATGCTTTGTTCCCAGCACTTCTGTGAATAAAATACATTTCTTTAAATTGAAACATATCACCGAAATAAAATGCATAAAAAACTCTTAAATGTTCTAAGCATAACTATCAATTGTTTTGTCAAAATAACCCAATGCACTTCAGACAAAACCTTCGGATGTATCATTTTACTGACATTACTCTTCTATGGGAGAAAAATATGTTTTTTGTTTTTACTTGACAGGGAATAGAAACTGCCAACAGGATGGTCATTTTAGTTTTATTTTGCAGAAGGTTTCATTTGTTTTATTAGCTTTGATTTTTTTTATAAAGTTTATTTCAAGAGAAACATTTCTACATTTAGGATGTATTGACTAAAACAGGTAATTTGAATCAGTAAATTGGAACCTTTTAAGTTTTTGTTCTGTATAAAATAAGGTAAGTTAATTTTGACTTAAAAAATAAAATACACCGAGTAAAATGCAGTTTTTGTTATAAGTGCTAAAATTAGTAGCATGCCAATTCATGCCTGCAGCTAATTCATGTCATTGCACCTGTCTCCTTTTATTGCTACTCAGTCTTAAATTCTTAAAATGTACTTAATGAGGAATATGTGAGCCAAATAGTAATCCCTTAGTCATTAATAACTTTTTTTCTCATTAGCCTGACTCACTATCAAAAACATGACCTTGAATCAAATCATTAAAATAAAATCATTTTTGAGAAAAAGTCCTAAGTTTATTGCTTATTTTTGTTAGGAACAATCCATTTTAAAGGTGCTCTCTTCTTACGGGAGGAAAAGCAGTTTGATGATGGAGGCCATTTTAAGTGCTGCTGAGCACCAGCATTATCACTGCACACAGATAAATTATTAATGGAAATGCATAGCTGATGATACATTTTTCAACTAATGAAAGTCCTCTGTTCTCCACGTTTGTACCAACTTCACTGCACTTTCCTTCCTTATCTTATAAAGGTTAATACTTATCCATGTAAATTATTATGTCACTAAAAGGTTTTACCAAAAGGTTTTACCAAAAGGATTTGCAAAAATATATAAAAAAGACAACAATATTAAACAATAATCACAGGAAATGTTGAAAAGTGTAGAATGCAAAGAACAAATGAAAAAAATCTGTTTAGAAGGCTTATTGAAATCTCCAAAACAAGCCCTGATAATGTTAATATCTAAAAAGATGACTTGCTCGCTGATGTTAAATATCAAGTGATAATATACCTGAAGCACATATGTAAAAATAAGCCAAGATGAATATTTAAGGTGATAGACTGGTTTATTAAAGGACATTTATCCTGTAAACTGCTATAAATATAGTTCTGTAATGTAATAGTGGATGATAGATACCCTGAAATTTCTCTTGAATGTTTAAATTGTAAATATCATTTTATACCATACCAATTTTTTTTGTACAAGTACTCAGGTAATTAAAAACAAACACTTAAATTTAAATGTTTCTTCCATGTTGTTTGTTGCTCTATGTCAAACAATCCTGGGAACACTGCCAGTGTGTGGAAGCAGAAAGCAGGATCTGTAGAACATCAGTTTAGACAGTGTTCTGGCAAAACTAAATAGATTTTAGAATGCTTTTCCAAGTTTCACTAACAGAAGATGATCATCAGGAAGATGATACAACATGATTTAGCTTTGTGCTGAAAAACCTGGTTGAATCTATATATCTCTTAATGTTAAATTCTTTAAAAGAACACAGTAAAGTAGAAGAATAAAATATGTTTTTACTAGTTCAAATAAACATGAGACTTGCTCATAACAACAAATTTAGGGTTTACTGAGCCTGGTGGCTCTAAAATAGAAAATAGTGCCACATTTCTGATACAACTGAATAAATAATAAATAAACATTTTGGTAGCAGTATTGTGCTGAATTTTAAATACTGCTCATATTTGATAAACAAAAGAAATATAATTTCAAAAATATTTTGTGAAACTTGGTTTAGGGAAATATATATATATATATATATATATATATGTATATATATATATATATATATATATATATATATATATATATATATATATATAATGTTTTCTATCCCCATTTTAAAATGTAAATCTGATTGACAAAGAAATCTTTGTAAATGTCAATTTTGACTCATTTGAAGCATATATATAATAATTATAGCAAATTAAAGTGCTTTTAAAAAAATAAAACTTTAGGATGAACGAATGTATTGTAGGCTGTTGCAACATCTTCCGTTGTGGAAATTGTGTGTCAAGCTTTCTGACAAGACAATAAATGCCCTCTCGAGTAGTTGGTAGGGGGGTTAGTAAGGCAAAATCTAATTTTTTTTTTTAAATAAAACCTGGTCGCTGTAGTTTATTTTCAATCATTCATTCATTTTCTGAGCCGCTTTATCCCATTCAGGGTCACGGGGCTGCCGGAGCCTAACCCGGCTACTCATGGGCGAAGGCAGGGGCCACCATTGGACTGGTCGCCAGTCTGTCGCAGGGGGTAGTTTATTTTATTTTTAATTTTTATTTTTTTACAGAATGAAATTGCCCATTGTCTTAGGGTTGGTGACATCTGTTGTGTAGTTATCCTGCAGTTTCTTTGTCCTTGACATGGCACTTTATCACCAGAGGACCTACCCTTCATACATCACTACGCTCCTCTATGCTTACTCTTCCTCTCTGTCTGTTCTCCATCTGTCTGTGGCAGCACAGAAAACCATTTCCAGGCTGCTTCTCTATGTTACCATGCAAATAACTGTCAGTTAAAGACATCTTTATTTTTGTAGTTGATCAAATGGAGGGTTTTTTTAGCCCTAAAGCAAATCTTTATTTAAAAGTGAGCACGATCTAAACTGAAAATCTTTTTTTTTAATTTAAGATGTGATCAGCAGTAAGCTTTGTCCGGTCCTCTAACAGATGCTGTCAAATTGAGACAACAAGGGCTGATGGTAAATTTACAGAACCACACTTTCATTTTTAAAAATAGTCTTTCTGACCTTTCTATCAAGAAAGGAAACTTCCTTAAAAAAACTTTTTTTTAAAAAACTGAGTTACTTAAAATAAACTTTCCTTAAGAGAAGGGAAAGTTTTTGCAATTTCATACTAACACTCCACCATAGAAAACAAAAGCATCTGTCTCATTATTTCTAACAGTGAATCAAAAAGATAGATTTTATGGAAGGATACAAATTTTTAAATGATAAAAAAAAAAAACAATTATGAGACACAGATGCAGAGATAATGAACTGTGAGGCTCACCTCTGCATCACTCCTCCTGCTCTCAGGGAGGCTGAGTATCTCCAGTCGGAACTGGGCACCTTGGGCTGCAAGAGAAAGTGAGATGAGTTCAGTCCATAATACTTATGCAAACCATTACCATAGTATCAATCATTTAAATATGAGAACTGAAATATTTCCACCACATATGCACAAAAAAAAAAAAAAAACTCAGCAATAAAGAGTAAATCACAATCATTGCTTGCTGGTGTCACTGGATAGAGGAATGAGATCTTAGTGGATTCTCTTATCTCCTCCACTCACTAGACCCTGTTCCTTTGCCTCTGCAAATGTTGAGAAATAGCTTTAAAAGATTTGATTCCAGCCTACCAACAAAGCCCATGTAATAATAAAATACCACAAGCGACACATCAAATGAGCTCTTCTCAAACTAGGAGGGTTGCAGCAGCACAGCTAATGACAAAAAGAAAAACTGCTATTTTCTCAAAAAGATTAATCAAATAATGTCTGAACAAAACCAAAGATTAAAGTTTGCAAAATTGTGTTTGTCCATTTTAATTTTTCTATCACAATAAAACAAATTTGAAAAAAAAATCTCTGTCACATCAAAAATATTGCATATTTTATGTTAAATATTCATAAAAATTACTAATAATTTATCTTGTTGCTGAGCACAGGTCATTCTGCTCTCTGGGTTGTTTATCTTCTGCTACTGCTTAACAAAGCTGTGGGAATTGAACTTTCAATTTTTATGAGAGCCAGTTGTCTACTCTTAGTGTAAATGGGTCTGTTATTGTGTCTTTTAAAATCTCCTATTCTCCTCAGCATAATCAAAGCTTTGAACATCTCGAGCAAAATGGCCTCCTTGAGTCAACTGCACTGTACTAAATAGAGACAATGCATTTCACTCTCCATACTTTGTGAATTTGGTCTTGTGAAGGTCACAAGAAAACAGATAGGGGAGAGAAAACAAATGTCCAATGAATGTTGTCCTTGTCAACACTCAGATAGTTCTTTGAATAAAGACACAAACAATCCTTTCATGATAATAACCTTTGTTCATCGACACATACTAACATGAAAAAATTCAGAGATACTAATAAAACAAAGGCTTAGGTATCTTCACGCATCAGTGTTCTAAAATATATTGCAAACAAACAAACAAAATAACTGTTAAAAATACATCAAAGGAGAAAACAGCAATGACTGAGACTATAGAGTAAGGAATGCTTACGGTGAACAACAAACTGGGGTAATGACCATATTATTATGATGAAGTAGCATTTTTTTTAAACTACACAGAGCAAAGCTGCTCATTTCTTGAACACACTGCAATCTTTGATTTGCAATATCATAGGAGGTCTATTGGAAGATTAGAACATCTATCACACATGATAGATGTTCATCTGCAATTGTGGCTGCACTGACCTCTGGGAGTCTGCAGTGAACATTCATCATACATAAAATCAAATATTTGGGCTTGATGACAAAAGCCTGGCATCCTTCACATAGTCATTTGGGGGGGGGGTATCTACAGAATAACAAAGTACTGCAGCGTCTGTCCAGATGCAGGGTGAAATCTAATTACATGAGCACATTGACTCAAGAGAAAGCAGGTGCTAAATATCATATACATATAATATTCAAAAGGGGAAAGAAGGGACATTGTGGCTTAAAAACAGTTTTTTTTTTTTTCAAACAAAGAAAAAATCTGAAACATATTAAAAGACCATGACAGATATTAGTAAGAAACATCATATTAATAAATGTTACTGAACATAATATTTTATTTGTTTCGGCTGCTTGGCAGAGTTGATGTTGATGTTGATGTTGATGAGCCAAATAAAGTCACAAAAACTGCACTACAAATTAAATCTGAACATTTGTAACATGCACACACAATTTAATTCACACCAAGACCGGAATATCAGAGAGAAGTAACAATTTAGGGGAAAAAAAAGAAAAACTCTTGATATAAAACAAAGTTTAAAATTAAAAATTAAAAATTAAAAAAAACTTGCGTTCACATTTTTTGCTTCTCTTTATGGTGTACTGCATACAAAACAAACCAGAACAAAATATGAACCCATCTTTTTCCTGCCTTTTCTTCTATTTTTACCTCTTCCTGAGTGAACACTCCCTGCATGGATACAGAGCTTACACCTCCACCATCAACACTGTGTCCAATCACCTTTTATCCCCCGCCTCATCTGCTTGCAGCCAGCCAATCCATGCACAGTACCAAGAAATGCACCGCTGCCATTTAATTATACAGCAAGCAGGAACATGACTAGCATTTAATGGTCAAACGATAGAAGCAAAATACCCGTTTTATTTTCTTTCTTTGCTTATTACTAATCACTTACACATATTTTTGATTAACAGAAAAGCCCATCGAGGCTGAGGGAAAACAATTGAAAGAATGAGTGTTGCATGTTTTGCTCTATGAGTGTGTTTATTTTTCTATTTAGATGAAAATCTGTAAATAACTCTGTGTTCATCTTCAGTAGTAAAGTAGTAAAGTATAGAGAAGAGTTGTTGTGAAAATGACATTGAAGCACACGTCTTATTTAAGCTGTCTTGATCAAATCATTGAGTCTGACTCTTTGTGCAGCTCTTCAGAAATACATGACCAGAACAATACATTTTCATGCAACTAAACTGATTACTGTTGGCAAAAGTAAACTATCTTCCTCACTCGAAAGATGACCATATATTGCCCTCTGAACTTACTGAAGTGGAATATTGTGGCCACTTGCAACAAATACATCGCAAACTGAATGGGGACATAAAGAAGATGCATTTGACTTTCAGGACAATTTTCAAAAAGTATGAAAATATGCTCAAATGAACCTTTTGTTCAAACAGTAAATTTAAAATGTAAAAATGAAAAATATTGCTATGGTCCTTTTGTGCTTCATAACAATCATATAAAAGAATTTAAAATACCATGAAGACTAGATCTGAAACACACCTGGATGATAGTTGCATCTGGCATACTCAGGCGGCGTACAATTATCTGGCTTTGTCCACTGTGGCTTGTGACATAGCCTGAGCCCCAAGTGCCACTGTGTGGCCGCCCTGTGTTGTAGAACATAAAAGTGTCGCTTCCTGATGTAGCAGTCAAGCATGTCTTGTAACAGTATGTTTTGGTCAAAGACCCGCTTCTGCGCACTTCGATATAATGTGGTTCCACTTTAAGGTCTCGGCGAAGGGCCACATTGCTGTTTTGCTGACCTCCACCTCCACTTCCTCCCCCACCTCCTGGAGCTCGTCCGCCTCCTGGTGTGTTGCCTCCTTCAGGCACACACTTCTCGGATACACAACATGGAGAGCAGGAGCCAGGCTGGGTACAGTACTCATGACAACGTACAATTGCCAGAACAAAGACAGTGACCAAGAATACAAAGGTTGTGGCACACAGGGCAATGATGAGGTAGATAGTGACGTTGGAGAACATTAAGGGGCTGTCAGGTCTGATGATAGGTTTAGGATCAAGGGTTAACTTTGGAGGCAGCTCCATCACATTTACATGAATGGTGGTGGTAGAGGAAAGTCTTGGTGAGCCATGGTCGTGCACTATGACAGTCAGAGAGAAGGTTGTGGCATTATCTTCGTTGACTCGCCTTGTGGTTCGAATTTCACCTGTATACTCATGCACCTTAAACAAGTCAAGGTCTGTGCTGGTTTGTTCCAAGACAAAAAACAGCCAAGCATTTTGCCCCGCATCCCCATCCCATGCCATAACTTTGCTAACCAGGGCTCCTGCCTCAGCATTTTTCATGATTGTCTCTGTTGTGCGGCTGCCATTAGCAGGTGGGTAGACAATCCGGGGCACATGGTCATTGTGATCCATAATGTAAACATATACTGTGAGGACACGGCTGAGAGGAGGCACACCATTGTCTTGAGCTTTTATCTGAAAGTGAAATTCTTGAAGTTTTTCAAAGTCAAAGGATCGTAGAGCATACGCTTCACCTGTGTTGGGTTTAATGCTAACATAGCTGGCTACAGGGATGCCATGGTTGTTGTCATTGAGGACAGTATACGTGATACGTGCATTTTCTCCTGCATCTGCGTCTGTTGCCTTGACAATGCACAGAGATGCACCTGGTGCATTGTTCTCAGTGATATAAACAGTATATGAGGTTTGCTCAAAACGGGGTGGGTTATCGTTAACATCAGCGACTTCTACTTTAAAGGTCATTTGGGATGATAAGGCTGGGGTACCTGCATCTACAGCAATGACTGTGACATTGTACGATGATATTGTTTCACGATCCAGAAAAGCTGCTGTGACAATGGTATAGTGATTTCGGAAGGATTTGATTCTAAAAGGCAAATGGGGCATGATATCCAGAGTCACCTGTTTGTTTTGCCCAGAGTCACGATCATTCACACTGATCAATGCCACTAATGTGTCAGCCCGGGCATCTTCACGGACAGGACTGGAAAGGGAAGTCAATACAATCTCAGGAATGTTGTCATTAACGTCCAAAACTTCTACAACTACTTTGCAGTGTGCTGCTATGGGGGCTGGACCCTTGTCCATCGCTTGTATGTACATTTCATAAGAGTTTGTCTCTTCAAAGTCTATGTTATTCTTCACCCGAATTTCACCTGTATGTGTGTCCATGGAAAACATTTGTCTTACTCTTTCGGGTGTGTAACTACTAAAAGAATAAAAAACCTCTCCGTTTGAGCCCTCATCTGGGTCAGAAGCATTTAACTTAATTACAAGTGCTCCCTTTGGAGAGTTTTCATACAATTTCACTTTATACACAGAGCTGTCAAATGCAGGCGCATTGTCATTGGCATCAAGGATACGGACGTTAATTCTGGCTGTCCCAGTCCTCTGTGGAATCCCTCCATCCACTGCTGTCAAAATAAGCTGGTAAGAGGGTGTCTGTTCCCGATCAAAAGGTTTTTTGAGAATGAGCTCTATGTCTTTATTATTGGATAGGGGCTTAATGGAGTCCAGTGTGAGATGGTCGTTTGTGCTGAGGCGGTACTGTTTAATGGAGTTGGGGTCATCATCGGCGTCCTGGGCTTTTTCAATTTGAAAACGCGACCCAGTGAGCGCGGACTCCAACACTTCCAGCTGATATTCATCTCGTGGGAATTGTGGCGCGTTGTCGTTCACGTCCAGAATCTCGACGGCTACGTTGTGCACCTCGTGGGGATTCTCTAAGACCACTTCCAGGTTACGTGAACAGGTGCCGCTGAATTCACACACTGTCTCTCGGTCAATGCGGTCACTCGTCACCAGCTTTCCAGTTTTGTGGTTTATGGTGAAATATCTCCGTCCACTGTCCGATCTGATGGTGATGCGTCGGCTGGGAAGTTTTCTCAGATCCAGACCTAAATCCCCGACTACATCACCGACCAGTGCTCCGTTCTCCAGCTCCTCTGGAATGGAATATCGAATTTGTGCATTGGTAAGGCCACTGAGCACGAACATAAACAAATAAAACGAGCGAGGCACGTTCTCCTTTACGCCGCAGCAGCATCGCGCTGTCACAGCCATCGCA
The DNA here is from genome assembly GCA_014656515.1 of Oryzias celebensis. Classification (NCBI taxonomy): domain Eukaryota; kingdom Metazoa; phylum Chordata; class Actinopteri; order Beloniformes; family Adrianichthyidae; genus Oryzias; species Oryzias celebensis. The sequence continues at coordinate 7,010,990 of BNCR01000010.1, forward strand.
GGCAGCATTTGCAGACGGGTTGGTGAAATCTTTCCGCCTTTTCAGCTTGCTACGGGTTCCCACCCGCTTCATTCAAAACAAGCCACAAGTCCGCGCATGGCTCCGATTATGTTCGGCGTAAGCGCCGCATCCCGCCAGGTGCGCCAGAGAAAGGAAACGTTTCCCCGTGAATCCGTGTTTGTCTTTGTTAGGTAGAGGTTTTTAAACGAATCTGTCCAGCAAAGCTGTCTCCTTTACAGTGATGCTTCTCTTCGTCTCTCTCCTTCTCTCTGCCTGAGATACTGTGATGCTGCATATGGGCAAAGGGGAGGGAGAGCCACTCGCTCAAACGAATTTGGCTGCATTTCAGCACCTCCGATCGCGCGCCATCAAACAAAACGACACCCCAAAACAGAAGAACCTCTACTTTCACCCAAAAAGCCCATACATGTACACACACGTAGAGCACGAAGCCCTAAGCAGTGCGCGTGCATCAATTTCGAAGAAGCAAAACAACCATTTCCCTTTTTCTCTCTCCTTTTTTTCCCCCTCGCGCTGCCACCGCCCTTTTATTGTGCTGTGGAAAACTGATTTATGAGCAGACCTGCGACTAGACTGCCTCACTGATGCCAGCCAGCAATGACTCGAGGAAGGTTTAATCTGTAAGAAAAAAAAATGCATGCAGAAGACATTTTTTGAGCTGCAAGGACTATGTCTATTATAGACGATGCAGAGTCTTTATGCAACGGTAAAAGGATATGCTTTCCATCAAATAAATAATTTTAATGTTCTAAAAACAACGTTTGTTATACAGAGGAAAAACATGTTATGATCACCTTTTCTTTTAAATGCACCATGAAAAGATAAATAGGCGTATTTCCTCTTTTATTCTTCAGACCTTTTTCTTTTCTATTCTTAACTACTGTAGTTTCTTTTTTTTTAAATAAACGAACTCTAATGACCCTTCTGCACGTCTCTTCTCTACCCTGCTGTTCACTTGTCGGGACAGTAACCAGGTCACAGACACATGCTCCAGATGTGACCTCATTCAACATCTGGCAAACCACCAAGTTGACCTTATTCAAAGTTGGTAGAAAGATTGCATACATCTGATAAAATAATAATTGTGCAGCCACAGCAGTGTCTACAAACACTGCTTGGATCTGTGAAATTTCCTGTCTCAATTATGAGCCTGCAGCATCACAATCAGCCTAATCTGTTGATGTTTCAGTTTAATCTCATGAGACAACCACAATAATTCAATCAAAATTCACATTTTGCTAATTGCTATAATTGATTCATGCACCTGAAGGCAATAAAAAAAAATCAGATGTTTTGATTGACATGTGATTGCTAAAGGTCAAGGTTCTTATAAACATCAATCAGACTATAACTACGTTATCCAAGTCATCTGGACGCGATCATGGACTAATAGTTGTTGAATCATCAATAATAATTTAATCAAAGCAATGAAGATGTACATATATTTTGATGTAAGGAATGGACTGATGTAATCAGCAAAATTAAGATGATACGGAATTGATCGGGTTAAAATGAGCATCTAGTGCCAACAAAAGCTTTTCCTTTTTTGTTTTCCTTTTTGGTGCTCTGCCACCTGAGCCCACGTCCAATCTGCCCATGGTGATGACAGCTCCTCGCATGCCGAAATGGGAAGAAGGCTGTGACTCACTCGAATTTTGAGGACAGGCTGATAAAGAGTCACTCGTCACACTCGAAAGACCCAAAGTCTAAGTGGGAAATTGTAAAGTTGAAGAAAAAGCCAACTGTTTCATCCTCAAATTAAAAAAAATGACACAATTATTAAAATAAAAAGTATCATACATAAATCTCAACAGCAATGTAGCTTATCACAAAATATCATTGTGTGCAAGTCTGAAAAATGCACTAATTAAAAATTGTGATTGTCGTCCTGAAAGAATACTGAGAAAATATTCCTAAATGTGTTGTGAATTATGCACCTTAAGATCCTTTTTCAGCTAAGCGCCGGTGTTTTTTGTTTTGTTTTTTTAAAACAGAGTGAACTTTCTCAAATGGATCAACACCTGCAATCTACATTAGCTGTGACATTTAATGGATTTTCCCACTGAGGCTTTTGAACCTCTGTGTTTGGCAGCAATACAAAAGACAAGACAGGCAACAGCTATTTCGTCAGTGGCAGACACAGAGCCGGATAACACCTGACCTTTGCATGTGTGTGTCGCTTATTTCCCTCCTGCCTCATGTACATGATGATGATCTTTCTTACAACTCTTTAGAGCCTCTATTTACTTCAATTGCGGCCATCTGGTTTAACAATTCATGCATGCTTCTGAACTGTAGAGTATTACACTTATGTCCTCAAGGATGGTACTAATAAACTTATCAGGATTCCAATTGGAGACAGATGCCTGTCTCATTTCAAGAAATGTGTGTATTTCAAAGAGCCAATTAGTAAAAATATAAATATATTCTATACAGGGGGGTTTCAGGTGAATAGGCACAATTACCTTAGTGAGATGCAGGCCTAATGAACTCTTCAACCTGTCTAGAATCATTTATTCAAAGCCTTAATGTCAATTCTTTTAATATCCCCTAGATATTGTCTTGCTGCATTTCTGTCAACCACCTGCCTCCCCTGCTGAGAGGCACACTGAGGTCTTAAGTAAAGACAAAAGAAAACGCCATCTGCAGACAGAAGAGATGGATGGAAAAAGTATAACAAATATAGAACAACAGAAATATATGAAAGAGAAGAATTCATATGAACCATTTAAAAAAAATGTTCTTTGTTAGATAAAAATATTAGCATCCTATACCTACATATTTACTATGCAATGTTGCCATGATATTTATAACATTCTCCCAAACCTAACTAATACTGAAAACATGCCCTCTAAAGCATTTTTTCTTTCTTTCCTTGCTAGATAATTTTCAATGGAGTCCACCATTATAGTGAATCATGGCAAAAAAAAAAAAAAAAAAGAAAACGAAAGAAAGAAAGAGGATTTGCCAGAATCAGGTCATGCTTAGGCTATCAAGAAGCTTGGCTTCTTGCATCATTCCCTCAGTCAGCATATAAACAGAAGCAGTCATGCAAATGTTGAGGACATTTGTGCCTGTGGGCTTGTGTGGAAGCACATATCACTATATAAATGCCATTTAAGGATAAAATTATTTAGTTTAGTGAATGTCAGAGGATCTTTCTGTGTTGCTTCCTCTCATTTCTAAATGCCAGAGCTCATTCATGATCACTCAGCTTTGAAAAAAATACCCCCTGACTGCAGGGAATGGGAACATGCAGAAAGATTAGGCAGGCAACTGAGGGAGATGCTGCAACAAATAATGATGAATAGAAGCCAAAACATTTAATTCCCTAATTAAAAACATTTACATCAACATATAATAATGGATTAGCATTGATCTTGCTTCCGTGTGTGATTTAAAAAAAAGAATAAATAAAGTTATCCAAAAAAGGAAATAACTTCCTAAGACTTGTACTTTACAAGCATTATCTTCATCAAGATGAGTATGTAAAAAAATGCACAAAAATACAAATTAAATAAGGATAGCTACAAAAGCTGTAAACAACCAAAAAAGAGGTCAATGCCTATAGCAGTGTAAAATCCAACATCTCAGAGTACAAGGACAAGTGAGCAGGACGAAAAGACAGCAGTACTGGTCCCTCTGTTGGAAAAAGTCGGTAGTACAAGAGGTAAAGTTGAGATGGCTACCCCCTCCGCCCCGGCATTTTTCATTAAACCAAAGCACCAAGGGATAATCCTATCTGTGACTGCGTATGTGAAGAGAATGAAAGACATGTCAAGAGAGAAGACACAGTCATTAGCCAGCAACAGTCATTTGCTTGACACAATATGACCACAACAGGTCAAAAAAAAAAAAAAAAAAAAAAAAAGACGCAAGTCATGCTTTGAAGGTGACACCAAAAAGAAAGCTATAAATAGCAAGTTTAGAGTCCTGCTGCAAAAAACACCGGTGCACCAATGATAAAACAGAAAATTTCCCACATTTTACATGTTTAATTCTTAGGAGAATTAAGTCCAAAAAGCTCATTTGTATTCAAAAAACCCTACAGCAAGTGGAAGCAGAGAAAAGGAAATCTGCCAACGGCTACTTTTCTGCAAAGCAGATAAGGCACTGCAACCACTCCCTGAAAAAAATGCACCAAAAAACTGAAATGCAAAATGATCTGAGAACCTGCATTAAAAAAAAAAACAAGAGCAAAAGATGAAAAATGTATCTTAATGAAACAGACCTGCATTCCCTTCGTTAATGTGGAAGAACAATCCCATTTTGAAATTTCCAACACAAAGGTCCCACGATAACCACAATCCTTTAACCAGGTGAACACTGTAGCGGGTGGAGAAGGTACTCTCTACCTGAGCATGTTTATTCTGATCCCTTGTGTATTTTTCTTTGAAAAAATAAAGGGCATTACAGAACAAAAACAGCACAAATCCCCTCCTGTGGGACCCGGCACGGGTTAAACAACTGCCTGGTAACCTCGATTCAGGCAGTGCATGAAACAAACAGATTCTTGCTGAAGCCCTGAACAAAGTTATCAGGAAATGCAGGCAGGCTTTGGAAACTGCCCTCTAAGAATGTCCCAGCTTTGCATCCCTGCAGGATGGGAGAGGATGTCACTATGGGCTTGAGCATGACAAAGCTAATCTAAAGACTGCAAAAATATTCCACTGCCACTAAGACGATTTATTGACGGAGTAAAAATGGGAGAGAGAAAAAGGGTGAAGAATTTCTCCTTTTATCTGTGACCAATTTTAAGGCTGTGATGTTCTCATTCGGCTGCAAGGCATGTATTTAATATTTTATCGTCCATGTCATCCTCACAAACTCCTGCTCCTTGCTATCTCATGCTCAAAGCTCAAGTCTTCACAGTTGCATTCACGACATTCTCTAAAATCCTTTCCTAAATTAAACATTTTATCTCAAAGGCTATTGACTTGTTTGGTTTGCTCACTTCTTTGTTTAGCCTCAACAGACATTTCTGCAGGAACCTTGCACATTTTTGGTCTGCATCTTTGCCCCGGTCTCTTTCCTTCTCTTCCCTTTTCCCATAGTTCAGTGTGCACACCTTGTTTTCCTCCAGCTTATGTCTTCCTAACACATGACCATCTCAGTGGGGGTGGGTGCACATCAACAGCTCCCTGGAAACTGACTGATTCAGTCTCCATGGCAACCACAGACAGCAGCAATAACCTCTCTTCTACAAAGGACACACCCTAGTGAAGGAGAAATACAGGAAGTGCTTTAAAGAGAGATGAGTCACATGCTGAAGGGCCAAATATACATTCATTGAAAATAAAGGAAAGACTCACGAGAAAAAAAAAATCTGCAGAAAATGTTGGTTTGCCTTTCTGCTAAATTCTATAAACTGATTTTCTGATTAAGCTTCTGCTGTTGAACAGTGCTCTATGAAGTCTGAAGCATTTCACAGCAAGCTGCAGCATGAGGAGGTACACTGAAATCAATAATTTAATGTATTTTGTGGCACCAAGGGAGGCACACTGAGAACCTTTAGGTCATACAAAGCATGAACTAAACTATTTACTGAGTTTATTTTTATTTACCAATCATTAAGTATTACTGCTATCATCAAAGCTCAAACAAATAAATCTGCCCCTTGGAAGCATGCACAGTTTTAAAGCACCAGCACAAGCTCCAGTAAAAGATGGCGGATGGCAGCATGCCCAAAGAGCCTCTCCCTCTCATCCCTCTCGCCCACACCATTTCACCGCTCAGTAGATTTAATATGATTGACTCTGGATGCATTTGCCCCCACCCATTCGCAGAGCGGATCAGAAGAGAGAGCTGAGCCGAACGGGTCTGATACCTCAGTTGGAACGGAAGCTCCCTGCTGCTGCAGCAAAGAGCAAAGCGGAAAAGTACCTGCCCCTCCCCCTCATCTCGCACCACTTACACTGATAGAGCTGCAGAACGCAGGGCGCATACTGAACCACTTTAACGTGGAGTCAGCTCCAGGCTTTGTTATGGGAGCCATTGCTTCCAGGCTGCGCATATATTCTATACTGTGAACTGTCAGTATCAGGAAAACCAGCGGGAGCAGCAAACACGGTCAGATGGCACACATACCATGCCGCTCAGTTTATATCACTTGCTGACCCACTTAAAAGCAAAGCCCGGACCAGTCGCTTGTAATATTCTAAGCTTGTTTGGAGGAGCAGGAGAGAGGGAGAACACAGGGTTCTGGTTCACTCTTGAATCAAAAGATGAGAGTTTTGACAGTGTAGGCCACCCTTGTTTATGATGGACCACTCCCTAAAATGAGGTCATTGTGTCTGAGGCTCACAGCATTCATGACTACAGAGGAAGCAGCCAGTGCCTGAGCCTCAACAGGATTCAGTTAACACGACCAAGCACCAATTTTTAAAAAAGAAATTTGAACTTATGCATTCTCATTAATGAAAACACTCCGAAATTTCTACAGAAAAACCCACTCGCGCGACACGGATCATGGTTCTGTAAATACATTACAGTGATTGTAATAATAATTTATTCGATCATGTTTACAGCTGTCAAAGCCTGATAGAATTCATGTCCGTGAATATAAAGCTAATTTCCTTTCACATCCAGCTGCTCCCCTTCTGCAGGAGAGTGAAGGAGAAGGGGGAGGGGAGGAAGCATAGGAGCACAAAAGGAGGGAGAGGAAAAGAAGAGACCAACACCAGCATGCATCATTTTACACATTTTAGCAACTCATAAAGTAGAATAAGTAATTGCAGGCATACAAATAAAAATGCCAAACAATCATTTTTGCAGCATTGCCTAAATTAATAATCTCAAAATTACAAGAAAATGTTGTTACTATAGGAGGTCAGTAGTATTTTTACTGTTCACTGGTACTTTACTTTGCGGATAGCCAAGTCTAGAGCTACAAATATTGATACAACAAATAAAAATGAATGAATAAAACAAGTGCTAATACAAAGACAAAAATAATTTTAAAAATATCCCATGTTAATTTAAAATTACTATTTGTAAAAGTCCAACATATAGGCTAAAAAGGCAAAAAACAAACTTAACTATAGGTTGTTCAGTCATCTGACTGAATGTGATGGTGTGTATCACGTGCAATCAAATAATAACCATCAAATACACTGCATTTTGGTGGCGTGGAGAAAAAAAAGAGGAAAATCAGATCAATCATGTTAAGAAATATTTTCAGATATCACTGAATATGCTCAACTAAATTATACTTAATATGCTGCAAGCAGTTAGGAAATATGACATATTTTAACAGTTTCAATTGAACATTTTAGGTGCCAACTGCAATTGGAATATTTGGACTATTCCATCAAGTAACGTCTCAGACAGATTTCAGTGATCAGTTCCACATTTTCTTTAAATTATAGAATCTCACCATTCCCACCCCATAACATATTTTCATTTTAATATTGACAATGACCTAAAGGACAAAACAATGCCTATTATGACGAAGGTGAAGCCTAATGACAGCACATACAATTTCTATAAAAAAATACTTGGAGATTTGAAACAAGTAAAATATGTTCTTCAAGCACCTTTAATAGCAACAATAGGAGTGTAAAATACTTAAAAATGGGTTTCAAACCTGATAAAAATAAGAATGCTCCAGTCCTAATTTAATTCTATATCTGGTGGAAGTGATGCAGAGATATTTTAAGATCTAATAAATCTATTTTGAAGCATCAGGCTGTGAGATTGCACCTATAAACTCGGAAAAGTTCACTATACAGAGGCATCTTAAACATGCGTGGAATATTTTCCGTACTTAAAAATACCTTGAGGATTTTTCTGTCAGACTAAATATGACTGGAACTGTTTATTATAGTTTAACATGTGCAAACCTATTCTCAAAATAACTAATTCTAAGTAGTTGCAACACTTAATTTAAAGATAAAATACAAAATATTTGATCAGAGCTCAGATTTAAATTGGCCCCGTTCAGCTGTTGAGAAAATCTATGTTGTAGTGCTCAAGATCACAATGATATTTATCTTATTTGTTGTTATTAATTCATTGTGCCTATTAATCCGGATCTACAGATGTAATCAGAGCTTAAAAATATTTAGAATTAGACTATAACAAAACTTACATTTGATGGCAAATTTGTTATTTTATTGTAAAATATGTATTCTTACATTTTCAAAGTAGTACCTACATTGACAATAACATTTATTAATGCTTATTTTTGTGAGCTGAACATTGTAATGAACTGCAAGGAACATTGATTGTTATATCAGAACCTTGGACAGCGCCAAGAACACACTGAAAGATTTAAGTCAGATCTCAGAAAAGGAGAAGACAAAAAAAAAAAAAAAAAAAAAAAAAAAAAAAAACATTTACCATCAGGCCTTCATTATAGAATGCTCTTATCTCACCTTCTCTGAGTTGGGTAAAGTCTGAGTTCTGGTAAAAGTGTCTGCTCCGTTTATACTGATCAGTTCTGCATCTACAGGAGGAAACGGTGCAGGGAAAACCACCATATCACTCTTGAGTGTGTCTGAACTGAAACACACGTCATACTGCTGAGTAGCTTTGGAGTAAGACCAGCTCCCGTCAGGGTGGGTGGTGATCATTGGAGCGCTGTACCTGCTGAAACTTCCGTCTGTCCTGTGGCATCTGACAGCCATCAAACTGATGAGACTCAGCAGAAAGATTACGGACACCGACACTATGGCGATCAGAAGGTACAGGTTCAAATCCGAGAAGCTGTCCTCCTTTAGAGGCACGTGTCTGAACGGAGTTTGCATTTCAGCGGTGCTTTCCAGCACCACCACCTCAATAGACACAGTAGCTGACAGAGAAAGTTCTCCATTATCAGAAACCAGCACCAGCAAGGGGTGACTTTTCAGGTCATTGTCGCTCATTCTCCTCTTAGTCCTGATCTCCCCGCTGCTGGTTCCAATCCTGAACAGGTTGTTTCCTTTGGGCTCAGACAGGTGATAAGAAAGCAGCGCATTGTATCCAGAGTCTGCGTCCACAGCCCTGATCTTTGCCACAAAGTATCCCGCTTCAGCAGAATATGGGATGGTCTCGCTGTTAACGGAGCCGTGTTCAGAGTAAGGAGCAAGAATCGAGGGACTGTTGTCATTTTCATCCAGAACAAAAATGTTCACAGTCACGTTGCTACTGAGTGGAGGAACACCAGAGTCTGTGGCCTGAACTTTGAACTGAAAGGTTTTCAACACTTCATAATCAAAAGACTGCAGAGCGACTATATCTCCTGTTTCAGAATTAACACTTATGATTGAACCTATAATTTTATCTTTTTGATTTGTAAAAAAATTGACTTTTGCATTTTCGCCCACGTCAGGATCATCTACAGATAGGGTGAAGATTACATCACCTGTAGGACGATTTTCGTTAACAAAAATATTGACTTCAGGTTCTTTGAAACGAGGTGCGTTGTCGTTGACATCAGAAACATGGACTGTAATAACAACTGTACTGGAGAGAGGTGGCTGCCCTTTATCAGCTGCTTTAACACATATTTTATATTCAGAAGCCACCTCTCTATCTAAAGGTCCATTAACAAGTAAAGAATAATGATTTCTATATCTATTCTTAATTTTAAATGGCACTGAATCTAATATTTTCACTTCAACAATCCCGTTTTCTTCTGCATCATAATCCTTAATTGTTATCAGACTGACCATTGTATCGGGGGGAGCGTCCTCCTTCACTGTGTTTACTAGTGACGTCACTGAAATTTCAGGTGGATTGTCATTTACATCCTGAATTTCAATTAGCACTTTACAGTGAGATGCTCTTGGACTTGTGCCGCTGTCTTTTGCTTGGACTCTAATTTCAACTGCATTGTTCTTTTCGTAGTCCAGTTCCCCATTCACGGTGATCTCCCCCGTTAAGACATCAATTGAGAATTTATCAACAGTGTTATCGTTGTCCTGGTTTATAAAAGAATAATGTATTTCCCCGTTCGGACCTTCGTCTAAATCTCTTGCGTGCACAGAGATTACTGACGTTCCTGGCCCGGAGTTTTCAAGCACTGTGGCTTTGTACAAAGCCCTGTCAAAAACGGGAATATTGTCATTCACGTCTTGCACGTTAACGGTGATGAGTAATGTGCCTGATTTCGGTGGTTTTCCTCCATCCGTAGCAGTCAGCGTCAATTTTATAACCGCTTGTTTCTCCCGGTCTAACGCTTTACGCAGCTCCATTTCTGCAGACTCGGAGGGGTCTGCGTTATTCTGAGCATCCATGGAGAAAAATTCATTCGCGCTCAATTTATAGCCCTTAACAGAAAAGGCGCCAACGTCTGCATCGAATGCTTTTGGGAGGGCGAATTTTTCACCAGGGAAAGCCGACTCAGACACGTTTAAAGCAATGCTGGGTATCCGGAAAAAAGGCGCGTTGTCATTTATGTCCAAAATCTTAATCTCAAAGCGGAAAAGATTTAGCGGAGAGTTAACAATGGCTTCCACCTCCAGCGAGCATTTCACATTTCGGGAACACAGTTCTTCTCTGTCTATTCTGTCTTTCACGAGAAGAGCTCCAGTTTCTAGATTCACTTCGAAATACTCCTTATAGGCTCCTGATATTTGAAACCCTCGATCTTCCAGCTCCTGTACATTTAGATGCAAATTCTTGGCCAAATTTCCCACCGTGGTACCCGGGCTTGATTCCTCCGTGACGGAATACACGATCTGTGTCGCGGCGGCACTCCATAAATGAAACAATGGTAAAAAATAATAAATTCTCGTCGGGAAAGGTTTCCATTCGCACATTCTGTTCGTGGCTTGCTAGATCCGTTAATACGGAAAACAATTAATTCCAGGACTGGCAACTCTTAATCATGATCCATCCCGTTCAAAGCTGGTCTCTACAGCAAACATGGTCTTGCTCCTTTGACAAACAAAGAATTACAAGCCCTCTGTAAGGGGAGGAGCACTAACAAGGGAAAAAGGTGAATGTTTCACTCAGCGAGTTACTAGCAACCCCTTGTGGCAAAGCCCAAAATATTATAATTATTTATATCAAAATAAAATTACTTCAACTCACAAAAAACACAAATGGAAAAAAAGCTAGAAAACATAATACAGGATTGCTATCAATGGATGTATAAAGTGACTTATCTCCTATAGGTCATTTAAACAGGAAAATGTATAGGCCTAAAGCAAAAATAAATAAAACAATTTTCTCCTCAATTAAATTTACCTCTGTTTATTCAAGCACTTCCGACTGAATCTTAAATAGTTTAATCAGCACTACACATAAAAACATAGTTTACATGAGAATACTTTATACTAAACAATAACTTCCAACAAATTGTGCTTAGCTCACATGACTGTTGTAAGTTTATCTTGTTGTGCCCTTACCTTCTCTGAGTTGGGTAAAGTCTGAGTTCTGGTAAAAGTGTCTGCTCCATTTATACTGATCAGTTCTGCATCTACAGGAGGAAACGGTGCAGGGAAAACCACCACGTCACTCTTGAGTGTGTCTGAACTGAAACACACGTCGTACTGCTGAGTAGCTTTGGAGTAAGACCAGCTCCCATCAGGGTGGGTGGTGATCATTGGAGCGCTGTACCTGCTGAAACTTCCGTCTGTCCTGTGGCATCTGACAGCCATCAAACTGATGAGACTCAGCAGAAAGATGATGGACACCGACACTATGGCGATCAGAAGGTACAGGTTCAAATCCGAGAAGCTGTCCTCCTGTAGAGGCACGTGTCTGAACGGAGTCTGCATGTCAGATGTGCTTTCCAGCACCACCACCTCAATAGACACAGTAGCTGACAGAGAAGGTTCTCCATTATCAGAAACCAGCACCAGCAAGGGGTGACTTTTCAGGTCATTGTCGCTCATTCTCCTCTTAGTTCTGATCTCCCCGCTGCTGGTTCCAATCCTGAACAGGTTGTTTCCTTTGGGCTCAGACAGGTGATAAGACAGCAGCGCATTGTATCCAGAGTCTGCGTCCACAGCCCTGATCTTTGCCACAAAGTATCCCGCTTCAGCAGAATATGGGATGGTCTCGCTGTTAACGGAGCCGTGCTCAGAGTAAGGAGCAAGAATCGAGGGACTGTTGTCATTTTCATCCAGAACAAAAACATTCACAGTGACGTTGCTGCTGAGCGGAGGAACACCAGAGTCTGTGGCCTGAACTTTGAACTGGAACGTTTTCAACTTTTCATAATCAAAAGACTGCAGAGCAACTATATCTCCTGTTTCTGAGTTAATGTTTACAGTAGATGTTATGAGAATGTTTGAAAAACCACTAAGTATTGAATATGTCACCTTAGCATTTTTTTCTAAATCATAGTCTAAAGCAGAAATTCTGACGACATTTTGTCCAATGGCACTGTTCTCTTTCACATAAACATTGATTGCAGTCTCTGAGAAAAGAGGGGCATTGTCATTGATGTCAGAAACTTGAAGAGGTATGACAGTAGCACTGGAAAGAGACGGGGTGCCTTCATCAACTGCTAAAATGGTAACATTGTATTCATAAACCTTCTCTCTGTCAAGAGGTCCACTAACTATTAAAGAGTAGTAATTCTTATAATTTAGCTTTAGCTTAAAAGGCACCTGTCCAGTAATTTTAGCAGTTGTTTGGCCATTTTTGCCCTTATCCTTGTCAATCACAGTAACAAGAGCAACAACTGTACCCTCTTGCGCATCCTCTTTAACAGGACTCATCAGAGAAGTGGTAATAATTTCAGGTATATTGTCATTAACATCAATTACTTCCACTAATAATTTAGCATGCGCACTTCGTGATGGTGAGCCTTTGTCTCTTGCCTGTATGCGAATGTCAAATGCTGTGTTTTCTTCATAGTCTATCTTTCCTTTTATAGTTATTTCACCTGTTTCTGGATTTATTGAGAACAAAGTTTCAGGATTGAAATGTCCTCTTTCTATAAAAGAGTACATTATTTCACCATTTACTCCCTCATCCAAATCGGTAGCTCTGACAGTCAAAATGGATGTTTGAAAAGGAGCGTTTTCAGTGACAAGTGCCTTATAAAGAGGCTGACTAAATATCGGGGTATTGTCATTAACGTCCAGAATATTTACAGTTATCATTAAAGACCCTGATCGGGCAGGCTTTCCTCCATCTATAGCAATCAAAGTAAGGTGGATAGCGGAGCTTTTTTCTCTGTCTAGGGATTTTTGCAACACCAACTCAACAGACTCACTGTGCTGTCCGCCGCTCTGCACATCCAAAGAGAAATATTCATTTGTACTTAGCTTGTAGCTTTTAACCGAGTTGCTTCCTGTGTCTGCGTCGTTTGCAATCGGAAGCAAATATTTCTCCCCTGGAGAAAGCGACTCTGAAACGTTCAGCGTCGTTTCAGGTGGGCGAAAATACGGCGAATTGTCATTTATATCAGTAATCTGCACCTCCAGACGATGCAGATGCGTCGGGTTGCTCAGCATAGCTTCAAAATTGAGGGAGCATTTTTCTGTATTTGGACAAAGCGCTTCACGATCAATCCGTTGAGCAACGAGAAGGAGCCCCGTTTTGGAATCAGCGTCAAAGAATGTCTGAGAATTTGCGAAAACAATGCGTAAATCCCGTGTTTCCAGTTCGTTCACGCCGATTTGTAAATCTTTCGCGAGGTTTCCGACCGTGGTTCCTTTGTCGACTTCCTCTGGGACGGAGAAAGACAGCTGCGCCATGCATGCTCCGCACAAACACAGTAAAGCCGTAATTTGTATCCAAAATGTGCCTTGTCCTCGACTTGCCATCTCTACTAGGAATAAAATACGAAAATATTCACATTTTAATATTTTCACATTTATATGGAATAAGGATTCGAGCTTCCCATCAGCCGTCCTCATTTGATCTGACAAAGAAGCGTGTCACTGATGTTTTATAAGGGGAGGAGTTTTGGATCACTGGGTTGGAGGGGGCGATGGGCGTAAAAAATTGAAAAGCACTCTCATGTTTACAATCTCCAGCGACACCATCGGTTGACACAAGTAAAATAATGAAAGAAATACTACTGCTTCATGCCGTTTCATTCATGCTTGAAAAAAATCCATAAAAGAAAAAGATCCGATTTCAGGACCAAAGACAGCGCCTTCGTTCATAATTTACACTTAACCTCGCATCACTTTCATTACAGCAGATTTGAGTATTTTTAACATCTGTTTAAAAAAGAGTGGGCACCACTTCATTCCTTTCTTTCACCATAACAAATACCTATTTTCGTGGAGAAGGGGCAGACTTTTATTTAATTATTTGAGCACACAAACTGCTAACAACTAAATCAGGTTCATGGGAAATTTGGTTTAAATTGTATGGATTTTTTGGGGTTGAAAATACTAGTAGAAGAGTTATTTATTTTGTAAACTCACCTTCTCTGAGTTGGGTAAAGTCTGAGTTCTGGTAAAAGTGTCTGCTCCATTTATACTGATCAGTTCTGCATCTACAGGGGGAAACGGTGCGGGGAAAACCACCACGTCACTCTTGAGGGTGTCTGAACTGAAACACACGTCGTACTGCTGAGTAGCTTTGGAGTAAGACCAGCTCCCGTCAGGGTGGGTGGTGATCATTGGAGCGCTGTACCTGCTGAAACTTCCGTCTGTCCTGTGGCATCTGACAGCCATTAAACTGATGAGACTCAGCAGAAAGATGACGGACACCGACACTATGGCGATCAGAAGGTACAGGTTCAAATCCGAGAAGCTGTCCTCCTTTAGAGGCACGTGTCTGAACGGAGTCTGCATGTCAGCGGTGCTTTCCAGCACCACCACCTCAATAGACACAGTGGCTGAGAGAGAAGGTTCTCCGCTATCAGAAACCAGCACCAGCAAGGGATGACTTTTCAGGTCATTGTCGCTCATTCTCCTCTTAGTCCTAATCTCCCCGCTGCTGGTTCCAATCCTGAACAGGTTGTTTCCTTTGGGCTCAGACAGGTGATAAGAAAGCAGCGCATTGTATCCAGAGTCTGCGTCCACAGCCCTGATCTTTGCCACAAAGTATCCCGCTTCAGCAGAATATGGGATGTTCTCGCTGTTAACAGAGCCGTGCTCAGAGTAAGGAGCAAGAATCGAGGGACTGTTGTCATTTTCATCCAGAACAAAAACATTCACAGTCACGTTGCTGCTGAGCGGAGGAACACCAGAGTCTGTGGCCTGAACTTTGAACTGGAACATTTTCAACACTTCATAATCAAAAGACTGAAGGCTGATTATTTCTCCTGTTTCAGAATTAACATTTATAAAGGAAGTCACTTGAGTATTCCTTGAGTCACCCTTTAATGAATATGTAATTTTAGCGTTTTCATTTGCATCCGGATCAATTGCTTTTATCACATAAATATGATCTCCCACTATACCGTTTTCTTTCACGTGAATGTTGATTACGTGCTCAGAGAACAGAGGCGCGTTGTCATTGACATCAGAAACCTCCACATTTATGACGTTTGTGCTGGACAAAGTTGGTGACCCTCCATCATGAGCAGTTATTGTTATGTTGTAAAAAGGATGTCTCTCTCGATCAAGAGGTCCATCAACGACTAAAGAATAATAATTCTTGTAGTTTGACGTCAGCTTAAAAGGGACCGAATCCTCTAGTTTGCATATCGTCTGCCCATTTTCCCCTGCGTCTTTATCAGTCACAGTGACTAAAGCAACAACGCTTCCGGACTCAGCATCTTCTTTAACTGGATTAATGAGTGACGTCACCACAATTTCAGGAGCATTGTCATTCACATCCACCACCTCTATTAGCACCTTTCCGTTTGCCCTTCTGGGCGACGCGCCTTTATCTGTTGCCTGAACGTGAACTTCATACGCATACTGGGATTCATAATCCAAGCCTCCTTTGACTGTGATCTCACCACTCTCCGCATTTAGGGAAAACACATCTCCAGGGTTAAAATTGGCACGCTTTACAAAGGAGTAAATCACCGTTCCGCTGTCCCCTTCATCTAAATCAGTGGCGTTCAGTTGTATAACTAAGGATCCGGGAGGAGCATTTTCATTTACTCGAGCCTTGTAAAGAGTTCTGCTGAAAGACGGCGTGTTATCATTGGCATCAATAACACTGATATGTATCTGCACTGTTCCGGTGTATGGAGGTTTACCTCCGTCAACTGCAGTCAGAGTGAGTTTAATGTCAGACTCTTTCTCTCGGTCTAAAGCGTTTAGCAGCACTAATTCTGCAGAAGCGCTTCTTTCTCCGCCGCTCTGTACGTCAAGGGAGAAATATTCATTCGGACTCAGCTTGTACGTCTTTACAGAATTGCTGCCTGTGTCTGCATCGAGAGCCAGAGGAAGCAGGAAATGATCGCCTACGGGTGAAGATTCGGATATATTTAACAAAAAAGAATTTTCAACAAAAACAGGCGCATTATCATTCAAATCGAGGACCACAACCTCGATGCGACTGAGCACCATAGGATCATTCAGTATGGCTTCCAAGTTCAATGTGCATTTAAGAGACTTTGGACAAAGCTCCTCGCGATCGATTCTCTCATGAACTAATAAATCCCCGGTTTTGATATTAGCCTCCAAATACTTCTTACTGTACCCAGAGACGACATTTAGATTCCTGGATTGCAGGTCGTTAACATTCACGTTCAAATCCTTTGCGAGGTTGCCGATCACAGTTCCTTTGTTTGCTTCCTCGGTCACAGAGTAGAATATTTGAGCAGCAGACCAGTCCGAAAACAGGAGAACAAGTAGTGAGCATAATATTCCAGAATTTTGTCCTCTGCCCATGGTAGATTTCAAAAAATGTGGCGTGTTGTAGCTGGTTTTAATCCACAAAGCGCGAGACGATCGGCCAACATTAGTCTAATCACTCAGCTGCATGTCGCCATCCACGTCTCTCACAAAGCGCTCGGCTTCTGTCGCTGCTGCGCTCAGAGAAGTGGAGACTCAACGTCTTGAGTTTGCAAACGTGGTCATTGGCGACCCCAAATGCTGCTACTAAGATATAACAGCAAAAAAAATGTGTTCGTTTTACAAATGTTTTATATACAAGCAGTCTTAAGTGACTGATGTTAATTAGAAAAAAAGGTTAAATAATGACCAAAAAAAGATTATAAAGCAACAGTTTTTTATGTCCGTGAATCTTATAGAAAACACCCAAATAACAAAGAAAAGGCAAGGTCTTAAAAATACCACACCACCAAGAGAACAGTTCCTCTCGTAGCATTTGCAAGTTATTTAGTGTTGAGCAAATTTGGAATTAGCATAAAAAAAAAAAATAATAATAATAAGTGACTTGGTAGTAAAAACACGTTGATCTAAGTTAAATATGCTTAAAAATAATTTAGTTGCCAACTAGAAACAAATAAATAAATAACTGAGAGACTTTACTCACCTTCTCTGAGTTGGGTAAAGTCTGAGTTCTGGTAAAAGTGTCTGCTCCGTTAATACTGATCAGTTCTGCATCTACAGGGGGAAACGGTGCGGGGAAAACCACTACGTCACTCTTGAGCGTGTCCGAACTGAAACACACGTCGTACTGCTGAGTAGCTTTGGAGTAAGACCAGCTCCCGTCAGGGTGGGTGGTGATCATTGGAGCGCTGTACCTGCTGAAACTTCCGTCTGTCCTGTGGCATCTGACAGCCATCAAACTGATGAGACTCAGCAGAAAGATGACGGACACCGACACTATGGCGATCAGAAGGTACAGGTTCAAATCCGAGAAGCTGTCCTCCTTTAGAGGCACGTGTCTGAACGGAGTTTGCATATCAGCGGTGCTTTCCAGCACCACCACCTCAATAGACACAGTAGCTGACAGAGAAGGTTCTCCGCTATCAGAAACCAGCACCAGCAAGGGGTGACTTTTCAGGTCATTGTCGCTCATTCTCCTCTTAGTCCTAATCTCCCCGCTGCTGGTTCCAATCCTGAACAGGTTGTTTCCTTTGGGCTCAGACAGGTGATAAGAAAGCAGCGCATTGTATCCAGAGTCCGCGTCCACAGCCCTGATCTTTGCCACAAAGTATCCCGCTTCAGCAGAATATGGGATGGTCTCGCTGTTAACAGAGCCGTGCTCAGAGTAAGGAGCAAGAATCGAGGGACTGTTGTCATTTTCATCCAGAACAAAAACGTTCACAGTCACGTTGCTACTGAGTGGAGGAACACCAGAGTCTGTGGCCTGAACTTTGAACTGGAAATTTTTCAACACTTCATAATCAAAAGACTGAAGGCTGGTTATTTCTCCTGTTTCAGAATTAACATTTACAAAAGATGACGTCAGGACATTTTTGTGAGAACTTTCTTGTAATTTGTAGTAAATATTTGCATTATTTTCTAGATCAGGATCAACAGCTTTGATTTTATAAACAATTGAACCCATGGGGCTGTTTTCTTTTACATAAACATTAATCACAGGCTCAGTAAATTTGGGGGCGTTGTCATTCACGTCAGCAACTTCTACTGTAAGAACGTGGATGCTGGACAGAGGCGGGTTCCCTTCATCTGTAGCTTTAATGGTGATGTTATAAACAGAAATGTTTTCTCTGTCCAGCGGTCCGTCTACAACTAGAGAATAATCATTTTTGTAGTTGGACTTGAGTTTAAAAGGTGCAGATCCAACAATAGTGCTTCTGGACGCACCATTATTTTCACCATCTTTATCACTCACTGTTATAAAAGCAACAACTGTTTCTCGCGCTGCATCTTCCTTTACTGGTGACATCAGTGACGTCACAGATATTTCCGGGGCATTGTCATTCTCATCAATTACCTCTATCAGTAACTTTGCGTGTGCGCTCCGCGGAGATGCACCCTGATCTTTTGCTTGAACTCTTACCTCAAAAGCACGCGTCGCTTCATAGTCTATATTGCCTTTTACTGTTATTTCACCCGTTTCAGAATTCAAATCAAATACATTTGCTGGATTAACGTTTCCAGTCTTGACTAAAAAGTAACGTATTTCACCATTTGTCCCGGCATCCATATCTGTTGCATTTATTTTGACAACAAATGTACCAGGTTTGGCGTTTTCCTTAACACGTGCTTTATAAAGAGAGTGGCTGAAAACGGGAGTATTATCGTTCACATCGACAACATTAACAGTTAGATGCAGGGACCCTGATCTTGGTGGTTTTCCTCCGTCTACAGCGGTCAACACTAGCGTAATGACTGGCTCTTTTTCTCTGTCTAAAGCTTTCTGCAGCACCAGCTCAGCAGACACAGCGTTTTCTCCACCGCTTTGCACATCCAAAGAAAAATGTTCATTGGGACTGAGCTTGTAGCTTTTCACTGCGTTACTTCCCATGTCCGGATCTACTGCTACAGGGAGAGGATACCGCTCCCCCGGAGACAGAATTTCCGAGATGTTTAACGCATGCGATTCTTCCACAAAACGAGGCGAATTGTCATTTATATCCTGAAGGTTTACCTCAATGCGATGCACATCCATCGGATGATTTAAAGCAGCTTGTATTTTCAAAGAGCATTTCACCTCAAGCGGACAAAGCTCCTCTCGGTCTATCCTCTCATTAACAATGAGGTTTCCGGTCCGTAAATTTATGTCAAAATATTCCTTTTTGTAACTCGAAATGATGCGAAGATCCCGACTCTCCAGTTCTTGTCCTTTGAGATTCAAATCCTTCCCAACGTTGCCGATAACGGTGCCTTTGTTCACTTCCTCAGAAATGGAATAGGATAGCTGTGCTGCAGAGCCGTCCCAGAGACAAAGCAGAACAGCAAAACGAACCCACAAGCTTCCTTTTTGTCCTCGTAAATATATCGTTGCCGAAACAATTGAATCCATTGCACCGTTTAAGATGATTCCCTTTAACAGAAGCCTATTCCGTTGTTTTCTGTCTTCATCGTATTTCCGAGTGAATGGTAAGCCTAAAGACGACTCATGTGCTTGGAGGAGGAGTTCCAGATGAAAAGAACAAAAAAAGAAAAAAGTCCAAACACAATCGTACTCATGGTCTGATGCGACATCATGTGGTGGACAATGAGAACAGTCGCCCAAAAGCTTGGTTTTCAACTGATTTTACACAAGTAAAAAGTCATCGTATATAAAACAGTTCTAATAAAGCATGATAAAAAATGAAAAGGGGCCAACACTAAAATGAATGACAGTGCAGAAGCATGGACTGTGATATCAGCTTAATCATTTATGTAGTTAGATTATTTGGGGAAATAAAAAGTAAAGTCTTAAAATAATTGTCTTGCACAATGCACTACGACCTTTGCTATTCTAAATTATGGGTATTCATAATTAATAAAGGCAAGTGGAAGAGAGGCAGGTGTCTTGTTGCAGTGTGTGGTTAGTATATCATTTAAAAGTAAAAGATATATAAAATTCTCTCTCCTCATCAAACTTGGCTGGTTTGACAAAAAAAAGCAAATTATTCAGCTGTAAAGTTTCATCGGAACACATGAAAACCAATATACGGGCAGACATTTTTTTTTTTTAAATTATGGTGTCAGTCTTAAGTCAATGAAATGATTTATTATAATTTTGTGTATAATCAAAAAACCACCTGTTTGGCAATAACTTCTGAAATTAGCCTATTAGAAGACGGGAAAACATGGAACAACAGAAAAGGAGAGTCATTTGGTTTAACTGTTTCAGCACCACGGTCAGTGAACTACTAAAACAAGTTGTATTGGAGTGCAATACTTTTTCCAGACATTTTCAACTATGTGACAGGTGTATCTTTCTGATTATTTTAAAACTATGATTAGTCTACTAAATCCTAAAAAATACATTAATGACCAGCGGTTAACTACCAACATGAACCTAGTCAATCTGGATTGTTTCAATCACTCGCAGGTTTTATTTACTAAAATTAGCTTACCTTCTCTGAGTTGGGCAAAGTCTGAGTTCTGGTAAAAGTGTCTGCTCCGTTTATACTGATCAGTTCTGCATCTACAGGAGGAAACGGTGCGGGGAAAACCACCACGTCACTCTTGAGTGTGTCTGAACTGAAACACACGTCGTACTGCTGAGTAGCTTTGGAGTAAGACCAGCTCCCGTCAGGGTGTGTGGTGATCATTGGAGCGCTGTACCTGCTGAAACTTCCGTCTGTCCTGTGGCATCTGACAGCCATCAAACTGATGAGACTCAGCAGAAAGATGACGGACACCAACACTATGGCGATCAGAAGGTACAGGTTCAAATCCGAGAAGCTGTCCTCCTTCAGAGGCACGTGTCTGAATGGAGTCTGCATGTCAGTGGTGCTTTCCAGCACCACCACCTCAATAGACACAGTAGCTGACAGAGAAGGTTCTCCATTATCAGAAACCAGCACCAGCAAGGGGTGACTTTTCAGGTCATTGTCGCTCATTCTCCTCTTAGTCCTGATCTCCCCGCTGCTGGTTCCAATCCTGAACAGGTTGTTTCCTTTGGGCTCAGACAGGTGATAAGAAAGCAGCGCATTGTATCCAGAGTCTGCGTCCACAGCCCTGATCTTTGCCACAAAGTATCCCGCTTCAGCAGAATATGGGATGTTCTCGCTGTTAACAGAGCCGTGCTCAGAGTAAGGAGCAAGAATCGAGGGACTGTTGTCATTTTCATCCAGAACAAAAACATTCACAGTCACGTTGCTGCTGAGTGGAGGAACACCAGAATCTGTGGCCTGAACTTTGAACTGGAACATTTTCAACTCCTCATAATCAAAAGACTGAAGGGTGGTTATTTCTCCTGTCTCTGAATTAACATTTACAAAAGATGACGTCAGGACATTTTTTTGAGAACTTTCTTGTAATTTGTAGTAAATATTTGCATTATTTTCCAGATCAGGATCAACAGCTTTGAGTTTATAAAGAATTGAGCCCACTGGACTGTTTTCTTTAACATAAACATTAATCACAGGCTCAGTAAATTTGGGGGCGTTGTCATTCACATCAGCAACCTGTACAGTGAGAACGTGGATGCTGGACAGAGGCGGGTCCCCTTCATCTGTAGCTTTAATGCTGACGTTATAAACAGAAATGTTTTCTCTGTCCAGCGGTCCGTCTACAACTAGAGAATAATCATTTTTGTAGTTAGACTTGAGCTTAAAAGGTGCAGATCCAACAACAGTACATGAAGTAACACCATTAGCTCCAGTATCTTTATCACTCGTTGTTATAAATGCAACAACAGTACCCAACTCCGCGTCTTCTCTCACTGGAGTCATCAATGACGTCACTGCTATTTCCGGGGCATTGTCATTCTCATCGATTATTTCTACCAGTAACTTTGCGTGTGCACTCCGAGGAGTTGGGCCTTGATCCTTTGCTTGAACTCTGATGTCATATGCAGGAGTTTCTTCGTAATCGATATTGCTTTTCACTGTTATTTCACCTGTTTCTGTATTTAATTCGAATACATTTGTTGGGTCAACATTTCCTCTTTTTATAAACGAATATGTTATCTTACTGTTATGTCCTTCGTCTGAATCTGTCGCATTAATTCTTAAAACAAGGGTCCCAGGAGCAGCGTTTTCTTTAACACGCACTTTATAAAGTGATTTAGAAAATGAGGGGACATTATCATTAACATCCATTACATTCACCTTTACTTGCACTGATCCTGATCTGGAAGGTTTTCCTCCATCAACAGCTGTTAGGACAAGTGTGATCACGGACTGCTTTTCTCGGTCTAAGGCTGTGTTTAACACCAGTTCAGCCGAAACACCGTGATCTCCACCACTCTGCACATCAAGAGAGAAATGCTCGTTCTGACTCAGCTTGTAGGATTTTACAGAGTTGCTTCCTACGTCCGGATCTGCTGCGATTGGCAAAACGTAGCGCTCTCCTGTTAATGACGACTCAGAGATGTTTAGAAAAAGAATATTATCCATAAAAGCAGGAGAATTGTCATTAACATCTACTACGTTAATCTCTATTCGATGTGCTGTCATTGGATTATTTAGAACGGCTTGTATTCTTAACGAGCATTTTGCCATGTGCGGGCAGAGCTCTTCTCTGTCTATTCTGTCGTTCACAAAGAGGTTTCCTGTCTGCAAATTAACGTCAAAATATTTCTTACTGTAACTCGAAACGATACTTAAATCCCTTTGATACAAGTCCTGCACTTTGATGTTTAAATCCTTTGCGATATTCCCCACTACGCTGCCTTTGTTCACCTCCTCGGAAATCAAGTAGGATAAATGCGAAGCAGAGCAGTCCCACAGACAAAGAAGCACAACAATGCGTATCCACACATATTCCTCTTGCCGTCGAGAACACATATTGATGCATCCGAAAAACTCAAACCATCTGATCTATGATCCACAGAAAATATACTCCCATTAAAAAGAACGCTGTGGTCGCAAAGGCGCCACTTTGCTCCCGAAACACCGTCCGCGCTTGTGCTATAGACGAGTGTGGAATTGAACGTTTGTCTTTCTTTTTTTTTTTTTTTTTTTTTTTTGACAGGAGGAGGAGTCTAGCTTTTCCCTCAGATTTAAATCCACGGTCTCGTGCGACATCGTGCGGTGTTTAATCTCTTTTAGTTTATTTTGTTTTTATTTATTTATTTTTTTTAATGATGAACTTAACATAAGTATAAATCATTTAAACCTGTTTCCAAGAAAGAGCACAATGGACTGATCGTTTTCTTAAAGTTCTTATGCAGCCGGACTTTTTTTTGAAAAAAAAAAAAAAAAAAAAAAAAAATCCACCAAAAAACCAAAAAACTAACATTGTCTTTCCAATTCACAGACCTACGTTTTTGTAGAACAGACTACATGTAATGCTGAGCACAGATATTTGCCCAAAAATATTTCAGGAGGAATGCAATCTATGACGTGAAACAGTAAGTTGATTTATTGACTAATTAAGGAGAGGTGAAAGATGCCAAAAACCGACAAAAAGCAAATATATTTGTTTTAAAATCGAAACCGCTCATCAATCAATGATTTAAACTACCAATAATAATATGTTTTCAAAAATGTTACTTTTCTGCAAATTTTTGTAAGACATTTTAAATCAAATAAATAAACAAAACATCAATAAGTGGAAAATCCAAACCACTCTGTACAGGAAAATGTTTTTCAATGCATATAATTTGTGTTATAAGCAAGAGGAGCTAAAACTAATGAAATCTTCTGTCTTAAAAAAAATAAATAAATAACAAGATTCAGTAAAAGATTAAAAAGCCAACTGAGCCCTAAAGCAACATACAATTCTTCAAAATATATCCGTATTTTCGAATGTACACTTCCAAACAGATCTAAAGTTCGAAATAAAACAAACAAGTAACGTAGGTTTTGGTCGATTGAATGACAAAAAATATATATGTAAATACTAAAGTTACAAAAGCTCAAGTAAAGAAAAAAAAAGTTTGAGATTTTACAATATGGATCAGCTTACCTTATCTGAGTTGGGTAAAGTCTGAGTTCTGGTAAAAGTGTCTGCTCCGTTAATACTGATCAGTTCTGCATCTACAGGAGGAAACGGTGCGGGGAAAACCACCATATCACTCTTGAGTGTGTCTGAACTGAAACACACGTCGTACTGCTGAGTAGCTTTGGAGTAAGACCAGCTCCCGTCAGGGTGTGTGGTGATCATTGGAGCGCTGTACCTGCTGAAACTTCCGTCTGTCCTGTGGCATCTCACAGCCATCAAACTGATGAGACTCAGCAGAAAGATGACGGACACTGACACTATGGCGATCAGCAGATACAGGTTCAAATCCGAGAAGCTGTCCTCCTTTAGAGGCACGTGTCTGAACGGAGTCTGCATGTCAGCGGTGCTTTCCAGCACCACCACCTCAATAGACACAGTAGCTGACAGAGAAGGTTCTCCATTATCAGAAACCAGCACCAGCAAGGGGTGACTTTTCAGGTCATTGTCGCTCATTCTCCTCTTAGTTCTGATCTCCCCGCTGCTGGTTCCAATCCTGAACAGGTTGTTTCCTTTGGGCTCAGACAGGTGATAAGAAAGCAACGCGTTGTATCCAGAGTCTGTGTCCACAGCCCTGATCTTTGCCACAAAGTATCCCGCTTCAGCAGAATATGGGATGGTCTCGCTGTTAACAGAGCCGTGCTCAGAGTAAGGAGCAAGAATCGAGGGACTGTTGTCATTTTCATCCAGAACAAAAACATTCACAGTCACGTTGCTACTGAGCGGAGGAACACCAGAGTCTGTGGCCTGAACTTTGAACTGGAACGTTTTCAACACTTCATAATCAAAAGACTGAAGGCTGGTTATTTCTCCTGTTTCTGAGTTAATTGTTACCAATGACGTCATTTGCGCTTTTACGTTAGGTGTTTTAATGAGCTGATATGATGATTTGGCGTTTTCATCTAAATCTTCATCAACTGCTTGTAGTTTATGGATTGTTGTTCCAATTGGACCATTTTCCTTCACGTAAACAGTGAACTGAGAATCTAGAAATCTAGGAGGATTGTCATTAACGTCTGACACCTGGATAGTAATAACATGCGTGCTAGAAAGAGATGGAGTCCCTTCGTCTGTGGCTAACAATGTAATGTTATATTCTGAAACAGTTTCCCTGTCAAGAGATCCACTTATCAACAAAGAATAATAGCTTTTGTAATTTGATTGTAATTGAAATGGAGCTGAATTTATAATCTTACAGTTTGTTATTCCGTTTTTGCCTCCGTCTCTGTCAGTAACTTGCACCATTGCAACAGCTGTGCCTATTTCAGCGTCCTCACTTACAGGACTCATAACAGACGACACTAAGATATCTGGGGCGTTATCATTGACATCAATCACTTCAACTAAAACCTTACTATGCGCACTGCGGGGAGGATTTCCTTTGTCCCGAGCCTGGACACGAATGTCATATGCTTGAGTGTCCTCAAAGTCCAAACTGCCTTTGACCGTAATCTCCCCGGTCTCATTATTGAGAAAAAAACAGTCAACTGGGCTTAAACGTCCCCTTTCTGTAAACGTGTAAATAACCTGACCATTATCACCTTCATCTAAATCAGTAGCAGCGAGCCTCAGTAAAGTTGTGCCCAAAACTGCATTTTCAACCACATGTACCTTGTAAAGGGATTTACTAAAAGCAGGGGAGTTGTCGTTTACATCCAGAACATTGATTTTTAATTGTAAGGTGCCCGTTTTTGGAGGCTTTCCTCCATCAAGCGCCGTGAGAATGAGGTCTAGATGTGGCTGCTTTTCCCGATCTAACACTTTCTGCAGAACTAATTCAGCAAACACGTTCTGCTCACTGGTGCTCTGTATTTCCAAAGAAAAATGGTCATTGGGACTTAATTTATAAGTCTTCACCGAATTAATTCCAACATCCTCATCATGAGCTCGAGGCAGCGGATACCTCTCTCCAACATACGAAGATTCTGAGATTTCCACTGTTGTCATTTCATCCATAAAAGCTGGCGCATTGTCATTAATATCCGTTATCACGACTTCGATTCTATGCAGACCTCGAGGGTTGCTCAGAATGGCCTCTGTGTTGACGGCGCACTTTATCATATTAGGGCAAAGCTCCTCGCGGTCTATTCTTTTGGCAACGTAAAGAATCCCGGATTCACGGTCCACTTCAAAATATCGTTTTAAATACGCAGATGTGATCTGAAGACCCGAAGTCTGGAGCTGCTGCACATTGAGATGCAAGTCTTTAGCGAGACTTCCTACCGCCGTGCCTTTGTCCACCTCCTCCGCGATGACATAGGATATTTGAGCCACAGAACATTCACAGAGACAAAGAAGAATGACGAATAAATTCCAAATATTATTCCATAATTTCCGAAAAGCCATCGTCGTTAAAGGAAAATGCATCCGTTCTCATCCACGGGGGGGAAATATGTCACCTACATATCCATTCCGTGAAAAGCCCCTTACGGTTTGCAGCTTTGCTCGCATGTGAGATTTTCACAAAGCAACAGACAGATGATGACGTTTAGGTTGGGTAACAAGAAGAAATTTACAAACACTTATGTATGGTCTCCAGCGACATCTACTGGCATATTTTGGGAAACAAATCGAAAGAATAGTAAACAATTGCAAAACTTAGACTTTTTTTTTCAATATCAAAAACATGAAAAAAAACTGCTTTAAATATCTATTACAGTATGTCTTACATTACATATTATGACATACTTCCCAATCTTTAGATCAAACTAATTTTTGATCATTAATTTAAAAAAAAATGATTTTCTTTCTTTTTTTGTTGCGCTTCCTACACATATTGTATTCAAATATTGCATTAAACAATAAATAACTAATAATTTATGAAAATTTTCAAAGCCCTCCTTCAGAATGGAAAAAGGGCAAAGAGCAAACATTTTCAGCACCATGGGCAGTACATTTAGAGCAAGTCAAAAATAGCATTTTTCCTTGTGGTTAGGGTTATGCCGGTTCGCGGTCCCGCCAATGCAAACGCGGCTAACCGCTTTAGCAAAAGTCTCCAGCAGGGCAATGCAGCGGTGAACAAATGTCTACATCATGAACCTTTATCGGAATGAGTACTTCGTGTTTTACACATTATATGTAAAAAAATGGTGCAAGTGACATTGGG
This sequence comes from Oryzias celebensis, assembly GCA_014656515.1. Lineage (NCBI taxonomy): Eukaryota > Metazoa > Chordata > Actinopteri > Beloniformes > Adrianichthyidae > Oryzias > Oryzias celebensis. Next base: position 7,038,395 of record BNCR01000010.1, read on the forward strand.
GAACAATAAAAACATATTTCCCGTATTTAATTGTTGTATAAACATTGTCCTCCATCTCATAAAAAGTCCATATATCTAATTTAAGTGGTCCTAATATATTATATCAAAATATGATATTTTATTGTAGTTTTCGTTTACACAATTTGAAAACAATGCATAATAACAGTAAAACGTGAACGTTTAAAATGTCATTTTTTTCTCTTATGTTAAAAGAATTGATGATATTTTATCACATATAATGTTGTAATAGAATTAATAACAATTGATGAAATAAAAAGTTTAAGCAGAAGGCATTGAATGGATTTATTTGAGGAGTGAAAATGACGACTTTAAGATAGGAGTTAACAATAGAGAAATGCTCACTCAAAACACGGTGCTGCAACAGTCGTGATCCTTCCTGGTTGAATCCCCCCTCCCCGCCCAAAAAGTTGCTTGGCTTCTAGGTGCTGTGATAGTAAATGCCAAATACTGAAATAACACTTCACTACCTGCTTAGTAAACCCAGAGTGGTTGATCTACCCATGTGCACACACATTTACATAGAGATGGTCACTCTGCTGCTTAATACAGGCATCAATATAACCACAAGGCAGACACAAGAGGGCAGGAATTAAACCTGGAGTCTTCCAATTACAGGTTGACCGCTCTACCTCTGCACCAAGGCATCTAAATATGTAAGCAAGTAGACAAATCTTACCTTCTCTGAGTTGGGTAAAGTCTGAGTTCTGGTAAAAGTGTCTGCTCCATTTATACTGATCAGTTCTGCATCTACAGGAGGAAACGGTGCGGGGAAAACCACCACGTCACTCTTGAGCGTGTCCGAACTGAAACACACGTCGTACTGCTGAGTAGCTTTGGAGTAAGACCAGCTCCCGTCAGGGTGTGTGGTGATCATTGGAGCGCTGTACCTGCTGAAACTTCCGTCTGTTCTGTGGCATCTGACAGCCATCAAACTGATGAGACTCAGCAGAAAGATGACGGACACCGACACTATGGCGATCAGCAGATAAAGGTTCAAATCCGAGAAGCTGTCCTCCTTTAGAGGCACGTGTCTGAACGGAGTCTGCATGTCAGTGGTGCTTTCCAGCACCACCACCTCAATTGACACAGTAGCTGAGAGAGAAGGTTCTCCATTATCAGAAACCAGCACCAGCAAGGGGTGACTTTTCAGGTCATTGTCGCTCATTCTCCTCTTAGTCCTGATCTCCCCGCTGCTGGTTCCAATCCTGAACAGGTTGTTTCCTTTGGGCTCAGACAGGTGATAAGAAAGCAGCGCATTGTATCCAGAGTCTGCGTCCACAGCCCTGATCTTTGCCACAAAGTATCCCGCTTCAGCAGAATATGGGATGGTCTCGCTGTTAACAGAGCCGTGCTCAGAGTAAGGAGCAAGAATCGAGGGACTGTTGTCATTTTCATCCAGAACAAAAACATTCACAGTCACGTTGCTACTGAGTGGAGGAACACCAGAGTCTGTGGCCTGAACTTTGAACTGGAACGTTTTCATCACTTCATAATCAAAAGACTGAAGGCTGGTTATTTCACCTGTTTCTGGGTTAATATTAATCATTGTAGTCAGAAATAAGGAGCTAGTGTGTGAAGCTAAAATGGAATAGCTCACTTTAGCATTGGTTTCTTCATCAGCATCTTTTGCTGACACCTTTTCAATAACTGTTCCTGATTTTCCATTTTCTTTTACATAGATGTTTAAAACAGCACTTTGGAAATATGGGGCATTATCATTCACATCTGACAGGTGAACAGTTACAACAGAGACATTTGAAAGAGCAGGTTTGCCTTTATCCATAACTGATATGGTAACATTGTACATTGAAGTAACTTCCCTGTCAAGGTTTCCATTAACAACTAAAGAATAATAGTTTTTATAGTTGGTCTCCAGTCTGAAAGGGACATCATTTAAAATCTCACACTTCACTTCACCATTTTTACCACTATCTTGATCTAGAACTGAAACCAGGGCTATAGCGGTTCCAACATCAGCATCCTCATTTACCGCAGAGAGAAGCGATGTCACAGTAATTTCCGGAGTATTGTCGTTAACATCAATAACTTCAACAAGCACTTTACTATGCGCAGACATGGGAGGCTGGCCTTTGTCTCTGGCTTCAGCCCGGATTTCAAATGCTTTTCTCTCCTCATAGTCTATTTTCCCTTTTACTGTGATGATGCCTGTTTCAGGATCAATTTTGAAAGCTTCCAAAATATGATCCTGATCTTTGCTCCTCAGAGAGTAAAGTATTTCACTGTTTGTTCCTTCATCAACATCCGTTGCATTTAATGCAAATATTTTTGAGCCAACAGGAACATTTTCTAGTATTGTGATTTTGTAAAGACTGTTGCTAAAGATTGGTGCGTTATCATTGATGTCTAGCACATTTATTCTAATTTCGGAAGTGCCCGACTTTGGCGGAGAGCCTGCGTCCAATGCTGTTAACAACAGTTCTATGTTTGGTCTTTTCTCACGATCTAAAGCTTTCTCGAGCACCAATTCTGGAGAAATTGTGTCTCCTCTTTTATGTGTCACAAGATTAAAATATTCATTCTGACTGAGCTTATAGGCACTGACACCGTTTTTACCCACATCAGCATCATTTGCCTCTGATAAAGCAAATCTAAATCCAGGTATTGTGTTTTCTGCGATGTCCAGTGTTTGTAATTTAGTGTTAAAGGACGGAGAATGGTCGTTGACATCTTTAATTTCTATCTCCACTCGGTATAGCCTCAATGGATTGTTTATCACCGCCTCCACAGTAACGGAGCATCTGGGCTCCTCCGCACAAAGCTCCTCTCGGTCGATTCGCTCGTTGACAAAAAGGAATCCGGTCTTTAAATTGATCTCAAAATACTTATTTTTGGATGCCACTATTTGGAACAACCTGGTCTCTAATTCCTGCACATTGAGGCTTAGATCCTTTGCGATATTTCCAACATTGGTTCCCGGGTTTACCTCCTCCGACACAGAATAGGCGAGCTGCACTGAAGCAGCTCCCGACTCACAGTCCAGCAACGCGAACATCAGATATGTGAAAAGCAGCCTGCAGCGGCTGAACAAAAACATAATTCCTTCAAAGAATTATCGCAGCAAAAAATCCACTTTTTGATTATATGGGGAAAAAAACACACACAAAAAAAGAAGTTATTAAATTTAAAGATGAATCCTGGTGTTTTAAGACACAAACTCCGTCATACCAAGCCGTCGCTTCCACCTTTCTCTTTGTGCAGAAAATCACAGCATTTACGTTTTTACCCTGGGAGGAGCTGCTACATTTTTGTGTCACGGTCTATCGCGCCGACACGTGGCAACTTGGAGAAACTACATACATTTTCTATGTGATCGTGAAAAACACTACAATAATTCAAACTATTTAGAATCTGTCGTGCGCTGCCTGAATCCAGCAACGTTATTTGGGGTCATATACAATCTCCAGAATAATACAGCTTGTATCTTGCCAAAACTTGCTCAATCAAGTAATTCGGGCTTCGTGTCCCTCGCACGTGAAAGACAGTATCTTTTCTCAAATTGCTTTTGCAAAGACTAAATCTATTTTTCAAACAATCATTCCCGACAGATCAAGCACCATGCACACAGACAAAAAATACAAATGTCGTTTTTTAGAGGCGAGAGTGAAGCGAACTTGCCGTGGTAAAACCAAGTTAGATAGTAAATGTTTTCAGATGGAAAAAAAAAATCGTTGTGATTTAATCATACTAATTGCTGTGTTTTCATTGTTTTTTGTGTTTGTTTTTGCAACTGTTAAAAGTAAAACACAGACAAAAACAGCAAACTGTGCAAGTGCCTTTACTTATTTCTGATTAGGAAAAGGTTGTAAAAACGGTCTGCTCCAACATGAGTTCTACAGATGTTTCTTTTTAAAATTCTCTTTATTTTTTGTAAAAGAAAATAGAAAACAAATCTATGTTCTTACGTTTTATTAATTTAAGTGTAATCTGTGGTATATGGGTTAATATGGTTGTTACAAAACCATAATTACATTAAAAAAATGTCCTAAGGAGGTATTTCAGCACCATGGACAGTTAGGTGTTTTCATCGGAATTTTTAATTTTCTACAATTTATTTTTAAGGGCCTATATCATGCAATTTCCTTGGTTAAAGTTTTTAATGTATTAACATGTTCATTTCTCAAGAAAAGAAACGTCAAAGCGGTATTTTGAACTGTTCACACATATCTTAGCATTACTCTATAACCTGTCCTCGGAGCAACAGTCCCTCTCAACCCATAAAATGAGTGAGTCCTCACATTGTGATGCCAAGTGAGCACAGCCCCTTCCAGGAAGAGTATGTGCTGACAGCACTACCCCTAGTCTAACTCACACACCCACTTTATCTGAGTAGCTATAGTAGTGATGGGCAAAATGGTTTTATTTTAAATACACAAAATGAACATCCGTCTTTGCAGAAGTTTGGATGTTGTTTGTTTCCATTGGCGAAACGCAGACGCTGCTGAGGCCAAGTCTAGAGTGTGATCATAAAATGGGAGGCAACCACAAGGAGCAAAATGCCGTGCCTTAGAGATCAAGTAGTCTTATTTCCGGATTGGAAAAAAGCTCTGGAAAATAACTATTTGATTTTTTATAATGTGAAAAATATAATTTACTATCATATACATGAATATAGTCTCTTATAAAAGGCGTAGGAATAGCACGGCAAAGCCTCCGAAATTCAATAGAAAAATTAATTTAAAGTATAATTTTTTAAATGATATGAATAAAACTAATATGTTCACTTGAAAAACTTTTTTTTTTTTGTAAGAGCGCACAGTTTATTATGTTTTACAGAGATTTAAAATGTGTCATAAATGTCATGTTCTTACCTTCTCTGAGTTGGGTAAAGTCTGAGTTCTGGTAAAAGTGTCTGCTCCATTTATACTGATCAGTTCTGCATCTACAGGAGGAAACGGTGCGGGGAAAACCACCACGTCACTCTTGAGTGTGTCTGAACTGAAACACACGTCGTACTGCTGAGTAGCTTTGGAGTAAGACCAGCTCCCGTCAGGGTGGGTGGTGATCATTGGAGCGCTGTACCTGCTGAAACTTCCGTCTGTCCTGTGGCATCTGACAGCCATCAAACTGATGAGACTCAGCAGAAAGATGACGGACACCGAAACTATGGCGATCAGCAGATACAGGTTCAAATCCGAGAAGCTGTCCTCCGTTAGAGGCACGTGTCTGAACGGAGTCTGCATGTCAGCGGTGCTTTCCAGCACCACCACCTCAATAGACACAGTAGCTGACAGAGAAGGTTCTCCGTTATCAGAAACCAGCACCAGCAAGGGGTGACTTTTCAGGTCATTGTCGCTCATTCTCCTCTTAGTCCTGATCTCCCCGCTGCTGGTTCCAATCCTGAACAGGTTGTTTCCTTTGGGCTCAGACAGGTGATAAGAAAGCAGCGCATTGTATCCAGAGTCTGCGTCCACAGCCCTGATCTTTGCCACAAAGTATCCCGCTTCAGCAGAATATGGGATGGTCTCGCTGTTAACGGAGCCGTGCTCAGAGTAAGGAGAAAGAATCGAGGGACTGTTGTCATTTTCATCCAGAACAAAAACATTCACAGTCACGTTGCTACTGAGTGGAGGAACACCAGAGTCTGTGGCCTGAACTTTGAAGTGGAATGTTTTCTGCTCCTCAAAATCAAAAGACTTCAGGCTGAATATTTCTCCTGTTTCTGAGTTAATATTCATATTTCTGGTTAGCTGAACTTCCTTGTTATAATCATTCACAAGTGAATAAGATATCTGACTGTTTTCATTTTCATCAACATCAATGGCAGATATCCTTTTTAAAGCTATTCTTTCCTGGGAGTTTTCTTTTACGTACAGATTGATGATAGCTTCAGAAAACAAAGGGGCATTATCATTCACGTCAGTAATTCTAACAAACGTGGTGACTGTGGTGAACAGTGAAGGTCTGCCTTCATCTGTGGCTTTGATTGAAATGTTATAAAAAGAAATTAGTTCCCTATCTAAATGACCTTCAACTACTAATGAATAATAGTTTTTATAATTTGTCTCCAATTTAAAAGGAACCGAATTTATTATTTCACACTTGACTTCACCGTTTTTACCCCCATCTTTGTCAACCACTGATACTAGAGCTATAGCTGTTCCAGTTTTAGCGTCCTCCTTAACAGAAGTGAGCAGTTCCGTGACTGTGATCTCTGGAGCATTATCGTTTTGATCCAGGACTTCCACGAGGACTTTACATTGTGCCGTTAAAGGAGGCTGGCCTTTGTCGGTGGCCTGAACGCGAATTTCAAAAGCAGTATTCGTTTCAAAGTCAACGACTCCTTTCACTGTTATTGATCCTTTTTCTGGATCAATTTCAAACGTTTCTAACACGTGGTCCTGGTCTTTCGCATTAAGTAAATACACGATGTCTTTGTTTATTCCCTCATCAGCGTCAGTTGCTGTCACTGTTAGGACTGTTGTTCCAATTGAGGGATTTTCTGAAATTGTCGTTTTATAAAGTGTTTTTGTAAATATTGGTAAATTATCGTTAATATCCAAAACATTAATAAGAACCTCCGATGTTGCTGTCTTTACTGGTGTTCCACCATCTAGCGCGGTCAAAGTCAGTTTTATTAAGGCCTGTTTTTCTCGATCTAATGCTTTTTGAAGAACTAACTCGGCGGACACGCTTTTACCTTTGTGAACCGCTAAAGAAAAATATTCATTTTGTGTGAGTTTGTAGGTGTTAATCGCATTTTTCCCAATGTCGGCATCATAAGCAGACAGCACGGGAAACGTGGCTCCAGGCAGCACGCTCTCAGCTATGTCGACAGTTTGTGATTTGGCACTAAATGATGGGGGGTTGTCATTAATATCAAGAATAATAACCTCGATACGATAGAGCTTTAGTGGATTGTTGATCACTGCTTCTACATTTAATACGCATGTTGCAGCTTTTTCACACAGCTCCTCTCTGTCAATTCTTTCTAGGACATAAAAGAGACCGGACTTTAAATTGACATCGAAATACTTTCGCTTTGATCCACTCACGATTTGAAACATACGTGCCTTTAAATCCTCCACATTGAGGTTCAAATCCTTTGAAAGGTTTCCGACTGCAGTCCCCAGATTTACTTCCTCTTGCACGGAGTAAGAAAGCTGCCCAGACACCGCAACACAGCTATACTCCAGAACAATAAGCACCAGATATATCCGAAAAGAGATCATTTCACCCAGCAGATGCTTAATTCCGAAAAAGGTTCAAACAATTATATCCTCGTATGAAAATAGGATCAGACAAAGAAAGTATAAATTTAGAAACAAATAAATACATTCAAGAGCCGAAAGAATCCATTGCACGTCTAACTGCGTTTGAAACAAAGCCCGGACAAAGAATATGGTGCGTCTGAGGTAGGAGTGGCCTTCACGTTTCAGAGATTTGCTGCCGGTCTCACGGTGTAGGCTGTCCCCTTATGGACGTTTTGAGTAATTACAGCTTATCAGTAAAAAATAATTTTGACTCTACACTACGTATATGGACATTTTGCGCAACGAGACAACCTGGTGAACATTTAAAAAAATAAGATTAAAAAGTAATCTCAGTATTTCATGAAAAGTGAGGAAAAACTGTGTACGACGACTATTTCAGTACCATGGACAGAGTCTCAACGCAGCGCTCCAAGAAAGTTGCATGAAAGAAAGATCACAAAATCAATTTAAATTCTTAAAGTTTTATAAAGACATATGTGATGTGATTTCTATATAAAATGTTTTAGCAAGTTAAATTTATCAATAAGCTTTATAAAAATTATTTGTGTCATTAAGCATTTAAAGCAATAAAGTGTGCATCATTCGGATGTTGATAAATGTGTTTTCCTCGGGTTACTATCATATATATATATATTCTTTCTGAGTACTATAAACTTAAAATTTAACAAACTTTCGATTCTTCAAAGGCTTTTTTCATCGTACAAGCAGTTTTATTGAATAAAACACCTTGTTTTATTTTCATCAAGCTGAGTATGAAAATGTGGAAGTTCTAAAAAAAATAAATAAATAAAATAAAATAAAACACACAAACAATGACAAAGAAGAATCTATGCAATAGTAGGACCAAAGTACCAAGTACAACAATAGCAGATGACTGATATTACAAACAAGAGTCATTAAAAGTGTAAAAAGAAAGACGTTAATCTTACATGCTAATAATGAGAAATAACAAGAATCAGCACCAATACCTTACAGTGAGCCTACAATCACTGGACATCTTAAATAAATTGATGTGTTCCAATAAATGAACTCTTCCCATTGAATTATTTACTCCTAATTAACCCAAGCACAGAAAGTACTTTTTCAGTCACTTCCACGCTACACTTGACTAAATAAAATGAATAAAACAAGACTAACACAAAAAACATGAACCCAGCAAAAATTATTGTTTTATTTATTCATATTTTTAAAAAATGGTCTTACCTTCTCTGAGTTGGGTAAAGTCTGAGTTCTGGTAAAAGTGTCTGCTCCATTTATACTGATCAGTTCTGCATCTACAGGGGGAAACGGTGCGGGGAAAACCACCATATCACTCTTGAGCGTGTCTGAACTGAAACACACGTCGTACTGCTGAGTAGCTTTGGAGTAAGACCAGCTCCCGTCAGGGTGTGTGGTGATCATTGGAGCGCTGTACCTGCTGAAACTTCCATCTGTCCTGTGGCATCTCACAGCCATCAAACTGATGAGACTCAGCAGAAAGATGACGGACACCGACACGATGGCGATCAGCAGATAAAGGTTCAAATCCGAGAAGCTGTCCTCCTTTAGAGGCACGTGTCTGAACGGAGTCTGCATGTCAGCGGTGCTTTCCAGCACCACCACCTCAATAGACACGGTAGCTGAGAGAGAAGGTTCTCCATTATCAGAAACCAGCACTAGCAAGGGGTGACTTTTCAGGTCATTGTCGCTCATTCTCCTCTTAGTTCTGATCTCCCCGCTGCTGGTTCCAATCCTGAACAGGTTGTTTCCTTTGGGCTCAGACAGGTGATAAGAAAGCAGCGCATTGTATCCAGAGTCTGCGTCCACAGCCCTGATCTTTGCCACAAAGTATCCCGCTTCAGCAGAATATGGAATGTTCTCGCTGTTAACAGAGCCGTGCTCAGAGTAAGGAGCAAGAATCGAGGGACTGTTGTCATTTTCATCCAGAACAAAAACGTTCACAGTCACGTTGCTGCTTAGTGGAGGAACACCAGAATCTGTGGCCTGAACTTTGAACTGAAAGGTTTTCAACACTTCATAATCAAAAGACTGAAGGCTGATTATTTCTCCTGTTTCTGACCTGATATTTATCATCGTGGACAGTGGCATTGTGTTACTGTTATGTAAAAGTGAATAGGTCACCCGCCCATTTTGATCAATGTCTGCATCAACTGCTGACACTGTTTTCAAAACGGTTCCTGATGGACTGTTTTCCTTCATGAATATGTTGATAATGTTTTCTGTAAACAGAGGTCTGTTGTCGTTTATGTCTGAAATTTGAACATGAATCACACTCGTGCTGGACAGAGGAGGTATCCCTTCATCTGCAGCGGTGATGCTTATATTGTATTGTGGAGCAATCTCTCTGTCAAGCACACCATTCACAACTAACGAGTAGTAGTTTTTATAATTGTTCTCTAATTTAAAAGGGACATCATTAGAGATTTTACACGTAATCATCCCGTTTTTTCCGCTGTCTTTGTCAAACACGGACACGAGAGCGACGGCAGTACCAGTGTTCACGTCCTCGTTGACAGAATTTAAAAGAGAAGTTACAGAAATTTCTGGAGCATTGTCATTTACATCGACAACTTCAATTAATAATTTTGAATGAGACGTCAGAGGAGAAGAAGCTCCGTCACTGGCTTGCACTCGAATCTCATAAGTATTTTTTTCTTCATAGTCAATCTTCTTTACATTCGTTACAGTTCCTGATTTTGCATCGATGCTGAACACATCTTTTTGTTTCTCCTGATCTATTTCAATAAAAGAAAAATACACTTGCGCGTTCTGACCTTCATCTAAATCTGTTGCGTTCAGTGTAATTATCGATGTTCCTATCTCAGCGTTCTCGTGCACTCTCGCTTTATAAAGAGTTTGGCTAAAAACTGGAGGGTTGTCATTATTATCTAAAACGTTAATAGTTATTGTCATGCTGCCTGATCTAGGTGGTGTCCCTCCGTCTATGGCCGTTAGTATCAGAGGAATAAGCGACTTTTTTTCTCTGTCTAAAACTTTCTGCAACACTAACTCGGCGGTTACGCTTTCTCCTTTGTGTAATGAAAGAGAAAAATACTCATTTTGACTTAGTTTATACGTATTTACTGAATTTTTTCCAACATCTGCATCCTGAGCTCGTTTCAGAAGAAATTTGGTTCCTGCAGCGGTGTTCTCCGTTATGTTAATTGTCTGCGAGCGGCTGAGAAATAGTGGGGAATTGTCATTTACGTCCAATATAGTTATTTCAATGCGATATAATTTTAAGGGGTTATTTATTACCGCCTCTAGGCTAAGTGAACACGAGGCCTCGTCTGAGCAAAGCTCCTCTCGATCAATTCTCTCATTCACGTAGAAGGCGCCAGTCTTTTGATTTACCTCGAAATATTTCCTCCTCGATCCAGCAACGATTTGAAACTCACGAGTTCCCAAATCCTGCACACTGATAGTGAGATCTCTGGCAATATTTCCGACAACGGTTCCAACATGTATCTCCTCCGCAACAGAATAAGAGATCTGAGCAACCACGGCTTTCCGACAACAATGCAGCAGAACAACCACCAAATACATCCACAAAAAGCTCGTCCATCCTGGTTTAAACATCGTTAGGGGAAAATATTAAAAGAAGAAAATATCCGAACGGTAGAATGTAAATCAAAGAAGAACGAATGCAAGCGAATTGTTCTGCATTTTGGGAGTCTAAGACAGAGGTGTTGTTTTGTGGTTCCACCTCTCTTTGTCACAAAGCACACATACGCGTCATCAGACTGAAAGGAGGAGCCCCGTCCGAGACCAGCCTAAATGTGACGGTCTGCAGTGTCCCCGTGTGGACTTTTATCAAAACATCATCTCAGAAGAACTATAAATCCAGGAAAAAAAATTTCCCATCTGAACAGTATCAAAACAGTGAAATAAAAACAAACAAACAGATGCAACAACTATGCAATTCGAAAAAAGCCCAAAATTGGCGGATTAGAAAGCTGTTAAACCAAATCACTTGCAAATAAAGGAAAGAAACAAAATGTACTAATAAAAGAACTGCAGGGATATTTGAAAAAAAAAAATGTCCTTGGATATGTATTAAACAAGGGAAGTAACGGCAACAAAGAGGAATATGACTACAGTGTGCTATATTTTTAAAGAGTATAAAAAATAAAAATTTGACAGTTCTAAAAATAAAAACTTTTAAAAGTTTTGATGTTTCAATCTGTGCAATCAAATATTTATTCTGACAAAACAGCTCGTGCAGAGAAAAAACAACTCGTTATGTTGTAAAAACAATAAGCAATAGTTAGAAAATAAAAAAAAAGAATAAAAGGTTTTATTTTGTAATTAAAAAAATGAACCTCAAATTTGGCAGCTCAAACCTTTGATTCATGACTTTTTTCTGATACTGTGAAAGTGAATATTTGAAGGATTATCAACAGGAAAAGAAAAATTTGATGCATCGTTTCGATTAACAATATCCGCTAAATGTATCTTACCTTCTCTGAGTTGGGTAAAGTCTGAGTTCTGGTAAAAGTGTCTGCTCCATTTATACTGATCAGTTCTGCATCTACAGGAGGAAACGGTGCGGGGAAAACCACCATATCACTCTTGAGGGTGTCTGAACTGAAACACACGTCGTACTGCTGAGTAGCTTTGGAGTAAGACCAGCTCCCGTCAGGGTGTGTGGTGATCATTGGAGCGCTGTACCTGCTGAAACTTCCGTCTGTCCTGTGGCATCTGACAGCCATCAAACTGATGAGACTCAGCAGAAAGATGACGGACACCGACACTATGGCGATCAGAAGGTACAGGTTCAAATCCGAGAAGCTGTCCTCCTGCAGAGGCACGTGTCTGAACGGAGTCAGCATGTCAGCGGTGCTTTCCAGCACCACCACCTCAATAGACACGGTGGCTGAGAGAGAAGGTTCTCCGTTATCAGAAACCAGCACCAGCAAGGGGTGACTTTTCAGGTCATTGTCGCTCATTCTCCTCTTAGTTCTGATCTCCCCGCTGCTGGTTCCAATCCTGAACAGGTTGTTTCCTTTGGGCTCAGACAGGTGATAAGAAAGCAGTGCATTGTATCCAGAGTCTGCGTCCACAGCCCTGATCTTTGCCACAAAGTATCCCGCTTCAGCAGAATATGGAATGTTCTCGCTGTTAACAGAGCCGTGCTCAGAGTAAGGAGCAAGAATCGAGGGACTGTTGTCATTTTCATCCAGAACAAAAACATTCACAGTCACGTTGCTGCTTAGTGGAGGAACACCAGAGTCTGTGGCCTGAACTTTGAACTGGAACATTTTCAACACTTCATAATCAAAAGACTGAAGGCTGATTATTTCTCCTGTTTCTGACCTGATATTTATCATCGTGGACAGTGGCATGGAGTTACTGTTGTTATGTAAAAGTGAATAGGTCACCCGCCCATTTTGATCAATGTCTGCATCAACTGCTGACACTGTTTTCAAAACGGTTCCTGTTGGACTGTTTTCCTTCATGAATATGTTGATAATGTTTTCTGTAAACAGAGGTCTGTTGTCGTTTATGTCTGAAATTTGAACATGAATCACACTCGTGCTGGACAGAGGAGGTATCCCTTCATCTGCAGCGGTGATGCTTATATCGTATTGAGGAGCAATCTCTCTGTCAAGCACACCATTCACAACTAACGAGTAGTAGTTTTTATAATTGTTCTCTAATTTAAAAGGGACATCATTAGAGATTTTACACGTAATCATCCCGTTTTTTCCGCTGTCTTTGTCAAACACGGACACGAGAGCGATGGCAGTACCAGTGCTCACGTCCTCTTTGACAGAATTTAAAAGAGAAGTTACAGAAATTTCTGGAGCATTGTCATTGACATCGACAACTTCAATTAATAATTTAGTATCAGATGTCATTGGTGAAGAAGCTCCGTCACTGGCTTGCACTCGAATCTCAAAAGCATTGTTTTCTTCAAAGTCTATGTTTTGTTTATTTGTAACAACACCGTTTTTCTCATCTATGTCGAAAATATCAGCTTTTTTCCCTCTGCCCACTTCACTGAATGAGTATAAAACATGTCCATTAAGTCCTGAATCCAAATCAGTTGCATTTAATGTTATGATTGTTGTGCCTATTCTGACATTTTCATGCACACTGGCTTTATACAGAGATTGGCTAAAAACAGGAGCATTGTCATTAATGTCTAGAACATTCACGATTACAGTCATGGTTCCAGATTTAGGAGGGGTCCCCCCGTCTACAGCAGTCAGTGTAAGAGTAATCAATGATTCCTTTTCTCTGTCTAAAGATTTCTGAAGAACCAGTTCAGGGACTGTCGTCTCCCCCTTTTGCGTTACCAGAGAAAAATATTCATTCGGGCTCAGTTTGTAGGCAGTCACTGAATTTCTTTCATAATCCGCATCGTCGGCTGAATGCAATGGAAACCTTTTCCCTGCTGATGTACTTTCACTAATGTTGAGCGTTTGATATTCGCTTTGAAAGACGGGAGAATGATCATTTCTATCTAAAATCAAGACCTCAATGCGGTACAATTTGAGAGGATTATTAATCACCGCTTCTACAGTAATTGAACATGTGGCTTCGTGGCCGCAGAGCTCCTCCCTGTCTATTCTCTCGCTCACGTAAAGCGCACCCGTTTTTACATTTACCTCGAAATACTTTCTCTTTGATCCAGCAACAATCTGGAACATGCGGGACTGCAAATCCTGCACGTTTAGGTTGAAATCTTTGGCCACATTACCAACAACAGTCCCCGGATTTGCCTCCTCTGAAACGGAGTAAGACAGCTGACCAGAAACCGCTTCCCAGAAACAACCCAGCAGCAAAGCGACGACACAATAAATCCACAAAGCGCTCAATCTGTCCCAAAGAAGCATAATTCCATACGTCCAGATTCCCTCGTTTGAATTACAAAATAGAAAATGTTGCTCCTTATTAGGTAAAGGAATACATTTGTAAGCTATTTACAACGCTTCACCACGACGTTTTCTGTTCTCCGTTTCCATCTCTTTGTCTCAAACGAATGAGAAATAATATCCGCGCAGCCTGGGGGAAGTCGAGAGCCACAACAGCAGATTCCCATGTAATGGTCTACGACGTCCCTGTGTGGACGATACGTTGAACTACACAGACAGTTGTACCCATCACACTACATCTAGGCAGTTTCATAATGTGTAAAATTAGTCTGATACCTTTCATTCTCAGTGTGAGTGCGGGTTTAATTATTTGTCCATTTGTCGGAAAAAAATGTTAATTTAGGAAAAATCTGTTAAATATGTAAACAGTGCATTACTTTAGAAGTGAAAGAAGAATAAATGTAGTGAGTTCTAAAACTGTATTCAAGTAAGAAAAAGCCACACAAATTTATTGACAGTAGTCTGCTAAAATTTTAAAATTCACTCTCTTTATGAAAACTTTTACATTTTCCAGTTTGCTTTCTTGTTATTATTATTTTTTTTTTACTTTAAATGTTTTTGACATTAAAAATAAATACATTATAAATAAATCAGGAAAATCACAAGGGATATGCTTCACTTTTTAAAATTTTAATTTCAAGTAACACAAACAAGTAGAAAAGTGGAAAACCATTACCAGCACTAATGCCTTACAGACTTTTTAATTGAGTAAAATGTTTAAAATATCAAAATACAGGAGCTGTACGTCATTTCTGTTATTATTCTCCGTACGTCATTTCTGATATAATCCCCATTGTTTTATCAATGCTAAATTAGATTTGAAACTAGCAAAATCCAAACATTAAAAATCTTTATTTCTATTACAATGTGTAACAAATTTGAATAAAATATACAAAAGTCTGAGTTTTTGCAAGAAGGCTACCAGAAGTAACTATAAAATCTAAATCAAAACAGAAATTATTTAAGCATTGTGTTTTATTTGTAAAAAAGGATGTTATAAACAGGAGAAGAAATAAAATGCCTAAACCCACATTCGTCTCAACGTATTTTCAGCACCTTGGACAGCAAGCGATTATTTGGCGCAAAAAAATAGTGAGAAACAAACATGTCTGAAAACGAATTCAAACATTATTTATGTGATAAATAGGGAAAAAAAAACAAACAACATAGTGCTTCATATTATTGTAAATATGAACTAACTGTGCTCTGAAAAAGGCTAAACATAAAACGAGAGATGTTTAGTGGAAAAATATTTTGCGTTGATTTAAAACAAATTAATGAATCAACATTCTTACCTTCTCTGAGTTGGGTAAAGTCTGAGTTCTGGTAAAAGTGTCTGCTCCATTTATACTGATCAGTTCTGCATCTACAGGGGGAAACGGTGCGGGGAAAACCACCATATCACTCTTGAGGGTGTCTGAACTGAAACACACGTCGTACTGCTGAGTAGCTTTGGAGTAAGACCAGCTCCCGTCAGGGTGGGTGGTGATCATTGGAGCGCTGTACCTGCTGAAACTTCCGTCTGTCCTGTGGCATCTGACAGCCATCAAACTGATGAGACTCAGCAGAAAGATGACGGACACCGACACGATGGCGATCAGAAGATACAGGTTCAAATCCGAGAAGCTGTCCTCCTTTAGAGGCACGTGTCTGAACGGAGTCTGCATGTCAGCGGTGCTTTCCAACACCACCACCTCAATAGACACAGTAGCTGACAGAGAAGGTTCTCCATTATCAGAAACCAGCACTAGCAAGGGGTGACTTTTCAGGTCATTGTCGCTCATTCTCCTCTTAGTTCTGATCTCCCCGCTGCTGGTTCCAATCCTGAACAGGTTGTTTCCTTTGGGCTCAGACAGGTGATAAGAAAGCAGCGCATTGTATCCAGAGTCTGCGTCCACAGCCCTGATCTTTGCCACAAAGTATCCTGCTTCAGCAGAATATGGGATGTTCTCGCTGTTAACAGAGCCGTGCTCAGAGTAAGGAGCAAGAATCGAGGGACTGTTGTCATTTTCATCCAGAACAAAAACATTCACAGTCACGTTGCTGCTGAGTGGAGGAACACCAGAGTCTGTGGCCTGAACTTTGAACTGAAAGGTTTTCAACACTTCATAATCAAAAGACTGAAGGCTGATTATTTCTCCTGTTTCTGACCTGATATTTATCATCGTGGACAGTGGCATGGAGTTACTGTTGTTAAGTAAAAGTGAATAGGTCACCCGCCCATTTTGATCAATGTCTGCATCAACTGCTGACACTGTTTTCAAAACGGTTCCTGATGGACCGTTTTCCTTCATGAATATGTTGATAATGTTCTCTGTAAACAGAGGTCTGTTGTCGTTTATGTCTGAAATTTGAACATGAATCACACTCGTGCTGGACAGAGGAGGTATCCCTTCATCTGCAGCGGTGATGCTTATATCGTATTGAGGAGCAATCTCTCTGTCAAGCACACCATTCACAACTAACGAGTAGTAGTTTTTATAATTGTTCTCTAATTTAAAAGGGACATCATTAGAGATTTTACACGTAATCATCCCGTTTTTTCCGCTGTCTTTGTCAAACACGGACACGAGAGCGATGGCAGTACCAGTGCTCACGTCCTCTTTGACAGAGTTTAAAAGAGAAGTTACAGAAATTTCTGGAGCATTGTCATTTACATCGACAACTTCAATTAGTAATTTTGAATAAGAGGTAAGAGGAGAAGAAGCTCCATCACTGGCTTGCACTCGAATCTCAAAAGCATTATTTTCCTCAAAGTCTATGTTTTGTTTGTTTCTTACTGTGCCTGTTTTGTCATCTATTTCAAACAGTTCTGTTTGTTTTTCTTGACCCACTTTACTGAATGAATACGAAACCTGTCCATTTGCTCCTGCGTCTAAATCACTTGCATTTAATGTTATCACAGATGTACCAACTTTCACATTTTCACGCACTGTTGCTTTATACAATGCTCGCGTAAAAACTGGGGGGTTGTCGTTTATGTCGAGAACGTTTACTACAATTATCATTGTGCCCGATTTAGGAGGAGTTCCTTCATCGACTGCAGTAAGAGAGAGCTGCACCACTGATTGTTTTTCTCTGTCTAATGATTTTTTAAGTACAAGTTCGGGATATGTGTTTCCTCCTCTTTGTGTTTCCAAAGAAAAATATTCATTTGGACTCAGTTTGTAGCTGTTGATTGCATTTTTCCCCACGTCTGCGTCGTGAGCAGGATGAATGGGAAATCGCGCCCCAGTTGCCGTGTTTTCACTAATATTCATTGACTGCAACTTGTTGAGAAATGATGGAGAATTATCATTTACATCCAATATTGAGATTTCAATGCGGTATAGTTTGAGAGGATTATTAATCACCGCTTCTACAGTAATTGAACATGTGGCTTCATGGCCGCAGAGCTCCTCCCTGTCTATTCTCTCGCTCACGTAAAGCGCACCCGTTTTTACATTTACCTCGAAATACTTTCTCTTTGATCCAGCAACAATCTGGAACATGCGGGACTGCAAATCCTGCACGTTTAGGTTTAAATCTTTGGCCACATTTCCAACAACAGTCCCCGGATTTGCCTCCTCTGAAACGGAGTAAGACAGCTGACCAGAAACCGCTTCCCAGAAACAACCCAGCAGCAAAGCGACGACACAATAAATCCACAAAGCGCTCAATCTGTCCCGAAGAAGCATAATTCCATACATCCAGAGTGAACAAATAATCCAGATCCTTTCGAAAATAACAACCGATGAGTTCAAAGGCAGCACAAATACCCCCGTCTTTTCTCTGCCTCTTTTGGTTTCTTTGTCTTGATCGCCTGAGAAATATTCATCCTGTGAATCTGGGAGGAGCTGCAGATTATGGGACGCCAGCACAAAGTGACGGTCTATAACGCCTCCATGTGGACACAAGTACAAATAATGCCGAAAATAAATCCCCTCACTATAAACAAAAATACTGTTAAGATGTTTCTATTAAATTGGAATGCGTGCCATATACGGGTAAGCATGAGACGACATGTTGCCATTTTCAATGAGCATAGAAGAGAAACTTTATAGAATCCGGAGGACATTAACAAGCGGCCAGCTGCTTGCATTCATTACACACCATACAATAAACAACAGAATAGAGCCATAAAACATCCAATATTACAATCTAATAGTTAAAAATAAATAAAATCCATAAAATATTCAGAAAAGAAAATCTAATACAATAACAGTATAAAGCATTCAAATATGTTTTTGAATTCTTCTGACCCATATGTCATTCTGTCAATACGTCATCTGTTAGTGGTTTTGACTGAGCCCTCATTTAGATTAATATTCTTCTCAGACTTTATTAGCTGACCTTTTTTTCTATTTTGAATCCCGTTCCCGACGTAACTACCGCATATGCTGCATATGTTACATGCCACGTGTTCACCTTTTCCCATCAACCTCAATCACACACATATAAATAAAATAAACATTCTTATCATTCAGCAGTGTCTCCTGATCCTGACAACGCTTGTCTATATTTGTGACAAAGGTGCATTTTTAAGGGATATGGGAGAGAAATATAAGAAAACATATTTACGTTTGAAATAAGAAATTACAAATAAATGGTTACTTTAAAATTAGAAATCCATCTTACAAGTGACATACTGAACAAAAAAATGTATTAGACATAAAATTGGTATGGATTTAAAATAATTAGAAAAAATCTGGTTACAAATTAGCAGTTAGTCAATCTAATTATCGTGCTAAGATAGAATTACAAACGAAAGCAAATATAACAAAATGCAAACTTCTTACCTATAATGTGGAATAACATTCCACAAAAAAGTCAATAAAATTAATTAAAACACCATTTCAGCACCTGATGACAGCCACTTGTTTACATCATTAGGCAAAGATATCCAAAATGTAATTTTAAATTAAATAAACAAAAAAAAAAGAAAATAACGAAATCAGCAATTGCAATTTTAAAAATTATATTAAGGAAAATAGAAGAGAAACAGATTAGAAAGTATTCACACACACACACACACACACACACACACACACACACGCACACACACACACACACACACACACACACACACACATATATATATATATAAAATTAAAAAGGACATATACTGTACTCAGTAAAGAAAAATTTATGGAGATCAAAAAAGGCATTATAAAAGTTATGTTCCTACCTTCTCTGAGTTGGGTAAAGTCTGAGTTCTGGTAAAAGTGTCTGCTCCATTTATACTGATCAGTTCTGCATCTACAGGGGGAAACGGTGCGGGGAAAACCACCACGTCACTCTTGAGTGTGTCTGAACTGAAACACACGTCGTACTGCTGAGTAGCTTTGGAGTAAGACCAGCTCCCGTCAGGGTGGGTGGTGATCATTGGAGCGCTGTACCTGCTGAAACTTCCGTCTGTCCTGTGGCATCTCACAGCCATCAAACTGATGAGACTCAGCAGAAAGATGACGGACACCGACACGATGGCGATCAGAAGATACAGGTTCAAATCCGAGAAGCTGTCCTCCTTTAGAGGCACGTGTCTGAACGGAGTCTGCATGTCAGTGGTGCTTTCCAGCACCACCACCTCAATAGACACAGTAGCTGACAGAGAAGGTTCTCCGTTATCAGAAACCAGCACCAGCAAGGGGTGACTTTTCAGGTCATTGTCGCTCATTCTCCTCTTAGTCCTGATCTCCCCGCTGCTGGTTCCAATCCTGAACAGGTTGTTTCCTTTGGGCTCAGACAGGTGATAAGAAAGCAACGCGTTGTATCCAGAGTCTGCGTCCACAGCCCTGATCTTTGCCACAAAGTATCCCGCTTCAGCAGAATATGGGATGGTCTCGCTGTTAACGGAGCCGTGTTCAGAGTAAGGAGCAAGAATCGAGGGACTGTTGTCATTTTCATCCAGAACAAAAACATTCACAGTTACGTTGCTGCTGAGTGGAGGAACACCAGAGTCTGTGGCCTGAACTTTGAACTGGAATGTTTTCAACACTTCATAATCAAAAGACTGAAGGCTGATAATTTCTCCTGTCTCTGAGTTGATATTTACTAAAGCAGATGGTTGTGCTGTATCCCTGTTACTTTGTAAAAGTGAATAGATCACCTGTCCGTTGTGATCAACATCTGCATCCTCAGCAGTCACAGTTTTAATAACTGCTCCTACTAGTGTGTTTTCTTTAATATAAATAAAAATGAATGGATCTGTAAAACGAGGTGGGTTATCATTCACATCTGAAACCTGAATATTAATAGTGTGAGTACTAGAAAGAGGTGGTGACCCTTCATCAGTTGCAACCACAGTTATACTGTATTCCGTTTTTAACTCTCTGTCTAGCTGACCATTAACTACTAAGGAGAAATAGTTTTTATAATTAGTTTCAAGTTTGAATGGCATCTCGTTTGCAAGAAGCACATTTACTGCCCCATTTTTATCCCCGTCTTTATCAAGCACAGAAACAAGAGCCACGGCTGTTCCTATTTGTGCATCTTCCTTCACTGTGGTTAGGAGTGACGTCACACGGATCTCTGGAGCATTATCGTTTACGTCCACCACCTCCACCAGAACTTTACAGTGCGCAGTCATGGGCGGCTGGCCTTTGTCACTCGCCTGCGCGTGGATCTCAAACACGGGATTTTCCTCATAATTGATCTGATTTTTGACAAATATTGCTCCATTTTTACTGTCAACGCCAAATAAATTTAAGACATCATCCTGACCTTTACTTCTCAGAGAATATTCTATATCTGCATTAGAGCCTTCATCTGCATCTGTAGCATTCAAAATTAACAGCTTGGTGCCTACCTTCACATTTTCAAAAATGCGTGTTTTATATAAGGCACTACTGAAAGCTGGAGCGTTGTCGTTATTGTCTAAGACGTTTATAATAATTTGGGATGTCCCTGACTTCGGTGGACTTCCACCATCCAATGCGGTCACCGTGAGTGTCACTTTGCGCTCCTTTTCTCTGTCTAAAGCCTTCTGAAGCACAAGCTCCGCAGACACACTGTCTCCTCTTTTGTGGATGTCTAAACTGAAATACTCAGTTGAGCTGAGCTTGTAGGTATTTACACCATTTCTGCCAACATCGCGATCTAATGCTCCTATCAATTCAAATTTCCCCCCTGGCGCGGTACTTTCCGCGATGTTAATAGACTGCAGTTTCTCGGGGAAATATGGTGAGTTATCATTTATATCAACCACATTTATCTCTAAACGATACAGCTTTAGCGGGTTGTTGATCACAGCTTCTACATTTACAACGCACACTGCAGCCCTGGCGCAAAGCTCTTCTCGGTCTATTCTTTCAGTCACATAAAGACTGCCCGTTTTCAGATTGATGTCGAAATATTGTCTTTTTGATCCGCCAACAATTTGAAACATTCGTGTTTCTAAGTCGTTCAGGTTAATATTTAGATCTTTGGCAAGATTTCCCACGAGGGTTCCAGGGTTTACCTCCTCTGATACAGAGTAAGAAAGCTGCCCGCACGCCAGCTCCCAGCAGCACTCCGACAAGACAAAGACAACTGAAATCCTAATCAGACCGAGTGTTCCCCGCTTCGACATGTTTGTATCCAATTCTCCGACAAAATATCATAAAAAGTAATTCTCAAAGTCCAGGTAAGATAACAATCCACTGAACACGTTGTCCTCTGAAGCGCTATGGTGATGAAACACCCACTCTGTCCTTCCTGCTCTGCTATTCTTTGTGACAAAGCCCCGATGAATCTCATAACCAAGGAGGAGCTTCTCGCAACAGACGGCATTTCACAATGTGACGGTCTAGCGCGTCCCCCCGTGGCTGTTCAAAAAACTGAATTCATCACGGAAAACGAGAATAAACACTATAGCTGTCACACAGTTCTGTTTATTTATTTATTGTTTTAAATAAAAATAAGCCTCAACAAGAAATACAACTCACATGGCATTGCTTTTAAGATGTACCTTTTAAACCATAGAACACATCTAAACTCACAGATAAAGATCTAAAAGTAAAAAAAAAAAAAAAAAAAAAAAAAAAAAAAAACATCAGACTTCATTGCAGTTTCAGCACCATGGACAACGACGGTAAAAAAAATAAGAACAACTATTGTATTTGATAAATATTATGATCAGTCTTGAGTTGCTGACCATGTCCACCTTCTATTTTAAATCTTCCCCCTAACTTGACTCCAGTATATCACCTTTATCAGCCACCTTTCTTCATCGAACTCAATCACACATCCTGGATTGACTAAATGTTCTTATTGCTCAGCAGTCTCTCCTCCACAAATCCTGAGAATGCTTCTTCTTGTTCAGGACAAAAGGAAATAATTTTTAGGGACCAGTGAGAGTAAAAGGGTGAAGTTTGTGTTTCTTATTTTCTTTTTTAAAAATTATGTATTTATTTATTTGTTGTATGTGGTTGTGCCCTGATAATTCAGAGAGCCCCTGAAAGGTCCACCTCAGTGTCACTGGATTGGACACAAGTGTGCAGTGGGGACATGTCCGATGAAATACTTTTTTTGAAGAATAGCAGGACGTAAGAAACCAGGGGGTCCGAAGCGAGGAGAGGGCAGGATGATTGCTTCGTAAACCGCTATACGTGAGGAGAAAGGGCAACGGAGCGGAAGAAGCGCAGCTGAAATAAAGCTACCGGCAGGACCGAGTGCTGCGGAAGAAGCAAACGCTGTACCAACATCGGAGGAGTGCCATCGGAGCAACGATCACCGCGTAAAGCAGCTCTGGGTGAAGTGACGCCGGGGCCGATCCGAGAAAGGCACCTTGCGGGATAGACGAGCGCTGACCGGCACCAGAGGAGCAGTTGAGCAAGGAGCCAGAAGGTGGTCGGTGAGGAGGCGACGTTGGATCACCTAGGAGTGTGGTTGCAACCTGTCTCTCTTCAAGCTAAGTTCCTTCTTTTTTATTCGCATGTTTTACAGTGGATTTTGCTTTAGTCTCACGGAGTCCTTTTTTTTCCTTTTTCTTTTGGATTTGGCTCCTGGCTTCGACAAGTTGACAGAGTGAAGGCGCAGCCGCCCTCGCTCAATAAAGAAGCTCTTTTCTCCCTTTTAAACTGTGGTTGCGGGTGTCCTATGTCCACATTCAAATCAAATAATTATGTGTTGCTACAGGCAATTCTTTAAGTGGACTAGTACTCGCCACTCTACAAAACACTCAACTCCGTTAACTTCTAACAGTTAGTAACTCAGTTATACGCCGTCACACCCAACACTGCATACTTTTTGTGTTTGAATATAAAATTTATCATCAACAGCAAACATGAAACATTTAAATTCCTAGCAAAATCAAAAGTAATCAAAAGTTTACTGAAAAGTAAACCAAAAATATGAACAATGTTCCTATTCAAGCACCATTTCAGGACCATGGTCAGCTAGGCGCTCGCATCACTATAATTAGGATTTTACTCATTTTAATTTAAATCATTCTAACAATATACAAATGAGGACTCGAAATACACCCCCCCCCCCCCCCCCATATGTATATATATTGATATATAGATTCAGAATGTCTTATAAAAGTTATGTTCTTACCTTCTCTGAGTTGGGTAAAGTCTGAGTTCTGGTAAAAGTGTCTGCTCCGTTTATACTGATCAGTTCTGCATCTACAGGGGGAAACGGTGCGGGGAAAACCACCATATCACTCTTGAGGGTGTCTGAACTGAAACACACGTCGTACTGCTGAGTAGCTTTGGAGTAAGACCAGCTCCCGTCAGGGTGGGTGGTGATCATTGGAGCGCTGTACCTGCTGAAACTTCCGTCTGTCCTGTGGCATCTCACAGCCATCAAACTGATGAGACTCAGCAGAAAGATGACGGACACCGACACGATGGCGATCAGAAGATACAGGTTCAAATCCGAGAAGCTGTCCTCCTTTAGAGGCACGTGTCTGAACGGAGTTTGCATATCAGCGGTGCTTTCCAGCACCACCACCTCAATAGACACAGTAGCTGACAGAGAAGGTTCTCCGCTATCAGAAACCAACACCAGCAAGGGGTGACTTTTCAGGTCATTGTCGCTCATTCTCCTCTTAGTTCTGATCTCCCCGCTGCTGGTTCCAATCCTGAACAGGTTGCTTCCTTTGGGCTCAGACAGGTGATAAGAAAGCAGCGCATTGTATCCAGAGTCTGCGTCCACAGCCCTGATCTTTGCCACAAAGTATCCCGCTTCAGCAGAATATGGAATGTTTTCGCTGTTAACGGAGCCGTGCTCAGAGTAAGGAGCAAGAATCGAGGGACTGTTGTCATTTTCATCCAGAACAAAAACATTCACAGTCACGTTGCTGCTGAGTGGAGGAACACCAGAGTCTGTGGCCTGAACTTTGAACTGAAACGTTTTTAAGTTCTCATAATCAAAAGACTTCAGAGAAAGTATTTCCCCTGTGTCTGAGTTGATATTTACTTGCAAAGGGAATTTATTATCACTTTGTATTAACGAGTATTTGACTCGCCCATTTTCCTCAGTGTCAATGTCATACGCAGTCACGGTTTTAACAACTGCTCCTACTGCGGTGTTTTCTTTGACATATATATTTCTTATTGAATCTGGGAAAAGTGGTGCGTTATCATTCACATCAGAAACCCGAATAGGTATGACACTTGTGCTGGAAAGAGGCGGACTGCCTTTGTCTTTTGCGATAATAGTGACGTTATAGAAGGACACGGTCTCCCTGTCCAGCAGTCCGTTAACTGACAATGAGTAATAGCTTTTGTAGTTTGTTTTGAGTTTGAACGGGACTTCGCCTTTAGCGAGGACCTCAACCTCACCGTTTTCTCCTCCATCTTCATCAAGAACTGACACGAGCGCAACTACGGTGCCTGCAGCAGCGTCCTCTCTTACTGTGGCATGTAGTGACGTCACCGTGACTTTAGGAGCATTGTCATTTACGTCCACGACTTCCACCAGTACCTTGCAGTGGGCAGACATTGGAGGCTGGCCTTTGTCGCTGGCTTCCACGCGAATCTCAAAAGCTTTTCTCTCCTCAAAGTCTACATTACCTTTGATTTTAATGACACCCGTTTC
The DNA here is from genome assembly GCA_014656515.1 of Oryzias celebensis. Classification (NCBI taxonomy): domain Eukaryota; kingdom Metazoa; phylum Chordata; class Actinopteri; order Beloniformes; family Adrianichthyidae; genus Oryzias; species Oryzias celebensis. The sequence continues at coordinate 7,063,533 of BNCR01000010.1, forward strand.
AACTTCGATTTCAAACACATCTAGTATGTGATCCTGATCCCTGCTTCTTAGTGCATAAATTATGTCGCTGTTTGATCCCTCATCTGCGTCGGTTGCGTTCACAACAATGACAGTTGCGCCCAGCGGCGTGTTTTCGTAAACTTTTGTTTTATACAGGGATTCACCGAAAATAGGAATATTATCATTAATATCTAAAACATTAATAATGAGCTGCGAGGTCCCGGTTTTAGCAGGAGTTCCCCCGTCCACTGCCGTCAGTGTAAGGGTTATGAACGGCTCCCTCTCTCTGTCCAACGCTCTCTGCAGCATTAACTCTGCAGACACAGTGCCGCCTGCTTTGTGCACCGCTAAAGAAAAATGATGGTTCTGGCTTAATTTGTAAGTATTGATGCCGTTCTTCCCCACATCAGCATCAGCTGCTTCAGACAACGCGAACTTCACTCCGGGTAAAGTATTCTCTGCTATATATAAATGTTGTTGCTTGGATGAAAATAAAGGCACATTATCATTTACGTCTACAATTTCCACTTCAATCCGGTAAAGCATCAATGGGTTATTCATTATAGCTTCCAGACTAAGCTGGCATTTGAGCTGTTCTGAGCACAGCACCTCTCTGTCTATTCTCTCAGTGACAAAGAGAATTCCAGTTTTAAGATTTACCTCAAGTAATTTTTCCTTTGATCCAACAACAATGTGAAACATGCGGGATTCCAAATCCTGTGGATTGAGGTTTAGATCCTTTGCTATATTTCCAACAGGAGTTCCTGGGTCTGCCTCCTCGGAGATGGAATAAGAGAGCTGCCCAGCCACCATTTGGCAGCAACATTCTAGCAGAAAAATCCATAAAGACATCCTAGGAGTGTTCCTTTCAAAAGCAAAATGCATTCCCTTTCTAGAGTCAGAGACCAAATGATCCCCCAAATAGCAATGATTAAAAAAAATGTATATAATAAAACGTTTAAGGTTGATAGATTCTTTCAGCGTATTTTTTTAAACCGTCCACTGTGTCTTTATAACAAAGAATGAGGACATGTACTCCTGAAAACAGGAGGAGCATCTTTTTATGAAGGAGCTGGGCTGCTTATGATGGATCAACAGCGGCACTATGTGGAAAAAAGAGGAAAGTGCATCTCTAATGATAAAATACATTCATGTAATATGACAAACACACAATAAATATAACATAAACATATATTTTCTCTCTATTCTGTCCAGTTACTCTTTATTCAATCTAATTTCCTTTAGGACTTAGCACCACTTTAGTTTATTTTATTTTATTTTATTTTTTTCATCATTCACAGAAATTGAAGAAATCTGTGAGTGGTTCAGTTTGGAGAATTTCATTCTAGAAACATCAGTCACATGATTAAAAACATTCCCTTTAATATAATCCCAGAACTAAGCTCCAGCCTCATGGGGGAAAAAAATCTGTCAATGGAACAGCTCTGTTCATCTGTTAGCTGACAAATGAAGAACAGAAATGCATGCACGCACGTGTTTGCACACAAAAACACACCACCTGGTCCACAAAACCTTGATGACCTACGGTGAAATCCATTGATTCATGGATTTATAAGTCACACTATACTGAAGCTACAGCAGCCCTTTGGGATTTTTTTCTGGATTATCAGTATATAAAAAATAACTTGTGTTGATTTTGCATCTTCACTATACTGGCATTTGTTTTTTTTTGTTTTTTTTTTTGGTCTCTGTGATTTCTTTCCAGAGGGAAAAAAAAAAACAAAAACATTTTTTATCTGCATTAAGTGCTAAATAAAAGATCAGTGTTGGCATTTGCAATAGCCTCTTTAGTTAAAAAAATGTTCCAAGTCATTAAGAAATAGTTTATTGATAAACGTGAAATCCATTCATAAATATTAATGCATTATAGCCCTTTGGAGGTCATGGGGCTGCCAAAGTCTAACCTGGCTACTGCCAGGCAAAGGCAGGGAATAACCTGAACAAGTTTCCTGCCTGTAGCAATAACACACACTCACACATAATCACACTTAGGAACACTTAGGGAGTCCACAAAGAAAGGTCCCAGCTGGGAATTGAACCAGGGCCGTCTCACTGTGAGGCAAAAGTGTGAACCACTCTTCCACTGTGCTGTCCCAAAGGAAAAAATAAATGTAGTAATAAGGAAATTCACATGTCACATACGAAAAAAAAATGAAGTCATTCTTTACTAAATTATCATGTGCGTGTCATGAATAAACCTTAAACACATTAAAAAAATTTACATTCCCTGGAGCCATGATAATTAAATTTGATAAATTATTATTTGTTAATTAATTGGTGTTTGCAAAGATAAACTATCTAAACATGAAAATGAAAAACTATACAATAAATCTAATGTTAACACAGCTTTCCTTTCATTTAGTTTAGTTCGCTATTGTTGGGAAAAAAAACTGTTAGTGAGGAGAAACTGCAGGAAGAGTGGATGTCAGGAGGAAAATGGCTGAGTGGAGAAAAGGAGAAAGCTGGCAGCATGCACAGCAGAGTGGTCGCTGCATTTTTAAAATGCTTTTCCCCATATTTAGTGCTCTGCGTTCATCTGATCTTGTTTTCATTTTTTAGTAATGTGTTGGCGCTGAAAATAGTACGTATTTTCCTGCATGTTTTAGATGGGCGTGTACGGTACATGAGACTGTGAGCACATGGGGGAGGGGAGCTACGTGAACACCCTTCAAGGCTGATTCTCTCCTCTTTCTGTTTTTCTCCTTTTCTCTTTTTCTCCTCCTGTCTCCATGACAACGTCACTTGCAGTAGCAAAAAAAACAAAAAGGATGCACATGCGCAAAAATATAAACACCCCCTGTCATGTCTGCAAATTATTTCATGTTTATTTCAAGTAATTAATCAAACCCTTGCAAACATAATTCATCAGTGAAACATATTTGAACCTGCTTTAAATGTTAAATAACTCTATCTGATTAGATATTGGTAAAATGCATCTAAATACACATCTATTCAGCAACACAATCTGTTGTACTGGATAGGGAAATATAGTGTCCTTTACTGCATTTGGGCTGATCACAGTGAGAATGTAGCACTGCAACATTCATTTTGATAGCAGTTCAGCTGTCAAACTTGCTTTTTTTCTGCTCCCACAGCCCCAAGAGAGTGTGACCTTTGCATTCTGCCATGCCAGACCCTCTACACTCTGGTGAGCCTGTGCTATGAGGCTCTGCTGACGTGATCCTGATGACTTTTCAGTGTTTTTTTTTTTTTGTGTGTGGATTAGTGCTAATCAAGAAACAAGAAAGCCTTCTCTTTCATTTTATCTGAACTCACTGCCACCACTTTGTGTGCAGTTCCTTTACTTTTACTTTATTTCTCTGCTTTTCTTTGTTTCATAAAACTTCTTATCTGAGGAGCACAAGTCGTGCAGCTCAAGGAGAGTTTTAGTACATATCACATTAAATTGTCAATACAGATAGAAATTCATCTACAAATTACATAAGATTGAACGGACAAAAGTTTGAAAAAATACATTAACATGCATCTTTTTTTTTCGTTGAAGAAATAAGGAAACAGGAACAAACCCTTTCTATAAAATGATCAAGTGTACACTCAATCCACATTAATCTGGATGCAATTATGTATCCATAAGCTCAGAGAACAAAAAAAAAACTGTTAGTAAGATAATTCATGGAACATGCAGGGAGTCAAAGAGCCAAAAAGAAGGCAGGGGAAATGAATAAGCTTTAGTAGTTAATCCAACTACTACTTAATCATTTATTGCCAAATCTGCACTGGTTTTTGGAATAAGTAGGACAGGGGCGGGTCTACGGGAACATGAGCCGGAACAAGATGAAAACCAGGACACAGCAATATGGAGCATGCTCAAACCCGCAGAAGCACACGTGCATCCTCAAGTCTCACACCCACACTATGTGCAACAGACTTTTGGTAAAATCACAGTACAATAACCTCAAATGATTAATAACGCTTCTTGGAAAAAATAAGTTAAAATGAATCATTTGACTGTTCTTGTATCCTTCACTGGCCTGATAAAAGAATTAATCCATCATGAAGCATTACAGTATGGATCATTTTCAAGAGTGTCACACCTGATTTAAAATGTGTCCCAGCAGAGATGAGGTGCTTCAGGAACTGTCATTAGAAAGTGAGTTATCAGTAAACAACCAGAGCAAGCGTGGCAGCAACTCTTTGTGGACAAACACAGCTGACTCATTGATTATGATTTACATACTGGAGAAACAGAGGGAGGTGAGAAGAGACACAAAGGCTTGTTCAGTTTATTTTCCAAACTGATGAAAGTGTTGTTTTTAAGCTAGTTAGTGAGTTTGCAGTTGGAGTTGTACTTTATGTTGTACATAACGACTATTATCTAAAGTGGTCAATGAGAGGATGATCCACACTGAGCTTTAGTAAGAGCAATTGTAGCAAAAATTGATTGGACAGCTGGTGCTAGTGAGACTGTAATGCACACTCTGATTGGCTAAATATCACGCCTAGTGACAAAGGCAGAGTCCATTTGATAGATCCGCTCTTTCACAGTGTGCACATATAATTGATTCACAATCCTCCCCTTGTAACCATGGTGATGCAGCCGCCTGTGTCAGTGCCTTTATCTACATCCAACTGATACCCCACTGTATCAAAGCATTAACCTTATTATTACCAATCATATTCATACGAAGTCAAATGATTCACTTTACTTAACAAACATTTGCAACATTCTTTAATATTTAGTTTATGAAAATAACATTCTTTGTACATTCATACTGAATTCCTCTTTATTTATGTATCGTCTCTCAATCTCAGGATGGAACTTTTTTTTTTTTTTTACTGGGATTAAGATCAAATCTTGCTTCATAGTGAGACATGAATAACCCAGATTTGTCAAGCAAACAGGCCTCTGGGGATGAGGTTTTCACTATTGTAGGCTTAAAACAAGAATTGAAAATAGGACAGGATGTGCTATATCTGGATCAATATTGATACTGTAGGCTCAATAATACTACTAATAAGTACATTTCACAGACAAAGTGGCAGCAGGGTAAATAACTGAATGTACTGACACACACTGAAGTAATTAGTAGTTCATGTGTTTCTCCACAAGAGGGAGCCTTGCTGGTCTCTCTTTGTTCTGCAAAAGAGGTTCTTACATTTGAAGACAGGTACACAGATGTTCAAAACTGGTGAGAGGGTTTTTTACACTCAAAGAAATTGTATCAGTTAAATAGCAACATGAGCTGTCGGAGTGTCTGCTGTACGGGTGCACTCTCTGCGGAAATGAAAACTGTATCTGTCTCTGATGGGAAAAGAGATAAAATGTGATGTATTTCTGCACACTCTTATCCAGCAGATACATGTTAGAGTTGAAAGGAAAAGATGAATAGTAATAAATAGGAGACTCTTTCAGCTGGAGCTGAAAATTCTGCAAGACACATTCAAAACAACTATATTTTCTGTCCCTAATGATTATTCATCTGAATATATTATCTTATCAGAGATGATTAAATGCTTATTTTTGTTTTGTTTTACCTGTTTCCTATACAGCAGGAAGTGCTGAAATGGACTGCAGGTAAAAGTCTGTGCTGGGCATGACCCAATTCTATAAAAAAAACAATGAATAATAGAAGAGAGAGCCGGCCCTGCAGAGAGTTCCATGTCAGAAAAGGCTGAAATGTTCTTGGTTAAAATGTTTATATGCTGTGTAAAGATTGCCAGTTAAGAAATAATTAACTGTTACTAAATCATTTAAGTCTGTGATGCAGGTTTCTAAGAATAGATCTGACATCTTCATCTCTCACTGGCTAAAGAAGTCAAATGGATGGATCCCAGAAGACTAGGAAGAAACATTTGATTTTATGGATGAATTACATTGGAGGGATTAAATAAAACAGATACTAATTAAAACACATGTACTTATTAGGGTATCATATGAAGCCGTTTCTTTTTTTTTTTTTTTTTTTTTTTTTGCTAAAAGACTTTTATATTTATTTAAACTCAATCAGATATGTGTCTATATTGAAGCTTTGTCAGGATTAATAATGCTTGTTTTGTTGTTTATTCTCCTTCTTTTTGTCCACCAATGTATATTTTATATCATTGTACATCTCTACATGCCTTTCTTAAAGCATGAGTGAACTTCCATATATGATTATTTAATTTCATTTTTAAATAGTCAGCAGGTAAAACTTAATATAAATATAGTTGCAAAATGTTCAAATAGTTCTGTTCAATTTGTTTCGGGAGGAAATAATTGTTGACAAAAATGAAATTGATGTAAATACCAAAAGCACACAAGTGTTAGGCTGAAATTAAAGAATAAGTGACAGTTTAGCTCACAAAAACATGTTTCTTTCTGTGAATGTTAGACTGTATGGCATCTTAGGAAGACTTCAACTAATCGCATTATAGGAGCAACATTAGAATTAGATCATTCTCACACAGTGTAGAAGCCTTAATCCAAGTCAAATGAGCAGAGATTTCTCCCACTGGAATTATTCCATACTCAAACACATGAAAAAAACATTGGTACTCTATGCCCTTTCCTTTTTTTTTATTAATCATCGAAGATTCAATATGGTATTGGAAGAGGATTAGTGCTTCATGGTCAAGTTTCCTCTGCTTGAAAACTATAAGTATGAATATGTTTTACACATTTAATATCCAAGTTTGATACTAAGCAAGTTTGGCACAAGTGTTCTATTCAGCTTTCAGGTAAAGAAATTAACTGCAGTTTTTTCTTTTTTGTTATATGACAATATTTTCTTCTTCAACATGTGAAATGTACATTTTCATTTGTTAATCATTTGGATTTAGACATGCTGCTTTTAGATCAAATGTATCAAAAGGCTTCAAGTGTAAAACAATTGTTCTTTATATGACCTTGTTCTAAACAAATTGTTTAGCTTCATGGTCAGTGCATGTCCATACACACTCTATGTAAAAATAAATAAACGTTACATTAACAATGTGAGATCTAAAAATAAAAATTACAGGATAGTTGCATAGTAACAAAAATCTGTCCAGACATTGTAGTTTTTTTTTCTCCTACTTTATCACTTCTTTTCTCACAACATAAAGCCTGCCTGCGCAAAACTATTTTCCCTTTATCTACAACCTTATCGTCTCATTATTCATAATGCTATGCATAAGTTCACAAGAACGCATGCATGCAATAGAATTCAGCAGCATTTGTTGGTAAATTAGTTTTATTGAAGGTGAAAGTAATCTGTTTGATGCATGATTCTAAATCTCACTGCTCATCTGTCCAAAGCTTGTGAATGTCACACAGAAACACATGATGGGATACAATGAAAATGATGCATCCAGACAAGGCCTGAAGGGCACATTCAGCCGTGCACAAAAATACACACATCGCTGCTGCACACACAGCATCTTGGATCGCTTCAATAAGTCTAATTATAGGACATTTTGCAACTCCCAAGTCCATATCATTTTATTTCTCTGACAAGAATTGTATTTGATAAAACTGACAAACTTTTCTAAAAGAAATTTTCCAATTCTGGAAAAGAAAAGTTCTCTGACACATTAACACAGCCCTAGTTTTTTTAAACTTGTAAAACTTGTATTGACCATGATTAAAATAATAGTGTGTAGTGAAATTCAACAAAATATAAAATGCTACACTCATGTTTGGTGCATTTTCTGTATCTTTGAATCTAAGTGAATCTTTGTTTATATTATATTTCAGGCTACATTTAAAAGGGATTTTTAAAGACACTTTGTTTTCAGTCTGAGGCTGCCACATTTTAGACTGTTTTGACTGTGCCTCTGAAGAACTTTGCTGTGTTCTTATTTCCAGTTTCTTTAAAATTGTTGGAGACTTTCCCATCTAATGGTCAAAAACAGAGCTATGAAGGCAAGAGAACATGGGCATCTGTTTAAGCAAACACATAAGATAAAACCACACCAAGCAAGTCACAGAGACCAGAGTGAGTTGACAAATATTTGAAATGATATTTAATAAAAGCTTGTTAGTGTCGACTATCTTCTCTGATAGTGCAGTTGCAGAAAGCGACAGGAGAGGGCATAAGGAGAAGTCAGCCAAAGGACGTCAGCATGTGTAGGAGGAAGGGAGGGAGAAAGCAAATCACAGAAAATGGGGGGTTTATGTGGAGAAAAGAGCGAAAAAAAGGTTTAAAAAAAGAAGAAAAGACTGGGTGATAGTAAACGTAAATTATTTAAAATAGGTAAGACAAGAAGAAAACGGACTTGTTAAAAAAACGGCCCGATAAAGAGAACAAAGAAGGGGAGGGGGGGGGGGGGGGGGGGGGGGGGGGGGGGGGGGGGGGGGGGGGGGGGGGGGGGGGGGGGGAGGGGGGGGGGTTAAGATATGAGTCAAGCTGTCAGCTATAACGCATCTTCCACACCCATACTTCCTTTGTTTTATCCGTACTCTATCTGTACTCTGCATTTACAAAATCAGACTGCAGGAGGCAGAGAGAAGAGATTCACTCGTGATCACGCCGTACACAGCAAACACAACCACGCGCGTATGTAACAGGGTGTCACATAAGCCATAAATCGTATGTCAGAATCATAGCTCGAACAATATATTGCAACAATTTGATTCAATCTTCGGCAGATGGTTCACCCTAAAAATAAACAGATCAGCTGCACAAAATGAGAAGCTACATGTGGGACGAGATGACTCACTTACAGTTCAGAACAGCTCACTGCTTCAAAATCCAGAAAAAAAAAAAATGACCAGAAAGAGACAAATGCCCTTCTGTCCTTATAAATATGAAGACATTCTGCGCTTCACGGAACCATGTCACTCTATGTGTTTACATATAACTCCTTTGCAACTATAACACACGGTGGATTATTATTATTATTATTATTAATAAAGATAGTTCCAGGATGACAAGTCCAGCAGAAATCAAGCTTAAATCTGGACATTTGTCCGCTTGATCACGGAGAGAGAATACTTTTTTTTTTTTAATCCCTACATTAACATCTGTGTCAAACAAGATTAAGAATCACGTCTATTTTTGATTTTTGATTTTTGATTTTTTTGGTAAAAATGCTAAAGATTCAAACCATGTCATTACGTTATGTTAAATCAAATATTCTTACTAATACTTATTTTCCTCCAGACATCAATTTGCAATTGGTCAAGCTAACCTTAATATGTGCAACAGTAACATTGCAAAATAGTAACTTTTCAAAATGACCTCAGCAAGTGCAGGTTGTTTTTTTTTTTTTGTTTTTTTTTTTTTTGTTTTTTTTTTTTTGCATCTGTTTTTATAAATGGTTTTACATTATTAGATAGCATCCTTAAATGCTTTGTCAATGATTCATATGAAGGAGACTATGCCAAATATAATGTCACTTAAAGAATCTGTTTTGAAACAGAAACTGTCAGTAATTTCACTTTTATTGTTCTTACATTAGTTAATCTCAAATAACTATTTCTAACCTTGTCACACAGTGTAGTGATTAAATATTAGCAGTTCTTTTATTTCGTGTCTCTTTGGAGGGTAAAATAGTTGAAAAAAAACACAATATAAATAATAAACACTTTTACAGCACATAACATATATATAATATTAGAAAGCATTAAAATCCATCCATCACTGTGTAAACTACTTAATCAACTTAAGTACACAAAGACTTCAATGAAGGTCAGAAAAGCACAAGGAAAGTTTGGGGTTTTTGTGCTAAAAATAAGCAACAAAATGCCTAAAACTGCCAAAGCAGGATCAGGAAGCATGGAAAAAGCTACAAAGACAGCATGAACCCTGCAGCTAGAGACTGTATCTCTATGACAGTGAGCATCAGCTCCCAAGCCTTGCATGTGCAGAAATGAACATAACATCCAGCATTAATCAGGCAAGTATCTGGTATTTGCATCAGTTTACCCCATTTACCCCCATGGCACACAGTGCAAGGATACTGTGACAGGAGGGCAATCCTCTTAGGAAGGCTTCTCCAACTCTCTAAAGGGTCATCTCTGGATTTCCCTCACTTTTTCAAGCATTTTCTATTTACAAATCATAAAAAAGCTTTCATAGAATTCATTTTATACAGCAGCAGCCAATTGTAGATTTCTCTGCATTTGTACTTAATGGCCCGCAGTCTCATATCATCCTGACCCATCAGTCAGTTCAATCCTCCTTAATGACCTGAGCGTAGCACCAGATGTTGTGTCTCTGTGAGTACTTTTGCTAAACAACATCTGTTCTAAGCTCTGTTGCTCTGTTGATTGAGAAAAAAATGTGTGCTTTAAATAATTCAACAGACCTTTAAAGCACACTTTTATATTATTATCATGAACAGATACTATCCTGCTCACTATCCAAGTAATGGAACTATCAATTAGAAGACATAGACTACATATTGATGAATAGATCCTGCATCATAAGCACCCAAACAATGAAAGATGCCAAAAGTTATAGTTCAAAATTGGATTTCTTTAATGCAATAAAACAAATTCCTTGGTTATAAGAATCATCTACAGCTAAACTTTTTTCTATTTATAAACTAATAATAGGTCCAGGTTATAGGACAGCCATGAGTTATTGAAGTTAAAATAAAAAATAAAAAAAAATGGAGGGCTTTTATAACAGAAATAGTTAGTAAATGTCTCCATGATTTAAACACAACAGAGAGACGGCAAATTAATATTCCAAATGTGTTATAAATAAAACATCTAACTAACTTGGTGGATGTGTTTCCAAATTTCCAGTTGAAGGTGAAAGTACAACATTTCACCCAAATACTGAAGTAACATTCTGACATGCAGACTCAAGACATACCCTGCTGACTGAGACGTTACTGTATCACAACTGTAGAGTATGTTAAAAAAGAAAAACTCAATGTATGGAAAGTTAGAGTTGAATGTAGGCATTTAGCATGTGGCTTCATCGAAAATAATTCCAATAAGATTTTGTTACACACAAACAGAGAGAAACATCTTAAACTTTGTTGTCAACAACTTTTTTGTTTTTTTCCCTATAGTTTTGATGTTACATGGGTTGATAGTGTGCTTAAAAAATATGTATGGCTGAAAAAAATAAACCAAAAAAAAGTATGCATTAAGGTGAGTGAGGGCTTTTTTTTTAAGTATTTCTGCTTTCTGTCTGGGGTTATTGAACATGTGTCTCTTCTCTATCTCCCTGTGCTAGTCCCTGCATCAGCACCTTCTCAGTGCAGACATTCAGGTGATTTGGTGTTGTTGAAGGTTGTTCTTGTGAAAGTCAGCAAGCACATGAGCTGCTGCAGTGCAGCTTATAGGAAGCATTTAGCTTCAAACAAAGCAGAAGATTTTTTGTAATATTTTCCCTATGACATCCTTTTTTTTTTAACTGAAACGAATAAAAATGTTTTATGTTAATGTCATTATATGAATTTAAAAAAAGTATAATTTATGTTAAATAATATTTAGCAAGAAGATGCACTGCATGAATCAAGATAATCTCTGGTATCTGTTGCCCTCCACTTTGGTTGCTAAAAAAATCTCACAAGTCTACAATTTGTACATCATTTAAAACAAATAGCTAGCACAAACCACACGTTTCCCTTTTGTGAGAGTGCCTTTCAATAAAGAGGATTACGAGTATGTGAGGAGTATGCTGCAGTAAGTGTGACCATGAGTGCATATGTGTGAAGAACATGGCTGCTTTTCTTGTACTGCACTGTGTGTGTAAATTAGATTACCATCACTGGTGCTGACCTTAGTGTGAATGGTGCCATCCTCAAACAAAGCTGGACCAATAAGGGAGAATTTGCCCTACTGACACAGTGGTGCACACTGCATCCACACCCACAACCCTGCAGACACGAGGCACAGCCCCTCTGAGCCAAAATGCATGTGGTTGATCGAGAGAGCAGCAAACGGAGACAGGCAGAGGATGTCGGCAAAGGGCAGCACATGCAAAAGGGAAGGAAAGGCAGATGCATGAAAGTGAGAAAAGGAGGCCAAGTGGGGGAAGGGGGAGGAGATGGCTGATGAAGAGAAAAGCTGAGACTGAAATCAGAATGGCGGGAAAGGAAGGGTAAGGAGAGAAGCTATATGAACAGGCTAAGTGGTTTACTTAGAACAGTAAGAAGAACAAAAGACATAGGTGGAAAAGTGTGTGCTATACGAGCAAAATATGGCACAGTAGGCTGCAGTAACTGTAAAGGTCAGTATCTTACAAACAGAAAATAATTTTGAAATACAAATACACTGAAAAAGCAGAAAAAAACTATTTGTAAATATGAGCATAACGTTTGGCTAAAAGAAGAATGACAAAAAATACAGAGAGCTGAAGTAAGATATATCAATGACTAGCTCTCAGCTATCAATCTCAAAGCATCCACAGACAACAAAACAATGACTAAAAGGTTGTTTGGAAAGTTTGGCATTTATCATTATTTTTTAATTAAAATTATAGACTTACATCAAACTCACATTTAATTGAAAGAAAATATTATCCTCAAAAAATAAAACAAAATAATAAAAGAAAAAACGATTGCTCAGAGGTACTGTCTTTTGGCTTTTTGAGGATTTACCCAAATACAAATTACTTATAGATCTGGATTATTCATAGACCACAACACGAAGAAAAATTCACAACACTGATAGAAGAAAAGATAAAGCTTTTAAAATATTTTGGGCAATATCAACAAGTAAAACGTTAATTTTGTAGATCTGGTCTGACTTGTTAAAGAAAACATGACAGCAGACAGCTTCTCTGCTTCCTAATTTACAGATGAGGGTCACTAATGAGGGTCAAGGATGCAGAAAGTGAGATGCAGCAGAACATGAGACCATACTGCAGAAATAACACAGTCTTACTGGAATAGAAAATACAAAGAAAAAAAAGATGAAAGCATCAGATTCCTTCAAACTCTTAAAATACTATTTCATAATGTATCACAGAACATAAGGTTTAACGTAAGCTTTAACAGAAAACAACTTGATAAACACCATTCTCACTTCCTGTTAAAGTTTAGTAGTTTATTGATCCTTTTATTTTGGTCAAAAATTGTTGTGAACGTAATTAATAGCAAAAACTTTGCACTTGTTTTAATCTTATATCCTCTATTTTCACTCTTATTTTTTTTTCACTAGGCTAAAAATGTCTTACAGGGTGTCTTAATCTAGACATGATGTAGAATTGCACAGAATAAGAGTTTAGACTCTTATCACAAGAGTACAAATGTCTGCTTAGGCAGCAGAGATACATATTCCACACAGTATTGCCCAGAGGAGTAAATACAATAAGCCTAAAAATGGATGTGAGTTACAAGGAAAAGATTCCATTTAGTCTCATTTGTTTAGTTAATCAAAGTTGTACTTTTAAAATAAAACCAGTAGCAGGAAAAAATTAAACACTTTAACTGAGAGACGGTGAGAGCCTGTGAGCTCATATGCATTTGTTAGCGTCATGAAAGGCGTCATATTTAATCACATCTTTTGTGGGCATCTGCTGTCCAGGGACAGCTTAGTGATGCCACTTTGAGATACTGAAAAGGCAACATGACTTTTTTTCTGTCACTCGCACACAAGCATAAACACATTAACATCAATAAGCACACGTAGAGCAAAACTGGTATTTATGTATGTCTATTTATGGAAAGGAATAGAATAAGGGAAGAGCTAAAATGCTGCAATAATCCTTTCAGCCTGGACTCCATGAAACAGACATTCACTCTGACTCTGTGCTCAACCTTACCCTCCCTGTAAGTGCTCTACTGTCTAATATATATTTCATGCAGCTCTATCTTTAAATTTCCTTCGTTTCCAGAGTCATTGTCTCACAACTAATATCACACAACGTACTTCTCACTCATTGCTTTTCAAGCTGTGGCAAATCTATAGTTGACCCAGATGTTTGAGGGGGAAAAAAAGTACCCCCATCAATTTCAAGATATAATTAAAAGCTTAAGCATTTCCCATTTCATCATTATGTTCATTCATTCACCATCTGGTTTGAAATGTTCATTTCATCAAAGTAGGCCGTGTGTTTTCACCTAAATATTTGTTTTATAATAATGGGCGTGATATTTGTGCAGATGAGCTTTAGCAAAGCCGCATCCCTTCCCCCTCCTTTTCTCTTTCATGCTTCCCTTTCACTGCTGTTGCTAAGATCGACGATGGCACACTAGTCTGTGGAAACCAGTAGACTCCGAGAGGTGGATCCCCCAGTTTGTTGCTAAGGGCAACAAATAATTTTCAAGAGAGAATCTAGCATGTAGACTTTCACTCACATCGGATAAAAAAATGACCTATTTCTTTGAGTCAAAAGGGATTGTCTGCTCCAAAGCATGTGGATTTTTTTTCCACATAGCTTGCAGAACACATGCTTGATTACAAACTCTATAAATACCAAGTTTTTCAGGTCTTGATCCAGCATGCCAATGATCTGATCATTTTTAAATACATTTAGAGTTTTTTTTTTTCTTCCTGCAATAAACGCCACCTGACTCGCTGCACATTGTGATTCACTCCACACACGCCTCAGGCTCACTCTGACCCTCTCTCTGCTTCAGCCATTCACAGTCCAGTGAATGTCTTCCAACTACATCAGCATGCAGGGATCTCAAGCAAGTCTTTTAATAAGATAGGGATTTCTGCTTGCATTAATGTAACCCTGGCCGGTTTGAGAGGAGCAAAAGAACAAGAAAAAAAAATGTAAATCAAGAAAATGACCTAATAAAAAGTAATAAATAAGAACATTTAAAAAAAATGAATAAAACACGGAACAGAGAAGAACTACAAAATAGAGATACAAAATGTAAAATTTAGATATATATCCACATTTGAAGTGAACAGTCATAGTTGATGGTAAAATCCTGATCTCAATTTATGCATGGCTGATTTTTTCTGCAATCTGGCTTCAAACTAAGCTTAGATGCAATTTATTTCTAAAAGCTGACAATATATGAAAAATAAATACATGCACCATAGCAGCATTGTTAGGCTCCTATTATAATTTTTAAAGTTTTTTGGCTTCTTGGTAACTTTTCTTGTCAGCAAAGCAAAAAAAAATGTTTGTCATAGTGAAAGACAGATGTTTTTTAGATGTTTTTTAAACATATATAGAAATTACCCTTCTCACAACCCACGAGTGTTTTCACATCCAAGCTCAGGTCTTCTGGTATAGGCCTAGGAGTGTGAGGACTCTCCCCATATATAAAGAAATATGTATCCATTCCCTTGTCACTGTTTTGTTTCCTAAATGCCCCTGAAAACATCAAAGCTTTTTAAATTACTTAAAGGTGAAACATTTCTTACCTCTTCACATGTTTTTCTTCTATCAGGAAGCACAAGTGTGTTTGCATGACTTCCAGGAACTATAGTAGATCCAACACTCATTCTGGGGCCAACTAACATGTAGCGTTTGTCTCCAGATCTGTACTGGATGCTGTGACACAGTGTTCCATCATAATTGGGTTCTGGCAGATATTTGGAAGTATAGTCTGTGGACTTGGAGCACTGCATTGCAATCAGTACAATGATACTGATGAGAAAAAGCAGGGAAACGGAGCCCAAAGTGATGATGAGGTAAAAAGTCACGTGACTGTCTTCATCCTCTGCCACTGCACTTTGAACATCAGAAGCTGCAAAAGCCTCTTTGGGCTCCACAAGTTTGACAATGACAGTAGCTGTTGCTGAGAGGGAAACGTTGCCATTGTCTTTGACCAGGATGAGCAGTTTGTGTTCAGCCTCGTCTGTCTCTGTGAACGAGCGGAGAGTTCGGATCTGTCCTGTATAGCGGTCCAAAGCAAACAGACTGTGGTCAGTCACTTGTTGCAGTGAGAACAGCAGCCAGCCGTTATATCCTATATCAGCGTCATAGGCTCGGACTTTAGTCACCAAGTGTCCTGCGTTCACGTTGCGGGGAATCTCCTCCACCCCTTCAGCAGAACCGTTAGAGCTGACTGGATACAGGATGACTGGAGCATTGTCGTTCTGATCCAGAATGAACACGTTCACTGTAACATTGCTGCTCAGAGGCGGGCTTCCAGAATCTGTGGCAACAACGTGGAATTGGAACGTTTTCACACTTTCAAAATCAAAGCTCTTTAGAGCTGAGATATCTCCTGTTTCAGAGTTAATGTTTAAAAACAAATTTGGTCCTTCCTCCTTGTTTTTTTGCAAATGATACAAAATACGTGCATTGTCACCCTCATCATTATCTGTCGCCCTGACTGAAAATACAGGGGCATCAATTTTATTATTTTCGGACACGTAAAATGTTTGGGGAACATCTGGAAACTCTGGTTTGTTGTCATTTACATCTGAAACCACCACTGTAATTGTTTTTTGTGATGAAAGTGGTGGTACACCAGCATCTTTTGCAAGAACTGTCAATGTATATATAGATTTTGTTTCTCTATCTAGTGGTGAGGTGGTTACTATAGCATACATATTGTTCTGTAGTGATGGACATATAGAAAATGGTGCATCATCCAGAAGAAAGCAGGATACTTTTCCATTTGAACCAGAGTCCAGATCACTGACACTGATTAAACCAACTGTAGTCTCAGTTTTACAGTCTTCTGGGACTGATTCAGAAAAGGATGTGACTTCAATTTCAGGGATGTTATCATTTAAGTCTACAACTTTTATTGTAAGTATTTTGTCCACTGATAAAGGCACAGTGCCTTTGTCTGTTGCTCGCACATCAATTTCAAAATTCTTAGTTTGTTCATAATCAATGTCACCAGTCACTTTAATTTCACCAGACTGTGAGTCTATGCTGAACAACTTTTTCAGACTGGAATCCACCTCTTTACCAAACGAGTAAACAATTTCCCCGTTTGCACCCTCATCCAAGTCAGTGGCGTTAATTTGAACAACAACTGTTCCAGCGGGCGCATTTTCATTGAGCAAGACACGATATGTATCTTGGGTAAACATTGGGGAATTGTCGTTAACATCAAGTACTTCAATTAGTAGTTCTATTGTGCCAGACTTCGCTGGCCTCCCACCATCTATAGCTGTAAGCAAAAGCTTGTGTTTGCTGACAGTCTCTCTGTCTAACTGCTTCTGTAATACCAGAAATGGGGTCTTACGGTCCTCGCCCCTCTCCTCCACCTCTAATCGAAAGAGATCATTTTGACTAAGTTTATACTGCTGAATGGAAAGCCGAATACCGTCCGCGTCACGTGCGGGTTGGAGCTGAAATCTCGCTCCCGGCAATGTCGATTCAAATATTTCAAGCCGCTTCTCTCTCTCAGAGAAGCTTGGGGAGTGATCGTTCACGTCCAGAACCTCTATGCCCACGTAATGGATTTCCAGGGGTTTTTGAAGCACTGTTTTCAGATTTATAACACAAGCGCTGCTGCGCTCACAGATTTCCTCTCTGTCTATCTTCCTTCTGACGTACAGCATACCGTCGTCTTCATTAAAGCGGAAAAGGGGTTCAGTGGAGCTGTCGATGATGCGATATCCCCTGGCTTTCAATCCATTTTTATCAATGCCCAAGTCTTTAGCTATGTTCCCAACAACGGTTCCTTCGTTCACCTCTTCCGAGATAGAATATCTGATCTGAGCCGCCGCTTCCTTCCAAAACATCCCGAAAACCACCGCAAATGCGACACATCCCCACCACCCGAGCAGACGCCTCCTTTGTTCCATAATGTCCAAGAGGAAAAAAAAACAAAAAGAAGAGAGATTTATCTCAACTCTGTGCTTTAAAAAATGTATTCCTCTTTAGACCGAAACCATCACGAGCAAATCGCAAAAACAAACAAAAAGATATGGTTTCGAGTTCCAGTCCGCACCGCTAATGACAAAATACAGCTCTACGTGCCCGTTGGTAGAAAGAAAAAAAAAGGCTTGGTCTTTGTCCGACACTGACACCATGCGAATGATCATGTTATTGTAGTTTCCCGAGTAATAAAATAAAACATTTTGTTTCTAATGTATCTGTCAAAAACGTGATAGGCGTATAGAATATAAGATATCTGAGGAGGTTTCCAAAAAGCAGAATAATAATAATAATCTGTCCGCAAACCAAATCATCACAAACAACCATTTCAAATAAGGTGTCGTGTTATTTAAGTAAGAATGCTACATACGATGTCGCACAACGGCAATTGTTTTGTGGAAGCATTTAGCACCATAGACAGCATTAACACAACTGTGTCATGCAGTCCCTGAAGCTGAACCAAAAGCAGCAAACTTTACAGTTATTCACTAGCAAAACAAAATAAAAATGTGAGTAAAAGTAAATGTTTGACATGACCGCTAGAAAACAATTTCACACTCTATACTGGAAACGTTTACATGCATTTAATTTATTTTAGTTAAACAAAATATTTAATAAGTCATAACTGTATTTTTACTTGTAATAATATTTGGTGTGATATTTTCCCCTGTTTAGCTCATGCAAACCAGTATATGCAAACAATATTTTCGAAAACAAATTATATTCTACGTTTTCTTTCAAAATGAAAGAGTAAAGTGTTACACAGTTTGGGAAAAAGGTCTCTCGAGTAAAATTATTCAAACACTTGTAATAACTCATTTCAAAGTTATATATATATATAAAAAAAAAAATAATACGTACTATTTTCGTGCTATTTAGGTGAGAATACCGCGTGTGATTCAGCACAACAGCAACGGATATGAAGAAAACTTTCAGCACCATGGACAGTGTATTAGCACAACTGCGTTACGCAGAGTCCCTGAAACTGAACCAAAAGCAGCAATCGCAGATTTTCCGTTCTCCAGCAACAAATAAGGTACATAAAAAGTACTTATTGACCATGACCTCTTGAAAACAATTCCACAATCTATATTTACAAATGTTACAATGATTTTATTTATTTTTACCTAATCAAATATACTTAACAAACACCACAGTCCTTGTATTACTAACATTAACGTTGATGTATGTTGTGTTGATCTATTTAGCAAGAGAGCTGCCTCGTTTAGTTCAAGTGATATTCTAAAAAACAAAATCCATTTTGAATTTACTATTACAAATGCACAGTAGTCTATGCAGTCTGGAAAAAAGTCTGCAAAAGATAATTAAAAAAAAAAAAAAAAAAACATAAATTATCTTATTTTTGTGCCGTGAGAAAAATTATACGCCAAATTGCATGCCCAACTTTTAAACACCCTGCATTGAAAAAAAAAACAATAAATAGAAACGGCATCAAGCATACGGTACTATAAAAAAAAACATTTATATTTTGAAATTATGCTTAAAATAGACCAACATTATTCATAAGTGAATGCGGGTATTGAATCTCTAACACACACAAAACATTAATTAGATTGGATCCAACACATATTGTAATACTTTGCTTTATTTTTTTTCTTACCTCTTCACATGTTTTTCTCCTTTCAGGAAGCACAAGTGTGTTTGCATGACTTCCAGGAACTATAGTAGATCCAACACTCATTCTGGGGCCAACTAACATGTAGCGTTTGTCTCCAGATCTGTACTGGATGCTGTGACACAGTGTTCCATCATAATTGGGCTCTGGCAGATATTTGGAAGTATAGTCTGTGGACTTGGAGCACTGCATTGCAATCAGCACAATGATGCTGATGAGAAAAAGCAGGGAAACGGAGCCCAAAGTGATGATGAGGTAAAAAGTCACGTGACTGTCTTCATCCTCCGCTGCTGCACTTTGAACATCAGAAGCTGCAAAAGCCTCTTTGGGCTCCACAAGTTTGACAATGACAGTAGCTGTTGCTGAGAGGGAAACGTTGCCATTGTCTTTGACCAGGATGAGCAGTTTGTGTTCAGCCTCGTCTGTCTCTGTGAACGAGCGGAGAGTTCGGATCTGTCCTGTATAGCGATCCAAAGCAAACAGACTGTGGTCAGTCACTTGCTGCAGTGAGAACAGCAGCCAGCCGTTATATCCTATATCAGCGTCATAGGCTCGGACTTTAGTCACCAAGTGTCCTGCGTTCACGTTGCGGGGAATCTCCTCCACCCCTTCAGCAGAACCGTTGGAGCTGACTGGATACAGGATGACTGGAGCATTGTCGTTCTGATCCAGTATGAACACGTTCACTGTGACGTTGCTGCTCAGAGGCGGACTTCCAGAATCTGTGGCAACAACGTGGAACTGGAATGTTTTCACTCTTTCAAAGTCAAAACTTTTCAGAGCCACAACTTCTCCTGTTTCAGAATTTATGTTAAGGAAGGAAACTAACTTGCTGTTGTCATTTCCATCCCTCACGATGTGATAGGAAATGCGCGCATTTTCACTATCATCACGATCAAAAGCCTGAACAGAAAGCAAACCCGCTCCTGGTTCGTTACCTTCAGAAACATAAAAAACATAGGGTCTAATAGAAAACTCTGGATTGTTGTCATTTACGTCAGATATCACAACATGTATAATCTTTTCAGAGGAATGCGCTGGTCGCCCTGCATCTTTTGCAACCACAGTTATGCTGTAGTGTGACTGCTCTTCTCTGTCCAACTGGGATTTTGTGACCAAGGAGTACATCTTGTCCTGCACAGACGGAGATAACGTAAAAGGGGCGTCTCCTTCTACAGTGCACATAACTTTTCCATTCAAACCAGAGTCCTGGTCATTTACGCTAATTAGAGCAACTGTTGTTCCAGGTCTGGAATCTTCAGGAACTGAACTGGAAAAAGAGGTGATCTCAATCTCCGGTATGTTGTCATTCACATCAATGATGGAAATTACAACTATTTTTTGTGATGATAAAGGGGCTACCCCTTTGTCTGATGCCTGGATGTTTATTTGATATTTATCTCTTTCTTCATAGTCTATTAAACCTTTTACAGTTATTGTCCCCGTGTTTGGGTTGATTTCAAACAATTTTAAGAATTTAGGATTTACACTGTTACTGAATGAATAAACCACCTCTCCGTTGCGTCCTTCATCTAGATCTGACGCGTTCACTTTAAGGACTGTGGAGCCAATCGGTGAGTTTTCTTCTAGCGTGACGGAGTAACCATCTCTTGAGAAGACTGGTGCATTATCGTTCACATCCAAAACATTTACCTGCATAGTGATCTCTCCTGATTTGGGTGGTTTGCCCCCATCTAGCGCTGTCAGTATTAACACGTGTCTCTCGCAAGCTTCCCTGTCTAACGATTTTTGAATGATCAGCACAGGTATTTTTCCATCATCCCCTGTATCTTTAACATCCAAACGGTAATGATCATCAGAGCTGAGCTTATACTGTTGTATGGAGAATGAACCTGCGTCGGGATCACGCGCGGGCTGCAACTGAATACGTGTTCCGGGCAAAACCGTCTCCGAAATTTCCAATTTCGTTTCATTGTCTGAAAAATTCGGAGAGTGGTCATTTATATCCAACACTTCGATGTTTACATGGTGAACCTCAAGCGGGTTTTCCAGGACTGCCTTTACATTAATAACGCATGTGCTGGTGCGCTCACAGACCTCCTCCCTGTCGATTTGTCGGCTGACGTACATGAAACCGTCGGTCTGATCCACACGAAACAGAGAATCTGTCCCTCCAGCAACAATCCGGTATTTTCTGACCTTCAATGAGCTTTTTTCTAATCCTAGATCCTTCGCTATGTTTCCAACAGCGGTTCCTTCTTTAACTTCTTCTGCTATTGAATAGCGTATTTGCGCGTCGGAAACGCTCCACAAACACGCTGCGACCACGAAGCTTATCCAGCAGCCTCTCACCCATCTTGCCTTGCGTCCTCTTTGTTCCATCATCACAATGAATTCGTCGGTTAAAGATTAAATTAAATGGTTTTCATGAAATATATACTTTAAATCAAAAAGAAACTGACTCAAAAAATAATTTGAATCCTGGTATGAATAAGGAGGTAGGCACCAGCAAGCGATTCTGCCCTTAAATGAGCTGAAAGCGGAGAGCAGGTGAACAAAAACCAAAGATGGAAAGGCAACATTCTTTTTTTCCAGCAAACACTGACACCAAGCGACACTTCTGCTTACAGCAATAACATCGTTTGTTGTATTAAAAAAAAAAAAAAAAAAAAAAAAAAAAAAAACCCTAAACAAAATGTACTTTTCTTCCAGGTTGGCACATAAAGCAGAAAATAAAGATAAACTTTCTTTAAACCCAAACTGTTTATTCAGCAAAAAATTCGTCACATGTTTCAACATTGAAAGTGTAGCTTTAAACACAAAGCCCTGGCAACATGTATTAACAGCAAAACAAACAAATAAATACACAGTCGTTATTTAGTATTATAGAATCTGATCATAATCGGAGCACAATGATTAACATTTCTATCTCTGGAATCAAATTGTAGAACTAATGTCATGAGGGGTTAAAGAATTGAGGCTATGTAAACTCTAAAGAAAACACAAAGATGTGAATTTTAGCAAATATATAGAAATAATTAGTTCTAATACACAGGTTGCTCAATTGACAAAAATAGGACTCCTTCATTTTGACAACTTTATCTGCCCAGAGCTGTATGTATTAACTGTATCTGAGGCAACCAAAGAACATGACCATGTACGAACAAATATTTCTCCTTAACAACACCTGAGTTATGGTATAAACTTCATATTTCCAGGTTGCAACACATTATGAAGCATCTGATTTTCTTGAATTAACTTGATCATTGGTGTGAGTCTGGACTGTGGAGACGACAGTGGAGACAAGAACTACGCCCAAACTCAAAGCAGTGATGAGCAGCAAAAAACACCCTTTGAACTCTACCCTCTCCAAACAGAAGAGCTCCAACAGCAACAGGATGCTCTCTCCAAGAGACTGAGATCTTCCTTTGTACCAGATCCATCATGCTCCATAACTCCACTGTTAGAAGAATATCATGCAAAGCTTATGTCATGATTTTTTTAAAGTGATACTTATTTTAGTGACCTTTCATCTCATATTGTATATATATGTATATATATTTTAAATCAGAACTAGTTTTATGATGTTTTAACTTTTTCTATCTTTATCTTCATTTCTTGTATGGGGTTTTCAGTAAACCCAAAAATTTCCCTTTATGATTATTAAAGTCTGTCTGTCCATCTAAAACGGAGTATTTGTTTAAACCTACTTGAATGTATTTATTTTCCAACTTTTATGATATTAGTTTAAATATTTGGTATCATTCAAGGCATTCTTTCTACCCGTTCAGTTTTAATTAATGAGATTATTGTTATGATTTACTTCAATCCATTTTGTGATGTTTTTTTTTTGTTTTTGTTTTTTTGCTTAGGAACATGGGAATGTTTATGTGTATATAAATAAATAGTACATGATGTGCACATTTTAAAGAATAATAGTCACCGTACAATTAAATCCAACAGTTGTCAAATTGCTACAAAATCACTGATCCTGTATTTTCTTAACTTGTAAAATGTTAAAAGAAAATATGTAAAAAAAGGCCAGAATTCATAAAATACAATATAATACTTGTGCAGCACAAGAGAAATAGGACCATAGAATGAAAATATCAAAATTTGTGGATTATTAAAAATTCTCCACTGATATCAGCATCATTCTGGTGTATAGCAAACTGCTGGAAGCTACATGGTCTAAAAGCATATACGTAAAAAACGCTGCCAAACAAAACACATGCAGATAAACAAGCCCAAGATTTTACTAAGCACAAATTATAGGAAGTACAAAAGATCCATCTAGCACTAACCACATGCCAGTTTCAATACCAGTGACAGTCTGTTGTGAAGCAGCCAATAAAGGAAAACTCATTAAAACCATAATTTTAGAAAGCCATCTTACATGTGGGATTAATAAAGCTTGAATAAAAAAAATATCCCAGTTCTTCATGTAAAAGCGAACAGGAGAAAAAAACCTTAGTACCAAAGAAAAAAAGTACTTTTTTGTGTAATAAGAAATAAACGTAATGCAAACTCAGTCAAACTGCATGTTCAACAACCATCAAACACAAAAGAAAAAGATAAAATGCAAATATCATCTCACCAAACTTGATCACAGAGGGACTCAGAGAGCGTGAAGTAAGATTAAAAAGGTCGCTAAAAATAAAAAAAAAACCTTAAACTAACTAAGAAAACTCCAAAATGATGACAAAAAACACCTGCTAAAATAAATGACGTGATAAGTTAAAATAAGTTATCATGGGAGAAACTGAAAAGAACTAGTTTGAGAGCTTTGATTAATTCTTTAACTTTTAGATTATCTTACCTCTTCACATGTTTTTCTTCTATCAGGAAGCACAAGTGTGTTTGCATGACTTCCAGGAACTATAGTAGATCCAACACTCATTCTGGGGCCAACTAACATGTAGCGTTTGTCTCCAGATCTGTACTGGATGCTGTGACACAGTGTTCCATCATAGTTGGGCTCTGGCAGATATTTGGAAGTATAGTCTGTGGACTTGGAGCACTGCATTGCAATCAGAACAATGATGCTGATGAGAAAAAGCAGGGAAACGGAGCCCAAAGTGATGATAAGGTAAAAAGTCACGTGACTGTCTTCATCCTCTGCTGCTGCACTTTGAACATCAGAAGCTGCAAAAGCCTCTTTGGGCTCCACAAGTTTGACAATAACAGTAGCTGTTGCTGAGAGGGAAACGTTGCCATTGTCTTTGACCAGGATGAGCAGTTTATGTTCAGCCTCGTCTGTCTCTGTGAACGAGCGGAGAGTTCGGATCTGTCCTGTATAGCGGTCCAAAGCAAAGAGACTGTGGTCAGTCACTTGCTGCAGTGAGAACAGCAGCCAGCCGTTATATCCAATATCAGCGTCATAGGCTCGGACTTTAGTCACCAAGTGTCCTGCGTTCACGTTGCGGGGAATCTCCTCCACCCCTTCAGCAGAACCGTTGGAGCTGACTGGATACAGGATGACTGGAGCATTGTCGTTCTGATCCAGAATGAACACGTTCACTGTTACGTTGCTGCTCAGAGGTGGACTTCCAGAATCTGTGGCCCCAACGTGGAACTGGAAAGTTTTTACACTTTCAAAGTCGAAGCTTTTGAGAGCAGAAATTTCTCCTGTTTCTGAATTGATGCTTAAATATGAAGACAGCTTGTTATCACTGTTCATTTCTCTTAGAATTCCATATGAAACAAGCGCATTTTCTCCATCGTCTCTGTCAAAGGCTTTCACTGAAAAAACAGAAGCTCCAGGAATGTTGTTCTCAGTAACGTAAAAAGTAAATGGACCCATTGGAAACTCAGGAAAATTGTCATTCACATCAGAAACCACAACCTTGATGGTTTTTTCAACAGTAAACGAAGGATCTCCTGAGTCTTTTGCAACAATGGTGACGTCATAATAAGGTGTAATTTCCCTGTCTAACTGCGACATGCTCACAACAGCAAACATGTTTTCCTTTAAAGATGGAGACAATGTAAAAGGAACATCTTGTTTAATTGTACAAATAACTTTTCCATTAATTCCTGAGTCTGAATCACGGACGCTGATTAGCGCCACTGTAGTTCCAATTTTTGAATCCTCTTTGATTGAGTTGGAGAATGACGTCACCTCAATCTCAGGAGGATTGTCATTCACATCAATGATGTTAATTGTAACACTTTTGTCACTAGTTAGAGGAACTGGTCCTTTATCTGAAGCCTGAATATCAATTTCATAACTTTTACTTTTCTCAAAATCAATCTGACCTTTAACTGTAATTTCACCTGTTTTTTCGTTCAAACTAAACAGTTCAATGATTTTTGATTTCACTTCTTTGCCAAATAAATAAACTATTTCACTATTTGCTCCTTTATCTAAATCTGTTGCATTGACCTGAATTAAGACAGTTCCAATAGGAATATTTTCCTGAATTGAAGCGGAATATGTTTCTTTTGTAAACACTGGGGAGTTGTCATTAACATCAAGTACATCCACAATTATGTCTATAGTTCCAGATTTCGCAGGTTTGCCTCCATCAACGGCTGTTAGACGCAGTTTATGTTTCTCTGTTGTTTCTCTGTCTAACTGCTTCTGCAGGACTAAAAACGGAACCTTACCGTCCTCGCCTCTATCTTTGACTTCTACTCTGAAATGTTCATTCTGGCTGAGTTTATATTGCTGAATGGAAAACTGACCCACATCGGGATCCTGCGCAGCCTGTAGCTGAAACCTCGCTCCTGGAAGAGCAGACTCGAATATTTCAAGTCTTTTTTCTCTTTCCGTAAAAACAGGAGCGTGATCATTAATATCAAGGATTTCAACTTCCACGTAATGAACTTCCAGTGGGTTTTCTAACATAACCTTTATGTTGATCAAACACGGAGAGCTCTTTTGACAAACCTCCTCTCTGTCTATTTTCTTTTTCAGATTCAGATTACCATCGCTTTGATTCACTTCAAACAGCGGGTCGGATGAATCTGCAACGATGCGATATCCTCTGAGCTTCAGTGCATTCTTGTCAAGTCCCAAATCCTTCGCTATATTTCCAACCACAGTTCCACCTTGAACCTCTTCAGAGACAGAATATCTGATTTGGGCAAAAGCTCCGCTCCAGAAAACGTTCAGAATAACAAAGACAAAGCAACACCGTCGTTGTTGCCGCGCGTTGCGTCTTCTTTGTTCCATGGCAGAGCGTTGATTCACCACAGTCCGTCAAAAACATCCAATCATCGAGTCCACAATTACAACTTCAGTTACCTAATATATTTGTCCCAGGTTATATATCAGTAGGCCTATATTTGATAGAGGAAATCCCGCATTTGCTTCTAATCTCGTTCTTGCTTCGTGAGACAGGCACAGCTCCCACCTTCCACTGCGACGTTACGCACGGAAACGCTGTGCATTTCTAGAATTCCAGTGACACCAAGCGTTGGATTTTGTATTTCACAAAAGTCAACGTATTATTTTCAACTCAGTTTAAAAAAAAGAATAAAAAACAATACTATATAAAATTAGGCATTAACTTGGTCGTTTTTGATCAGATTGATAAATGCAGTCATATGTCATTCACACAGGATTTACCTTAAGAAGAACATTTAAATCCATACATTTTCCAAACTGTTTTAAATATATTTATTGCAATAGCCTTGTTGGAGCCTATCCTAGCCTATCTTGGCCAAAAGCAGCGCTAGTGAAGACCTTAGATGGCTCGTTAGTCTATGCACAAGAAGCAAAGCAAACAACTACATACTTTTTAAAAATTGACACCTGACGGAGATGTTACGATAAATCAGTTTACCTCTGAATAATGTCTTTGAACTGTAAAATGAAACCAACATGCAAGCATGCACAAAGTGAAATTACAACTTCCAGAGGAACAGGGATCTGGGATTTGAACCAGGGCTTTTAGCAGGGATGTGGGTTGCTCACCAAATTCCCATGGATCACAAAGAAATAATGTATTTTTAAAAACGAGATTCGTTGGTGATTGTTCAACATAATGCAGTAATCATTTTAACTAAGCCTATCTCAAACCTGTTTTGAAATGTTACAACATTTCAGGACCACGGACAGTTTCAACTGCTCAAAGTCGAATTTGAACATTTTAAGTAATTCTTAAGACAAGCACGGTTTTAGAAGTGTCATCTACAAAAAATATTACAATTACTAAAATAAAGTAAAACGAAGTATGTTAAGATAAACGTCTATGCTTTATTTCTGTATATCTGAAAAGGAACAAAAGTCCAGATGTGTCTTTATTGGCAAAGTGATTCAGCTTTTATGTAACATTTGTATAAAAAAATATTGTAGGAGCCAGTGAAATAAAAACATTGATGGATTATGAGAATTTTGATGTATTTGTTGCCTACTATCGCCTGGCAAATGTTTATCTAAGAACTGTGTTGTGTAAAGTTTTGGCTTTATAACTTGTGATTTTCGATAGAACCAGTGGGTGGTGGGCGTGTTTTTTTGCTTGTGCAGAGTAATTGGTTGAAGATGTTTTACACAGCGTCTAGTGTGACATAATCTTTGTATTAACCCATGAGAATTCCTCATATAAGTCACTTAATTTCCACAGATAAAATGCACCTGTAAAACTTTAGTGTATAGCTTTAAAAAATGATTAAATATTAAAATAAAAATAATTATGATTAAAAAAAAAAAAAATACTATGGAAAGCTACCACAAGAAATGAGTGCAGGTTGCAAAATTATAGAGAAAATAATCTACCTTGACTAAATGTCTCCAATCAAAAAACAAGTATAGATTATTTCAGCAAGAGAAATAGTTTCAGAATCAACAGGTAAACAACAAAGCCTTGGATTTGCAAGACCAATCATCTTGGCGCAATTTTCAAAAGTGATCTTACCTCATCTGATGTTTTTCTCCTGTCAGGAAGCACAAGTGTGTTTGCATGACTTCCAGGAACTGTAGTGGATCCAACACTCATTCTGGGACCAACTAACATGTAGCGTTTGTCTCCAGATCTGTATTGGATGCTGTGACACAGTGTTCCATCATAGTTGGGCTCTGGCAGATATTTGGAAGTATAGTCTGTGGACTTGGAGCACTGCATTGCAATCAGAACAATGATGCTGATGAGAAAAAGCAGGGAAACGGAGCCCAAAGTGATGATGAGATAAAAAGTCACGTGACTGTCTTCATCCTCCGCTGCTGCACTTTGAACATCAGAAGATGCAAAAGCCTCTTTGGGCTCCACAAGTTTGACAATGACAGTAGCTGTTGCTGAGAGGGAAACGTTGCCATTGTCTTTGACCAGGATGAGCAGTTTGTGTTCAGCCTCGTCTGTCTCTGTGAGCGAGCGGAGAGTTCGGATCTGTCCTGTATAGCGGTCCAAAGCAAACAGACTGTGGTCAGTCACTTGCTGCAGTGAGAACAGCAGCCAGCCGTTATATCCTATATCAGCGTCATAGGCTCGGACTTTAGTCACCAAGTGTCCTGCGTTCACGTTGCGGGGAATCTCCTCCACCCCTTCAGCAGAACCGTTGGAGCTGACTGGATACAGGATGACTGGAGCATTGTCGTTCTGATCTAGAATGAACACGTTCACTGTTACGTTGCTGCTCAGAGGCGGACTTCCAGAATCTGTGGCAACAACGTAGAACTGGAAAGTTTTTACGCTTTCAAAGTCAAAACTTTTTAGAGCTGAAACTTCTCCACTTTCAGAGTTGATGTTCAGAAATGATGTAAACAGATTATCTCCATTTTTGTCTCTTAGAATGGAATATGAAATTAGAGCATTGCTGCCATCATCACTGTCATGGGCTGTAACTGATAGAATTACTTTTCCTGGACTGTTGTTCTCCTTTACATAGAAGTTAATCTGATTCTGTGAGAATGTGGGGACGTTATCGTTCACATCAGAAACAACAACTGTGATGCTTTTCTCTGATGACAAGGATGGTTCTCCTGCATCTTTAGCTACAATGATCACTTCATAATGCGTCTGCTGTTCACGATCTAAAACTTGTTTGGTTACCAGAGAGTACATATTATTCTGTGAAGATGGGTTTATTGTAAAAGGAAGATTCTGGTTTAGGAAGCACAAAACTTTTCCATTGATGCCAGAATCTGAGTCTTTTACACTAATCAAAGCTACTGTAGTACCGGGTTTTGAATTTTCCAGGAGCGCGCGGGAAAAAGATGTTACTTCTATTAATGGAGCGTTATCATTTAGATCTACAATAATAATGTTCACAACTTTTTCAGCTTTCAATGATGGTGCACCTTTATCTGAGGCTTGAATATCCAGTTCATATTTGTCGTTTACTTCAAAATCTAATATTCCTATTACTGTAATTTCTCCAGTGATGTAATTTAAGTCAAAAGCTTCTCTAACTTTTGGATCCACATCATTTCCAAAAGAATAAAATACTTCTCCGTTTGAACCTTCATCCGGATCTGTTGCAGTTACTTGGATCACAGTTGTTCCAACAGGAGAATTTTCTTTCACATGTGCAACATATGAATCCTGACCAAAAACTGGAGGATTATCATTAACATCAGAAACGTTGACTATTATGGTCATGTTTCCTGATCTTGGAGGTTTACCCCCATCAATAGCTGTTAAAAACAAAACGTGACTCTTCACTGTCTCTCTGTCCAGCGGTTTTTGGAGAACTAAACTGGGTGTTTTACGATTCTCTCCTCGATCTTTAACTTCCAGTCGAAAATAATCATTCTGACTTAGTTTATAATGTTGAACAGAAAATGAGCCGATATCAGCGTCACGCGCAGCTTTCAACTGAAACTTTGCACCCGGTAATACAGATTCTGGAATTTCTAGAACACTTTCATCTTCCGGAAAGCTCGGCGTGTGGTCATTTACATCCACAATCTCCACAGCAACATAATGGACCTCCAGTGGGTTTTCCAGCACGGTTTTTACATCAATGACGCAATCCTTGCTGCGGTCACACATTTCCTCCCGATCGAGTTTTTCATTTACATACAATAGTCCGTCATCCCGATTTATCCTAAACGGAGACGTATTGGATCCGTCGACGACTCGGACTCCGCGATCTCTCATTGTGATCTTGTCCATACCTAAATCCTTCGCTATATTTCCAACCACAGTTCCCTTCTGAACCTCCTCGTGGATCGAATATCTGATTTGTCCTGAAGCGCAGCTCCAAAACGACGAAAGAATCACGAATACAATGCACGTTGTTCTCCTGCTCCACGAACGAACTCCCCTTTGTTCCATGACGTGAAGATTAAGCAATCAGAATAAAAACAATTAAATGAGGTTTTTTCTTAATTACAAAAAGAGGTATTTCCGCCGCTGTCTCGGTAACAATGAAGCCAGTCTCTGTCCAATAGCCGACACGTTTAACAAGCAGGGCTGACTTTAACTGCAAGCAAATGATTTGTCTCTCTGAAATGACGTGGCAGAAAGGGTGGGCGTAGATAAAAAGAAAATATGTAACTAAAATGAGATGGTAGGCTGACACCAAGCGTCCAGATATTGGACAACAACGTGAAGATTTACTGCAAAACAATAAAGTAGATAATAAAATAAATCAAATAATTGAAAATTCGTTTGTGATTTCATTTGTCAAAAACCCTTTTCAAAAAAGGGGGACGCAATTAAGATATTATAACGTAAATGTATCAAACTTACGTTTGGCAAACATTTAAACAATAAACTGATCTTAAGACACTCTGCTCAACCGGTATAAACAATCAAGTCGCAGTCTTTGTACCGAATGAAAAGGAAGAGGTTGCAAAGAATCGTTTCATTACCACAGACAATGACAATCTCTGATGAAACAACCATCCTTCAAAGAACATTGCAAACATTATCTTTTGAAAGCCACAATCTTGAAGCAATTCAAATTTCAATGTATATGCTTATAAGCATATGAATTGATTTTTCGATTGCTACAAGATATTTAATAAAGGAAAAGAACACAAGAAAAAGCTGAAAAACTCAAACGTCTCTTAACTGCACCTTTGAGAGAGAGGGACTAGACAAATGGTTTAAAAGGCCTATACCATGCTATTCTTAAGGCGAATAGTAAAAAATAGCAACCCAACCTCTACTCAGGTCTACTCAGAAATGAAAGATGGTTTCTTTTTGTGACAAATGTTACACTTAAAAGCTCTATTTTGGTGTGTGGTGTATTGTCTGTAATTCTACATGTTATAAATTAAAAATTTCGAGATCACAAAGTATATTCTCAGAAATGTCTAAAACTATTTTCAATAGATTATGAAATAAAAAAAAAAGCTGCAACCACTGTGAGCAAAAGACTGACAAGTCTCCAAAACTGTAAAACAACTGTACTCAAACAAAAATATATGTATATATTTGTAGGGGAGTTTAAAATAAGAATGAAATCCATCTAAGAAGCAAGAAAAAAATATTTATATAAATATATATATATATATATATATATTTTTAAAGGCAATCATACCTCCTCTGATGTTTTCCTCCTGTCAGGAAGCACAAGTGTGTTTGCATGACTTCCAGGAACTATAGTAGATCCAACACTCATTCTGGGACCAACTAACATGTAGCGTTTGTCTCCAGATCTGTACTGGATGCTGTGACACAGTGTTCCATCATAATTGGGCTCTGGCAGATATTTGGAAGTATAGTCTGTGGACTTAGAGCACTGCATTGCGATCAGTACAATGATACTGATGAGAAAAAGCAGGGAAACGGAGCCCAAAGTGATGATGAGGTAAAAAGTCACGTGACTGTCTTCATCCTCTGCTGCTGCACTTTGAACATCAGAAGCTGCAAAAGCCTCTTTCGGCTCCACAAGTTTGACAATGACAGTAGCTGTTGCTGAGAGGGAAACGTTGCCATTGTCTTTGACCAGGATGAGCAGTTTGTGTTCAGCCTCGTCTGTCTCTGTGAACGAGCGGAGAGTTCGGATCTGTCCTGTATAGCGGTCCAAAGCAAACAGACTGTGGTCAGTCACTTGCTGCAGTGAGAACAGCAGCCAGCCGTTATATCCTATATCAGCGTCATAGGCTCGGACTTTAGTCACCAAGTGTCCTGCGTTCACGTTGCGGGGAATCTCCTCCACCCCTTCAGCAGAACCGTTGGAGCTGACTGGATACAGGATGACAGGAGCATTGTCGTTCTGATCCAGAATGAACACGTTCACTGTTACGTTGCTGCTCAGAGGTGGACTTCCAGAATCTGTGGCAAAAACGTGGAACTGGAACATTTTTACACTTTCAAAGTCGAAGCTTTTCAGAGCAGAGATTTCTCCTGTTTCTGAATTGATGCTTAAATATGAAGACAGCTTGTTATCACTGTTCATTTCTCTCAGAATTCCATATGAAACAAGCGCATTTTCTCCATCGTCTCTGTCAAAGGCTTTCACTGAAAAAACAGAAGCTCCAGGAAGGTTGTTCTCAGTAACGTAAAAAGTATATGAACCCATTGGAAACTCAGGAAAGTTGTCATTAACATCAGAAACCACAACCTTGATGGTTTTTTCAACAGTAAACGAAGGATATCCTGAGTCTTTTGCAACAATAGTGACGTCATAATAAGGTGTAATCTCCCTGTCTAACTGCGACATGCTCACAACAGCAAACATGTTTTCCTTCAACGATGGAGACAATGTAAAAGGAACATCTTGTTTTATTGTACAAATAATTTTTCCATTAATTCCTGAGTCTGAATCACGGACACTGATTAGCGCCACTGTAGTTCCAATTTTTGAATCCTCTTTGATTGAGTTGGAGAATGACGTCACCTCAATCTCAGGAGGATTGTCATTCACATCAATGACGTTAATTTTAACACTTTTGTCACTAGTTAGAGGAACTGGTCCTTTATCTGAAGCCTGAACGTCAATTTCATAACTTTTACTTTTTTCAAAATCAATATGACCTTTAACTGTAATTTCACCTGTTTTTTCATTCATACTAAACAGTTCAATTATTTTTGATTTAACTTCTTCGCCAAATAAATAAACTATTTCACTATTTGCTCCTTTATCTAAATCTGTTGCATTGACCTGAATCACGACAGTCCCAATAGGAATATTTTCCTTAATTGAAGCGGAATATGTTTCTTTTGTAAACACTGGGGAGTTGTCATTAACATCAAGTACATCCACAATTATTTCAATTGTTCCAGATTTCGCAGGTTTGCCTCCATCAACGGCTGTTAGACGCAGTTTATGTTTCTCTGTTGTTTCTCTGTCTAACTGCTTCTGCAGGACTAAAAACGGAACCTTGCCGTCCTCGCCTCTATCTTTGACTTCTACTCTAAAATGTTCATTCTGGCTGAGTTTATATTGTTGAATCGAGAACTGACCCACATCGGGATCCTGCGCAGCCTGTAGCTGAAACCTCGCTCCTGGAAGAGCCGACTCTGATATGTCAAGCCTTTTTTCTCTTTCCGTAAAAACAGGAGGGTGATCATTAATATCAAGGATTTCAACTTCCACGTAATGAACTTCCAGTGGGTTTTCTAACATAACCTTTATGTTGATCAAACACGGAGAGCTCTTTTCACAAACCTCCTCTCTGTCTATTTTCTTTTTCAGATTCAGATTACCATCGCTTTGATTCACTTCAAACAGCGGGTCGGATGAATCTGCAACGATGCGATATCCTCTGAGCTTCAGTGCATTCTTGTCAAGTCCCAAATCCTTCGCTATATTTCCAACCACGGTTCCACCTTGAACCTCCTCAGAGACAGAATATCTGATTTGGGCAAAAGCTCCGCTCCAGAAAACGTTCAGAATAACAAAGACAAAGCAACACCGTCGCTGTTGCCGCGCGTTGCGTCTTCTTTGTTCCATGGCAGAGCGTTGATTCACCACAGTCCGTCAAAAACATCCAATAATCCAGTCCACAATTACAACTTCAGTTACCTATTATATTTGTTCCAGGTTATATATCAGTATGCCTATATTTGATAGAGGAAATCCTGCATTCGCTTCTAATCTCGGTCTTGCTTCGAGAGACAGGCACATATCCCACCTTCCACTGCGACGTTACGCACGGAAACGCTGTGCATTTCTTGAATTCCAGTGACACCAAGCGTTGGATTTTGTATTTCACAAAAGTTAACGTATTATTTTCTACTAAATAAAAAAAAAGAAAAAAAAAGAAAAAAAATATACTATATAAAATTTGTCATTAACTTGCTCGTTTTTGATTAGATTGATAAATTCAGAAATATGTGATCCACACAGGAAAATTACCTTAAGATGACCATTTAAATTCATACATTTTCCAAAATATTTTAAATATATTTGTGGTAACAGCGTTGTTGGAGCCTATCCTAGCCACTCTTGGCCAAAAGCAGTGTCAGTGAACACCTTGGATGGCTCGTTAGTCCATAGCACGACTAGCAAAACAAACAACTACACACTTTTTAAGATTCACACATGGAGGAGAAGTTACGATAAAGCAGTTAACCTGTGAAGAATATGTGGACTGTAAAATGAAACCAACATTTCCAAAGAAATCCCAAACATGCACAATGAGAACTAACAACTTTCAGAGAAACAGGGATCTGGGAAACAGGGCTTTTTTGCAGGGGTTGCTCACCAAATTTCCATTGACCACAAAGAAATAATATATTTTTAAAAACGAGATTCTTTGGTAATTTGTTCAACATAGTGCTGTAATCATTTTACCTATGCTAAACTAAAACTTGTTTTGAAATTTTACAACATCTTCAGGACCATGGACAGTTTCAACTGCTCAAAGTCTAATTTAAACATTTTAAGTAACAGTCTTATTACAAGGTCGGTTTTAGAAGTCTCATCCAAAAAAAAAATAATACAATTACTAAAATAAAGTCAAACGAAGTATGTTAAGATAAACATCTATGTTTTATTTCTGTATATCTGAAAAGGAACAAAAATCCAGATTTGTCTTTATTGGCAACGTTATTCAGATTTTAAGTAACATTTGTATAAAATTACGTTGTAAGAGCCAGGGAAATAAAAACATTGATGGATTATGAGAATTTTGATTTATTTGTTGCCTACCATCGCCTGGTATATGTTTATTTAAGAACTGTGTTGTGTAAAGTTTTGGCTTTATAACTTGTGTTGCTTTATGCTTGTGCAGTGTAATTTGTTGAGGATGTTTTACACAGTCTCTAGCATGACATAGTTTTCATATTAACCCATGAGGATTCCTCATATAAGTCACTTAATCTCCACAGATAAAACGCACCAGTCAAACTTTAGTGTATAGCTTTAAAAACATGATTAAATATTCAAATGAAAATTATTATAATGAAGCAATAAATAAATACTAAGGAAAGCTACCACAAGAAATGAGTGCAGGTTGCAAACTTACAAAGAAAATAATCTACCTCGACTAAATGTCTCCAATCAAAAAATAAGTATAGATTATTTCAGCAAAAGAAATAGTCTGAGTATCAACAGGTAAACAAGAACGCCTTGGATTTGCAAGACCAATCATCTTGAGCGCAATTTTCAAAAGTAGTCTTACCTCATCTGATGTCTTTCTCCTGTCTGGAAGCACAAGTGTGTTTGCCTGACTTCCAGGAACTATAGTAGATCCAACACTCATTCTGGGGCCAACTAACATGTAGCGTTTGTCTCCAGATCTGTATTGGATGCTGTGACACAGTGTTCCATCATAATTGGGCTCTGGCAGATATTTGGAAGTATAGTCTGTGGACTTAGAGCACTGCATTGCAATCAGCACAATGATACTGATGAGAAAAAGCAGGGAAACGGAGCCCAAAGTGATGATGAGGTAAAAGGTCACGTGACTGTCTTCATCCTCCGCTGCTGCACTTTGAACATCAGAAGCTGCAAAAGCCTCTTTGGGCTCCACAAGTTTGACAATGACAGTAGCTGTTGCTGAGAGGGAAACGTTGCCATTGTCTTTGACCAGGATGAGCAGTTTGTGTTCAGCCTCGTCTGTCTCTGTGAACGAGCGGAGAGTTCGGATCTGTCCTGTATAGCGG
Organism: Oryzias celebensis; assembly: GCA_014656515.1. NCBI lineage: Eukaryota > Metazoa > Chordata > Actinopteri > Beloniformes > Adrianichthyidae > Oryzias > Oryzias celebensis. The sequence continues at coordinate 7,099,730 of BNCR01000010.1, forward strand.
TCCAAAGCAAACAGACTGTGGTCAGTCACTTGCTGCAGTGAGAACAGCAGCCAGCCGTTATATCCTATATCAGCGTCACAGGCTCGGACTTTAGTCACCAAGTGTCCTACGTTCACGTTGCGGGGAATCTCCTCCACCCCTTCAGCAGAACCGTTGGAGCTGACTGGATACAGGATGACTGGAGCATTGTCGTTCTGATCCAGTATGAACACGTTCACTGTGACGTTGCTGCTCAGAGGTGGACTTCCAGAATCTGTGGCAACAACGTGGAACTGGAATGTTTTCACACTTTCAAAGTCAAAGCTTTTCAGAGCAAATATTTCTCCTGTTTCTGAATTGATGCTTAAAAATGAAGACAGCTTGTTATCACTGTTCATTTCTCTTAGAATTCCATATGAAACAAGCGCATTTTCTCCATCGTCTCTGTCAAAGGCTTTCACTGAAAAAACAGAAGCTCCCGGAATGTTGTTTTCAGTAACGTAAAAAGTATATGGACCCATTGGAAACTCAGGAAAGTTGTCATTCACATCAGAAACCACAACCTTGATGGTTTTTTCAACAGTAAACGAAGGATCTCCTGAGTCTTTAGCAACAATAGTGACGTCATAATGAGACGTAATCTCCCTGTCTAACTGCGACATGCTCACAACAGCAAACATGTTTTCTTGCAACGATGGAGACAATGTAAAAGGAACATCTTGTTTAACTGTACAAATCACTTTTCCATTCATTCCCGAGTCTGAATCACGGACGCTGATTAGCGCCACTGTAGTTCCTATTTTTGAATCCTCTTTGATTGAGTTGGAGAATGACGTCACCTCAATCTCAGGAGGATTGTCATTCACATCAATGACGTTTATTTTAACACTTTTGTCACTAGTTAGAGGAACTTGTCCTTTATCTGAAGCCTGAACATCAATTTCATAACTTTTACTTTTCTCAAAATCAATCCGACCTTTTACTGTAATTTCACCTGTTTTTTCATTCATACTAAACAATTGTGACGTTTCTTTATCAACTTCTTTACCGAAATAATAAGCAATGTCTCCGTTTGCTCCTTTATCTAAATCTGTTGCATTGACCTGAATCACGACAGTTCCAATAGGAATATTTTCCTTAATTGAAGCGGAATGTGTTTCTTTTGTAAACACTGGGGAGTTGTCATTAACATCAAGTACATCCACAATTATTTCAATTGTTCCAGATTTCGCAGGTTTGCCTCCATCAACGGCTGTTAGACGCAGTTTATGTTTCTCTGTTGTTTCTCTGTCTAACTGCTTCTGCAAAACTAAAAACGGCACTTTTCGGTTTTCCCCTCGATCTTTGACTTCTAATCTAAAATGTTCATTCTGGCTGAGTTTATATTGCTGAATGGACAACTGACCCACATCGGGATCCTGCGCAGCCTGTAGCTGTAGCTTCGCTCCTGGAAGAGCCGACTCTGATATTTCAAATATTTTCTCTCTTTCCGTAAAAACAGGAGCGTGATCATTAATATCAAGGATTTCGACAGTTACAGAATGAATCTCCAGCGGGTTTTCTAACACGATTTTTATGTTGATCAAACACGGAGAGCTCTTTTCACAAACCTCCTCTCTGTCTATTTTCTTTTTCAGATTCAGATTACCATCGCTTTGATTCACTTCAAACAGCGGGTCGGATGAATCTGCAACGATGCGATATCCTCTGAGCTTCAGTGCATTCTTGTCAAGTCCCAAATCCTTCGCTATATTTCCAACCACAGTTCCACCTTGAACCTCTTCAGAGACAGAATATCTGATTTGCGCAAAAGCTCCGCTCCAGAAAACGTTCAGAATAACAAAGACAAAGCAACACCGTCGCTGCTGCCGCGCGTTGCGTCCTCTTTGTTTCATGGCGCTGCGCTGATTCATCTCAGTCCTTCAAATAAATCCCACTTCAGAATTTAGTTAGTGACCCACCTCTACGATGTTTCATCGAGGGTATTATTTAGAGAAAAACAACCTCCAACCGCTCCAACAGTTTTGGTCTTTCTGTCTGAGAGCAACACAGCAGCTCCACCGTCCACTCTGACGTTACGCACGGAAACGGTGTGCATTTCTTGAAATCCAGTGACACCACGCGTTGGATTTTGTATTTTGCACACATGGTAATGTCTTCTTTCCGTCTCAATCTTTTGGTTTAAAAAAAAAAAAATAGTTATATTAATTTTTTGCAACAACTCATCTTTATTCCTTAAAGATTCTGCGATCGTTTTTGATCAGATTTATTACTGCAGAAATACGTTTTTTTGTAACATCTGAAGAAATATATTTTAAGATGATCATTTAAATCCATAAATTTTCCAAACTGTGTTAAATATGTTTGTTATCACAGCGTTGCTTGAGCCTATATCCACTATTGGGCAAAGACAGGGAACAGCAATGAGTGGCCATTGTAAAACGACAAGCAAAACAAACACCCAAACTCTTTAAGATTCACACCTGAAGGATTCTCTAGGAGACATCAGTTAACCTATGAGGAATGTTTTTGAACTAGAATGAAGCCGAATTTTGTGGAGAAATCCCAAACATCTACAAAAATAAAATGCAACTTCCAGACGAACAGGTATATATGGGATTTGAACCAGGGCTTTTTTGCAGGGATGAGAAGGGCTAACCGTTTTTCCATCAAATGAATTATATATATTTTTCAAACAGTTTTTTTTTTTTTCTTGTGGTGGGAAGTTACACATAGTGCAGTAATTTTCTAAAGCCTGTGTTGGTTTCTTCAGAACCAAAGACAGTTCAAACTTCTTAAAGTCTTAATCTAAAAAAAAAATTAAAAGAAATTAAGACAAAGAATTTTAAAAAGAAACAGCTATACTACACATATTAATAAAGTAAAACAACGTAGAATTATCACCCTTTAAAACGGCTCTACTAAACTTCTACTCCTAATTTTTTGTACATCTGAAATGGAGCAAAAACACATGCATCTTTATTGGCAACATGATTCACATTGTAAAAATAAATGTTGTAGGAGCCAGTGAGATCTGTTTTGATGAATCGTGACGGTTTTGATTTTTTTGTTGTTGTTGTTGTTTAACATCACCTGTTAAACATTTATTTAAAAACTGTGTTAAGTTTTTTTGTTATTAACTGTTGTTTGTTGATGAAAGCAGTGGCCAGTGAGCTTGTCAGATGTTTTTGCAGCGTGACTAGGTGCAGATGTTTTAAGCATTCACCGCAGCGTAATCATGCATACAACCTGCACCAAAGAGCTACACAGTTTTTTATTACTTTACCATATTCTCTATGGTGATCTAACCATCTAAACTGCAAACTACGTCATGGCAAAAGATAATGAAAAAAAAAAAATGACTAAAAAGAACAGAAAAAAGGGTATTGTTTTAAACTGGATGCTTGCGAAGATGCTGGAGAGGTGCTGGGTACAGAGGAGTTTGACCCTAGAAATCTTTAAACTCTTTATTTTAAATTCATAAATCATGGTTTAAAATTATCGTATGTTCTTCTAAAATAGGACAGACATTGAACTTAATTGCCAAAAAGTTATAGACATATCGCCCTATAATATGGAAGCAAACTTCATAAAAGATTCCTCATATACCACTCGTGTTTTCCACAAAAAATCAAATAAAGCAACAGAAAAAAGTATTAAAAAGTACAAAATAAAATGAAAATAATATAAAAAAGATGCAATCGAACAAAACCCATCAAAAACGACCACGAGAAACATTGCACTGTTGAAAAATGAGCAAACCTTATCTAAAGTATGTATCCAGTCAAAAAACAAGTGTATTCATATGATATTAGCAACAATGATTCAAAATCAACAACTAAACAACAGAGCCTTAGATTTGCAACAAGATAAGTTTTAGCATTTTTCAAAAAGCTTACCTCATCTGATGTTTTCCTCCTGTCAGGAAGAATCAGAGTATTTGCATGACTTCCAGGAACTATAGTAGATCCAACACTCATTCTGGGGCCAACTAACATGTAGCGTTTGTCTCCAGATCTGTACTGGATGCTGTGACACAGTGTTCCATCATAATTGGGCTCTGGCAGATATTTGGAAGTGTAGTCTGTGGACTTGGAGCACTGCATTGCAATCAGTACAATGATGCTGATGAGAAAAAGCAGGGAAACGGAGCCCAAAGTGATGATGAGGTAAAAAGTCACGTGACTGTCTTCATCCTCTGCTGCTGCACTTTGAACATCAGAAGCTGCAAAAGCCTCTTTGGGCTCCACAAGTTTGACAATGACAGTAGCTGTTGCTGAGAGGGAAACGTTGCCATTGTCTTTGACCAGGATGAGCAGTTTGTGTTCAGCCTCGTCTGTCTCTGTGAACGAGCGGAGAGTTCGGATCTGTCCTGTATAGCGGTCCAAAGCAAACAGACTGTGGTCAGTCACTTGCTGCAGTGAGAACAGCAGCCAGCCGTTATATCCTATATCAGCGTCATAGGCTCGGACTTTAGTCACCAAGTGTCCTGCGTTCACGTTGCGGGGAATCTCCTCCACCCCTTCAGCAGAACCGTTGGAGCTGACTGGATACAGGATGACAGGAGCATTGTCGTTCTGATCCAGAATGAACACGTTCACTGTTACGTTGCTGCTCAGAGGCGGACTTCCAGAATCTGTGGCAACAACGTGGAACTGGAACGTTTTTACACTTTCAAAGTCAAAGCTTTTGAGAGCAAATATTTCTCCTGTTTCTGAGTTAATGCTCAGAAATGAAGCCAATGTATTGTCTTCCCTTCCATCTGTTATAATGTGATATGCAATGAGAGCGTTATCATTCTCGTCGCGATCAAAAGCTGTAACGGAGAATACTGACGCTCCTTGTTTATTTCCTTCGTTTATATAAAACGTGTAAGGGTTCAGAGAAAACTCTGGACAGTTATCATTAATGTCTGAGATCACAACACTTACAGTTTTTTCAGATGATAATGGAGGCTGACCCGTGTCTTTTGCTGCTATTGTAAAATCATAAATGGACTGTTTCTCTCTGTCCAGTGGGGTTTTTATCACCAAAGAAAACATTGTGTCCTCCACTGACTGTAATAAAGCAAAAGGAACATTTTCATCTATTGAGCAAGTGACTTTGCCATTTAAACCAGAATCTAGGTCATTAAGACTAACAAGAGCAACTGTAGTTCCAATTCTGGCATTTTCTGGAATCGAGCTGGAAAATGATGTAAACTCGATCTCAGGTGCGTTATCATTAACGTCAATTATCTTTATTTTCACGCTTTTTTCTGTTGTGAAAGGAGCTGTGCCTTTATCCGATGCTTGGATTTCTATTTCATATTTTTCTTTCCCTTCATAATCTATCTGTCCGTTAACAGTTATTTCACCAGTTTCTGTGTTCAGACTAAATAGTCTCAAAATATTTGTATTCACGCTGTTACTGAAAGAATAAACGACCTCCCCGTTTGTTCCATCATCTAAATCCGACGCATTCACCTGAACGACGGAAGTTCCTGTTGGAGAATTTTCTTTGAGTGTCACTGAATACTCATCTTCAGTGAAAATGGGTGCATTATCGTTCACGTCTAAAACATTCACAATAATTCTCATATTGCCACTTTTTGGAGGTTTCCCTCCATCCAGTGCCGTAAGGGTCAAGACATGTCTGATGGCACTTTCTCTGTCTAAAGATTTCTGAACAACCAATATCGGTATTTTCCCATCGTCTCCCTTATCCTTGACTTCCAAACGGAACTTCTCGTTGTGGCTGAGTTTATATTGCTGCACAGAGAACTGGCCGCTGTCTGCATCATGTGCGGCTTTTAACTGGAATCGAGCTCCGAGCAGCACAGACTCGGACATCTCCAGTGTGGTCTCGTTTTCCTGAAACATCGGAGAATGATCATTTACATCCAAAATTTCCACCCCAACGTAATGAACTTCCAGAGGGTTTTCCAGAACTGTTTTCAAATTCAGTAAGCACAAAGCGGTCTGGGCGCACACCTCCTCTCTGTCAATCTTTCGGTTCACAGACAAGATCCCGTCACTGTGACTTACGCGGAAGAGCGGATCCGCATCATTCGAAACAATGCGATACTTCCTTCCTTTCAGCGTGGTTTTGTCTAAGCCCAGATCTTTCGCTATGTTTCCAACCACAGTTCCTTCATTTACGTCCTCTGGTATGGAATACCTCACCTGGGCTGAGACTATGCAGCACAAAACGACGGGAATGAGGCATCGCAGTAAATATCCTGACGCCCTCCCTTGTTCCCGTTTCCTTTGTTCCATTGTCGGTCCGTCTGGTATCAATAATCCATCACAGGAAACAAACGATCGTCTCACAAGCCAGAATTAAGCATGGATGTGATATGAATGAAAAACAGACAGAAATAAACCTCTTTGACGTTTGAAGCGCTGAAATGATCCTGCGGTTGTCGAAGGTGGAGCGGTGTAAAAAAAGGTTCGACCAGAAATGTAGTGCTAGCTCCTCTGACGGTAACTTATTACACTATACTGACACCATGTGATGTTCTTTCTAATTGCAAGAAACAAAAATGCACATTTAAAGTATTTGAAGCGATGACAGCTTTATTTAGAAGCACCAAGGAGATTTTTAGCTTGAGAGCGAGGACAACAAATTTCAGGACAAGGGCCAGCGGCAGGAACAGTTTAGTTACGTCTTATAGGCATTGGGGCTACCTTGTAATACCTATAGAGTGAAACTATATTCTACTATTAATTTATTTTCTAATATTAAAATTGCATTAATGTTGACTTCTTTCTGCTTTTCATTCATTTACAAAATTAGTTTCATTTCTATTTTAAAATGTTAAAATGTCCCGCATTCTTAAAAAAAAAAAAAAAAAAAAAAAAAAAAAAACAACCAAAAAAACGTATTTGTTACTGAATAAAATAAAACAAATAAAAAAGCATTTAACAGATGAAAACTCAAATTAGGTTAAACAAAGAGGGGGCAAATACATTATAAAACAAAATAAGATCCAAAACAAACAATATTTTAAAATAAACAAAGAAATAGCACAAACTATATTTTATTCTAAAAAATGGCCTATTGAAGGTATAAGCAAATAGACACCTTAAAGAAGTAAGCCTCAATTGTTCCTTAATAAACAGTATACAGTGTGAAAAGGCCACCATTGCTGACAAGATAGTTACTTTTTCCTTGGATGTTTTCTTCCTGTCTGGAAACAAATGTGCATTCATGGCTGCAGGGAATCAAAACCCAAGGTAAAACCAAGCTTTATTTTTTACCTGAACTGTTTGCTTAGAAATTAAGCTTTTATTTTATTTTTTTAAGATGTCATAGTATACTTGCAGTTTACACCATTTACAGTGTTTTTGTTTGTTTGTTTGTTTGTTTGTTTTTCCACTGCAGCTATTTCACAGAGAAAATAGTATTTGTTTAAATTATTTAGTTTTATGTCTTGTATTCATGGGTGAAAAAAAGGTAGGTCACGTGTCATCTCAAACGCTTACATCGACCACCATTATTACAACTAACTTCATACTAATAAAATTATATTTTTTCAGAGTTTGTGAAATATATATTTTTACCAGAATTGCAACCATTTAAATTAAAGATAGAATATATTGCATTCACAAAACCACACAATAGCCATGTTTGTAATCCATCATTGCTTAATATCTGTGCTAGTAAGTTTAAAGAAAAAAAAATCAGTTCAAGCAGACAACCCAACAGACATTTGCTTTAGTAAATAAGCCACAATTTTAAACCAGAGATCCAAGTTAAGGATCATCACCAACGTATGTCGTACAAAAATACTGAACCATGAACAAAGTAAACATCAGACAAAGTCATTCAGAGAGATTCTCTCCTGCATGGTCCATCAATAGCAAAAACTAACTCTTAGTTTTAATATTTTCCAAAATGTGGCCACTGTTACACCTCTGACAACTACTCCAACTTATTCCACAATTTGTTCTAATTGTCAGAACTGGTGAAAGGGAAGTTGTTCAGGACTAACTTATTTTAAGACGATCTTTAAAGTGTTACTTTCAGCCAACAAATGTGGGTACAAGACACAAAACTTATGTATAACTTTTGCAATAAAATGTAGCAAAGAGAAGAGCAAACAAGCCTCAACAATTGAATATTCCATGCATCCATCCCTTTCTAGACTGACTTATTCCTGCACAGGATCTCATTGTTTCTAAAACACAACTGACTTTTATTGGCTGAAGCTGGGCAACATTCTAAAGAGCTTAACAGTCCATCAACGAGAAACAAAAAGTTAAACTACTAACAATGTTTTAAGGTTCCTCTAAACAAAAAACCTAAGAATTTCAAATATAATTTTATGGGAAAAAACAAACAAATGTTAAAAAAACAAAGTTAAACCTTTTCTTATAGCAGATATAATTGATGAGGGATTTGCAGGAAATGGTTATGAGAACTGGAACAGCCTTGGCAACAATAATAACGTCAATGTCAACAGCTACAAAGCAGAACCTTAATAAGAATAGACTTGCAGTAAGATCATCTTGTGCAATATTAAAAAGTAAGCTTACCTCCTCTGATGTTTTTCTCCTGTCAGGAAGCACAAGTGTGTTTGCATGACTTCCAGGAACTATAGTAGATCCAACACTCATTCTGGGACCAACTAACATGTAGCGTTTGTCTCCAGATCTGTACTGGATGCTGTGACACAGTGTTCCATCATAATTGGGCTCTGGCAGATATTTGGAAGTACAGTCTGTGGACTTGGAGCACTGCATTGCAATCAGCACAATTATACTGATGAGAAAAAGCAGGGAAACGGAGCCCAAAGTGATGATGAGGAAAAAGGTCACGTGACTGTCTTCTTCCTCCGCTGCTGCACTTTGAACATCAGAAGCTGCAAAAGCCTCTTTGGGCTCCACAAGTTTGACAATGACAGTAGCTGTTGCTGAGAGGGAAACGTTGCCATTGTCTTTGACCAGGATGAGCAGTTTGTGTTCAGCCTCGTCTGTCTCTGTGAACGAGCGGAGAGTTCGGATCTGTCCTGTATAGCGGTCCAAAGCAAAGAGACTGTGGTCAGTCACTTGCTGCAGTGAGAACAGCAGCCAGCCGTTATATCCTATATCAGCGTCATAGGCTCGGACTTTAGTCACCAAGTGTCCTGCGTTCACGTTGCGGGGAATCTCCTCCACCCCTTCAGCAGAACCGTTGGAGCTGACTGGATACAGGATAACTGGAGCATTGTCGTTCTGATCCAGAATGAACACGTTCACTGTTACGTTGCTGCTCAGAGGCGGATTTCCAGAATCTGTGGCAAAAACGTGGAACTGGAACGTTTTTACGCTTTCAAAGTCGAAGCTTTTCAGAGCAGAGATTTCTCCTGTTTCTGAATTGATGCTTAAATATGAAGACAGCTTGTTATCACTGTTCATTTCTCTTAGAATTCCATATGAAACGAGCGCATTTTCTCCATCGTCTCTGTCAAAGGCTTTCACTGCAAAAACAGAAACTCCCGGAATGTTGTTCTCAGTTACGTAAAAAGTATATGGACCCATTGGAAACTCAGGAAAGTTGTCATTCACATCAGAAACCACAACCTTGATGGTTCTTTCAACAGTAAACGAAGGATCTCCTGAGTCTTTTGCAACAATGGTGACGTCATAATGAGGTGTAATCTCCCTGTCTAACTGCGACATGCTCACAACAGCAAACATGTTTTCTTGTAATGATGGAGACAATGTAAAAGGAACATCTTGTTTAACTGTACAAATCACTTTTCCATTAACTCCAGAGTCTGAATCATGGACGCTGATTAGCGCCACTGTAGTTCCTATTTTTGAATCCTCTTTGATTGAGTTGGAGAATGACGTCACCTCAATCTCAGGAGGATTGTCATTCACATCAATGACGTTAATTTTAACACTTTTGTCACTAGTTAGAGGAACTGGTCCTTTATCTGAAGCCTGAACGTCAATTTCATAACTTTTACTTTTTTCAAAATCAATATGACCTTTTACTGTAATTTCACCAGTTTTTTCATTCATACTAAACAATTCAAGTATTTTTGGTTTGACATCTTTCCCGATAGAATAAACAATGTCTCGGTTTGCTCCTTTATCTAAATCTGTTGCATTGACCTGAATCACGACAGTTCCAATAGGAATATTTTCCTTAATTGAAGCGGAATATGTTTCTTTTGTAAACACTGGGGAGTTGTCATTAACATCAAGTACATCCACAATTATGTCTATAGTTCCAGATTTCGCAGGTTTGCCTCCATCAACGGCTGTTAGACGCAGTTTATGTTTCTCTGTTGTTTCTCTGTCTAACTGCTTCTGCAGGACTAAAAACGGAACCTTGCCGTCCTCGCCTCTATCTTTGACTTCTACTCTGAAATGTTCATTCTGGCTGAGTTTATATTGCTGAATGGAAAACTGACCCACATCGGGATCCTGCGCAGCCTGTAGCTGTAGCTTCGCTCCTGGAAGAGCCGACTCTGATATTTCAAATATTTTCTCTCTCTCCGTAAAAACAGGAGCGTGATCATTAATATCAAGGATTTCAGCAGTTACAGAATGAATCTCCAGCGGGTTTTCTAACACTATTTTTATGTTGATCAAACACGGAGAGCTCTTTTGACAAACCTCCTCTCTGTCTATTTTCTTTTTCAGATTCAGATTACCATCGCTTTGATTCACTTCAAACAGCGGGTCGGATGAATCTGCAACGATGCGATATCCTCTGAGCTTCAGTGCATTCTTGTCAAGTCCCAAATCCTTCGCTATATTTCCAACCACAGTTCCACCTTGAACCTCTTCAGAGACAGAATATCTGATTTGCGCAAAAGCTCCGCTCCAGAAAACGTTCAGAATAACAAAGACAAAGCAACACCGTCGCTGCTGCCGCGCGTTGCGTCCTCTTTGTTCCATGGCGCTGCGCTGATTCATCACAGTCCTTCAAATAAATCCAAGAATCCAGTCCTCAATTTCAAGTTCTGTGCCTTATGTTTTTGTTTCTGGTTGTATGTCAGTAAACATGACAGAGGAAATCCAGCATTCGCTCCTTTATTCCCGGTATTGCTTTATGAGACAGCAGCTCCACCGTCCACTGTGACGTACAAATACAGACATGTAGCGTATTTCTTGAAGTTCAGTGACACCAAGCGTTGAATTGCATTTTTCACACTAGTCTGCTTTTTTTTAAACTCAAATAATTCCCAGTGTTTCTATACCTTAGTCCTTACTGCTTTTACAATAGCTTGTTCGTCATTTAGATTTAGTGGTATTATTTATTGAAGTAATTTGCTTTTAAAAACTTTAACATGTCTCTCTTTTTCACATGAGAGTAATGATTTAACATGATAAATGAAATCACCCATCCTCAAAACTTGAGTGAATCACTTCTGACAGACACAAGTCTACCCGGGCCACTTCTGAGGCAAGGGAACACCCGTAGTGTCTCCCCATTCTACTGCAGTGCAACACAGACAGCCACACACACGCCCACATTCACACCTGCGGGACACTTCACATTTACACCGTGTTTAGACTATGAAGAAAACCATTTGTAAAGTACGAAAATATCAATAGTCACAATGTCTGAAAATTAATGTTTCCTTAAATTTCACATTTTATCCAATCAACAATGAGGCACTCTTTCTTTAACTGATACACTGTTGCACAATGGCTCTATTCACACACTTTTGACACTGAAGTTGAAGGAAGAACTTGCTAAACGTATTTTCAGTACCAGAGACAGCGACAATCTGTTTAAAAAAGTAAATCCTGAAGAAACAAAAAAACCCTCTCTAAAAAAGAATCCTTGACAAGGCATTTTTCTCACTGCAATCTACTAATCTTCTTTGATTATGTAAAAAAAAAATCAATACAACCGAGGTTTGCATACTTATGAAAATAGGAATAAAAGAAAAGAAAAAACTTATTAAAAAAAAAAAAAGGATGAATAAGCTTTCTTCAGTGCACGTCTGCCGTGAAACCAATGCAGCTTATTTTTCCAGGGCCCTTATATAAAATTCAAAACATTATATAATACTACTTCTATGAAAATAAGACCTACACAATAATCCAAATATTGATTTTAAACTGGAAAAAACATTAAGGCTAAAAAGCTTGAGTAAAGTGTGAATCATACCTCTTCAGATGTTTTTCTTCTGTCAGGAAGCACAAGTGTGTTTGCATGACTTCCAGGAACTATAGTAGATCCAACACTCATTCTGGGGCCAACTAACATGTAGCGTTTGTCTCCAGATCTGTACTGGATGCTGTGACACAGTGTTCCATCATAGTTGGGCTCTGGCAGATATTTGGAAGTATAGTCTGTGGACTTGGAGCACTGCATTGCAATCAGTACAATGATGCTGATGAGAAAAAGCAGGGAAACGCAGCCCAAAGTGATGATGAGGTAAAAAGTCACGTGACTGTCTTCATCCTCCGCTGCTGCACTTTGAACATCAGAAGCTGCAAAAGCCTCTTTGGGCTCCACAAGTTTGACAATGACAGTAGCTGTTGCTGAGAGGGAAACGTTGCCATTGTCTTTGACCAGGATGAGCAGTTTGTGTTCAGCCTCGTCTGTCTCTGTGAACGAGCGGAGAGTTCGGATCTGTCCTGTATAGCGGTCCAAAGCAAACAGACTGTGGTCAGTCACTTGCTGCAGTGAGAACAGCAGCCAGCCGTTATATCCTATATCAGCGTCATAGGCTCGGACTTTAGTCACCAAGTGTCCTGCGTTCACGTTGCGGGGAATCTCCTCCACCCCTTCAGCAGAACCGTTAGAGCTGACTGGATACAGGATGACTGGAGCATTGTCGTTCTGATCCAGAATGAACACGTTCACTGTTACGTTGCTGCTCAGGGGCGGATTTCCAGAATCTGTGGCCACAACATGGAATTGGAAAGTTTTTACGCTTTCAAAGTCAAAGCTTTTGAGAGCTGAAACTTCTCCACTTTCAGAGTTGACGTTCAGAAATGATGTAAACAAATTATCTCCATTTTTGTCTCTAAGAATGGAATATGAAATTAGAGCATTCCTGCCATCATCACTGTCATGGGCTGTAACTGATAGAATTACTTTTCCTGGACTGTTGTTCTCCTTTACATAGAAGTTAATCTGATTCTGTGAGAATGTGGGGACGTTATCGTTCACATCGGAAACAACAACTGTGATGCTTTTCTCTGATGACAAGGATGGTTCTCCTGCATCTTTAGCTACAATGATAACTTCATAATGCGTCTGCTGTTCACGATCTAAACCTTGTTTGGTTACGAGAGAGTACATATTATTCTGTGAAGATGGGTTTATTGTAAAAGGAAGGTTCTGGTTTATGAAGCACAGAACTTTTCCATTGATGCTGGAATCTGAGTCTTTTACACTAATTAAAGCAACCGTAGTACCAGGTTTTGAATTCTCCGGGAGCGCGCGGGAAAAAGATGTTACTTCTATTAATGGAGCGTTATCATTTAGATCCAAAATTTCAATGACAACTGTTTTTTCCGCTGCTTGTGTTGCTGCACCTTTATCTGATGCCTGAACGTTTATTTCATATCGGCCACTTTCCTCAAAATCTATTTCCCCAACTACAGTAATAACACCAGTCTCAGGATTTAGTTTAAACAGTTCACTTGTTTGTGCATCAACGTCACTACCAAAATAATAAACAACTTCTCCATTGGAACCTTCATCTGGATCTGTTGCAGTTACTTGGATCACAGTTGTTCCAACAGGAGAATTTTCTTTCAGATAAGCAACGTATGAATCCTGACTAAAAACTGGAGGATTATCATTAACATCAGAAACGTTGACAATTATTGTCATGTTTCCTGATCTCGGAGGTTTACCTCCATCAAAAGCTGTTAAATGTAAAACGTGACTCTTAGCTGTCTCTCTGTCCAGCGGTTTCTGGAGAACCAATACTGGTGTTTTACGGTTATCACCACTATTTTTAACTTCTAAACGAAAATGTTCATTCTGACTTAGTTTGTATTGCTGAACAGAAAAGGACCCTACATCCGCGTCACGCGCAGCTTTTAATTGGAATCTCGCTCCCGGCACAGCAGATTCGAAAATCTCTAACATTCTTTCATTATCAGGAAATTTTGGCATGTGGTCATTTATATCCAAAATCTCTACGGATACGTAATGGACTTCCAGCGGGTTGTCCAAAGCGATCTTTACATCAATAACACAAACCATGTTTCGATCACAGATTTCCTCTCGGTCAAGCTTTTGATTCACATACAAAACACCGTCCTCGTCATTAATCCTGAAAAGCAGATCAGCAGCGCCAGAAACCACACGGATCGCTCGATTTTTGAGCGTTATCCTCTCGAGACCTAAATCCTTTGCTACGTTTCCCACAGCAGTTCCTTCCTCCACATCCTCGGAGATAGAGTATCTTAACTGTGCCAAAGAGCAGCTCCAAAACTGAGCAAAAAGGACAAAGCACGCAATCCATTTCGCGCAAACTCCCCATCTCTCCCAGGGCCTTTGTTTCATGATGCAAGTGTAAAACAAGAAAAAAAAACGACAAAAATACGACGCCCAGTCGCCAGACTTTGATGGCTTTAGGGTAATCCGCCTTTTCAACGTAATAATTTAAATTTACCGTCAAAAGAATAGCCACTCTTAAAATATGTGTTTAAGCATGGACGTACACGGTTACGACTGCAACGATCTGGGAAAAAGGGTTCGCTGAAATGATTGGGGAACCGACAAGCAAATAATATTTGTCATTATACTTCCACCAAGTGGCAATAAGTTGTACTGCATCGGTGTGTTGAAAGGAACAGCTGGATAAGAAGAAAGCGCATTTTATGTCAACAAAGACCTCATAAACAAGCCACTGAAAAAGATGTGAATTTTACTATGCTTTACCGATGCTTTACACTGAAATCAGAAGTCCAATGTGTTTAAATTATGAGGTACGTTTACAGGTCAGATAATCTATCCTAAAAGAAAAAAAAATCTAAATAACTACAAAAATTGTGTTTGAAAAATGTCCAGGACCATGGACAGCTATGACTGGCGCACCCAACATAAAAAATTAGTTAAGAATCTCTCGTTTTTTTTACAATCTAGCAGATCAAGCATCTCTAAGTGGGATGTAAATGGTAAAACTAAAACTTGTTTCAAATTAATGTAGCTCCAACCTGTTTTTTTAATTATTCAGTTCAATTTGATGTAAAGAAAACTCATATGCCAAAACACATGACAAGTAAAAGAGGGTACGATTTCAAAAAACGCTATTCAGCAAAAAATACAATTTTAAGTGACACAAAATATGAATTAGTAACGAGAAGCTGTATTCAGTGACTGAAACTAAAAATGTGTTTGACAACATTGTTTAAAATCTAAAGTGAAGAGAAGGATTCTTTACCACTGAACCTGGGGGCATTTGATTATCAAAAGAACAAACGAAAAGAAAGCTAATCATGTTTGATTGTGGAGTATTTTTTTTACTGTTTTTCATTGACAACATGACACGAACTTTTAAACAACTGATAAATTGTGCAGATGTAAAACAAATATTGCATGCTTTAGAAAAGCTTGTCATACCTCATCTGATGTTTTCCTCCTGTCAGGAAGAACCAGAGTATTTGCATGACTTCCAGGAACTATAGTAGATCCAACACTCATTCTGGGGCCAACTAACATGTAGCGTTTGTCTCCAGATCTGTACTGGATGCTGTGACACAGTGTTCCATCATAATTGGGCTCTGGCAGATATTTGGAAGTATAGTCTGTGGACTTGGAGCACTGCATTGCAATCAGCACAATGATACTGATGAGAAAAAGCAGGGAAACGGAGCCCAAAGTTATGATGAGGTAAAAAGTCACGTGACTGTCTTCATCCTCTGCTGCTGCACTTTGAACATCAGAAGCTGCAAAAGCCTCTTTGGGCTCCACAAGTTTGACAATGACAGTAGCTGTTGCTGAGAGGGAAACGTTGCCATTGTCTTTGACCAGGATGAGCAGTTTGTGTTCAGCCTCGTCTGTCTCTGTGAACGAGCGGAGAGTTCGGATCTGTCCTGTATAGCGGTCCAAAGCAAACAGACTGTGGTCAGTCACTTGCTGCAGTGAGAACAGCAGCCAGCCGTTATATCCTATATCAGCGTCATAGGCTCGGACTTTAGTCACCAAGTGTCCTGCGTTCACGTTGCGGGGAATCTCCTCCACCCCTTCAGCAGAACCGTTGGAGCTGACTGGATACAGGATGACAGGAGCATTGTCGTTCTGATCCAGAATGAACACGTTCACTGTTACGTTGCTACTCAGAGGTGGACTTCCAGAATCTGTGGCAACAACGTGAAACTGGAAAGTTTTCACATTTTCAAAGTCAAAACCTTTCAGAGCCACAACTTCTCCACTTTCCAAATTTATGTTTAGAAATGATATAATTTTACTCTCCTCTGCTGCACTCCTGACTAAATGGTATGAAATATGTGCATTTTCTCCTTCATCGCAGTCAGTAGCTTGCACTGAAAAAACAGAAGTGCCTGGTGGATTATTTTCAGTCAAATAGAACGTGTAAGGGTTCAGGGAAAACGCTGGTCTGTTATCATTGGTATCAGACACATAAATGCTAATTGTTTTTTCAGATGTTAGTGCTGGTTCTCCGCTATCTTTAGCTATAATAGTAATATCATGTCTTGATGTTTCTTCTCTGTCGAGTTGTGATTTTGTCACAACAGCAAACATATTATCCTGAATTGACTGACTTAAGGTGAAAGGAGCATTTCCATCAATAAAACTGATTATTTTACTATTGATCCCTGAATCCAAATCTGTTATACTCAGAAGTGCTACAGTTGTTCCAGGTCTGGAGTCTTCTGAAACAGAACTTGACAGAGATGCCACCTCTATCTCAGGAGGGTTGTCATTTATATCTTCAACGTGAACTATTACGCTTTTATACGTTCTCAATGGAATAATTCCTTTGTCAGACGCCTGTATATCAATGTCATATCTGTCTTGCAACTCAAAGTCTATATTCCCTTTTACAATTATCTCCCCGGTATTAGAATTGATTTCAAATAACTCTCGAATATTGTCTTTTACTTCAGCCCCAAATGAATAAGTGACTTCTCCATTAATGCCGTCATCTAAATCTGTTGCGTTAACTTGAATGATGATTGTGCCGATTGGAGAATTTTCTTGCAGTGCAGTTGTATATATGTCTTTAGTAAAGACTGGCATGTTATCATTGACATCTAGAACATTAATACATATTTCTAAGGTTCCGCTCTTTTGAGGGGTGCCTCCATCAATTGCCGTGAGGACGAGTTTGTGACTGCTTTTGGTCTCTCGGTCGAGCTGCTTTTGTAATTTCAAAATCGGAGTTTTGTCCCGCCCGCGATCCTTTATCTCTAAACGAAAATGATCATTTTGGCTGATTTTATAACTTTGGACAGAATTTGCTCCACCGTCTGGATCGAGTGCATTTTGTAGTTGATACTGTGCGCCTGGCAAAGCAGACTCGAAAATATCAAGCGTCCTTGTTTTTTCGGGAAATGTGGGTGAATGGTCGTTTAAATCCGTTATCTCCACTGTGATGTAATGTATTTCTAGCGGATTGTCAAGAACAGTCTTAAAGTTAATCATGCAAAGATTGCTATCCTTACATACCTGCTCTCGGTCTATTTGCTGGTTAGAATAAAGGATCCCGTCATTCTCGTTTAGCGTAAACAGTGATTTTGTCGGGCCGGGCATAATTCGGAATCCCCTCTTCTTCATCACGTTCAGATCTATTCCTAAATCCTTTGCTACGTTCCCAACAACGCTGCCCTCTCCGAGCTCCTCTGATATTGTATATCTCAGTTGCGCTCTTGCCGCATTCAGCAATAGAATCAAAGCAAAAGTGCAGAGCAGTGGAGCTCGCTGGCGCCATGAAAACGGCCCTCTTTGTTTCATTTTGTTTTGCGTGAGCAAAGATCTGAGCACATCCGTTATTCTCCGCGCACTTGAAGTGTTGTTTCCATAAAAACAAGAAGTACATCCGCTTAATTTCCCACAAGTTGGAGAGAAAACAACCACATAGCGTCCGCAGTCCAAGCCTTCGCCGAAGACGTTCTCTGAATGAAGCAAAGCAGGACGGACCCGAATATTCCAGAGAGGCAAATTCTCTGTACTATACTGATAATGAACTGCCACCTTGTGAAATTGTGTAGAAGTGCATGCTTGACATCTCTTAATTCATATGCAAGTAAAATGTTCTTACAAAAGTGCGGAGAAATACTATTGACAGCATGAGTGTTTTCTGGAATATGTGTATGTTCTTTGACAGCCTTTTCAGTGTTTTAAGTTAAAATGGTGTTGTGAGATTTCTAAAAACAGCGTGTCAATGTGCAAGCTTAAGGACTTCAAAAAGTAACTATAAACTTCCAATATAAAACAATAAACACATCACAAGGCTCTCTTCCTTTAGACCAATGAAATATTGAAAAATGAACCAAGTCAAAGCAGAACTAATTACACATATTTTTGTTGTTTACCTTTCGGCATACCCCTAAGAATAAACTCGCTAAAAGAATTTTAGTACCAAAGACAGCGACAACATTGTTAACCATCCTTGCTGATGAGAAAACTCATCTGAAATCAATTGACTAAAGCCATAATGTTACAGTCTCAACAGATCTGAGTTAATTATTTCGGAAAAAGTTTAACCACCGGACAATTAGCTCAAGCAGCATATTGGCAATAAGTCAAGAAAATTGAAAACCTTGGAAACGTGAAATTCTCTTTTTGCACCTCTGACAAGAACACAAACGTGCTACTTGTTCTGATGCAGTCTTCTAGAATAATCACTACTACAAATAAATGTCCCACAAGCCGTAAACAATACTCATCAATTCTAAAACATTTTTGATAGATCAAAAATCAAAAGAATAAGATAAGCAATGTGCAGCAAATGCAAAATCTAGAAAAAAAATCAATCATACCTCATCTGATGTTTTTCTTCTGTCAGGAAGAACCAGAGTATTTGCATGACTTCCAGGAACTATAGTTGATCCAACACTCATTCTGGGACCAACTAACATGTAGCGTTTGTCTCCAGATCTGTACTGGATGCTGTGACACAGTGTTCCATCATAGTTGGGCTCTGGCAGATATTTGGAAGTATAGTCTGTGGACTTGGAGCACTGCATTGCAATCAGTACAATGATGCTGATGAGGAAAAGCAGGGAAACGGAGCCCAAAGTGATGATGAGGTAAAAGGTCACGTGACTGTCTTCATCCTCTGCTGCTGCACTTTGAACATCAGAAGCTGCAAAAGCCTCTTTGGGCTCCACAAGTTTGACAATGACAGTAGCTGTTGCTGAGAGGGAAACGTTGCCATTGTCTTTGACCAGGATGAGCAGTTTGTGTTCAGCCTCGTCTGTCTCTGTGAACGAGCGGAGAGTTCGGATCTGTCCTGTATAGCGGTCCAAAGCAAACAGACTGTGGTCAGTCACTTGCTGCAGTGAGAACAGCAGCCAGCCGTTATATCCTATATCAGCATCATAGGCTCGGACTTTAGTCACCAAGTGTCCTGCGTTCACGTTGCGGGGAATCTCCTCCACCCCTTCAGCAGAACCGTTGGAGCTGACTGGATACAGGATGACTGGAGCATTGTCGTTCTGATCCAGAATGAACACGTTCACTGTCACGTTGCTGCTCAGAGGCGGACTTCCAGAATCTGTGGCAACAACGTTGAAGTGGAACGTTTTTACACTTTCAAAGTCAAAGCTTTTCAGAGCTGAAACTTGTCCGTTTTCTGAGTTGATATTCAAAAAAGATGCAGCATCATTTTCAGTCCTCCCTCTATCAATGTGAAAAGAAATAACAGCATTTTCATCTTTGTCATTGTCAGATGCGCTCAAAGTGAATGTTGACTTTCCTACCACGTTGTTTTCCATCAGGTAAAAATATAATGGGTTTTGATCAAACTGTGGACTGTTGTCATTTACATCTGAAATCTCAATACGTAACATTTTAACAACAGATAGTGGTGACATGCCGCAGTCCGTTGCTTGAACTGTTATGTCATAATGTGAAATCTCCTCGCGATCCAAATTCTCTTTTGTTACGAGTGAATATATATTTTCTTTATAAGATGATTTTAGCTCAAAAGGCACATCAGTGTTTATGCGTGAGATTACTTTTCCATTTATGCCAGAGTCTCTATCTGTTACACTGATAAGTGCAATGACTGTGCCAGGCTTTGAATCCTCAGGTACAGAATTTGACAAGGAGGTCACATCTATTTCTGGTGCATTATCATTCACGTCTTTTATCTTTATGAACACTTTGCATCTGCCAATCAAAGGAGGAGCTCCCTTATCAATTGCTTCAACATCTATTTTGTACATTTCTGATTCTTCAAAATCTAAACTGCCCTTAAGCTTGATTTGCCCACTTACACTGTCAAGTTCAAAAGTTTCATACACTTTACGAGGCAACGTTTTACCAAGACTATACTTTACTTCCCCACTAATTCCTTCATCTGGATCAACTGCATCGACTTTTCCAACAATATTGCCCACAGGAGTGTTTTCATAGATTTCAAACTGGTATGTGTCTTGAAGGAACGTGGGGCGGTTATCATTTATATCAAGGACAGTAATAGTAACATTTAGTGTGCCTGATCGTGGAGGTTTGCCTCCATCTACTGCTGTTACAAAGAGCAGATTTGTACTCTTTTGTTCTCGGTCTAGATGCTTTTTTAACACTAAAAATGGCACTTTGTCTTCATCACTTTTGCCTGTTTCTATGTCAAAATGTTCGTTTTGCGTTATTGTGTAAGTGCGGATGGAGTTCACGCCAGCATCCGGATCACGTGCCGGCTGCAGCTGGAATTTGGTACCCGGAGGTGTATGCTCAGCAATTTCAAACGTTTGCTCATTTTCAGAAAAACTTGGAGCGTGGTCATTTACGTCAGTAATTTCTACAACAACATGATGCATTTCCAAGGGGTTTTCAACAAGAATCTTCAGCTCCATGAGACACGCACCGCTACCGTGACACAGCTCCTCCCTGTCGATTTTTTCACGCACCTCCAATGCGCCATTATCCGTGTTTACATAAAAAAAAGAATGCTTGGACACCGAAACGACACGAATCCGTCTCGCGAGTAAAGAGCCTTTATCCAAACCGAGATCCTTGGCAACGTATCCGACAATGGTTCCGTCTTTCACCTCTTCCGGAACCGAGTACCTTAGGTCAGCCCGAGTGTGTTTGCAGAAAACCAGCAGCAGAATAAAATAAAAAGCAAAACAGCCATGATTCCTGAATCCTCTTCTTCCCGCCATAATCATTTTCCTCATGTGTGCCAGTCTTTTGCTGTCACAATATATTTCATAGATCTGAGCTGAACAATCTCACCACGCACCCTTTCCGCCAGCCAGCGATATATCTGCTAGGGAAGCGAAACAAAAGATGTTCTTTGGGGATGGAGACAGTCACATATGTGGGTTCGTTGTATTGTAGTGACACCATGAGGACAGAACAGCGTAATGCGTTCTGTTTTTTGAAAACATAATATTAAAAAAAAAATAAAAGTTAAACTACTGTGTTGACTGCACTTCTGCTGGATTGCATTTGTTTTTTCTTATTGGTTGCCACAAGCCTAATCACATTTGAAAATAAAAATATCAATTAAAAAAGTTAAACTATAAATCCTTATTTTACTACATTAATTATAGTTAAAAGTTGTAATAGTGACGCCAAAGTAACAGCTCGAAATGCGACCTTCAAAGTCAGAAAAGAACAACACATGGCCATTGTTACAAAAGCTCAAATAAAACATGATTTTTTTTATATTCAGGACCACAGACAGCGAATAGCAGTGTGTGGTTATTTTAGACGTTTCTGAAAACACTGCAATAATAATGAAAAAAAAAAAGAATTAATAAAAATATAACAACAACAGTTGTATTCTTTAAAATGAAATGACCAGTAATAATGCTGTTTATGGGTTGATTGTTTAAAAAAACGAAAGAACTTACACCCCACCACCCACCCAGAAAGCTAACATTGTTGAGCATGTCTTACCTCTTCTGATATTTTCCTCCTGTCAGGAAGAACCAGAGTATTTGCATGACTTCCAGGAACTATAGTAGATCCAACACTCATTCTGGGGCCAACTAACATGTAGCGTTTGTCTCCAGATCTGTATTGGATGCTGTGACACAGTGTTCCATCATAGTTGGGCTCTGGCAGATGTTTGGAAGTATAGTCTGTGGACTTGGAGCACTGCATTGCAATCAGCACAATGATACTGATGAGAAAAAGCAGGGAAACAGAGCCCAAAGTGACGATGAGGTAAAAGGTCACGTGACTGTCTTCATCCTCCGCTGCTGCACTTTGAACATCAGAAGCTGCAAAAGCCTCTTTGGGCTCCACAAGTTTGACAATGACAGTAGCTGTTGCTGAGAGGGAAACGTTGCCATTGTCTTTGACCAGGATGAGCAGTTTGTGTTCAGCCTCGTCTGTCTCCGTGAACGAGCGGAGAGTTCGGATCTGTCCTGTATAGCGATCCAAAGCAAACAGACTGTGGTCAGTCACTTGCTGCAGTGAGAACAGCAGCCAGCCGTTATATCCTATATCAGCGTCATAGGCTCGGACTTTAGTCACCAAGTGTCCTGCGTTCACGTTGCGGGGAATCTCCTCCACCCCTTCAGCAGAACCGTTGGAACTGACTGGATATAGGATGACTGGAGCATTGTCGTTCTGATCCAGAATGAACACGTTCACTGTCACGTTGCTGCTCAGAGGCGGAGTTCCAGAATCTGTGGCAACAACGTGGAACTGGAACGTTTTCACATGTTCAAAGTCGAAGCTTTTCAAAGCTGAAATGTGCCCGTTTTCAGAGTTTATACTCAGGAAACTTGTTGCGTCATTCTCTCGCACAATGTAATACGAAATTGCGGCATTTTCATTAACATCCATGTCTTCTGCATTTACTGAAAACATAGATACCCCTATATTGTTGTTTTCTGCCAGGTAAAAATATAATGGGTTTTGTGAGAACTGTGGGCTGTTGTCATTAACATCTGAGATATGAATGCTGAGAGATTTTAAATTGATCAAAGGTGGATTACCACAGTCTGTGGCTTTTATTGTTATTGTGTATTCCTTCTCCTTCTCTCTATCAAGACCATCTTTTGTAACAAGTGAATACATGTTTTCTTTATATGAAGGTTTAAGAGCAAAAGGCACATCATTATTAATGTGAAGAAGTATTTTTCCATTAAGTGCAGAGTCTTTATCTGTTACGCTTATCAGTGCAACTACTGTGCCAAGCTTTGAATCTTCAGATATGCTGTCTGACAAGGATTTCACATCAATTTCGGGAGCATTGTCATTAACATCTTTTATTTTTATAATTAGCCTACATCGACCAATCAGTGGAGGCTGTCCTTTATCTGATGCTTGAATATCTAGTTTGTACGTATCTGCTTCCTCAAAATCCAACCTACCTTTTAATTTAATTTCTCCACTTAACACATCAAGGTCAAATATGTCGTAAACTTTACGCGGTAACATTTTGCTGAGGCCATACTCTACTTCTCCGTTTGAACCCTGGTCTGGATCTGTTGCATTCACCTTAGCAACACGTGTGCCTACAGACGCATTTTCTTGTATTTCAACTTGGTAAATCTCCTGACTGAATATCGGACGGTTGTCGTTGGTATCAAGAACAAACACTGTTACGTTCAGAGTCCCTGTTCTTTGAGGTCTACCGCCGTCAAGTGCTGTTACAAAGATTGCATGTTTATTCTTTTGTTCTCTATCTACCGACTTCTTTAAAAGTAAAAATGGAATTTTTTCCTCTTCGCTTATTTCTATGTCAAAGTGTTCGTTTGGCGTTAGTGTGTATGTGCGTATGGAGTTTGCTCCAGCGTCGGGGTCGCGCGCGGCGTGCAGCTGGAATCGCGCACCAGGAGATGACTGTTCTCCAATTTCAAAGACTTGCTCCTGTTCCAAAAACATCGGGGCGTGATCGTTCACATCTGTTATTTCGACAACAACGTGGTGTATTTCTAAAGGATTTTCAACAAGAATCTGTAGCTCGATAAGGCATGGCCCGTTGCCCTCACACAGCTCCTCTCTGTCGATTTTTGCACGTACCTTTAGGGCACCATTATTTGAATCAACGTCAAAATGACGGTCCTTAGATTCAGACACAACACGGACACGGCGATCTTTTAAAGATGATTTATCCAGTCCAAGATCCTTTGCAACATTTCCCACCACCGTTCCGTCTTTCATCTCCTCGGGAACCGAGTACCTCAATTCAGCCACAGCATGATTACCGAAAATCACCAGAAGAGGCAAACAAAACGTAATCCAACAGCGCTCCTTCAAACGAGGTCCCGCTCGGTTCCCCATTGTTTTCCACCACAAACAAAAACGGTAATCCGTTTGGTTTGATCTGAATCTACTAGATGTGATCAAAAGACCGTCTCATTCGCGTCCCGTTCCAACATCTAGTGCTTCTGCAGCCGGGAAGCAGCAAACAAAAGCTTTGAGAAAGGAAGGACTGCTTTTCATGCAATCGTTATATTATAGCGACACCAAGAGGACAACAATAATCATCATTCTGTGTATTGCGTCTGTTAGAATCACAAAACTAAAAATATCTGTCAACGAAACCGTTAGAATAATATATAGATTTAAAAACAAGTCCCACAAACCTTCTTCTTGTTTCATGTTTACAATGAATTTGTCTTCAGAGGATATTCGTTGATGGTGTTGTGTTAATATACAAGAGCTTTTAAACTTCAGTGTGGTCAGAGAATGAATATTCTCCGAGAGATTGTCTTGTATTTTGACAGTTCTGATTTTTTTAAATGATCGAAAATGTAAAATATTATTTAACAAACTTAATAAAATTTAAATTTTTGAAATATTTATTAACAGGGACTTTTTTTCAGTTAAATTGCATGTGGAGCTGAGCAACATAAAACCGGTGGATAAGCTAATGTTTTAAAACATAAACTGTACGTCGCTGTATTTTGGTACAGTTACAATTTAAGGAAAGTAGTCTACGCTAGATATAAGATATACATTCCCTTTTGAAATCAAAATAAATCATTCGTTTTCTTTAGATAAATCAAATTACAAACTGTCATCTGTGAAATTTTAACAACCAGTCGAGCAACATTCCTGCGTATAGCTTACAAGGAATATAACGTGCGCAGTGCTGTGTGCACGTTTTGATTGGCGCGTATGTGATTGTGCAAGAGTTTTTATCACTACAATGAAATCAGTGAAGGCAGTATATTATTAAAAAAAAAAAGAAAACATCTGGAGTGATTTAAGAACTTTTTAGAACAGTTTTCAACATTAGGAGTTAGTGGAGTTTTTGAAAAGCGAGCTGAGATCTAAAGATTTGTAGATGTAGGAATTCGCAGAGTAACATTCTTTACTTCACTTCAATGAAATGTAATAAAAGCTTAAAGGTTTGTCATTGTCTTAGGTATTTGTCAAGCTGCCTAAACAGTTGTAGAAAGTCACTTTCTCCAAGTGTGCTCCACTTCGCGTAAAAGCTCCCGTTGTGGAATTCAAAACAGCTGAAATAGGAACTAAAAACACTCTATTTCTGAAATCATTGAGACATTTCATGGTATTTTGATTTTTATCAAAGTGAATGAATAAAATCCAAATAGGCATATGTTATGTGAAGAAAGAACAAAAAAGCCTGACAAAAATAAAATATTATTAAAGACAACATATCTTGGAGTGTTTTTAGTTTTTGTTTTGAAAAAAATACTAATAATGACTACTCACAGGAAGTTTCCAAGCAACATGAACATTTTCAAAAAAATCTTTGCCCAAGAAATGACACATAAAACTCGTAAAAGCTAATGTTGAAATACTATGCCACAGCTGTGAAAAACATTACAAACAACAAGCAAAAAAATGCAACGTCGCACACCAAATGGACTATTTATGAAGCAGTTTGTGTATGCAATGTTAGAATAATCAGACTAAACTTCAATTTGAAAATGATCACAAAATCAAAGGAGAATCTTTGAAAGGACAATTAGGCTAAAAAAACAGCAATTAGAACACTTCATGTTTCTCTGGTCGAGAAGCAGAGGACAATAGAAAACATACTCTACACAACACTAAACAAATGAACAAAACATTTTAACTAGATATGACCCTAAAAAAATCTGAAAACGTAGCTCACATGAGACCAAGGATTGAAAAACGCTTCCTTACTCAACAAAGAGTTTCAGGACCAAGGACAGCGTAAAGTTCAAAGAAAGCGTTGGGCACAAGCGATACGATCGCTTACCTCATCTGATGTTTTCCTCCTATCAGGAAGCACAAGTGTGTTTGCATGACTTCCAGGAACAATAGTGGATCCAACACTCATTCTGGGGCCAACTAACATGTAGCGTTTGTCTCCAGATCTGTACTGGATGCTGTGACACAGTGTTCCATCATAGTTGGGCTCTGGCAGATATTTGGAAGTATAGTCTGTGGACTTGGAGCACTGCATTGCAATCAGTACAATGATGCTGATGAGGAAAAGCAGGGAAACGGAGCCCAAAGTGATGATGAGGTAAAAGGTCACGTGACTGTCTTCATCCTCTGCTGCTGCACTTTGAACATCAGAAGCTGCAAAAGCCTCTTTGGGCTCCACAAGTTTGACAATGACAGTAGCTGTTGCTGAGAGGGAAACGTTGCCATTGTCTTTGACCAGGATGAGCAGTTTGTGTTCAGTCTCGTCTGTCTCTGTGAACGAGCGGAGAGTTCGGATCTGTCCTGTATAGCGGTCCAAAGCAAACAGACTGTGGTCAGTCACTTGCTGCAGTGAGAACAGCAGCCAGCCGTTATATCCTATATCAGCGTCATAGGCTCGGACTTTAGTCACCAAGTGTCCTGCGTTCACGTTGCGGGGAATCTCCTCCACCCCTTCAGCAGAACCGTTGGAGCTGACTGGATACAGGATGACTGGAGCATTGTCGTTCTGATCCAGAATGAACACGTTCACTGTTACGTTGCTGCTCAGAGACGGACTTCCAGAATCTGTGGCAACAACATGGAACTGGAACGTTTTTACGCTTTCAAAGTCGAAACTTTTCATTCCAATTATTTGTCCAGTCTCTGAATTGACGTTCAGAAAAGCGTTTACATTGTTATTATTATCTACTTCTTTTGCTATATGATATGAAATCACTGCATTTTGGTTTAAATCCATGTCTGTTGCGCTAACAGCAAACAGTGGCGTCCCTGCCACGTTATTTTCTGACAAGTAAAAATATAATGGATTGTGAGAAAACTGCGGACTGTTATCGTTAACATCTGATAATTCAATGTTGAATGTTTTAAAAGCGGATAATGATGGATCACCACAATCAGTGGCTTTAACTATTATTTCATAACGAGGAACTGTCTCGCGATCAAGAACGTGTTTGGTTGTAACAGAATATATGTTTTCCTTATATGATGGCTTTAATTCAAATGGACCGTCTGTTTGAATTTCTGTTATTATTTTTCCATTAAGCCCAGAGTCTTTATCAGTCACACTAAGCAGAGAAATGACTGTACCTGGCTTCGAGTCTTCGGACACCGTGTTTGACAGTGATGTGATCTCTATTTCTGGCGGATTGTCGTTTACATCTTTTACCTTTATAATTACTCTGCACTCTCCGGTCAAAGGAGGAGTTCCTTTATCGAAAGTTTCAACATCCAGTTTGTAAACATCTGTTTCTTCAAAGTCCACAGTTCCTTTGACTCGAATTTCTCCTGTTGTTCTGTCCAACTCAAAAGTCTCATACACGTTCTTTTTCAGCATCTGTCCAAGATTGTATTCGATTTCCCCGTTTGTGCCTTCATCCAAATCAGTCGCATTCATTGTTAATATAACTGTATTAAGTGGGATGTTTTCTTGTATTGTGATTTCATAAGATTCCTGCGTAAAAACTGGTCGGTTGTCGTTGATGTCAAGTACAAAAATCTTAACATTAAGCGTTCCTGTCTTTGCAGGCTTTCCTCCATCCACCGCCTTTACCACGAGAGTGTATTCGTGTTTTTGCTCTCTGTCTAGTGATTTCTTCAGCACCAAAAACGGAATTTTGTCATCATCACTTTGACGGATATCAAGCTCAAAGTGATCATTGGACGTAAACGTGTAGGTACGGATCGAGTTAATTCCCGCGTCGGGGTCTCGAGCAGCGTGCAGCTGGAACCGCTTTCCTGGCGGTGTATGTTCAGCTATATGTATTGTCTGATTTTTTTCTGCAAAACTGGGAGCGTGATCGTTTACATCAGTAATTTCTACCATCACATAATGCATTTCCAACGGGTTTTCCACCAGAACTTTAAGCTCCATTACGCACGCGCCGCTCCCGCGACAGAGCTCCTCTCGGTCGATTTTTTGCTGAACGTAAAGAGCCCCGTTATCCCGGTTTACCTCAAACAAAGCTGCCTTCGTTCCAGCCATAACGCGAAAACGACGATCACCCAAGGAGTTTATATCAAGCCCAAGATCTTTCGCAACATTCCCGACAACGGTTCCGTCCTCCACCTCCTCCGGAACAGAGTACCGAATCTGCGCAGAAGCCTGTTTTCTCAAAAGCATCTGAAAGGCCACATGAAAAGCAATCCAAAAGCAGCTTCTTGTTCGATATAGTCCAGAAATCTTCATTGTGATCCAGTGATCCTTGTTCACACAGGAGTTAATGATATTCACATGCGATTATTTGTGGAGGAATAAAACAAAAACCGCAAATAAAAAATCCCCGCGTCTCCGTGTTTCGGACTCTGCCACACAGCAAACCTCGTTCTCTTCATTCAGTGAGGAAACAAAAGCCCTGAAAGGGGAGTGTTTCCTCCTGAATTTCCAACGATGTACCAGTGACACCCAGAGGATGAATTAACGAATATAACCACAAAGTTATGTCATCCTGACCAGAAAAAAAAAAAAAAAAAAAAAAAAACTGCTATAAAAATGCCTTTATTTAAGTTATGGTATATGCTTCTCTCGTTAAACAAAACCATTTCTTAAACAGTTAAAAAGTATTAAGTGCAGTAATTACAATAAGATTGTTATTTTTAGCATCACCAGTAGAAGTTCCTTCCAATGAGAAATCGTGTTAAAGCCAGTATAGATCAAAAAATGAGATTCAGTCAAATATAAATAATGATAAGTACTTTATTAAATGTCATTTAAAATATATGAGCCTCTAAAACGCCGAAGGTTTATAATTACCTTAATTAGTATAATACCTATATAGATATAGATATGGAGAGAGATATTTAGCTTTTTCATTTTCATCAGGTTGTTGAGCTAGTTTTCAAGATTTGTTCAAAAAATATTTGGAAAATGGCTTTAGTTTGCAAATGTGGCAAAAAAAATTGAATTTTTTTAGATGAGTCATAGTTATGAGTTTAATGCATTATTATTATTATTATTATTATTATTATTATTATTATTATTATTATTATTATTATTATTATTATTATTATTATCTGTTTATCTTGTATTTAAAAAACACCAAAACGGACCTTGATATTAGTTACAAACAAAATAAATATCTACTGTGCTGAAAACACACCTGGATCTTCGTCTGTGTGAATCTGTGGGAATTCAAACCAGAAATAAAAGCTAAAAACCACAATGCAGAACTATTTGATGTTTCTTTCAATCGGTTTTGCTCAAGAGCCCTGCCGAAAATGTCACACACAGGACACTAAAAACACAAAATGTTACTTGATTATCTTACCTCATCTGTTGTTTTTCTCCTGTCTGGAAGCACAAGTGTGTTTGCATGACTTCCAGGAACTATAGTAGATCCAACACTCATTCTGGGGCCAACTAACATGTAGCGTTTGTCTCCAGATCTGTACTGGATGCTGTGACACAGTGTTCCATCATAGTTGGGCTCTGGCAGATATTTGGAAGTATAGTCTGTGGACTTGGAGCACTGCATTGCAATCAGTACAATGATACTGATGAGAAAAAGCAGGGAAACGGAGCCCAAAGTTATGATGAGGTAAAAAGTCACGTGACTGTCTTCATCCTCTGCTGCTGCACTTTGAACATCAGAAGCTGCAAAAGCCTCTTTGGGCTCCACAAGTTTGACAATGACAGTAGCTGTTGCTGAGAGGGAAACGTTGCCATTGTCTTTGACCAGGATGAGCAGTTTGTGTTCAGCCTCGTCTGTCTCTGTGAACGAGCGGAGAGTTCGGATCTGTCCTGTATAGCGGTCCAAAGTAAACAGACTGTGGTCAGTCACTTGCTGCAGTGAGAACAGCAGCCAGCCGTTATATCCTATATCAGCGTCATAGGCTCGGACTTTAGTCACCAAGTGTCCTGTGTTCACATTGCGGGGAATCTCCTCCACCCCTTCAGCAGAACCGTTGGAGCTGACTGGATACAGGATGACAGGAGCATTGTCGTTCTGATCCAGAATGAACACGTTCACTGTGACGTTGCTGCTCAGAGGTGGACTTCCAGAATCTGTGGCAACAACGTGGAACTGGAACATTTTTACACTTTCAAAGTCAAAGCTCTTTAGAGCTGAGATTTCTCCTGTTTCTGCATGGATGTTGAGAAAAGTAGTCAAGTCCCTATGTCCTCCCTCACCTCTTATCAAATGATATGACACTGCTGCATTTTCATTCAAGTCTTTGTCAACTGCGCTCACTGAAAAAATAGATTTCCCTGGAGAGTTGTTTTCAATCAGATACAGTTGTAATGGATTTTGTGGAAACTCTGGAACATTGTCATTAACATCTGACACGTGAATGTTTAATATTTTGGATGTAGAAAGAGGTGGCTCCCCACAGTCAGTAGCTGTGACAAAAATCTCATAATGAGAAACTGTTTCTCTGTCCAGAGCATGTTTTGTTACTAATGAAAACACATTTTCTTTAAAAGATGGCTTCAACTCAAATGGCACACTATCTGTCAGACGACATTTAACTTTGCCATTCACACCTGAATCACTGTCTTTAACACTGATGAGAGCAACCACAGTCCCATGCTTGGAGTCCTCTGGGACCATGCTGGACAGAGATGTTACTATTATTTCTGGCTCATTGTCATTAACGTCTTGCACTTTTATTATCACTCTACAGTCAGTGGTCATGGGGGGCTGACCTTTGTCAGAAGCTTGAACATCTAACTTGTAAACATCAGCTGTCTCATAGTCAATCTCTCCTTTAACCCGAATTTCACCTGTGTTTCTGTCTATAGCAAATAAAACGACTGAATTCATGCCACCCCCAAATTCGTACTCCACTTCTCCATTAGGTCCTTCATCTGGGTCAGTTGCTTGTACTTTTAAAATAATTTCATCTAAAGGGGCATTTTCTTGTAATGTAACAGAGTATGTGTCTTTGGAAAACAATGGCCTGTTGTCATTAATATCAAGAACTTTGACCGTGAGATTCAAAAAAGCTGATTTTGATGGTGTGCCTCCATCTACAGCAGTTAAGATCAAGCTGTGGTTTGCTGTTTTTTCTCTATCCAGCTGTTTCTGCAACACCAGAAAAGGGATTTTATCATCTCCACTATCACGGATTTCCAGATTAAAATGCTCATTTTGGCTGAGTTTGTATCGGTGAACAGAATTTACTCCCACGTCTGGATCATGGGCGCCTGGTAGCTGAAAGCGGGCTCCTGGTGCTGTGGATTCTGCAATTTCTATGAGCTTTTGTTTCTCCGAAAAACTCGGCGCATGGTCGTTAGCATCTAATATTTCCACTGTGACATAATGGATTTCAAGTGGATTTTCCACAACAATCTTTAAATCAACGAAACAGTTAGTATTCCTTTCACAAAGCTTCTCACGGTCGATCATCTCATGAATGTATAAAACCCCGTCGTTTGGATTCACCTCGAACAGTCCGTCCTGAGCTTCAGAAACAATACGACACCGCCGGTTCTTCAATGCGCTCACGTCCAGTCCAAGATCCTTGGCAACATTTCCGACCAAAGCTCCTTTTTTAACCTCCTCTGGAATCGAATATTTTAACTGAGCAAGACTCCGCTCCCCGCAGCAAAACAAGAGCGTAAACAGCAGTATGTGCGACGCAGACATGCTTCCTCTTTCTGGTTCTTTGTTTCAAATGTCAAAATCTTTCCTGAAAATATCATATAAAATGACAAACATTTTCCATCGCGATGTTCTAGTCCCGTATCACAAAATTCGGACGAAGAACCGTCCACTAAAGAACAAGCAAACGGCATCCGAAATGACCTCCGCCTTTGTGTTCGGACTGAAAGCACACCCCTTTCTTGGGAATTCTCTTTTCGTATTTAGGCCTAAATATGTATCTATAGTAACACTGACACCTACTGGACAAAATCAAATTTACATTTAAAATGAAAAAGTAGGAAAAATGCAGAACATTTTGTCACAAATGAAGAACGAAATCTACAACTCTAACACAAAGGAGTAGTGAACTACTTAGTTGATGAATAGTGGCTTTTTAATTTACAATAGAGCAAATTAGGTAACACAGTTAATGCGTTTATTAACTCACAAAACCAATAAAAAACAAGTATTTGCCATTTACTATTAAACTAAAATAATAACTGCAAACAAAGACTTTATACTACAACCAGGCTCAGAAAACTGTAAATATAGCCACTTAAGGATCCCTTAGAGCACATAAGGGGTACATTTTCCAATAATAGTTTATCACAATTTGAAAACATAAAACTCATACATAGATGAGTAGCTTTTGAACTCAGTGTTTGATTTTACAATGGTGAACTAGATATTGTCATATTTAATAGATTTTAATAATTTTTGAAGGTGGAAGATTGTGTCATTCCTATAACGTTTTAGCACCACTATTAGTGAGTCAAGATTTTAAGGAATATTCCATGTTTGTACATTTGTAATGCTTTGAGTTCCTGACATGCAAAACGTTAACATATAACACATTCTTTTAGTTTAAAAAGGATCAAATATGCTAATGTGTAAAGCAAGGAATTGGGGCTTTTATGTTTGCTGCACAAGAACGAGTAAGATTATGTCTTATTAAGATTCAAAAAAGATATCAACCTTTGCAGCTTTTTTTTTTTTTATTTCCGAAGGAACATATGAAACATTTAAAAACTAATGATGGAAAAAATTGCCACATGCACAAAACATTTCAAAACAACACCCCTAAACATTAACCATGCTATATTTTCATTAGTTTGTTAAAACAATGGCATCCGGTTCAAAACTGCCAGTTCAAAGTCATCACAAAATTTAAAGGCATGTTGAGCAATCAGCAACTTTATAAAAACATGGGCGCACCAAAAACAGCAAGACACACAAGGACATCTACACAACTTCCAGATCTAGTGTGCAACACTACACAAATGAAGCAAAAACTTTCAACTGGATTTGACCCTAAGAATGACTAATGACAACATAACTTTGAAGAGAGCAAACAAATACTTTCTAAGTTACTCGTCAAACAGTTTCAGGACCAAGGACAGCGTAAAGTTCAAAGAAAGCACTGTGCTCAGGCGATATGAAGATTGCTTACCTCATCTGATGTTTTTCTCCTGTCAGGAAGCACAAGTGTGTTTGCATGACTTCCTGGAACTATAGTAGATCCAACACTCATTCTGGGGCCAACTAACATGTAGCGTTTGTCTCCAGATCTGTACTGGATGCTGTGACACAGTGTTCCATCATAATTGGGCTCTGGCAGATATTTGGAAGTATAGTCTGTGGACTTGGAGCACTGCATTGCAATCAGCACAATGATGCTGATGAGAAAAAGCAGGGAAACGGAGCCCAAAGTGATGATGAGGTAAAAAGTCACGTGACTGTCTTCATCCTCCGCTGCTGCACTTTGAACATCAGAAGCTGCAAAAGCCTCTTTGGGCTCCACAAGTTTGACAATGACAGTAGCTGTTGCTGAGAGGGAAACGTTGCCATTGTCTTTGACCAGGATGATCAGTTTGTGTTCAGCCTCGTCTGTCTCTGTGAACGAGCGGAGAGTTCGGATCTGTCCTGTATAGCGATCCAAAGCAAAGAGACTGTGGTCAGTCACTTGCTGCAGTGAGAACAGCAGCCAGCCGTTATATCCTATATCAGCGTCATAGGCTCGGACTTTAGTCACCAAGTGTCCTGCGTTCACGTTGCGGGGAATCTCCTCCACCCCTTCAGCAGAACCGTTGGAGCTGACTGGATACAGGATGACTGGAGCATTGTCGTTCTGATCCAGAAAGAACACGTTCACTGTGATGTTGCTGCTCAGAGGCGGACTTCCAGAATCTGTGGCAACAACGTGGAACTGGAACGTTTTCACATTTTCAAAGTCAAAACTTTTCATTCCAATTATTTGTCCAGTCTCTGAATTAACGTTCAGAAATGCGTTTACATTGTTATTATTATCTACTTCTTTTGCTATATGATATGAAATCACTGCATTTTGGTTTAAATCCATGTCTGTCGCGCTAACAGCAAACAGTGGCGTCCCTGCCACGTTATTTTCTGACAAGTAAAAATATAATGGATTGTGAGAAAACTGTGGACTGTTATCGTTAACATCTGATAATACAATGTTGAATGTTTTAAAAGCGGATAATGATGGATCACCACAATCAGTGGCTTTAACTATTATTTCATAACGAGGAACTGTCTCACGATCAAGAACGTGTTTGGTTGTAACAGAATATATGTTTTCCTTATATGATGGCTTTAATTCAAATGGACCGTCTGTTTGAATTTCTGTTATTATTTTTCCATTAAGCCCAGAGTCTTTATCAGTCACACTAAGCAGAGAAATGACTGTACCTGGCTTCGAGTCTTCGGACACCGTGTTTGACAGTGATGTGATCTCTATTTCTGGCGGATTGTCGTTTACATCTTTTACCTTTATAATTACTCTGCACTCTCCGGTCAAAGGAGGAGTTCCTTTATCAAAAGCTTCAACATCCAGTTTGTAAACATCTGTTTCTTCAAAGTCCACAGTTCCTTTGACTCGAATTTCTCCTGTTGTTCTGTCCAACTCAAAAGTCTCATACACGTTTTTTTTCAGTGTCTTTCCAAAACCGTATTCGATTTTTCCATTTGTGCCTTCATCCAAATCAGTCGAATTCATTGTTAATATAACTGTATTAAGTGGGATGTTTTCTTGTATTGTGATTTCATAAGATTCCTGCGTAAAAACTGGTCGGTTGTCGTTACTGTCAAGTACAAAAATTTTGACATTAAGCGTTCCTGTCTTTGCAGGCTTTCCTCCATCCACCGCCTTTACCACGAGAGTGTATTCGTGTTTTTGCTCTCTGTCTAGTGATTTCTTCAGCACCAAAAACGGAATTTTGTCATCATCACTTTGACGGATATCAAGCTCAAAGTGATCATTGGACGTAAACGTGTAGGTACGGATCGAGTTAATTCCCGCGTCGGGGTCTCGAGCAGCGTGCAGCTGGAACCGCTTTCCTGGCAGTGTATGTTCAGCTATATCAAATGTCTGTTCTTTTTCTGGAAAACTGGGGACGTGATCGTTTACATCAGTAATTTCTACCATCACATGATGCATTTCCAACGGGTTTTCCACCAGAACTTTAAGCTCCATTACGCACGCGCCGTTTCCGCGACAGAGCTCCTCTCGGTCGATTTTTTGCTGAACGTAAAGAGCCCCGTTAGCCCGGTTTACCTCAAACAAAGCTGCCTTCGTTCCAGCCATAACGCGAAAACGACGATCACCCAAGGAGTTTATATCAAGCCCAAGATCTTTCGCAACATTCCCGACAACGGTTCCGTCCTCCACCTCCTCCGGAACAGAGTACCGAATCTGCGCAGAAGCCTGTTTTCTCAAAAGCATCTGAAAGGCCACATGAAAAGCAATCCAAAAGCAGCTTCTTGTTCGATATAGTCCAGAAATCTTCATTGTGATCCAGTGATCCTTGTTCACACAGGAGTTAATGATATTCACATGCGATTATTTGTGGAGGAATAAAACAAAAACCGCAAATAAAAAATCCCCGCGTCTCCGTGTTTCGGACTCTGCCACACAGCAAACCTCGTTCTCTTCATTCAGTGAGGAAACAAAAGCCCTGAAAGGGGAGTGTTTCCTCCTGAATTTCCAACGATGTACCAGTGACACCCAGAGGATGAGTTAACAAAACTATATTCACAAAAGAATGACAATTAGACTAAATGTAAAAAAAAAAAAAACATTGATATAAAGTCTCTGAAGTTATGGTGATAACCTGCTTCTCTCTTTAGACAACAACATTTCTTAAACAGTTAAAAAAGTATAAAGTGCAGTAATTACAAGAAAATTGTTATTTTTAGTAGGAACAGATTCAGAAGTTCCTTCTAAAGGGGAATCGTGTTAAAGCAATTAGATCAAAAAATAAATTTCAGTTAAACATAAATGGCAATGTGTACTTTAATAAATGCAATTTAAAATATATGAGCTTCTAAAACACCAAAGTTGCTACATTAACTTTTTTTTCTTGTTATTCATTTTAAACTAAGGTTGTTGAACTAACAATCGAGATTTGTTTGAAAATTAAAGGGAAAATAACTTTGGTTTGTAAAATGTAACAAATAAATGTTTAAAAAACTTTAAAAAAGATGATTGAGTCACGATTGTGTTTAATGCAAAACTAATATTTTTCTCGTTTCTGAAAACACCAACGACGACCTTGTTCATGTTAGCTATGATAAAAACAAAACAAACAACTGCTGTGCTGAAAATATACCTGGATCTTAATGTTTTTGAATCTGTGAGGATTCAATCAAGAACCAATAGCTGAAACCACAATGCAGAACTATTTGACATTTCTTTGCATCAGGTTTGCTCAAGAGCTCTTCCAAAAATGACACAGGACAGTAGGAAATAAAATGTTACTGGATTATCTTACCTCATCTGATGTTTTCCTCCTATCAGGAAGCACAAGTGTGTTTGCATGACTTCCAGGAACTATAGTAGATCCAACACTCATTCTGGGGCCAACTAGCATGTAGCGTTTGTCTCCAGATCTGTACTGGATGCTGTGACACAGTGTTCCATCATAGTTGGGCTCTGGCAGATATTTGGAAGTATAGTCTGTGGACTTGGAGCACTGCATTGCAATCAGCACAATGATGCTGATGAGAAAAAGCAGGGAAACGGAGCCCAAAGTGATGATGAGGTAAAAGGTCACGTGACTGTCTTCCTCCTCCGCTGCTGCACTTTGAACATCAGAAGCTGCAAAAGCCTCTTTGGGCTCCACAAGTTTGACAATGACAGTAGCTGTTGCTGAGAGGGAAACGTTGCCATTGTCTTTGACCAGGATGAGCAGTTTGTGTTCAGCCTCGTCTGTCTCTGTGAACGAGCGGAGAGTTCGGATCTGTCCTGTATAGCGGTCCAAAGCAAAGAGACTGTGGTCAGTCACTTGCTGCAGTGAGAACAGCAGCCAGCCGTTATATCCTATATCAGCGTCATAGGCTCGGACTTTAGTCACCAAGTGTCCTGCGTTCACGTTGCGGGGAATCTCCTCCACCCCTTCAGCAGAACCGTTGGAGCTGACTGGATACAGGATGACTGGAGCATTGTCATTCTGATCCAGAATGAACACGTTCACTGTGACGTTGCTGCTCAGAGGCGGACTTCCAGAATCTGTGGCAACAACGTGGAACTGGAACGTTTTCACATTTTCAAAGTCAAAACTTTTCAAAGCAGAAATGTCACCACTTTCTGAATTAATATTGAGAAATGACGTGATGTGATTTTGACTACTTTCTCTCAAAATATGATATGAAATAATCGCATTTTCATTAATATCTTTGTCCGTCGCGCTCACGCAGAACATGGATTTTCCTGCAATATTATTTTCTGAAAGATAAAAGAATAATGGATCGTGGGAGAACTGAGGAATGTTATCATTAACATCTTTTAAGCTGATCCTCAGGGTCGCAGAAGCTGACAGTGAAGGTTCCCCGCAATCTGAGGCTTTTATTGTTATTTCATAGTCTGACACTTCTTCTCGATCTAAGAATGTCTTTGACACAATTGAATATGTGTTTTCTTTGTAAGATGGCTTCAATTCAAATGGCACATCTGAGGTTATAATCACAATGATTTTTCCATTCTGTCCTGCGTCTTTATCTCGTACGCTGATGAGAGAAATCATCGTGCCAGGTTTGGAGTCCTCAGACACAACATTGGATAATGATGTAATATCTATTCCTGGAGGATTGTCATTCAAATCTTTTATTTTTATTATGACTCTACACTCACCAGTTAACGGGGGTGTTCCTTTATCCGTGGCTTCAATATCGAGTTTGTACACGTCGTTTTCCTCGTAGTCCACTGCGCTCTTCACTCGTATGTCTCCGGTTAATTTGTCCAACTCAAAAACGTTGTGGACTATTTTCTTTAGCGTTTTTCTCAGGCCAAATTCTATTTCACCATTTGAACCCTCATCTAAATCGGTGGCAGTTACTTTCAAAATTAAAGAGCCGACTGGCACGTTTTCCTCAATTTCGATTTCATAAACTTCCTGACTGAAGACGGGACGGTTATCATTGCTGTCAAGAACAATAACCGACACGTTTAAAACTCCTGTTCGGGGAGGTTTCCCTCCATCAAGTGCTGTGACCAATAAGGTGTGTAGGTTTTTTTGTTCTCTGTCTAACGACTTTTTCAGCACCAGAAATGGCACTTTGTCATCATCATTTTGGCGAATATCAATGTCAAAATAATCATTTGGGGTTATAGTGTAAGTGCGAATAGAGTTGATTCCCGCATCGGGATCACGAGCAGCGTGCAGCTGGACTCGCCTCCCCGGTAAAAATGCCTGCTCAAATATCTCCAGTCTCTGCTCTTCTTCGGGAAACCGCGGAGAATGATCATTAATGTCAACAATTTCCACAACCACATAATGAATTTCCAAAGGGTTTTCCACTATGACTTTAAGCTCTATTAGGCATGCACTACTTCCCTGACAAAGAGCCTCCCTGTCAATTTTTTTCAGAACATACAGATCCCCCCGTTCCTGGTTCACGTCGAAAGCGGGTGTCCCATGTTCCGAGACAACACGGAACCGTCGGTCG
Source organism: Oryzias celebensis (assembly GCA_014656515.1). Taxonomy (NCBI): domain Eukaryota; kingdom Metazoa; phylum Chordata; class Actinopteri; order Beloniformes; family Adrianichthyidae; genus Oryzias; species Oryzias celebensis. The sequence goes on from BNCR01000010.1 coordinate 7,138,675, forward strand.
GCCAAAGTCGAAATATCAAGACCCAGATCTTTGGCAACATTTCCAACAGCGGTTCCATCTATCCCCTCCTCTGCGACCGAGTATCTGGTTTCAGCCAGAGCCTCTTTCCAGAAAAAAAGCAACAAAGCAAGGTAGAAGCAGCTCCTTCGGTCTCCTTGTATCGGAGTCTCCATGGCTAACCAGTGACAGGCACTCATTAATTTCCACGATAGGTCATCAAGTAAAAAAAAGCCCTTTACTTTTCCAAATCGTCTGAATAGGTGGGAACGTGAGCTAGATACTGTCTGCATTCGTCGATGCCCGACAAACAAAAGGTTGTGAGAGGATGGACGAGGAGCTCTGATTTGTCAGTCTACTACTGACACCGTGAGGCCAACTGCAGATCTCGGTTTTTATAAAGATCAGTTTCATTATTTCATAAGAACACAACAATGCAATCATGAGATGGGTTTCATTATAATAATTAGAATGTGCATCATTCAGTTGACAAATAAAAGGGTGAAAAATCAAACAATCAAATTAATGTAAAAAGTAAAACTTAAAACTTAAAACTGTTGGCCCATTTTACTGAATGTGTTCACACTGCTCATTCTGTAACATAATTAGTTAAAAATATTTTTTTTCATTATTTATTAATTTACATTGTTTATTTCTGCATGTATTGATTTATTTACTTATCATAGTTAGACATTTCTGTCATTTAAAAACGTAAAACACTTATGGCTATGATATATGTATGTGTTTGTTTCAGGGAATATTAAATATTATATGTTAATTGGACTTTAAAGGTCCAGATTTGAACAAAATTATTTTAGATATTTTCACAACAGGCTGCGAGTCAAATACTGCATCTGAGAGAGTGCAAAACACGACCCTTTTCAGAACCTTGGATAGTGACAAAAGAACTTGCATCTTAAGAAAAAAAAAACGTGCTTACCCCGTCTGATGTTTTCCGCCTGTCAGGAAGCACAAGTGTGTTTGCATGACTTCCAGGAACTATAGTAGATCCAACACTCATTCTGGGGCCAACTAACATGTAGCGTTTGTCTCCAGATCTGTACTGGATGCTGTGACACAGAGTTCCATCATAATTGGGCTCTGGCAGATATTTGGAAGTATAGTCTGTGGACTTGGAGCACTGCATTGCAATCAGCACAATGATGCTGATGAGAAAAAGCAGGGAAACGGAGCCCAAAGTGATGATGAGGTAAAAAGTCACGTGACTGTCTTCATCCTCTGCCACTGCACCTTGAACATCAGAAGCTGCAAAAGCCTCTTTGGGTTCCACAAGTTTGACAATGACAGTAGCTGTTGCTGAGAGGGAAACGTTGCCATTGTCTTTGACCAGGATGAGCAGTTTGTGTTCAGCCTCGTCTGTCTCTGTGAACGAGCGGAGAGTTCGGATCTGTCCTGTATAGCGGTCCAAAGCAAACAGACTGTGGTCAGTCACTTGCTGCAGTGAGAACAGCAGCCAGCCGTTATATCCTATATCAGCGTCATAGGCTCGGACTTTAGTCACCAAGTGTCCTGCGTTCACATTGCGGGGAATCTCCTCCACCCCTTCAGCAGAACCGTTGGAGCTGACTGGATACAGGATGACTGGAGCATTGTCGTTCTGATCCAGAATGAACACGTTCACTGTGACGTTGCTGCTCAGAGGTGGACTTCCAGAATCTGTGGCAACAACATGGAACTGGAACGTTTTTACGCTTTCAAAGTCGAAGCTTTTCAGAGCAGAAATTTCTCCTGTTTCTGAGTTAATATTCAGGAAAGCAGCACTTGTCATTTGCATATATATATCCTCTCGTACTATGTAATAAGTTACAACCGCATTTTCATTTAAATCTTTATCTAAAGCAGAAACAGTACATATTGCGTTTCCTGGTGTGTTATTCTCTGTCAAGTAAAGTTCAATCGGATTCTGTGGGAAGTCTGGTTTATTGTCGTTCACATCTGCAACATCGATGCTTAGAGTTTTGAATGTGGACAAACTCGGTTGACCACAGTCTGTAGCTGCTATCAGGATGTCATAATGTGATATTGACTCTCGATCTAAAGGTTTTTTCACAACTAAAGAGTACATATTTTCTTGAAAGGATGGCTTTAAATCGAATGGTACACCGTCTTGAAGACCACAAATTACTTTACCATTTAAACCTGAGTCTCGGTCAGTCACACTGATCAAAGAAACCACAGTGCCTGGTTTTGAATCCTCTGACACCGATTTAGAGAGCGATGTCACTTCTATTTCCGGCAGGTTGTCATTCTGGTCCGACACTCTGATGATCACCCTGCAGTCAGCATTCATTGGAGGCTGTCCTCTGTCAGACGCATGAACGTCCAATTTGTAAACATCAGCTTTTTCAAAGTCGATTTCTCCTTTTACACGAATCTCTCCACTGTCTTTATTAATGCTAAATATTTCATATATTTGAGGATCAAGTTCGCCGCCAAAGCTGTATTCAACCTCAGCATTTACACCTTCATCCAGATCAGATGCATTAACTGTGATCACACTGCTACCTACCTTTATATTTTCATTTAAAATTGCGGAGTATATTTCTTGCGTAAAAATAGGACTGTTGTCGTTCGTATCTAGTACAGTTACTGTAACATTCAGAATTCCGGATTTTGGAGGATTTCCTCCATCAACTGCTGTCAGGATCAGTTTGTGTTCCGCGTATTTCTCTCTGTCGAGAGGTTTTTGCAACACCAGAAATGGTATTTTGTCCTCTTCTCCTCGAACTTTAACACTGAAATGTTCGTTTTCATTCAGTTTGTAAATGCGCACTGTGTTAAGAGCGACATCTGGATCGCGCGCAGTTGGCATTTGGAAGCGTTTGCCTACAGGGGTCGACTCAGAAATCTCGAGTGTTTTTTCACCGTCTTGAAAACTTGGTGAATTATCATTTACATCGACAATTTCAACAGTAACATAATGAATTTCCATCGGTTTTTCTGCTACTATTTTCAGATTTATCAGACATGGAGAAATGCTCTCGCAGATCTCCTCTCTGTCGATGTTTTTACGCACATAAAGGACTCCATTGTTCTCATGCACTTCAAACTGAGCGTCGTCATTACCCGAAACAACACGGGCATGACGGTCTTTCAAGGAACTGATTTCCAGTCCAAGATCCCTGGCCACATTTCCCACAACAGAGCCAAGTTTAACTTCCTCTGGAACAGAATATTTGATCTGAGCTGAGGATTGTTCCGCGCAAGCGAGCAGCACAGAAAACCCGAAGTAGACCCACCGGTGCAGATTTCCTCCCCTTTGTCCGTCCGCTCCCATTGTTTACAGTAAAATATGTGAAAATAAATCCATTCACAGATCTTTAGAAAAAAAAGGACCCTTTATATCACAAAGCATATAATCTGAAAAAAATACGCCTTTTTCGCTGGACAGAAATTCCGCAGTCAAAGACAAAATCTCGTTTTTTTCCCTCGATGTGAAATCACAGTAAGGGGCAGGGCCACCGTTAACACAACGGCTTAGGCTGATGTGATACTGACACCTCGTGGAATATACACATCATAATCTCCTTTATGATGAAAACTCAACAGAAACAATATTTTGATATTGTTTTTGGTGGATTCAAAGACATCCCATATTTTCTGAACTGTCTGTATGATGTAGATTACAAGAACACATACATAAATTAAACTACATTGACATGTTTACCTAAAAAATATCTAAGAAAAAAAATGCGCATACACATCAACATGTGTAATTAAACATGTTATTGTGAATTACTGCACATATACTTTATTTTGACGACTGTGGTTGAATTGTCCTCGTCAACATATATAAAAAAACAAAATGTACAAAAAACACTTAGAATAAATGATATAGACCAACCATTCATACAAAAACAATAAAATGAAAAATATAATGCGCACATCATTTCCCTTGAAAATGTATTTAAAAAAGCACCATAGTACCCAACTACAATCTTATTCAGCACCATGGAGAGTGAAACAATCGGGAAACTGCACGAAAGGTTCGAAATAGCGATAAAAGTGAAGTTATATAATATTAGTTGAAACTGTATTTTTAGGACAAGACATGGAATGTTTATGACATTGCATTTTCTTTAATCTTGTGATTCGTACTGTGAATTTGAAGTTGTATACATTTGACTTCATTTTTTTCCGCAGTAACACTAAATGCGAAAGTGGTCTTCTTACCTCATCTGAAGTTTTCCTCCTGTCAGGAAGCACAAGTGTGTTTGCATGACTTCCAGGAACTATAGTAGATCCAACACTCATTCTGGGGCCAACTAACATGTAGCGTTTGTCTCCAGATCTGTACTGGATGCTGTGACACAGTGTTCCATCATAGTTGGGCTCTGGCAGATATTTGGAAGTATAGTCTGTGGACTTGGAACACTGCATTGCAATCAGCACAATTATACTGATGAGAAAAAGCAGAGAAACGGAGCCCAAAGTGATGATGAGGTAAAAAGTCACGTGACTGTCTTCATCCTCTGCTGCTGCACTTTGAACATCAGAAGCTGCAAAAGCCTCTTTGGGCTCCACAAGTTTGACAATGACAGTAGCTGTTGCTGAGAGGGAAACGTTGCCATTGTCTTTGACCAGGATGAGCAGTTTGTGTTCAGCCTCGTCTGTCTCTGTGAACGAGCGGAGAGTTCGGATCTGTCCTGTATAGCGGTCCAAAGCAAACAGACTGTGGTCAGTCACTTGCTGCAGTGAGAACAGCAGCCAGCCGTTATATCCTATATCAGCGTCATAGGCTCGGACTTTAGTCACCAAGTGTCCTGCATTCACATTGCGGGGAATCTCCTCCACCCCTTCAGCAGAACCGTTGGAGCTGACTGGATACAGGATGACAGGAGCATTGTCGTTCTGATCCATAATGAACACGTTCACTGTTACGTTGCTGCTCAGGGGTGGACTTCCAGAATCTGTGGCCACAACGTGGAACTGGAACGTTTTTACGCTTTCAAAGTCGAAGCTTTTGAGAGCAGAAATTTCTCCTGTTTCTGAATTGATGCTTAAAAATGAAGACAGCTTGTTATCACTGTTCATTTCTCTTAGAATTCCATATGAAACAAACGCATTTTCTCCATCGTCTCTGTCAAAGGCTTTCACTGAAAAAACAGAAGCCCCAGGAATGTTGTTCTCAGTTACGTAAAAAGTAAATGGACCCATTGGAAACTCAGGAAAGTTATCATTTACATCAGAAACAACAACGTTGATGGTTTTTTCAACAGTAAACGAAGGGTCTCCTGAGTCATTTGCAACAATAGTGACGTCATAATAAGGTGTAATTTCCCTGTCTAACTGCGACATGCTCACAACAGCAAACATGTTTTCCTTCAAAGATGGAGACAATGTAAAAGGAACATCTTGTTTAATTGTACAAATCACGTTTCCATTAATTCCTGAGTCTGAATCACGGACACTGATTAGCGCCACTGTAGTTCCAATTTTTGAATCCTCTTTGATTGAGTTGGAGAGTGACGTCACCTCAATCTCAGGAGGATTGTCATTCACATCAATGACGCTTATTTTAACACTTTTGTCACTAGTTAGAGGAACTTGTCCTTTATCTGAAGCCTGAACATCAATGTCATAAATTTTACTTTTCTCAAAATCAATCTGACCTTTAACTATAATTTCACCAGTTTTTTCATTTAGACTGAACAGTTCTGTCATTGTTTGATCAACTTCATTACCAAAGGAATAAACAATGTCTCCGTTTGCTCCTTTGTCTAAATCTGTTGCATTGACCTGAATCACGACAGTTCCAATAGGAATATTTTCCTGAATTGAAGCGGAATATGTTTCTTTTGTAAACACTGGGGAGTTGTCATTAACATCAAGTACATCCACAATTATGTCTATGGTTCCAGATTTCGCAGGTTTGCCTCCATCAACGGCTGTTAGACGCAGTTTATGTTTCTCTGTATTTTCTCTGTCTAACTGCTTCTGCAGGACTAAAAACGGCACTTTTCTGTCCCCTCCTCTATCTTTGACTTCTAATCTGAAATGTTCATTCTGGCTGAGTTTATATTGCTGAATGGAGAACTGACCCACATCAGGGTCACGCGCAGCCTGTAGCTGAAACCTCGCCCCTGGAAGAGCCGACTCTGATATTTCAAGTCCTTTTTCTCTTTCCGTAAAAACAGGAGCGTGATCATTAATATCAAGAATTTCAACTTCCACGTAATGAATCTCCAGCGGGTTTTCTAACATAACCTTTAAGTTGATCAAACACGGAGAGCTCTTTTGACAAACCTCCTCTCTGTCTATTTTCTTTTTCAGATTCAGATTACCATCGCTTTGATTCACTTCAAACAGCGGGTCGGATGAATCTGCAACGATGCGATATCCTCTGAGCTTCAGTGCATTCTTGTCAAGTCCCAAATCCTTCGCTATATTTCCAACCAAAGTTCCACCTTGAACCTCTTCAGAAACAGAATATCTGATTTGCGCAAAAGCTCCGCTCCAGAAAACGTTCAGAATAACAAAGACAAAGCAACACCGTCGCTGCTGCCGCGCGTTGCGTCCTCTTTGTTCCATGGCGCTGCGCTGATTCACAACAGTCCGACAAAAACATCCAATAATCCTGTCCACAATTTCAAGTTCTGCACCTAATATTTATATCAATATATTTGATAAAGGTAATCCCGCATTCGCTTCTAATTTCTCGGTCTTCCTTTATGAGACTAAGACAGCAGCTCCACCGTCCACTGCTTGTGACGTAGAGACATTTAGCGCATTTCTTGAAGTTCAGTGACACCAAGCGTTTGATTTTATTGTTCACACTAAATAATGTCTTTTTTTTTATTATGCTTAAATGAGTCCTTCCCAAATTAATTTAGTGAAATCGTTATTTACAACAGTTTCTTCTTTATGTGTTTAGGATTTAATGGTCATTTAAATCGGATTGCATTTAATAGCTGTAACATGTTTCTTTTTCACATTAGAGTTAGAATTTAAGATGACAAATCAAATTATCCATGTGCCAAACTTCCTAGAATATCTTTAGTCTATTCCAGCCATTCTTGTGAGGGGCGGGAACACCCTGGATGTCTCATTAGTCAATTGCAGTGCAACACAGATAAGTGTATACCCATTCTCACATTCACATCTGCCAGACACGTCATGGTTCACTGCATATTATTATGCAATTATATTTTTATATATATATATATATATATATATATATATATATTTTTTTTTTCTAAATACTCAATGCAAGTGTTGGTCATCATAATTTTCAAGTCTTTAACCATTAGAGTACATATTTAATGTTATTGAACAAAACTATTTAACAGTACTTTTTCAAAAATATAAACTTTAAAAAGCAGTGTTCCACATTATTTTACACAACAGTTTCAATATATTTTAAATATTCTAAAGAACTGAAAATGGTCAGTTGGTGAATTTGCTGCATTGGGAGGTAACATTTATTAAAATCAAAAGCTAATCAAATCAAAAACCTCTTAAGTGGTGAAATTATGCTTTAACAGAGGGCCCCTTATTTTGTAATAGCTTCACTATTGAACTTGTGAGTTTTTGGAGAGTTTCTGCTAGAATTTATTTGCAGAATGTTAAAACGGCCTCCCAGAGCTGCTGCTTGGATGCGACCTGACCCCCACCCGCGTTGATATTTTGCTTGAGGATGCTCTAGAGCCGGGGTGTCCAAATCCAGCCCTTGGGGGCCAGTGTCCTAAATATTTTCCAACCAACATGCCACTGAAGCTCCTTGGCTAAACACACCTGATCCAGGTAATCAACAGCAGAAAAAGAAGGATTTCTGGAAAACCAGCAGGAGGTTGGTCCTGGATTTGGAGACCCCTGCTCTAAAGGTTCTCAATAGGGTTGAGATCAGGGGAGGATGGGTGGTCACACCATCAGTTTATCTCATTTTAATGCCCACAGCAGCCAGTGATGCTGAGATATTCCTCGCAGCATCAGATGATGCATTATCATCTGTGAAGATGGTTTTGTTATGGAAAGCATGGTTCTTACACCACATATTTTTACAGGTCATTTTCCTACCTTCAGTGACCCAAAAGGGGCTCTCTCCTCATTATTATGGCCTTGTTGGGACATGATGGCCATCCACCAACCCCCTCACGCCATCTATCTGGATCATCAAGGCTTGTATGGCCTTCATCAGTGAACAAGATATTTGGAACAAGACTTATATAGTCTTTGTGGCTGGGCCCTGCATGCAGCCTTTTCTGCTTGTGAGTGTTGTTTAGGAGTGTCCAGAGAAGGTTTATGTATAACTGTGAGCCTATCCAACGCCATGATGTTTGTGGGAGTCCAGATATACTAGCAGTTTCAAATGTGAGCTTCTGAGATTGATTTTAGTGATCCAAAGAGCCCAGAAACCAATCCCCCACGAGTTTAATGAAAAACAAATAGTTTTATCTTAATAAAATTTCCATAATAATCTAGAATGCACTGGAGACTGTGTGGAAAATGACTGGACTGGGGGAAGTTGGCTGGGATGCCCGTAGAGGACCCGCACAATTCCGAGGAAACACAATGTTTGTAAGACAAATAAATATGAAATTTCACACTACCTGAAAGTGAATGTAACAATAACGTTTAGCATTTAGGACAAACAACGTCATGAGGGAGTATTTCTTTAACCGGTAAGCTACTGAACAAGGGATAAAGTTGTAAACAGTTTTGCCACTGAAGGAAAGAAAACTCAGCGTAATCACTTTCAGTACCAAGGACAGCAACAATCTGTTGTTTAACAAAAAAACATTCTAAAAAAACTCATTCAAAGCAGTAATGTCCATTTTCCCTCGCAGCAATCCACAAAATGTCTTCATTAATTTAGGAAGTTACTTATTTAAACCACAAATATATTAGCTCAAACCTATTTGAGAAAACAACAATCAAGTGAATCAAACTTCATTAAACTAAACAAAATCATGTTTTCAAGGCCGTTGTTTAAATTTGAATCTCAAAATGTACAGTTTTTTATGAAAGTAAAAAGAAATTACTATCTTCACTACTTTTGTTTTAAATATGACATAAGTAAAATAAAAATCAACAAGAGATTAAAAAAAGCTTGAAGACTAAAAATGTGAGTCATACCTCTTCTGAAGTTTTCCTTCTATCAGGAAGCACAAGTGTGTTTGCATGACTTCCAGGTACTATAGTTGATCCAACACTCATTCTGGGGCCAACTAACATGTAGCGTTTGTCTCCAGATCTGTATTGGATGCTGTGACACAGTGTTCCATCATAATTGGGCTCTGGCAGATATTTGGAAGTATAGTCTGTGGACTTGGAGCACTGCATTGCAATCAGCACAATGATACTGATGAGAAAAAGCAGGGAAACAGAACCCAAAGTGACGATGAGGTAAAAAGTCACGTGACTGTCTTCATCCTCTGCTGCTGCACTTTGAACATCAGAAGCTGCAAAAGCCTCTTTGGGCTCCACAAGTTTGACAATGACAGTAGCTGTTGCTGAGAGGGAAACGTTGCCATTGTCTTTGACCAGGATGAGCAGTTTGTGTTCAGCCTCGTCTGTCTCTGTGAACGAGCGGAGAGTTCGGATCTGTCCTGTATAGCGGTCCAAAGCAAACAGACTGTGGTCAGTCACTTGCTGCAGTGAGAACAGCAGCCAGCCGTTATATCCTATATCAGCGTCATAGGCTCGGACTTTAGTCACCAAGTGTCCTGCGTTCACGTTGCGGGGAATCTCCTCCACCCCTTCAGCAGAACCGTTGGAGCTGACTGGATACAGGATGACAGGAGCATTGTCGTTCTGATCCAGAATGAACACGTTCACTGTTACGTTGCTGCTCAGAGGTGGACTTCCAGAATCTGTGGCAACAACGTGGAACTGGAACGTTTTGATATTTTCAAAGTCGAAACTTTTCAGAGCAGAAATTTCTCCTGTTTCTGAGTTAATATTCAGGAAAGACGTCACGTCAGCCTGTTGTCCCTCACTTCTTCCAACGTGATATGTGATCGCTGCATTTTCACTAAGATCGTTATCATCTGCCTTTACAGAAAATATTGAATTGCCAGGATGGTTATTTTCCTTCAAATAAAATTCAAGTGGATTTTGACTGAAAATTGGTGTGTTATCATTTACATCTGACACTTGAATTCTCAAAGTTTTTATTACTGAAAGTTGAGGCTTGCCGCAGTCTGATGCTATAATTGTGATATCATAATATGACACATTTTCTCGGTCTAAACGCCCCTTTGTGACCAGGGAGTACATGTTTTCTTCAATAGAAGGTGTCAAATCGAACGGAACTTCCTCAGCAATCCTGCACATAACTTTCCCATTAATTCCAGAATCTCTGTCTTTGACTGTAATGAGTGAGATAACGGTACCCGGTTTGGAGTCTTCTGGAATTGAGTTAGACAGAGATGTTATCTCAACTTCTGGTTTGTTGTCGTTTAAATCTTGAATTTTTATCACAACTCTGCTTTCACCTGTCCAGGGCGGCTGACCTTTATCTGAAGCCTGCACATCTAATCTGTAAAGCTCCGCTTCCTCAAAGTCCACCTTCCCTTTGACGCGGATTTCACCCGTAACCCCGTCTAATTCAAATAGTTCATGCGTTTTTTTCCTCTGAGTTTTACCAAATGTGTATTCGATGTCCCCGTTCGAGCCTTCATCTAAATCTGTTGCGTTTAATTTGATAACAAGAGTTCCCAAAGCAGCGTTTTCATTCAATGAAACAGTATATACATCCTTGCTGAACGCAGGTCGGTTGTCATTTGCATCCAAAACAACAATAGTCAAATTAAGGATTCCAGATTTTGATGGGTTTCCGCCATCAAGAGCAGTCAATATTAAATCATGACGGTTCCGTTTTTCCCTGTCTAATGGATTTTTAAGCACTAAAAATGGTATTTTATCCTCTTCTGTATCCCTTACTTCAACATTAAAATAACCACTCTGACCTAATTTGTATTCTCGAACAGAATTTGCGCCGAAATCGGGGTCCCTGGCTGCATGAATTTGAAAGCGAGTCCCCGGAGGAGTGTTCTCCGCAATCTCCAGCCGCTGCTCGCTCTCGGTAAAGGCGGGGGGGTGATCATTGACATCGGTGATTTCGACTCCAACATAATGAATTTCAAGCGGGTTTTCAACGACAATCTTCAGGTTTATCAAACAAGCCTTTCCGCCATCACAGAGTTCTTCGCGGTCAATGTTTTGCACCACGGATAACGCACCGTTGCGCTGGTTTAACTGGAACAGCTCGTAATTCGGCCCCGAAACGATTCGAAACTGTCTTTTTGTTAACGTGGCAATATCGATCCCCAAATCCTTTGCAACGTTTCCCACAGAGAATCCCACCTGAACATGTTCTGGAACGGAATATCTTAAGTGGGCAAAAATTTGTTCGTTGTATTCCAGCAATAAAATCCAAACGAGCCACCTGCGAGTCACTCGGCGCCTTTGTCCTTTTCCTTCCATTGTGAAGCAAAAGAATCCCGACTTTGTTTGCTGTAGAAGCAACGTTCGCGCTGTTCATTAATCCACCGATGTCAGAATGGTTTTGGATTCTCAATTTGAGGCGCGTCCATGCGTAAAGATGATCAGCAATTTGTCTTTCGTGAAATGAAATCAGTGGAGTGTATTCCAGAACCCCCTTCAATGGATTATACACTGAGGAAATGGGGAGGGCCTATACAAATAAAGGCTGCACAATCATTGTCTAGACCACACTGACACCAAGTGGAAAAGAAGAAATTTAAAGAATGGTTGTTCTTGTTTTGGATTTTTAGGAGTCACTTTGCAAACCAGTTGTTCCTCCTCTCATCACAAATCCATACTTCTACTGTGACTGTAATTTGTTTCAGAAGGTGACTAACAACATTACACATTGTAATCCAAACATGTAATTTTTACTCAGACACATTGTAAAATGTTCAGATTTTAAACATGTTTAACGCAGTATAAATGTTAAAAAGCACATTTCCACACAACTGAGAATGTTGTATTCCTCTTTAAGTTTATGATGCAGTGTCTTCACTTTAACACAAAGGGTTAAAGATATTATGAAAACATCAGAAAAAAATGCTGAACAGCATATAAGTAGCACTGTGTATTTGGCTTGTCTTTTTTATGCCAAACAACACTAGCAGCTCTTCTATAGGACAAACAAGCCAGATGATTACAAATCTGTAACTATAAAGTTTAAACGTCAAGCCTTTGTTCCAAAAGAAAAAAAAAGATCCACCAATAAATGTTAGTTTTGTTACAAACTAACATTTAATTTGACACAAACACCCATACCATTAACCACATACTTGAACAATGCAATATTAAAACTTGATCTGCTCCTAATAACATCTTCTCCCCATGATGTGGTCACACTGACTGAACAAACAAACGATGACAGTCACAGTTATACTTCACCACCTTTCTGGAAACCAATCCATAAATGGAGAGCAGGAGTCAAACACAAAAGCAAAAATGATCAAATAAATAATGTCTGTTTAATTGTTTTTTTAGTATTTGAAACAGCAAATAAAAGCAAAAGATGAACTACTGAAGAAAAGGGATCAAGCTTAGCACAGGTATGCTAAATAAATTGTTTTATTTATGCTATCAATCAATCAAAAAAAAAAAAGATCACACTTTTGGGTTGTGATTATTCAAGATGAATCAATGTTTTGCTAATTTTTGCTAATTATGCAGCTTGTGAATAAGAAAAGGTCAGAGAAAAAAAGGCTTCTCTTCATGTTTTGTCTGAAATGTTTAAATTTATAAAGTGTAAAACTCAGAGGTTTAATTTGAGGGCACAAAACACATCAACAGTAAGAAAAGCAGAACTGTCAACACTTTTATGACTGCAGTGTTACTCCAAGAAAACAAAGATGCTGACATACAGGAAACAAACAGTGTGCTGCTGTACTGTTAATGCTCCAGGTGAATACTCCATTTAAATTGACTGCTGGGTGTTCCGTAACAAAGTCCTGGTCACAATGTTCTATTTGTGCAGGCTACTTCAAAGCAAACTTTTTGTTTTATGATCTGGACAAAAACAGGCAGTAAGAGCTGAACTTTCTCTCTTAACCGATGCTTAATGTATCATTTATTAAAAATGAAATGTGTACGTGTGTAAGCAAAAAATTTAAAAATGACTCTCACACGTTGAATTTCTGAAGGTACACGTAAGCTCAAAGACACTGTTTTCAACAAATTCTTCTTCAGGACCAAGGACAGCGACAAGAAAAATTGCCTTAAAAAGAAAATTCCTTACCTCATCTGATGTTTTCCTCCTGTCGGGAAGCACAAGTGTGTTTGCATGACTTCCAGGAACTATAGTAGATCCAACACTCATTCTGGGGCCAACTAACATGTAGCGTTTGTCTCCAGATCTGTACTGGATGCTGTGACACAGTGTTCCATCATAATTGGGCTCTGGCAGATATTTGGAAGTATAGTCTGTGGACTTGGAGCACTGCATTGCAATCAGCACAATGATACTGATGAGAAAAAGCAGGGAAACGGAGCCCAAAGTGATGATGAGGTAAAAAGTCACGTGACTGTCTTCATCCTCTGCCACTGCACTTTGAACATCAGAAGCTGCAAAAGCCTCTTTGGGTTCCACAAGTTTGACAATGACAGTAGCTGTTGCTGAGAGGGAAACGTTGCCATTGTCTTTGACCAGGATGAGCAGTTTGTGTTCAGCCTCGTCTGTCTCTGTGAACGAGCGGAGAGTTCGGATCTGTCCTGTATAGCGGTCCAAAGCAAACAGACTGTGGTCAGTCACTTGCTGTAGTGAGAACAGCAGCCAGCCGTTATATCCTATGTCAGCGTCATAGGCTCGGACTTTAGTCACCAAGTGTCCTGCGTTCACGTTGCGGGGAATCTCCTCCACCCCTTCAGCAGAACCGTTGGAGCTGACTGGATACAGGATGACTGGAGCATTGTCGTTCTGATCCAGAATGAACACGTTCACTGTGACGTTGCTGCTCAGAGGTGGACTTCCAGAATCTGTGGCAACAACGTGGAACTGGAACGTTTTCATACTTTCAAAGTCGAAGCTTTTTAGAGCTGAAATCGTGCCATTAAATTCATTGATGTTTAAAAATGACGTCACGGTCGAACCCGAACTTTTGCGATCAAGTGAATAAGTGATTTCCGCATTTTCAGCTCTGTCTTTGTCACTTGCACTCACTGAAAAAATTGACATCCCAGCTTTGTTATTTTCCTTCACATAAAAAGTATATGGGCTTTGGGAGAAAACAGGACTGTTATCGTTCACATCTTTCACATCTACTTTAATCACTTTTGTAGATGACAGAGCTGGATGTCCTAAATCTTGGGCTGTTATTGTAATGCTATAAACATCCGATGTCTCCTTATCCAGATAATCCTTAGTTATCAGTGCGTAAGACTGTCCGTCAGGGGATGGCTTCAGCTCAAATGGCAGATCACCTGTCACGCTGCATAGCACCTGTCCATTAACGCCTGAGTCACGATCGGTCACCCCCATCAAGGCGACCACCGTGCCGGGAGGAGCGTCCTCTGCTATCTGACTCGACAGGGAGGTGATGTCTATGTCCGGGTGATTGTCATTAACGTCCTCCACTCTTATAATCACCTTGCAGTTTGAAGAAAGGGAAACAGTCCCTTTGTCCGCAGCCATTACGTTTATCTCGTACACCTGCTTTTCCTCGTAATCGAGGCTTCCGTTCACAGTTAGTTTTCCAGTTTTACTGTCCAAAACAAACGGATCGGACACGAATCCTCTGAATTTACTTCTCAAAGAATATTCAATTTCACTGTTCACGCCCTCATCCGAGTCAGAGGCGTTTACTGTCAGCAAATATGTCCCCGCGGGTGCGTTTTCTTTTACTGTTACTGTGTATTTTTGTTTGTCGCACACGGGTGGGTTGTCATTAATATCTGATATAAGAACAGTAATATTAAGAATACCTGATTTGGGCGGTTTTCCCCCATCTATGACTGTGATTTGTAATGAATGCCGAGCCGTGTGCTCTCTATCCAAGGGTCGCTGCAAAACAAGGAAGGGGACTTTCCCCTCTTCCCCAAAATCTTCCGTTTCAAGCGCAAAATATTGATTATGGTTTATTTTATATGAATTGATAGAGTTCGGCCCAACATCCAGATCGTGTGCTCCCTCCATTTGAAAACGAGAGCCTACAGCAGCCGACTCCAGCACCTCCAGTGTGTGATTTCCTTCAGGAAATGTCGGTGAATTGTCGTTTACATCCACGATCTCGACAATTATCTGATGCATTTCCAGAGGATTTGAAACCACTGCTTTCAGATTTGTGATGCAGAGAGCGGCGTTTGTGCACAGCCCCTCTCGGTCTACTCTCTGTTTCACGCGCAAAACTCCATCCGTCGGGTTTACCTGAAACAGATCCTGCTTTGTTCCCGATACAACACGGAGATTTCTATCCGTCAACCCTTTCAAATCCAAACCAAGGTCTTTGGCCACGTTTCCAACACTTGATCCTGGTTTTAATTCCTCTTGGATGGAATATCGTAGTTGAGCTGAAATCTCGTCAAATCTAGTCAGTATTAGCAGTGCCAAACAAAGAGAAAAGCGCGCATCCCTCCATTGTTTTTTGACATCCATTGTTTGGCAAAAAAGATTTTTAGAAATATGCGCATAAATCCTTACAACTTGTTTGGATTTTTCCTCTCCTTGGATCAAACAACATTTATTGATAGACATAAATTAAAACGGCGAATGATAAAACACTCCTCAGTCTGTTACTTCAGCCCTCTCAGGCTTTTTTTGTTACTGTGAATAGATTAGATGGTCTCTTACGCAGATCGCGGCATTGACAGTGTAACAGCGCCACCTACTGTTGACATTGTTGAGAAAGAACACCGAGTTTTCTTTCAATGAAAACAAATAACATCACGGTTTAATCTCTCAGTGCACTTATCCAGAAGAGGCTTTTAAAAGTTTTTTTTGGACAGAAAAAGTATTTTAAAGACAGTTAACAAACGACTGAAATTGTCTTATTTTACTTGTGTTCGTTCTGTCTGCTTTTTTCCCTTATGGAAGTGTCACTTTAAGCCATTGTGCTGCTGTGCACACTCCCATTGACTCAATTTCTTAGAAGTAGTAGCAGCGACACCTTGTGGATCTAATCTGCAAATGTCTAGACTTGTTAGTTGTTTTTTTCATTTATTTTAAATACATCTTCTTGATTCGTTCTTATAACACATGTCTATGAATTATATGTTAACAGTTTCACACGACAGTAAAAGTAAAAACGACAAAAAGAATGCACACAGTGTGGAAGCACAGTGACCTACATATTTTTCTTTCTGTCTGTGCACCCCTCCCAACTGCCTCTGTTACACGTCAGTGCTGGAAATAGGCCAAGAGAGCAATGCGCATGCGCAGTTTCTGCCGCAGTCTGCATCACCTCCTCCTAACTCTGCAATTTTCAGCCATGGTGCTGCAATGACTTCACACATTTCATCTACGTATGTATTCTCATTACAGAAAAAGTGAATCTAGTGCAGAAATATAAAATAATAATAATAAAAGACCTCAGATCAAATGTGGATTTGCTACAGGGGAGGATAAACAAGCAGGAGGAGAAGGAGGGAACCACATAGGAAATCACACCAGTCACAGCACTTATAGATGACACGTTGTCATAGTAACGCAAGGCAGTTGCTGGTCATGGTGCTGAAAGAAACAGAGTTCTGAATTTTTGACAGTTCAAAATGATTTGTTACATTCCTCATTTCATTTATTATACACATGTTTGACATTTTGTTGAGCCTAACTAAAATCATTTTCAGTGAGACAGCTGGTAGAAAAATGGTGGCCATGTGTCAGCCAGCTAGTTCTGTCTGGTGGCTGTCTGTGTGCTTTGTTCCACATTGGTGCATGACTGCGTTATGCATTATGTGTGCGAATCTGTCAGTGAACCAAAGCGGAAAACAACTGAGACTGTTGTTGTTTCCAGAACATTCCCTTAAATCTGATGTATAAAAGTATCAGTTTAGTGAACAATAATTCACTAAAACATGTCCTTCTCCTTTCTATGTTCTCACATGATGTCATCTCTCTGGTCATCTCCCCTGGGAGACAGGGTCACATGAGTACACAAATGGCATGAGCTCACAAGAAGACACGGATTTGCCTAACAGCTTCGTTCACCAAAAAATGGGAGGGGGTGATTATATTTGCATTTAAACCTTTTCTCTTGTTTTGTCAAACTTACATTTTTAAACATTTAAGTAATACACCACCCATTTTTGAGTGTTCTCCTTCTATTTTTATGCAGTTGTTTTTTATAGTAATTTCCACTGAACAAATACTGCATTCACACCAGTATGGAGCAGTGCTCTTCAAGTATACTAGCTCAGATACATTGCTATTGCATTAGATAAGATGTCTTCTGTCTTTTATTTAAAAATTGTAGCCCTTTCATCAAATCTTAGATAAAGATAAATTTAGAATAAAGGAATTAATCGTGAAATCAAGGAGACTGACTGTTGTCTCATACAAAAGAAATAAAAGCTGACAAGAAATTCATGATCTGAAAACATGTTGCTGCTACATGATACAGAGCCACATACATGTGCTGTCTGCTGAAAGCTACAAAGCTACTAATTTTGTTTGAAGAGTTACTTGAGTTCATTATCATGCAGCTGTACTATAAATATCTGCTCTAAATTCTTCAGTTATGTGTGAGAGTATTTATCAAAGTGCTTCACTTCTTTTTATCTGTTGTAGTTATTTATGAGAAATGTATTTAATGAAGTATAGCTACAACCATTTCAAAAATCTCAAGACTAGTAATTTAAATATTTTTAAATAAGAGACTCACCTGGCATTTTTTCTCCCCATTATGTCAATATTTCCTTTGTTCATAAAACCTAGATACACAACCAAAATAAATAAATAAGAAATCACTCAGTAAACAACATCTTATTCAGAACTTTGCAGCTCAAGTTCTCACAAGGATTAAAAAAAAGTAGACCATATCAGTCTAGTTCTGTGGTATTTACACTGACTGCCTGTTTGCCAAAGACTCAACGTTAAAGTTATGTTGCTGGTTTATAACGTTTTGAATGGTTTATCACCGTAATACATGGTTGAACTCATGACCCTGTATGTACCAGCCAGATATCTCTGATCTTTTGTCAGTTCCTAGAGTCAAAATCAAACATGAAAAAGCTGCATTCAGCTTCTATGCTCTGCAGATTAGTGGCTTCATTAATCAATGACCTCCATACAGCCTCAGATCAGCAGAAAGTGTGTTTAAATCAAGGTTAAAGACTCACTTTTCTCAGCTCCAGCTGAATAGTTTTTATTCAAAAGTTTACATCTGCACTATTACTTTAAGCTTTCTTTATTTTTTTTTTACAACTTTCACTAGATTTTTATTTTAATGATTACTCCTTTAATATTTCTATTTAATATTTCTTTTAATGCTTTATGAAAAGCACTTTGAATTTTCTTTGCTAGCAAAATGTGCTACATAAATAACCTTGCCTACATTTTATTTATGGTGAGTGTAGCAAAATAGATTTAAAATATTTCAGCAACATTTTCAGACAAGGAGCTTGTGTTTAAGACACATACAATATAGGCTTGAACAGAATCTTCTCTAAAGGAGGTATTTATAATCCAATGAGCCATATAAAATATTTTAGAAATTAAACACACTGTAATATAGAAATATTTTAGAATTAGCAAAGACCCAAATTCAACTTAGTGCTAAAGTAACAAGCTAGAATGCTAAAGAAAGAGGTGAAATATTTTTTTTTTAACAAGAACCAACCTGAACCCCATCCCATTATAATTTTAAATTGATACACATACAAAAATAGCTAAAAAAAAAGGAAAGACTCACTCAATCCTTTGATCCTTAATTTTAATATTTTATACTCAACAGATCACAATAGGCCGCAACACAGAACTGACTACATGTCCTACCATGATGGTTACACAATACAAAATTACATTTCTAATGTTTTTTCTTTTAGTTGAAACAGATTAAAACACCTTGAGAGATACAATGTAAGCAGTGCAAAATGTTTCAACTAAATGGGTGTTGTTGGTTTTTCGCCTCTTTCATACAGAATCATATAACAAACTTTTTTACAATAAATATATGCAATAACACAATACTGAAAAAAGGCAATTTGGTAAACAAACATATAATGAAATATATAAATCAGTATATAAATTAATACATTTATAAATTTGTGCTGGGTATACAGATAATACAGCAATCATTTTGATAAGCATGAACAGAATTAAATGAGTGATAAACAACAAAAAGAGTACACTGTTGATATGAATGTTTGGTTCTAAGTTTCCATAAATGTAGAAGATACTGAAATCAAACACCTTGAGCTGGGAGTGAGACTTTAAACCTGAAAATGGTGCTTCAAGTGTATTTACAGTATTTCAGAAACGTATTACACTCTAAACCTCAAGACACTTTCTCATAGAATCCCACTAAACATTCACACTCAGTATGCATTCACTGCACCTTCAACTTGCTGTTTTTTGCATCAATTAATAAAAATACATTAAGTTGAACAATAACGTATTTTCTTCTAGGTGCAATAAAATGTATTTCTCCACCCTGTATTCAAACTTATTATGTGCCTTTGTAGTCTAAAAGGGATATGTTTAACACTTTAAAACACCTAAAACTATCAAGGTACAAGGATTACTTCATGCAGAAAATCTTGAAGGCATGGTTGCTGAAGGCCATTATTTGTGGGTCTTTTTCTGAACTTGGCACTCTTGTTCTTGTACGTAAGACTTGGTCATTCGCAAAGCACAATATCAATGAAAATGTTAAACATTTTTCCATCTATAAAACAATTCACTGTTACTTGTATGTTGGTTGTTCCGCATTTCTGTTATTTGTGCTATGTTACGTTTTAGGTTACTGACATCAAACATCAATGCAGTAAATTACAAGTTAAAGCACAGGATAAACTTTTAAAGGCATTTTGACATTCCCAAGTCTTCTCCTAGAGTCTCTGTTGTAGCGTCTTTGAATGTTCTCTGGTACATTTCCAGTAATAGTTTTTTCATTTGTGGGAATGTGTTCTGAAAAAAAAAAGCACCACGGTTCTACAGGAGGTTGAAGTCATGCAGTCTCATCATGCATCATGAAGCCACACAGAGCTATTGCTGACTTGTTTTCATTAGCTGACAGAACATGGGAGTAGTGATATATTGTTTTTTTAGCTTTAGTTGTTGATATGACAGCATGACAATCACACACAGAGTAAAGAGAACAAGGACCAGACTGAGCAAAGAGGATACAGGCTGTGGATGTGGGCTGGTTTCTGATGAGAAGGTCTTCTAGTTGTCCATGAAAAGTTTTCGGTTTGCCTTGATACAAAAAGCAACTTGGGGAACAGCCTCAAGTGGAACTGCTGCTGCTGCTGGTGGAAGCCTGCCAATGAGATGAGACAGTCAAACCAATGCAGACATGCAACCTCCAGTTTAGGCCAAACTGACATAGCTCATGCAGCCGACGTCTGACGCTCAGAAAGGGGTTTCAGGCAGACGAAAGAGTGGGAGGTGGGTCTGAGTGCATCCTTTAATATGTAGTAGAAAAGTGACAGGTCTATCAATGAACTCCATGCTCCAAAACTATGGAAAGGAGACTGGTTGCTAGGCAGCGGGGTTTGTCTTTGCACTTCTCCTGCACAAAGAATTAGATTACAATTCATTCTACAGCAGACTTGTCACACCTGTTCAGAAGTGTCATTCTGCGAAGAGGACAGAAACAGCACACTCCAGTTCCACAAAAACACAGAAAAACTGGGCCATACTCCTAAAATAGCAGTGATGGGTCAGTAGGGGAGTGAACACACATTAATACATACATGCATTTGATTCTTAGAAAACACACTGATTCATTCAAAGTCTAGATTTTCCTAAAAAGGCTATTAAACTTAAGAATTCTGTTAAAATGCCTCGTCTCACATGCATCCCTGTAGTTTTTAATTCAGCTTTAGACAGAAGTACAGTTTTAAAATGTACTTTTGGAGAGAAAATTTATCAATCATGGTCTATACAGCCTCATACTACTTCTAACTGATGTGAAAAGTCACACTTTATTTTAAACTTACCAAAAACAACTGAAAAAACACACATTTAGTAGGGAGTTGTTCTCAGATATAATAGCAATAACACTGAGATCAATTGGATTTCATATAGTAAATATGCAGCTTTTTAGTCGGATACTGAACTAAACTAATATGAGCATGAAATGCCAAAAAGGAATCTGGTAAGGTTTACAATAAGTCAACTAGTATAAATAACAATATTATATGAATAATAAAATCTTCTATAGTAACCATTTTAAAAGATATCAGAAAGCACTAACATAAGGAAAACACGACTAAATGACAAAACACTAATGGTTAGCAAAAAAGATTATCCAGGGTGGGATCTGCATACCTCCAGCTGCCGAGTGGATTTTCCTCATTTAGGGTACTTTGGAAGAAAAAAGAAAAAAAAGCAGTAAAATGGTTAGCTGATTGCAGGACTAAAAAACAAACTTTTACCCTTAAATTAGACAGCTGCTGTGACTATAAGAGAAGTGATGGTAATGAAACACATCCCACACCAAGAGCTGCAGCAGAATGCAGTTGTACAGATTGAAATAATTTGTTATGTTGGAGACATATAGGAAAACAAACACAGTTATGACATAGTTAGCTGGTTATTCGTTCAGCAGCGCATACTTACCTAAAGAAAAACATGTGTTGATATAAGCCTAGAGTAACAAAGTATAAGCAAGAAATCCCCACCAATTTTTTTTTTTTATTAAAAATGGGGAACAGGGCATCACATAGTTTGCTTTTATGCTTACAAAATTATCAGCAAAAACATAAAAAAGAAAAGAAAAGAACCAGAAGTGAAAATCTGCGACACATTGGCGACCAGTCCAGGGGTGTCCACTGCCTTCGCCCATGAGTAGCCGGGTTAGGCTACGGCAGCCTCATGACCCCGAAGGGATAAAGCAGTTCAGAAAAAAATTTATATATATATTTTTTTAATTAAACATTTATTTTATTTATTTGTTTTTACCTATTAAAAATAGGTTAAATATTTAGTTTAAAACTAGAAATGTGAAAAATGGTTATTGTTGAACTTTTAAATTCATTACTCCTGAAAAGGTTTATTGAAACTGTACATTTTTTTAATTTTAGATTTAGATTTAGATATCATAACCGTTTTTTCTAACATTTTTTGTTAAAAAAAAGTTAGAAAAAACAAAAGAAAATACAAAACGCATTTTATTTATTTGTACCTGCAGAGTGGAAGCAGCTGAGTCACTAGTGTCTGTGAGACCTGTCCCTCTTGGAATGCTGGACACGATGTATCTGGAGCCCTTTGGCAGAGGCTGTCTAACCACCAGTTTCCCTTTCCTGGTCTCTGCCAGAAACAGACTGTACCAGTAGGCATCATTGGACACCAGAGTGGAGTCAGCGATGGTGGAGTTCCTCTCACTGATCACACTGTTCCTGCTGGGAGGAGCCGCTTTGCTGGGCTTGACTTTCTGACACTTCAGCACGATGGTGACCAAGATGGTGATGAGCAGGAGAAAAGACACCGAGCCCAGACCAATCACCAGATACAGGTTGAGGTCTGAGAAGATGTCATATTCCAGAGGCACCTCAGTCATGTCAGAGTAGGACTTAACAGCAGTCTCCTCTGTGGACAGCTTGATGGTGACTGTAGCAGAGAGAGCCGGCTCCCCGTTGTCCTTGGCAACAACAACCAGTCTCTGGTGGCGCGGGTCTCTGTAACTGAACATCCTCATGGTCCGGATCTCTCCGTTGTATTGGTCCAGACTGAACAAAGTGGCGTCAGTCACCTGGAGGAACTGGTACGTAATCCGAGAGTTGTGCACTGAGTCTGTGTCCAAAGCGATCACCTTGGCAACCAGGGAGCCTTTATCTGTAGATCTGGGAATCTTTTCCTCCACCACAGAGCCGTGTGCACGCCATGGAGACACAATCACAGGAGCGTTGTCGTTCTGGTCCACAATGATGATGTGGACGCTCACATTACTGCTGAGAGGAGGAGAGCCAGAGTCTCTGGCCTCAATGTGGAAAAGAAACTCCTTCTCAATCTCATAGTCAAAGGTTTTCAGGGCATAAAGTTTCCCGTCCTCTGGATTGATGGAGAACAGCATGGACATGGAGGTGTTGGCAATCTCCTGCTCTATGATGACATACACTAGATTCTGGTTTTCATGGAGGTCAGGGTCAAACGCACTCAGAGACTCCAGCAGGGCTCCAGGAGCATTGTTCTCCATCACACGGATTGTATAAAATGACTTTGGGAACCGAGGGACATTGTCGTTCACATCCAGCAGCTCTAAAGTCATGGTTTCATTGTCAGACAAAGGAGGAGAACCTCTGTCTGTGACAGTGAAGGTGATGTCATATTCTGGGACCTTCTCACGGTCTAACGCCTCTGAAACCACTAGTTCATAATAGTTATCAGAAGACTCTCTCAGTTTGAAAGGCATATTATCAGGAATGTGAAGATCAACTATCCCATTTTCCCCTGAGTCTTTGTCACTCACACTGACTACAGCGATCACTGTGTCTTTGGCCACATTTTCCTTCACTGGACTCTGAAAGGATTTGATAGAAAGTTCTGGATGATTATCGTTCATATCAGTTACCTGTATTTTAACTTTACACTGACCAGATAAGGAGATCGGTCCTTTATCACTGGCTATAACTTCCAATTCATAAAGTTGCAAATCTTCATAGTTAATCATCTCTTTCACTCGTATTTCTCCATTCTCTGGATTCAACTGAAACATATTTTGTGTTCTCTCTGATGTGTACAAACTATAAGAATAAACAACATCAGCGTTGGATCCTTCATCTAAATCAGTTGCACTCAGTTTGATCACTAAACTTCCAATCGGGGAGTTCTCCATCACATCCACAACATAGGTGTCTTTGTCAAAAGAAGGGGCGTTGTCGTTCACATCCAGCACGCGCACAATGATGCTGGCAGTCCCCGTGCGCGTGGGAACCCCTCCGTCCACAGCAGTGAGGGTTAAACTGTGAACAGCCCGCTGCTCTCTGTCTAAAGGCTTTTTCAGGATCAAGTCAGCGAACTTTGACCCGTCTCTTCCTGTCTGAATCTCAATAGAGAAGTGCTCGCTGGCGCTCAGGTGATAATTTTTCACTGAGTTTGTTCCCACATCTGGATCTGCGGCATTATTGAGCGAAAACCTTTCTCCCACGGGGCTGGACTCAGAAATGTCCAAATGCATCGTTCCTCGACGGAAATGAGGAGCGTTGTCATTAATATCAGTAATTTCCACCTCGATGTTAAACATGCGGATTGGATTTTCAATCGTAGCCTCCAATTTAATAAAACACGATGTGGTTGTCTTGGATGGACACAGGGACTCCCTGTTGATTTTTTCCAAAATCACGAGCTCCCCGGTGTCTTTGTTGATCTCCAGGTATTTTTTATTGGCTACAACATCCACGCGCATTTTCCGTGACTTCAGCGTCTTCACGTCTAATCCCAGATCCGCCGCCAGATTCGCGACCACAGATCCCTCCTCCATCTCTTCAGGAACCGAATAATGGGTGACGCAAAAAACCGAGTTCATGAAGGCAGAGACGCACAAAAACAGGAACACGTACTCCATCCTGCTCAAGGGCTGCGTCCTGATGAAGAGCGCGCGGCACGTGCCTCCTAATCTGATGGAAATTCTCACAAAGATCGTGAAATCAGAGCTTTTACGCGAGGAGACGGACAGAAAGAGCAGAAGACGTCCCCCAACCTTCACCTTTTTCTCTGACAAGTTATCGCGATGATTGTGACGTCATGACGTAATAATTCAGTAAAACTATTTTAGTTTTTTTCATTAGAAAAAAATATCACCATTAGGTATTTAAATGTAATTCTAAAATCTTCTTTGTAAAAACATAAAATACTACATTTTATTTCAAGGATTAGAGCAACAAAATGGGGACGCACACTTCAAGAGGAAGTTATGTGCATTTAATGTATGAGCAATTCATTTTTTTTTCTCAAATAAAAGTTATTAATATTATTATTATTAAGATTTGACTGAGTCTGCAATTAAAGAGGAAAATAAAATTAAAGTCGTCATCTGGACTGTCATTCTTGCGATCAAGCACTTGACCAGTGCACACTCTGCTATCACCAACATATACGGAATCCAATATAAGATACAGAAGTCTTCATTACAATTATTATTATTATTATTACTAGTTGTATTATTTAAATAAATGTGTTACTAGCGAGTTTTAAAAGTTATAGTTATGCCTAACTTATTTTAAATATCTTACCAAAGAAGAGGAAATAATGTCTTAACTGTGGTCAAGAACAAAAAGCACAAACTGAGTGTTTTTGTAACCTGACAGTGATCTTGGTTGATATTTTCCCTTCACATTTGTGTCATTATACACAATGTTTTACACAGTGTTTTACACTTCACAGCAAAAACTTTGTATATTATGTGACACAAATGTTGTTGTTTTTTTTTTTTTCTTTCTCCAACTGCTCTGTGAATGTGAGGTATGTGGCTTTATGAACACCACATGCGCTTCACCAATTTTATCTCCAACAAATGTGTCACATTTTTTATCAGTCAATTTGGAATAACTGTTGTTTCTGTCCTGCTGCTGAACATTGCTTTTTTATGTTGCTACATTTGATAGGATCAGGAGTTACTCTTGTTCTTACAGCAGACTTTCAGCCTTATACCTGCTTTCACCAAATTTGTGTTTCACTGTCAGGATTATGGGTCATGAACATAGGCTGTTTCACAATAAAGCCATGCTGGGCAACCCTGGTTCTCAAGAGCCCTAACCATGCTTGTTTTCCAGCTCTCCCTGCACTGTTTGATGCTGACAACCTAAATCACTTGTGTTATCAATCAGGATGTGGAATCACTGGAGTCAGCTAATCAGCAGCAAGCTGGTCAGGGAGGACTGGAAAACAGGCATTCGAGGCTCTTGAGGATCCTGGTTGGTCAGCCCTGCATGCAGTAAAGGTTGCAAGTATGCAAAGATGCATGTATTTAGCATTAGATGATTAAAAAAAATAATGACTAATTCTGACCTCTGTTTTTTTTTTGGTTCAGTGAAAGCACTGTTCTATACTGTTGCTGCTGAGCTGCAAACTTGATCACAGTTTTTTTAAATGTTTTCTTGTTCTTTTCTTTGTTTTTCCGTTCTTGTGATTTATATGTGAAGGTTTTGCTGTCCTATTATTTCTGTATATGGATTGAGACAGAGTTACAGTTGAAATGTAAATAATTTCTGGCAGACTTCACTATAAATATGTATAAAAATGTGTTGTCTTGTGCTTTTTAAACAAATGTAATTGATCTTTTTTGTTTTACCACTGTTATATTTATAATTTTTCTTCTTCTTTACACATTCTCAGTTTTGCCAACAAAATTTCTTAACAAACTGGTGTAACAGAAAATAAAATTTGAGTTTTACAAACTTCTGACAGATTTCGCTTCCTGTGTTTCTGCGTAAACTTATGCTAACTTGTCTTTTATGAATAAATGAATAATAATGTTAATGTCTGTCTCTTTGATGACAGCCTTTGGGTATCCTTGTTCTGTTTAGTTCATTTTGCATAAGAACTTTTAACTTAATTTTAAATATAAAATTAATTTTCTGTAATAGTGTCTCGTCCTTAGAAAATTAGTTTAATCACATCATTTGTTTTATTATTTTTTTTTTCTTAGTTTGATTCATTTTGATCTGCTTTTTTTCACCACAATACAATACACAACAATTGTATTTGCCCTGAGCCAAGTGGATTTTCAGTAAAGGTTCTCATTTTGTGAGACGGGCATTATTTGCTCCACTATTTTTCAGATTTTTTTTTTTCCTTTACTAATACCGTTCAAGCATTTAACTAAGTAACTAGCTTAATATTAAAATCTATATTCTTGTATATCTGCTTTTATTTTCTTCCTGTTCTGTTCATGAAACTTAACATGTTTAATTGTTTGATGTTTCCCTGCAAAACAACGATATGCTCCTTGTCGCTTCCTAACCCACAAGTATTTGGAATGTTCTCATTTTATGATAGACATGTCAGTAACACAATAAAGTTTGTACATTTTTGTTGTCTGAATTTATACTTTTTTTTTAATTTGATTTATGTAAACATAAAAAAATATTAACATGAGTCAATGCATTAAAGTTTACTGTGTCTATAGTACAAATGACTTCTTAGTTTTTTGTTATCAGACACGGGATATGTTTGAAAACATTCTCAACATATTGTGTGTCTGATAACAAAAGAACTATAGAGGTTATTACAAATGGGAGTGTTAGATCATTTTGAGGAAGTACTGCAGACTTTTTGAAAAATATTCAAAAGTATAGTATTAGGATGTAATGGAAATGCAACTACAATGTGGTATTGAGCCAGTTTTAAACACACATGCATTAAACTGCTCAAGTGATCTATGAAAACAATATTTTGTTCAGGTAAAGCAATGCTCCTAAACATTGACTGAAACAATTGATTCTTCTCTAATTACATGCTTCCTCTCATTCTTTTCATAACTGAGTGATGTGGTGGCCTAAAACAGGAGTTTGTTTTTTGCTGTTTTTATAGTCTCCTTTTGAAGATTGTTGTGGGATGGAACTGTAGCACACTTTATAAAAAAATAAAGTTATTCTGAACACTAAGTAGAATCCATTTCATTGATCAAAACACTTGAGCTAGTTTCATGGTTTTACTGATCATGTGATTCTGACAGGAAGGTCATATAAATAATGTAAGTGAGATGCAAGCAGAATTTCTTGAAAAAAATAAGCACTAATCCATTCTCATGTAAAGTACCTTTCTTTGGACTTACACTGTTAAGTCATCTAGTGCATTTGAGTAATAAGTTGCAAAGTCCAAGTATAACTTACTGGTTGTCAAAACATTGAAAGACTTCTTTACCAATTTGCCTGATCTGAGGTGCTTTTGTGTCTGTTTTGTTTTTTTCTTTTTTATTTCAACATCTATTATTTTCTGGGTTGTGGGGCATTATCCTAATATATTTTAGATGGAAAACTCACAAAGTCAAGGCATAGTGTTGTATTCAGTTCAGATGCAGCAGAGTCAGGGGAGAGGAAATTGAATGGATTGAAAGGGTTTGCATGTTCTTCATGTTCCTTCTTAGCTTTACCATGTAGCAAACCAGCAGGTAAACAGCCTATTTTATCTTACATCTTTACGCAATTACTATCAGAGTCAGTGAGAGTTACCACTTTGGGTTTGATGTGTAAGGCTCAAAACTTCAGATAGCAGAAAGTATAGAGAAAAATTAAGGACAATAAACTGCCAAGGCCTTTAACATCCCTCACTACTCTAAGTTTTCAGCTAGCAGTAAAAATTACGTAGAACTTACATGTACTCCTGCCATGGTCAAATTATCTATGAAGCATTCATATTTCAATACATAACAAATAAGAAAATTTGAAAAAATAATAAATTGGTCACATATGTTTCCTTTTTACTTACTTTAAAGCAGACAACTTATTTTATCCCTGTTTACCTTGTTGAAATAATGTTAATATAAAAGTTTGTCTCTTTTATTAACATCACATCACTGTTCCATAGCAATATGATTTAACAAAAGAGAAAGGCAATTATTTCCTTTCAAACTTGAATTATCTAGCAAAAGATTAAAACTTGAATTATCTGCCAAAAGAATTCTTTAGGGGTTTCTAGACATTAAAACAAATGATCAGCATTTATTGTTTCTATTGCAATAAAAACACCTCCACTGCCATGTGACCAAGCTGTCAAACTTGAAAAAAATCTGAGGTTTTCAACAATTTTAGAGACAAAAACAGTTAAATAACATTAATTTAAGATAATGTTCACACACACAAAGTTATAGATTATCTTGATGATAAGTTACCAAACCTGCTCACTTGTGTGCCTTTAAAAAATACAAAATCATATTAAAGCAACTTTTACCACAATTACAACCTTCCATATTTTTTAAACAGTAGATTTGTTTCTTTAAATGTATACACGTTAATGGTTCTGATCAACTTCATTTGAACATATTTGGTTGACTGTTTTGATTTCCTATTCATACCTTCAGCTTTCATTTTTTTAAATTCCTTCTTGACTTTAAAAATGTTAACCTTGAACAGTGAACTTTATGGATATGTGGATATTTGGAATGTATCCTTTTAGTTTTAAACCTTTAAAAATCTAAAGCAGTATTTAAAAAAGTAAGACTCTCTCTGCTAAAAGATATGATTTTAAGCTTTTTATTCCAGGATTGATCAAATTATGTTTTTTTTCCTTTCTTTTGTTTTACTAAATGATTATAAAAACTTGTGTATTTGTGTGTAGTTATTTTGTTTTCTAAATTAAATGTTAGTTTGCTTCATAAACTACTATCAGTGCTGGGGTAATTGTGCCATTAATTCTTTAACGTCATGCTAACAGAAAGTAATTTGTTTGTGATAACATTATGTAAGGACAAGCAATTTTGTATTTAAGAGATAATTTTCTCATATGCTTAACTTAGAATATTTCTACATTCTCATAACTGCGAGGAGAAAAGTGTTGAGTCAGAAGTGTCATGTCATAGCTTTAAGTGCAGCTTTATAGTTTATTTTTTATAGTTTTGTAATCCGTATTTGGGTAACAATGTAAACAAAAGGTAAATAAGACAGGACATTTGAAAGTCACACACAAGCTTTCTTTAGACATACACTATAACATTTCAATGTGCTTGAAGTATTTTACAAAAGGCAAGTAAACTTTAAAAACCTTTCACTGGGACTTAAAAAAAATAACTTCAGGCATCTTTAGAAAAAGTACTCAGAAAATATACCAAAAAAAAGAAAAATCACACAATTTAACGCTTAAAGTCTTCGATATGAAAACTGAAAAAAAGAAAGCTAATGATTGAAAAGTTTTGAAACATTCTGTGAACAAGTGAGACAGCTTTTCAGTTGATGGAAATAAAGTTGGAAACATTTTGACATTGTCTATGATAGAGTATTAAAATGAAATAAATAAAAGCTGTGACATAAATATTTTTTTAAATCACAATTGTATGCAATGTAGCAGCAAACCTCTGATAGGAAAGTTCCAGGTTCAACTTCTGCCATGCCTGCCCATGCACTGAAGTATTCTTTGGTAAAGCACTGAAACCCATATCGCCCTAGTTGTTTGGTAAGCGTCATGCATGGCAGCTCTGTCACTATCAGTCACAAGAATGAGTTTGTGCACCCGTGCATATGCACATTCTTGTGACTGTAATGCACTATAGGCCTCCATAAAGTTAGAAAGCACTGAATCAATGCATAGGTGAACTCTAAAAACCATGCACCACAATATACAGAAACAGTAAAAAGTAATAGCCTTAAATCTTTGGATTGTGTTTATTTTAAAGAGGATTTAATAACAATTTCACAGTGGTACCTTTGTGTACCAAATAAGAAAAAGAAGTTTAGAATTTGAACATTCACATTAACAACGATCATATAGAACCAAAATATATTTTAAATACTAACTTTTTATTTTACATTCAAGCCAGTTTAAAGGTTTTTTAAAGCTAAAATCTAGAAGTATTTGAGTTCCTGTTTTAAAAAACATTGTGATTTAAAACACACATTAGACACTGAAATAATTTAAATTTACAGGGGTTGGACAAAATAATTAGAACACTACACTTTTTAATGCTCTGATCTACACTGCGCATATCATAAAAATTGGCATGACGAGCATGAAACTGAGCTGGAACACATGGAATGGCAACCTCGATCTCCGGATCTCAATATCATTGAACATTTGTGGTGTATACTCAATCGACAAGTCAGGAATCGCTGCGCTCCACCATCCCATTTGAAGGAACTGGAGCAGGATTTGATGGAAGAGTGGCTGAAAATTCTGATGGAAGAAGTCAAGAAGCTTTACGATTCAATTTTGAGATGTATTGAAGGCTAAAGGGGTCAAACTAAATATTAAATAAAGTTTCTCCAAATTTAACAAAAGTTCCAATTATTTTGTCCAAACCCTGTGTATTTGATACTTAAAAATGTGAGCATTAAACAGAGGGCAGTTACATATATATTTATATATTTATCTTTTCCTATTTAAACTGATGGTGATTTTGAACAATATTAAGAAATGACATGCTATTTCTAGGTTAAAAATATAAAATATATTTAAAAACAATGGTTTTAAAACATTGAAATGTATTATTTTTAAATTTAGGAAGGGACATAAGTAAATTGTTGTACTGTTTTGCTGAATTGAAATAAGCTTTAAAGTGCACAGTGGACTAAGAATTGTAAAAGCTATTTAGTTTTCTGTAAAGATATTAAATGCTAGGCAGCACATGTACTTAAAATAATTTAGTTATTTTTTTTTTTCTTTCTCCTACCTGCAGAGTGGAAGCAGCTGAGTCACTAGTGTCTGTGAGTCCTGTCCCTCTTGGAATGCTGGACACGATGTATCTGGAGCCCTTTGGCAGAGGCTGTCTAACCACCAGTTTCCCTTTCCTGGTCTCTGCCAGAAACAGACTGTACCAATAGGCATCGTTGGACACCAGAGTGGAGTCAGCGATGGTGGAGTTCCTCTCACTGATCACACTGTTCCTGCTGGGAGGAGCCGCTTTGCTGGGCTTGACTTTCTGACACTTCAGCACGATGGTGACCAAGATGGTGATGAGCAGGAGAAAAGACACCGAGCCCAGACCAATCACCAGATACAGGTTGAGGTCGGAGAAGATGTCATATTCCAGAGGCACCTCAGTCATGTCAGAGTAGGACTTAACAGCAGTCTCCTCTGTGGACAGCTTGATGGTGACTGTAGCAGAGAGAGCTGGCTCCCCGTTGTCCTTGGCAACAACAACCAGTCTCTGGTGGCGCGGGTCTCTGTAACTGAACATCCTCATGGTCCGGATCTCTCCGTTGTATTGGTCCAGACTGAACAAAGTGGCGTCAGTCACCTGGAGGAACTGGTATGTAATCCGAGAGTTGTGCACTGAGTCTGTGTCCAAAGCGATCACCTTGGCAACCAAGGAGCCTTTATCTGTGGATCTGGGAATCTTTTCCTCCACCACAGAGCCGTGTGCGCGCCATGGAGACACAATCACAGGAGCGTTGTCGTTCTGGTCCACAATGATGATGTGGACGCTCACATTACTGCTGAGAGGAGGAGAGCCAGAGTCTCTGGCCTCAATGTGGAAAAGAAACTCCTTCTCAATCTCAAAGTCAAACGTTTTCAGGGCGTAAAGTTTCCCATCCTCTGGATTGATGGAGAACAGCATGGACATGGAGGTGTTGGCAATCTCCTGCTCTATGATGACATACACTAGATTCTGGTTTTCATGGAGGTCAGGGTCAAACGCACTCAGAGACTCCAGCAGGGCTCCAGGAGCATTGTTCTCCATCACACGGATTGTATAAAATGACTTTGGGAACCGAGGGACATTGTCGTTCACATCTAGCAGCTCTAAAGTCATGGTTTCATTGTCAGACAAAGGAGGAGAACCTCTGTCTGTGACAGTGAAGGTGATGTCATATTCTGGGACCTTCTCACGGTCTAACGCCTCTGAAACCACTAGTTCATAATAGTTATCAGAAGACTCTCTCAGTTTGAAAGGCATATTATCAGGAATGTGAAGATCAACTATCCCATTTTCCCCTGAGTCTTTGTCACTCACACTGACTACAGCGATCACTGTGTCTAACTTGATGTCTTCACTCACTGGACTCTGAAAAGATTTGATGGATAAATCTGGATGATTATCATTCATGTCTTGCACAAGTATTTGGAGTTTGCATTGTCCTGATAAACTGTTGGCTCCTCTGTCTGTTGCTATAACCTCCATATCATACACCCTGAAATCTTCATAGTTTAACCCTTCCTTGACTGTAATTTCACCAGTAACCGGATTCAAATGAAATGTTTCTTGGGTTTTTTCGGATGTGTACAAACTAAATGAGTATATTAACTCTGAATTAGACCCTTCATCTAAATCAGTTGCATTTAAGTGAAAAACAAGACTGCCGATGGGAGAATTCTCCAAAATGCTGACCTGGTAGCTCTCTTTTTCAAATATAGGGGCGTTGTCATTTGTGTCTAAAACACGAACAATAATGCTGGCTGTGCCAGAACGTGACGGCATCCCCCCGTCTACGGCAGTCAGGATTAAATTATGACTAGCTTGCTCTTCCCTGTTTAAACCTTTTTTCAAAATCAAGTCTGCAAATTTGGAGCCATCTCTCCCTGTTTGAATTTCTATTGTGAAGTAATCACTTTCGCTTAAATGATAGGTTTTTACGGAGTTCGAACCAACGTCTGGATCGACCGCATTGCTTACAGAAAAGCGCTCACCAGGCTGCGTAGCTTCAGAAATATCCAAATCTACAGTGTCTCTCCTGAAATGCGGCGCGTTGTCATTTATATCAGTTATTTCCAACTCGATGTAAAATATGCGTTTTGGATTTTCAATGATAGCTTCCATTTTCAGAAAGCATGACGTTTTTGCCAGGCAGAGGGACTCTCTGTCGATCCGCTCCACTACATAAAGCTCGCCAGTCTCCCTGTTCACGTCCAAATATTTCCTGTTTGCGATTAGCTCTAAACGCATCCTCCGCTCCACCAAAGTCTTCACATCCAGGCCCAAATCTCCGGCGAGATTGGCGACAGCGGACCCTTCTTCCATCTCTTCGGGAATCGAGTAGTGCGTAACAGCCGTTGTGCGTTCCAAAACCACGACGCACAGAAGAAATGTCCAGACGTACCTTTCCCAAGGTTTAAGGCAGAAAAGCCCTCCCATTGTTAACCTGGTTGTTGTTTCCTTAGTCGATATTTGATTCAAGCGTAAAGCGGAGTCATCAGCGGAAGCCGCCAGAGATGGGAATGAATTAATGTAAACCCGATTATCCCTGTGCTCTTTTGCCTTTCTCCTTGTCTCGTGGCCGGAAAAAAATCATGGTGGTTATGAGACGAGCAGATCTGAGGAACAGCGCCTCTGTGCGCAAAAGAGCGACTCTCAGACTCAGCCCATCAACATTTTACGCATTCACAAAAAGAGTTATTCCTGTCGCAGAATCATTTAGCATATATTCCCTTTTGAAAGCTTTCTTCAGTCATGCTACCGAAATTTTGAAAGTGAGTTATACCTTTTTTAAAGCGTGTTATTTGGGCTTAGAACACTCAGACTGCATGTTTTCTTAGTCTATACAAATTTCAGTAACTCTGACACACATGGCTAGCCTTAAAGCCACCGAAAATGTATTAAATTAAAACATAAAAATGAAACAACAATAACATATGTTGTAGTTATTAACAAACTACAAGATATTCACTCGTCCTCATGGACCATTGCAATGTGAAGCTGGATTACAAACAGATTTATAAGATGTATCTTAAAAATGAAAAGAAGTGCTTTCTTGAAAAAAGTTGTTCTCTCTTCTAGGTATAAAGGAGTAATTGATCATTCCAGCACTAAGTGGTAACTGGAAATGATCTAAAATTCAGTTCAGTACTCTGTTCGCTTTTGCTGGATGAAAAGTACGGAAACACTAGCAAATGCTGCCCAACTAAAAGTACATTTATATTCCCCTACTTAAAAATATGATTAGTATGTTTTGCTTTTTTATTCCTTCTGTGTTTGCTTCTTTATTTGTGGTGTTGGGACTAACTTTTTACAAAAATAATGTATTACAGTAAACATTATTTTTGCTGTAAAGAAAAAGTATAAAGTAAAATTGAATTCTGAAAGTTAATTTATCTTTTAGACAACGTGTAGAGTAAAATGTGTTTTACATCAGACCAATCCTCAAAATTGTAATTACTAAAAGCAGCAACCCCATGTAATATGAGATTAAAATATGCCACAAATTGTTCTTCTTTTGTCTGCCTATGGTCACTTAACTTAAATGTTGTCGTTTATTTTCACTTGAAGTACTTAAGCCATATTTTATGTAAGACTTCACAGATCCCAATTCTTATTTCATTTCTGTGTTCCTTATACTTGTGACAGACTGTCGACCTGTCCAGGGTGTACCCTGCCTTTGTCTATAAATGGGCAGGTTAGGCTCCAACAGCCCCGTGACCCCGAAAAGGATGAAACAGATTTAGAAAAAGAATAAATGGATATTCCTTACACTTTAAGTAAATGTAATTTTATTGTTGCAATACTTATTTTTTGCCTGTCTTGATGTTACAGACCAATAAATATATAATTTTGACCTGCTTTTCAAGGGTTTCACTTGATTTAGTCTTTCTGAGACACACAAGCCTCAGGTCTCCATTTTTTTCTGTTTTCAGAGTAGATGGCTTATGCTATCATTTTTACTGACACCATTGACTTAATTGGCAGTATATTTTATCGTTGAGCAAGAATGCTCCTCATCTAAAGCTAAACTTTGCAGTACATGTTAGAGTATGTTCTTATTCTACAGGTATCACAAAGAAAATTAGAAGTTATAAATGAATTTGTCATTCTGAGACAGTAGCATTGTTCAGCAAATAAGTAATTTTGAATGATATAATCTGTAAAGCTGTATAGTTTGGAAGTCACTTTCACAACATTGTTTTTACTTTCCTGAAAAGTGGCATGACCCCTCCTGATTGTAAGTTCAGAACCACAGAGCTGTCCACCTATAAACCATTAAGCTGATGTCTGTTCAAATTATTTTTAGTTTAATTAATTAATTAATGTATTAGCATTTTAATGATAAATTCATTTAGTGAGTGAATAATCTGGATATAGCTGGGAATTTGCTTTGGAACACATGTTCAAAATCAATACAATTAAGTGAAGGAGGTTCTGTGCCTCTTTTAGAAGAGGACACACAAGACTAACATTTGGGGGAAAATATGTTAACAGTTCTCTGTGGTCACAACACTAAAACGCTAAAGGATAGCTGAATATGATTAAATCTGAACCACATCACAGACTCAACAATCAAATTGTAAAACATTTTGTCAGCTGAACTTTGCAATAAAAATGAAAAAAGATGCTGAAACGCTTACAAACTAGTGAAAGTTATTTTTATTTATTTATTACATTTTTGAGATACATTAAATAATTTGTGTTGTCTAGGATCTGTCAATGTTTTACACAATAAAAGTTTAAGTGTGTTTTCTTACTCGATTTGTATTTTAGATCTAACCAATGTGATCTCAAACCCATCTGATGTATCATTTGCTTTACACAAGGCTAGGTTTACCTCAAGAGACATTTTTAGGTTTTTTCCTGAATATGTCCTCTCTTCTTTAACCCATGATTTTGTAAAATATAAAATTAGCTTTTTTAGTGGTGTATGCTACCTTTAAATAATAAATCTATATTTTATTTTATTTACAGATTATTTTCATTTACTAACCAACATGCAATGAAGAATTATCCTTGTATTCTGCAGGGTATTGCTTTCAAAAAGTTTGATTAATCTATTAAATAAAGGGTTATAGAAAGAAAAGAAATTATTAGAAATGTTTAACTTGTTTAAAATAGTGTCATAAAGAGCTAAATGTAAAAGAATTCAAATCTGCTTAAAACCAAACTCAAGCTTTCTTGAAAGCATCATAACACGTGGTGTAGAACAATCTTTTAGGGGAAACCTCTACAGAAACACTTAGAATTACTACAATTTCTTTCTCCTACCTGCAGAGTGGAAGCAGCTGAGTCACTAGTGTCTGTGAGTCCTGTCCCTCTTGGAATGCTGGACACGATGTATCTGGAGCCCTTTGGCAGAGGCTGTCTAACCACCAGTTTCCCTTTCCTGGTCTCTGCCAGAAACAGACTGTACCAGTAGGCATCGTTGGACACCAGAGTGGAGTCAGCGATGGTGGAGTTCCTCTCACTGATCACACTGTTCCTGCTGGGAGGAGCCGCTTTGCTGGGCTTGGCTTTCTGACACTTCAGCACGATGGTGACCAAGATGGTGATGAGCAGGAGAAAAGACACCGAGCCCAGACCAATCACCAGATACAGGTTGAGGTCTGAGAAGATGTCATATTCCAGAGGCACCTCAGTCATGTCAGAGTAGGCCTTAACAGCAGTCTCCTCTGTGGACAGCTTGATGGTGACTGTAGCAGAGAGAGCCGGCTCCCCGTTGTCTTTGGCAACAACAACCAGTCTCTGGTGGCGCGGGTCTCTGTAACTGAACATCCTCATGGTCCGGATCTCTCCGTTGTATTGGTCCAGACTGAACAAGGTGGCGTCAGTCACCTGGAGGAACTGGTATGTAATCCGAGAGTTGTGCACTGAGTCTATGTCCAAAGCGATCACCTTGGCAACCAGGGAGCCTTTATCTGTAGATCTGGGAATCTTTTCCTCCACCACAGAGCCGTGTGCGCGCCATGGAGACACAATCACAGGAGCGTTGTCGTTCTGGTCCACAATGATGATGTGGACGCTCACATTACTGCTGAGAGGAGGAGAGCCAGAGTCTCTGGCCTCAATGTGGAAAAGAAACTCCTTCTCAATCTCATAGTCAAAGGTTTTCAGGGCATAAAGTTTCCCGTCCTCTGGATTGATGGAGAACAGCATGGACATGGAGGTGTTGGCAATCTCCTGCTCTATGATGACATACACTAGATTCTGGTTTTCATGGAGGTCAGGGTCAAACGCACTCAGAGACTCCAGCAGGGCTCCAGGAGCATTGTTCTCCATCACACGGATTGTATAAAATGACTTTGGGAACTGAGGGACATTGTCGTTCACATCTAGCAGCTCTAAAGTCATGGTTTCATTGTCAGACAAAGGAGGAGAACCTCTGTCTGTGACAGTGAAAGTGATGTCATATTCTGGGACCTTCTCACGGTCTAACGCCTCTGAAACCACTAGTTCATAATAGTTATCAGAAGACTCTCTCAGTTTGAAAGGCATATTATCAGGAATGTGAAGATCAACTATCCCATTTTCCCCTGAGTCTTTGTCACTCACACTGATTACAGCAATCACTGTGTCTTTGGCCACATTTTCCTTCACTGGACTCTGAAAGGATTTGATAGAAAGTTCTGGATGATTATCGTTCATATCAGTTACCTGTATTTTAACTTTACACTGACCAGATAAGGAGATCGGTCCTTTATCACTGGCTATAACTTCCAATTCATAAAGTTGCAAATCTTCATAGTTAATCATCTCTTTCACTCGTATTTCTCCATTCTCCGGATTCAACTGAAACATATTTTGTGTTCTCTCTGATGTGTACAAACTATAAGAATAAACAACATCACCGTTGGATCCTTCATCTAAATCAGCTGCATTCAGTTTGATCACTAAACTTCCAATCGGGGAGTTCTCCATCACATCCACAACGTAGGTGTCTTTGTCAAAAGAAGGGGCGTTGTCGTTCACATCCAGCACGCGCACAATGATGCTGGCAGTCCCCGTGCGCGTGGGAACCCCTCCGTCCACAGCAGTGAGGGTTAAACTGTGAACAGCCCGCTGCTCTCTGTCTAAAGGCTTTTTCAGGATCAAGTCAGCGAACTTTGACCCGTCTCTTCCTGTCTGAATCTCAATAGAGAAGTGCTCGCTGGCGCTCAGGTGATAATTTTTCACTGAGTTTGTTCCCACATCTGGATCTGCGGCATTATTGAGCGAAAACCTTTCTCCCACGGGGCTGGACTCGGAAATGTCCAAATGCATCGTTCCTCGACGGAAATGAGGAGCGTTGTCATTAATATCAGTAATTTCCACCTCGATGTTAAACATGCGGATTGGATTTTCAATCGTAGCCTCCAATTTAATAAAACACGATGTGGTTGTCTTCAGTGGACAAAGAAACTCCCGGTCCATGCGTTCGGCGATGAATAGCTCCCCGGTTTCTTTGTTGATGTCGAGATATCTTTTGTTTCCCACTACGTCAACTCGCATTTTCCTTTTATTGAGACTCCGCACATCTAATCCTAAATCTGTGGCTAAATTCGCAACGACAGATCCTTCATCCATTTCCTCCGGAACGGAGTAATGAGTGACAGCAAAAACCGACTCCATGACGGCTGACAGACAAACCATCGCAGACACGTACCCCTTCCAAGAGAACTGACGAATATTTGCAGCCATGAGGAAAATAAAATCGAATCCGATCTTCAGTCCTTAAAAATGCGATGAACACGCCTTCGATTGTGAAGGACGACGGCTGTTTTCAGGAGGAAATCCGAGCAGAAGCTGGAGTCATAAATGTCTGCCAGCACAGCATGCAGTAAACTATCGTGAGAATCAAGGAACGAGTTTTTGTGGACAACAGCGACATGGACAGCTACCCTTCAGCAACGGCACAGAAAATGTTCAATTTAAGTAAACTGCGGAGTTTTACAACAGTCTTAAAGTTTATTTTGAAGGAATCATTTGAAACAAACGTCATGGTTTAGTGGGAAGAGCATTATGTTTTCTTTGGGTTAAAATAATAAAGAAAAACACTGAACAAGTTATTATTATTTTTTAATTAGTAGTATTTCTAATAAAAGCAATCATTCGGTTTATGAGCGAATTGCTGTGCGTGCGCAAGAGCGCGTGCATGGTTGCATGGGCCACTCCTTGTTCAGCACTTTTGTGTATGTTTTCTTTTTTCTGTTCTTTTCCTAACCATAATTATTTTAACACTCATTATATATATTTATGAGATACTGTTTTTTTTAAACAATTTAATTGTGGCTGATAAAGATAACTTTTTTCCAATAAAAGCAACATTAGTTACTTGTACTTTTAAATTAATGAATAAAACTTAATGAAGGAGTTAACGTGTGAGGGATTGATTTTTGATTTTTAGAAAATAAAGTAAATCTCTGCAGGGATTGCTTTGTAAAAAATTAAAAAGTGCAACCATTTTCAGTTTGGCTAAATGGAGATACAGCTGATGAAAATAAACAAACAAAAAAAACTTGTAATAGATGTCAAAAGTAAAATATTAGAAAAGGCTTTAAATGATGACTAGTTATCTGACAAAATTGTTAAAAATTTGTGCTCTGACATTGCACCAAGTCAAGGTTGATTTTACAAGTTCTTTTTTGATCAAACTATAATGAATAAACACTAAAATCTAGCTCACTACTGCCAGCAAACTTGCATTACAGCTGATGCTCATAAGGCTGACTCATAATGAGCAGGTAAGATCAACAAGCAAAAGACTGATTTAATGAATTGGAATATTGTCATACCTGCAGAGTGGAAGCAGCTGAGTCACTAGTGTCTGTGAGACCTGTCCCTCTTGGAATGCTGGACACGATATATCTGGAGCCCTTTGGCAGAGGCTGTCTAACCACCAGTTTCCCTTTCCTGGTCTCTGCCAGAAACAGACTGTACCAGTAGGCATCGTTGGACACCAGAGTGGAGTCAGCGATGGTGGAGTTCCTCTCACTGATCACACTGTTCCTGCTGGGAGGAGCCGCTTTGCTGGGCTTGACTTTCTGACACTTCAGCACGATGGTGACCAAGATGGTGATGAGCAGGAGAAAAGACACCGAGCCCAGACCAATCACCAGATACAGGTTGAGGTCTGAGAAGATGTCATATTCCAGAGGCACCTCAGTCATGTCAGAGTAGGACTTAACAGCAGTCTCCTCTGTGGACAGCTTGATGGTGACTGTAGCAGAGAGAGCTGGCTCCCCGTTGTCCTTGGCAACAACAACCAGTCTCTGGTGGCGCGGGTCTCTGTAACTGAACATCCTCATGGTCCGGATCTCTCCGTTGTATTGGTCCAGACTGAACAAAGTCGCGTCAGTCACCTGGAGGAACTGGTATGTAATCCGAGAGTTGTGCACTGAGTCCGTGTCCAAAGCGATCACCTTGGCAACCAGGGAGCCTTTATCTGTAGATCTGGGAATCTTTTCCTCCACCACAGAGCCGTGTGCGCGCCATGGAGACACAATCACAGGAGCGTTGTCGTTCTGGTCCATAATGATGATGTGGACGCTCACATTACTGCTGAGAGGAGGAGAGCCAGAGTCTCTGGCCTCAATGTGGAAAAGAAACTCCTTCTCAATCTCATAGTCAAAGGTTTTCAGGGCATAAAGTTTCCCGTCCTCTGGATTGATGGAGAACAGCATGGACATGGAGGTGTTGGCAATCTCCTGCTCTATGATGACATACACTAGATTCTGGTTTTCATGGAGGTCAGGGTCAAACGCACTCAGAGACTCCAGCAGGGCTCCAGGAGCATTGTTCTCCATCACACGGATTGTATAAAATGACTTTGGGAACTGAGGGACATTGTCGTTCACATCCAGCAGCTCTA
Organism: Oryzias celebensis; assembly: GCA_014656515.1. Lineage (NCBI taxonomy): Eukaryota > Metazoa > Chordata > Actinopteri > Beloniformes > Adrianichthyidae > Oryzias > Oryzias celebensis. The sequence continues at coordinate 7,179,907 of BNCR01000010.1, forward strand.
AAGTCATGGTTTCATTGTCAGACAAAGGAGGAGAACCTCTGTCTGTGACAGTGAAGGTGATGTCATATTCTGGGACCTTCTCACGGTCTAATGCCTCTGAAACCACTAATTCATAATAGTTATCAGAAGACTCTCTCAGTTTGAAAGGCATATTATCAGGAATGTGAAGATCAACTATCCCATTTTCCCCTGAGTCTTTGTCACTCACACTGACTACAGCGATCACTGTGTCTAACTTGATGTCTTCACTCACTGGACTCTGAAAGGATTTGATGGATAAATCTGGATGATTATCATTCATGTCTTCCACTAGAACCTTTATGGTACACTGTCCTGATAAACTGTTGGCTCCTTTGTCTGTTGCTATCACTTCCATGTCATAAATGTTGAAATCTTCATAGTTCAACATTCCCCTCACAGTAATTTCACCACTAGTTGGGTTCAAATAAAATGTTTCCTGAGTCTTTTCTGACGTGTATAAACTGTATGAATAAGTTACATCTGAATTGGATCCTTCATCTAAATCTGTCGCATTAAGATGAAGAACCAAACTTCCGATAGGAGAGTTTTCCATGATTTTAACATTATACAGGGATTTGTCAAATGTAGGTGTGTTATCATTTGTATCTAAAACACGAACAATAACGCTGGCGGTGCCTGAACGAGCTGGTTTTCCTCCGTCTACAGCTGTCAGTGTTAAATGATGAACGGCCTGCTGCTCCCGATCTAACTGTTTTAATAAAATTAGTTCAGATATTTTTGATCCATCTCTTGCTGTCTGAACCTCAATGTTAAAATATTCACCTTCACTCAAAAAATATGTTTTTAAAGAATTGGATCCGACATCAGGATCAACTGCGTGGCTTAACGAGAATCTCTCTCCCTTCGGCGTCGCTTCTGAAATATCCAGATACATTACGTCTCTGCGAAATTGCGGGGCGTTGTCATTGATGTCCAAAATCTCCACGTCTAAATTAAATATTCTTTCCGGGTTTTCTAAAATAACTTCCATTCTGAGATAACAAGTGGACTTTGTATTACAAATAAATTCTCTGTCAATCTTCTCTACAATGTAAAGCTCGCCAGTCTCTTTGTTCACATCCAGATATTTCTTGTTCGCAACGATATCAAGGCGGATCTTCCTCTCAATCAGCGTTTTTACGTCCAGCCTCAGATCAGTTGCGAGGTTAGCAACGACTGAACCTTCCTTCATTTCTTCAGGTATAGAATAATGAGTCACTGAGGTCGAAACGTGCTGAACGATTGAAAAGACGACAAAAACACCGGGAACAACGTACCGTCTGACCGCCTCCATTGTTGCAACCGAACCCATGGATCGTGCGGTTGTTCATAAAAAACAAAATCTGAAATGTTCCCTTGTTCCCCCCGTACACGGTATATTTATGCAGCAGCCTTTTGTCCAAAATACACATTGAATAAGTGCAATCCCAGAAAAGTGGGTTAAAACGAGTCCGGGTCTCAGATCGGAGTTTCAGCACCGCGGAGCTGTCCTCGTTCCGCTCCGTCTGAACGTCAGAGATTCAGCGTCATTGAAATGCTGGCTGTTTACTGACAAACCAGCGCCACCTCGAAGCTGGATTCAGGCTAACATGTTAATACACATTGTTGTTCTTAAATTATAATTTGATTGCTTTTTATTGAAAATACACGTGTCCGTCTTTAACAAGTGTTTCGGTATCTGCTTTTGTCAGGAATTTTTAAAACGTTTTTAATTTTAATATGTTTTCGTTCAACAGTTCTTGTATTCTATTAGAACAATTTTAAGCACATGTTCTTTTTTCAATCGCAACACTTTTAAGTTTGTATGTATTTTTTAATTATATTTTTAATTAGTTCTGTTTATTTGTGTTTATTTTTTGTATTTTTGTTTTGATCGTTTTTTTTATGTCCAGAATGTTATTATGTTTATAATGTTCTGATACTGAATATAGAATTTTCAAATATGGTTTTCAGTTTGTTTTCCTTTTTTTTCTTTTTTTTTTTACTTAACTTTACTGATTAGCTTGGTTTAATGTTGATTGTTAACTTAAAGACACTCAAGCTTCTTATAATGACAACAAAAGAAAACAATTGACTATTAATTATAAATACAAAACTTTCAAAATGTTATGGTTCAGTTATGAATTTTTTTTTGAGTGTTTCTAGCCATCATTATATTTTAAGAGGCAAGAAACATTGATTTTTGTTTATGATAAGCATCTTATGAAACTCCATATGCATTTTAAAAATGATCATTTTTTAGGGCATTGAGAAAACACTTCTAATCGCGGAAACACAAGCAAAACTATTTACAAAAACAAAAAGACTTCAATTGAATAAATACTATTTTTGTACTAAAAATGGAATGCATTTTTTTGTTACAAGAAGAAAGAATAAATAAATTGCTTTAAATATGAAAGTATCATAATTTGTCAATGTTTTAAATGTGAACATATTTGGAGTAAAAATCTGTATAAAACTTTGAATTTATCATGTATTTGTTAAATAACCAATACAAAGTAAATCCTCTCAGATAAAACACAACTTAGCATAATTACCTGCAGAGTGGAAGCAGCTGAGTCACTAGTGTCTGTGAGTCCTGTCCCTCTTGGAATGCTGGACACGATGTATCTGGAGCCCTTTGGCAGAGGCTGTCTAACCACCAGTTTCCCTTTCCTGGTCTCTGCCAAAAACAGACTGTACCAATAGGCATCGTTGGACACCAGAGTGGAGTCAGCGATGGTGGAGTTTCTCTCACTGATCACACTGTTCCTGCTGGGAGGAGCCGCTTTGCTGGAGTTGACTTTCTGACACTTCAGCACGATGGTGACCAAGATGGTGATGAGCAGGAGAAAAGACACCGAGCCCAGACCAATCACCAGATACAGGTTGAGGTCGGAGAAGATGTCATATTCCAGAGGCACCTCAGTCATGTCAGAGTAGGCCTTAACAGCAGTCTCCTCTGTGGACAGCTTAATGGTGACTGTAGCAGAGAGAGCTGGCTCCCCGTTGTCTTTGGCAACAACAACCAGTCTCTGGTGGCGCGGGTCTCTGTAACTGAACATCCTCATGGTCCGGATCTCTCCGTTGTATTGGTCCAGACTGAACAAAGTCGCGTCAGTCACCTGGAGGAACTGGTATGTAATCCGAGAGTTGTGCACTGAGTCTGTGTCCAAAGCGATCACCTTGGCAACCAAGGAGCCTTTATCTGTGGATCTGGGAATCTTTTCCTCCACCACAGAGCCGTGTGCACGCCATGGAGACACAATCACAGGAGCGTTGTCGTTCTGGTCCACAATGATGATGTGGACGCTCACATTACTGCTGAGAGGAGGAGAGCCAGAGTCTCTGGCCTCAATGTGGAAAAGAAACTCCTTCTCAATCTCATAGTCAAAGGTTTTCAGGGCGTAAAGTTTCCCGTCCTCTGGATTGATGGAGAACAGCATGGACATGGAGGTGTTGGCAATCTCCTGCTCTATGATGACATACACTAGATTCTGGTTTTCATGGAGGTCAGGGTCAAACGCACTCAGAGACGCCAGCAGGGCTCCAGGAGCATTGTTCTCCATCACACGGATTGTATAAAATGACTTTGGGAACTGAGGGACATTGTCGTTCACATCCAGCAACTCTAAAGTCATGGTTTCATTGTCAGACAAAGGAGGAGAACCTCTGTCTGTGACAGTGAAGGTGATGTCATATTCTGGGACCTTCTCACGGTCTAACGCCTCTGAAACCACTAATTCATAATAGTTATCAGAAGACTCTCTCAGTTTGAAAGGCATATTATCAGGAATGTGAAGATCAACTATCCCATTTTCCCCTGAGTCTTTGTCACTCACACTGACTACAGCGATCACTGTGTCTAACTTGATGTCTTCACTCACTGGACTCTGAAAAGATTTGATGGATAAATCTGGATGATTATCATTCATGTCTTCCACTAGAACCTTTATGGTACACTGTCCTGATAAACTGTTGGCTCCTTTGTCTGTTGCTATCACTTCCATGTCATAAATGTTGAAATCTTCATAGTTCAACATTCCCCTCACAGTAATTTCACCACTAGTTGGGTTCAAATAAAATGTTTCTTGAGTCTTTTCTGACGTGTATAAACTGTATGAATAAGTTATATCTGAATTGGATCCTTCATCTAAATCTGTCGCATTAAGATGAAGAACCAAACTTCCGATAGGAGAGTTTTCCATGATTTTAACATTATACAGGGATTTGTCAAATGTAGGTGTGTTATCATTTGTATCTAAAACACGAACAATAACGCTGGCGGTGCCTGAACGAGCTGGTTTTCCTCCGTCTACAGCTGTAAGTGTTAAATGATGAACGGCCTGCTGCTCCCGATCTAACTGTTTTAATAAAATTAGTTCAGATATTTTTGATCCATCTCTTGCTGTCTGAACCTCAATGTTAAAATATTCACTTTCACTCAAAAAATATGTTTTCACTGAATTCGATCCGACATCAGGATCAACTGCGTGGCTTAACGAGAATCTCTCTCCTTTCGGCGTCGCTTCTGAAATATCCAGATACATTACGTCTCTGCGAAATTGCGGGGCGTTGTCATTGATGTCCAAAATCTCCACTTCTAAATTAAATATTCTCTCAGGGTTCTGTAAAAAGATCTCCATTCGCAGATAACAAGATGCTGATGATTTTGTAGTACACACAAATTCTCTATCTATTTTCTCTACAATGTAAAGCTCGCCAGTCTCTTTGTTCACATCCAGATATTTCTTGTTCGCAACGATATCAAGGCGCATCTTCCTTTCAATCAGCGTTTTTACGTCCAGCCTCAGATCAGTTGCGAGGTTAGCAACGACTGAACCTTCCTTCATTTCTTCAGGTATAGAATAATGAGTCACTGAGGTCGAAACGTGCTGAACGATTGAAAAGACGACAAAAACACCGGGAACAACGTACCGTCTGACCGCCTCCATTGTTGCAACCGAACCCATGGATCGAGCGGATGTAAATAAAAAACAAAATCTGAAATGTTCCCTTGTTCCCCCGTAAACGGTATATTTATGCAGCAGCCTTTTGTCCAAAATACACATTAAATATGTGCAATCCCAGAAAAGTGGGTAAAAACGAGTCCGGGTCTCAGATCGGAGTTTCAGCACCGCGGAGCTGTCCTCGTTCCGCTCCAATTGAACGTCAGAGATTCAGCGTCATTGAAATTCTGGCTGTTTACTGACAAACCAGCGCCACCTCGAAGCTGGATTCAGGCTAACATGTTAATACACATTGTTGTTCTTAAATTATAATTTGATTGCTTTTTATTGAAAATAAACGTGTCCGTCTTTAACAAATGTTTCGGTATCTGCTTTTGTCAGGAATTTTTAAAACGTTTTTAATTTTAATATGTTTTCGTTCAACAGTTCTTGTATTACATTAGAGAAAATTTAAGCACATGCTTTTTTTTCCGATCGCAACACTTCTAAGTTTGTATGTATTTTTTAATTAAATTTGTAATTTGTTTTGTTTATTTTTTGTCTCTTTGTTTTTATAGTTTTTTTATGTCCAGAATGTTATTATGTTTATAATGTTCTGATACTGAATATAGAACTTTCAAATATGGTTTTCAGTTTGCTTTCCTTTTTTTTTTTTTTTTTTTTTTTTTTTTTTTTTTTTTTTTTTTCTTACTGGACTTTACTGATTAGCTTGGTTCAATGTTGATTGTTAACTTAAAGACAATCAAGCTTCTTAAAACGACAACAAAAGAAAACAATTGACTATTAATTATACTTACAAAACTTTCAAAATTTTATGGTTCAGTTATGAATTTTTTTTTGAGTGTTTCTAGCCATCATTATTTTTTAAGAGGCAAGAAACATTGATTTTTGTTTATGATAAGCATCTTATGAAACTTCACATGCATTTTAAAAATGATCATTTTTTAGGGCATTGAGAAAACACTTCTTATCGCGGAAACACAAACAAAACTATTTACAAAAACAAAAAGACTTCAATTGAATAAATACTATTTTTGTACTAAAAAGGGAATGCAATTTTTTTGTTACAAGAAGAAAGAATAAATAAATTGCTTTAAATATGAAAGTATCCTAATTTGTCAATGTTTTAAATGTGAACATATTCGGAGTAAAAATCTGTATAAAACTTTGACTTTGTCATGTACTTGTTAAATAACCAATACAAAGTAAATCCTCTCAGATAAAACACAACTTAGCATAATTACCTGCAGAGTGGAAGCAGCTGAGTCACTAGTGTCTGTGAGTCCTGTCCCTCTTGGAATGCTGGACACGATGTATCTGGAGCCCTTTGGCAGAGGCTGTCTAACCACCAGTTTCCCTTTCCTGGTCTCTGCCAGAAACAGACTATACCAGTAGGCATCGTTGGACACCAGAGTGGAGTCAGCGATGGTGGAGTTCCTCTCACTGATCACACTGTTCCTGCTGGGAGGAGCCGCTTTGCTGGGCTTGACTTTCTGACACTTCAGCACGATGGTGACCAAGATGGTGATGAGCAGGAGAAAAGACACCGAGCCCAGACCAATCACCAGATACAGGTTGAGGTCTGAGAAGATGTCATATTCCAGAGGCACCTCAGTCATGTCAGAGTAGGCCTTAACAGCAGTCTCCTCTGTGGACAGCTTAATGGTGACTGTAGCAGAGAGAGCCGGCTCCCCGTTGTCCTTGGCAACAACAACCAGTCTCTGGTGGCGCGGGTCTCTGTAACTGAACATCCTCATGGTCCGGATCTCTCCGTTGTATTGGTCCAGACTGAACAAAGTGGCGTCAGTCACCTGGAGGAACTGGTATGTAATCCGAGAGTTGTGCACTGAGTCTGTGTCCAAAGCGATCACCTTGGCAACCAAGGAGCCTTTATCTGTAGATCTGGGAATCTTTTCCTCCACCACAGAGCCGTGTGCACGCCATGGAGACACAATCACAGGAGCGTTGTCGTTCTGGTCCACAATGATGATGTGGACGCTCACATTACTGCTGAGAGGAGGAGAGCCAGAGTCTCTGGCCTCAATGTGGAAAAGAAACTCCTTCTCAATCTCATAGTCAAAGGTTTTCAGGGCGTAAAGTTTCCCGTCCTCTGGATTGATGGAGAACAGCATGGACATGGAGGTGTTGGCAATCTCCTGCTCTATGATGACATACACTAGATTCTGGTTTTCATGGAGGTCAGGGTCAAGCGCACTCAGAGACTCCAGCAGGGCTCCAGGAGCATTGTTCTCCATCACACGGATTGTATAAAATGACTTTGGGAACTGAGGGACATTGTCGTTCACATCCAGCAGCTCTAAAGTCATGGTTTCATTGTCAGACAAAGGAGGAGAACCTCTGTCTGTGACAGTGAAGGTGATGTCATATTCTGGGACCTTCTCACGGTCTAACGCCTCTGAAACCACTAATTCATAATAGTTATCAGAAGACTCTCTCAGTTGGAAAGGCATATTATCAGGAATGTGAAGATCAACTATCCCATTTTCGCCTGAGTCTTTGTCACTCACACTAACTACAGCGATCACTGTGTCTAACTTGATGTCTTCACTCACTGGACTCTGAAAGGATTTGATGGATAATTCTGGATGATTATCATTCATGTCTTCCACTAGAACCTTTATGGTACACTGTCCTGACAAACTGTTGGCTCCTTTGTCTGTTGCTATCACTTCCATGTCATAAATGTTGAAATCTTCATAGTTCAACATTCCCCTCACGGTAATTTCACCACTAGTTGGATTCAAATGAAATGTTTCCTGAGTCTTTTCTGATGTGTATAAACTGTATGAATAAGTTATATCTGAATTGGATCCTTCATCTAAATCTGTCGCATTAAGATGAAGAACCAGACTTCCGATAGGAGAGTTTTCCATGATTTTAACATTATACAGGGATTTGTCAAATGTAGGTGTGTTATCATTTGTATCTAAAACACGAACAATAACGCTGGCGGTGCCTGAACGAGCTGGTTTTCCTCCGTCTACAGCTGTCAGTGTTAAATGATGGACGGCTTGCTGCTCCCGATCTAACTGTTTTAATAAAATTAGTTCAGATATTTTTGATCCATCTCTTGCTGTCTGAATCTCAATGTTGAAATATTCACTTTCACTCAAAAAATATGTTTTCAGAGAATTTGATCCAACATCAGGATCAACTGCGTTACTGAGCGAGAATCTCTCTCCCTTCGGCGTCGCTTCTGAAATATCTAGATGAATAGCGTCTCTACGAAATTGTGGGGCGTTGTCGTTCATGTCCAAAATCTCCACGTCTAAATTAAAAATGCGTACAGGGTTTTCTAAAATTACTTCCATTCTGAGATAACAAGTGGACCTTATATTGCAAATAAATTCTCTATCAATCTTCTCTACAATGTACAGCTCGCCAGTCTCTTTGTTCACATCCAGATATTTCTTGTTCGCAACGATATCAAGGCGCATCTTCCTCTCATTCAGCGTTTTTACGTCCAGCCTCAGATCAGTTGCGAGGTTAGCAACGACTGAACCTTCCTTCATTTCTTCAGGTATAGAATAATGAGTCACTGAGGTCGAAACGTGCTGAACGATTGAAAAGACGACAAAAACACCGGGAACAACGTACCGTCTGACCGCCTCCATTGTTGAAGAGAAAAAATCAGGGTTGCGCGGATGTGTACACAATAAATGCTCAAAAATAATGTGTATTTCCACGGATGAAATTACTTATTTCCTTCGACTGTGTGCCCCTTCTATCTTGTAGTATAATAATATCCAGAAGAAGCATGAGAAAAACGTGATCAGGCCTCTGATCGGAGTTTCAGCACCGCGGAGCTGTCTTTTCTCCAATGCGCCTGAATGTCGGTTTCACCGTCCCTGCTTTGTGTGCAACGCAGCGCCACCTCGTTGCTTGGTTAAGATTCTAATTGTGTTTATATGTCTTCTTTCTTACTTAAATTATACTTAAGCAACGTGTCTATTCAAAATATACGTTTTAGACCTTATCTAATTTATCATAACAAAATGTTATGATCACCGGTAAATTTGAAAAAAAATGAAATAATCAGTTTATTTTATTTTAATTTCATGAAACAAGATTCAATTATGGTATTTCTCTCAAATGTGATAAGTCATTATGATTTATATTTTATTGCATTTCTTTATTCATCTGTTTGTTCATAAATTGTATGTTTTCTTTGCTTTTAATCCCAACAGGTACATTTTTGTGTTTTCTATTTTTCTTTAAAAAGATGTTTTATTACTTTTTTTTAATTATTCCTCAGTTCTTCAACATTTTAATTTACGGTTCTTGTAGGAAGATGATGAACGTAGCATAAAGCTGCCATCTAACAACACCTTAAATTTGCCAAAATGGGATGCCTTATATGTGTTGAACTTTTGTGTAAATATGCTGCTAGGTGAATAATTAAGCACTGCTTTATTGTACAGTAATGTCACGGGTGGGGGGTGGGGGTTATAAGATGTAACACCACCCTTTAAAAACCTATATGCATTTTTTTTAAGAATTGTTAGCCCTAACATAAAACGTATGATTACTCAGGTAGATATATGACCTTTAGAATATACTAGTGACAAAAGTTAAACAAAACTAAATTTTGAAAGAATATTGTATTGAAAAACATTGGATTGAAGTACACGGAAGTATAAATATATATATTAAAAAAAATGTCTTTTAAGTGGAAAATTCATGACACATGAAAAACTGATGTAATCTGTGTACAACTTGTCTTTAAAATCTTAAGTTAGAAATTACAATTATACATATTTTAGCATTAAAATAAAGTGAAAGATCGAGTCAGATAAAACATTATTTGGTATAATTACCTGCAGAGTGGAAGCAGCTGAGTCACTAGTGTCTGTGAGTCCTGTCCCTCTTGGAATGCTGGACACGATGTATCTGGAGCCCTTTGGCAGAGGCTGTCTAACCACCAGTTTCCCTTTCCTGGTCTCTGCCAGAAACAGACTGTACCAGTAGGCATCATTGGACACCAGAGTGGAGTCAGCGATGGTGGAGTTCCTCTCACTGATCACACTGTTCCTGCTGGGAGGAGCCGCTTTGCTGGGCTTAACTTTCTGACACTTCAGCACGATGGTGACCAAGATGGTGATGAGCAGGAGAAAAGACACCGAGCCCAGACCAATCACCAGATACAGGTTAAGGTCGGAGAAGATGTCATATTCCAGAGGCACCTCAGTCATGTCAGAGTAGGCCTTAACAGCAGTCTCCTCTGTGGACAGCTTGATGGTGACTGTAGCAGAGAGAGCCGGCTCCCCGTTGTCCTTGGCAACAACAACCAGTCTCTGGTGGCGCGGGTCTCTGTAACTGAACATCCTCATGGTCCGGATCTCTCCGTTGTATTGGTCCAGACTGAACAAAGTGGCGTCAGTCACCTGGAGGAACTGGTATGTAATCCGAGAGTTGTGCACTGAGTCTGTGTCCAAAGCGATCACCTTGGCAACCAAGGAGCCTTTATCTGTAGATCTGGGAATCTTTTCCTCCACCACAGAGCCGTGTGCACGCCATGGAGACACAATCACAGGAGCGTTGTCGTTCTGGTCCATAATGATGATGTGGACGCTCACATTACTGCTGAGAGGAGGAGAGCCAGAGTCTCTGGCCTCAATGTGGAAAAGAAACTCCTTCTCAATCTCATAGTCAAAGGTTTTCAGGGCGTAAAGTTTCCCGTCCTCTGGATTGATGGAGAACAGCATGGACATGGAGGTGTTGGCAATCTCCTGCTCAATAATGACATACACTAGATTCTGGTTTTCATGGAGGTCAGGGTCAAACGCACTCAGAGACTCCAGCAGGGCTCCAGGAGCATTGTTCTCCATCACACGGATTGTATAAAATGATTTTGGGAACTGAGGGACATTGTCGTTCACATCCAGCAGCTCTAAAGTCATGGTTTCATTGTCAGACAAAGTAGGAGAACCTCTGTCTGTGACAGTGAAGGTGATGTCATATTCTGGGACCTTCTCACGGTCTAACGCCTCTGAAACCACTAATTCATAATAGTTATCAGAGGACTCTCTCAGTTTGAAAGGCATATTATCAGGAATGTGAAGATCAACTATCCCATTTTCCCCTGAGTCTTTGTCACTCACACTGACTACAGCAATCACTGTGTCTAACTTGATGTCTTCACTCACTGGACTCTGAAAGGATTTGATGGATAATTCTGGATGATTATCATTCATGTCTTCCACTAGAACCTTTATGGTACACTGTCCTGATAAACTGTTGGCTCCTTTGTCTGTTGCTATCACTTCCATGTCATAAATGTTGAAATCTTCATAGTTCAACATTCCCCTCACAGTAATTTCACCACTAGTTGGGTTCAAATAAAATGTTTCCTGAGTTTTCTCTGAAGTGTATAAACTGTATGAATAAGTTATATCTGAATTGGATCCTTCATCTAAATCTGTCGCATTAAGATGAAGAACCAGACTTCCGATAGGAGAGTTTTCCATGATTTTAACATTATACAGGGATTTGTCAAATGTAGGTGTGTTATCATTTGTATCTAAAACACGGACAATAACGCTGGCGGTGCCTGAACGAGCTGGTTTTCCTCCGTCTACAGCTGTCAGTGTTAAATGATGAACGGCCTGCTGCTCCCGATCTAACTGTTTCATTAAGATTAACTCAGTGAATTTTGATCCGTCCCTTCCGTTCTGCATTTCAATATTAAAATATTCACTTTCACTAAGATGATATGATTTTACGGAATTGGAGCCAACATCAGGATCAACTGCGTTACTGAGCGAGAATCTCTCTCCTTTGGGCGTCGCTTCCGAAATATCCAGAAAAATGGTGTCTCTGCGAAATTGCGGGGCGTTGTCATTCATATCCAGAATCTCCAATTCTATGTTAAAAATCCGTACTGGGTTTTCCAAAGTGACCTCCAACCGGAGATAGCAAGACGATGTTAACTTTGAAGGGCAAATATATTCCCTGTCAATTTTCTCCACGATGTACAGCTCCCCAGTTTCTTTGTTCACATCCAGATATTTCTTGTTAGCAACCACGTCTAGACGGATCTTTCTCTCATTCAGTGTTTTCACATCCAGCCTCAAATCAGTCGCAAGATTGGCAACAACCGATCGTTCTTTCATCTCCTCCGGAATGGAATAATGAGTCACCGAGCTTGAAATGTGAGCCGTAAAAGACGAAAAAATGATTGTAACAAGCGCGACGTACCTTTTCCGGGCATCCATTGTTGTGACGGGGTTCTTTGTTTTATGTTAGGATTGTGAAAAATATTTTATGTTAGAAATGTATTCCATTTCCTTTTCCTCAAAATGAATTAAAAAAATGTGACCCGATTTGTTTTAAGTTTAGGAGCGTTTTTTCGCCGTAGCGATTTTCAGCACCACGGAGCTATCCTTTTCACTGTGCGCTCTGAAGACAAACGGTACGCCGTCATGGCGCTGGCTGTCTGGCATTTTATTTTTAAAACAGCGCCCCCATAACAAAAAGATTGATAAAGGCAATTAATTGAAGATCGTGTTTTTAAGAAATCACTATTATTATTATTATTATCATTATCATTATTATTATTATTATTATTATTATTATTATTATTGTTTTGTATCTTCAAATTGTCTAGCAGGTGGAATGACTTTTTTTTCTTTAACAAGCCTTAAATCTATGGTTCAAAAACCTCAGGATACATTGGATTTTTTTTTCATTTGTTTTGATCAAATAGCTACTTTGATAAAATTGCAAGGATAATTAATGTCTTACCTGCAGAGTGGAAGCAGCTGAGTCACTAGTGTCTGTGAGTCCTGTCCCTCTTGGAATGCTGGACACGATGTATCTGGAGCCCTTTGGCAGAGGCTGTCTAACCACCAGTTTCCCTTTCCTGGTCTCTGCCAGAAACAGACTATACCAGTAGGCATCGTTGGACACCAGAGTGGAGTCAGCGATGGTGGAGTTTCTCTCACTGATCACACTGTTCCTGCTGGGAGGAGCCGCTTTGCTGGGCTTAACTTTCTGACACTTCAGCACGATGGTGACCAAGATGGTGATGAGCAGGAGAAAAGACACCGAGCCCAGACCAATCACCAGATACAGGTTGAGGTCTGAGAAGATGTCATATTCCAGAGGCACCTCAGTCATGTCAGAGTAGGCCTTAACAGCAGTCTCCTCTGTGGACAGCTTGATGGTGACTGTAGCAGAGAGAGCCGGCTCCCCGTTGTCCTTGGCAACAACAACCAGTCTCTGGTGGCGCGGGTCTCTGTAACTGAACATCCTCATGGTCCGGATCTCTCCGTTGTATTGGTCCAGACTGAACAAAGTGGCGTCAGTCACCTGGAGAAACTGGTATGTAATCCGAGAGTTGTGCACTGAGTCTGTGTCCAAAGCGATCACCTTGGCAACCAAGGAGCCTTTATCTGAAGATCTGGGAATCTTTTCCTCCACCACAGAGCCGTGTGCACGCCATGGAGACACAATCACAGGAGCGTTGTCGTTCTGGTCCACAATGATGATGTGGACGCTCACATTACTGCTGAGAGGAGGAGAGCCAGAGTCTCTGGCCTCAATGTGGAAAAGAAACTCCTTCTCAATCTCATAGTCAAAGGTTTTCAGGGCGTAAAGTTTCCCGTCCTCTGGATTGATGGAGAACAGCATGGACATGGAGGTGTTGGCAATCTCCTGCTCTATGATGACATAAACCAGATTCTGGTTTTCATGGAGGTCAGGGTCAAACGCACTCAGAGACTCCAGCAGGGCTCCAGGGGCATTGTTCTCCATCACACGGATAGCATAGAACGAGCGCGGGAACTTTGGCGCATTATCATTCACATCCAATAAACGCACTGTTATTGTTTCATTGTCTGATAACGGGGGCGTGCCTGAGTCTGTCACAATTAACCTAATTTCATATTCAGGTACATTTTCACGGTCTAAGGCTTCGGAAACAATCAGTTCATATTGTATTGGTTTATCTGATGATTTTTTCAAAACAAAAGGCATCGTCTGATGAATAGATATGTTGACCTTTCCATTATCGCCAATATCTCTGTCACTTGTTTCCACCAGCGCAATGACACTTCCTACAGGTATGTTTTCAGGCACTGTGTTTTTGACGGACTGAATGTTGATTTCTGGATAATTGTCATTCACATCGGTCACGTGGACGACTACTTTGCATAGTCCCTGCAGCGGGTGCGCCCCTTTGTCTCTGGCTTCGATGTGCATCTCATACAATTTCATATCCTCATAATCTATCATCCCTTTTACTGTTATTTCCCCCGTGTTTGGATTCAGCGCAAACACATCTTGCGTTTTTTCCGACGTGTAGAGGGTGAATGAGTACACTATTGCTGCGTTCAGACCTTCGTCCACATCTGTTGCGTTAAGCGTCGTTACCGCGGTGCCTATCGGGGTGTTTTCTGTTATGTTAATTGTGTAAATTTGTTTGTCAAAGCGCGGAGGGTTGTCGTTCGTATCCTGCACCCTGACCACAATATTGGCGGTGCCGGAGCGCACAGGGACACCTCCATCCACGGCTGTCAGGATCAAACGGTGCGCTGCCTTCTCCTCTCTGTCTAAGGATTTGGTCAAAACCAAATCCACATACTGAGTCCCGTCACTGCCCGTCTGAATCTCGATGGTGAAATGTTCACTGGCGCTGAGTTTGTACGTTTTGATCGTGTTTATGCCCACATCTGGATCCGCTGCGTTGGGCAAAGAGAACCTTTCACCCGGTGCCGCGGATTCAGAAACGTCCAGCTCGACTCTGTCGCGTCGAAAATGCGGAGCGTTGTCGTTTATGTCTGTAATCCCGAGCTCGATGTTGAAGATGCGTAATGGGCTTTCTATGACAACGTCGAGCTTTAGAAAACAGGATGTAGGCTTAGCTGGACACAAGTACTCCCTGTCCGTTCTTTCTACAATGTAAAGCTCTCCCGTCTTTTTGTTAAAATCTAAATATCTCTTGTTGGTAAATATATCAAGTTTTACCTCTCGGTCTTGCAGGGTTTTTAGATCAAGCCCTAGATCTGCTGCCAGGTTGGCCACAACAGAGCCGCGCTCCATCTCCTCGGCTATGGAGTACCGAGTCACAGAGAGCGCACAGGGCCACACTGCAGCGAAGACAAAGACAGCAGCGCAAAACGCCATCCTCTGCTGCGCAGTGAAAAACATGGGGGTTTCCACTTCAAATCCAGGAGGTTTTTTGATTTATTGAAAATCGTTTAAAACAAAAACTTGGAAATGCCTCGGAAAAAGCACGAGATTTAGAATGAAAATCATCTTATTCAGACAGCTACGATCCACGCACGCCCCGTGAAAAGAACTGAGACGTGGGAAAAAGGATGCCCTGTGCTTTATTGTTCAACAGTGACACCATGTGAACAACATTATACATTTACTATAACGCATCTTGTGGTTTAGGTGTGTCTAAAAAATACATTTAAAAGGTATGAAAACATACTCTCAAAATGTGTAAAAAAAAAACACATTTCATTCTTTTTTTTTTGTTTTACTTATTAAAAGCGACTTTCTATTTATTTGAGTGGTTTAAAAAATAAACTTAAACAAAAATACTTCTGTCTCCTGTCGTGAAGACCTACCTTATCATTTTTTTAATCTTTCTTTCTAGCTATTATAGGATACATCTTACTGATCCCAAATAGATTAAAAAAAACTCGAAATATGCACAAATAAAAACTATTTTACTACAACAGCATTAATAAAATGAGACACTCCATAAAAATACCAAATAGATCCTCTTTCAGGCCAGGGCATTTAAATCATCTGTCATGTTTTAAAATAAAGCTGTGCGCTTTGCCTAAACAAAGATTGTATATAAGTAAAGATGCTTCACTCTCTCCTGACTGCCAGATTTGTGGATTGTAGGAGACCCTGGTTGTTGCTCCTGGTGGTTAGATTGACGCAAGCAGGCACGTGCAGAGGGGGTGCTCAAGCACCCGCCCCTTTGCTCAGATGCCCAAAATGCTCTTTTTGTCAAATGTCTTTTTTTTGTCCTGTTTTCATGTGTGAAAGCCTGCCTATAAAAGGAATTCAGCAAATTAAAAACAATAAATTCTGATGCATGTTCACCATGACCATGTACGACATGCCCCGCCCACCCCATCACTCAATCAAGCAGAGCTGGAGAACAGCGCACCATACAGGTAGGAGATTGATGTGGCGCTGCAGGTCTTTCAGCTGGTTGCCTCTATATTTTGACCAGGGGTGCGTGACCGCAGTGTCAGCAGATGCAGGGGGCGCGAGTGAGCTGGACACTCCACACCTTCAGATCGTTGTGTTTGTCGTTGAACGGGTTTAATTTGTAGCCAGGTGCTTAGACGACATGGAAATAAAATAATATTTCTTCCAGGTGCGTCAACAAGTGGAAAGACACTTGAAAATGTATGATGGCTCTTAAATGACCTGAAGATGATCAGCTTCAGGAATTAGGCTGTGATGACGGCATGCGTTCAAAGACTCCAGTCAAGAATCCAAAGAAGAAACCAAGGCCTTGTAAGTGCACTGTTAGGCAGATTGTCTAAAACTGGTGTTGATGGAGTGTGCAAAGTTCAACTGAAACTGAGAACAGAACTGCCTTTAACACTTTAAGGAAGGTCCTGCCTGCTGTTATTGATTTTTTGAAGAAATTAGATTAAGTTCCTCCAGACCTTCAGCAGCGAGTACAATGATCAGCCCCGAGTTCTAAAGATAATGTCCATGCACTCATTGTCTTATTTAACCCTGTCTACATAAAAAATCCCTGAAATGACATAAGCAGACTGCCCATGTGAAAGTGTTTCTATTCTTCGAGTTCCTCAGCAGAGAGATGGTTAGGTCCTGCTGCTCCTGCTGCACCCTTTTTCCATCCTCTGTCATTCTGCTCACCTGGCAGGTGGGGCCATTTGTCTTGATCAGCACCTGTCAGGTATTTAAAACAGAGGAGGCCACACCACAATTATATTATTATTATTAAATATATTTATATATATATATTATTGAATGCATTTAATTTTTGTATTTTGTTTTAATTATGCAATTTTTGCTTAAGTATATTTGTTTATTCTGCCTTCTTTTGTAAAACCTGACAATTTTAAAGAAAGACAAAACATTTGCTCCTAATAGAAAGCGAGGGGGTAATTAGTGCATTTAATCTTTTTGTTTTTCCCAAGTAAAAATGTGAATTAAATGCAAATCTTTAACACTTGAAGGTTATTTCAGTTTTTAAATGGGTTTATTGCTATCTAAAAGTTGACCAGTGAAAAAGCAATTCAATCTAGTTGTTTTATTAATATTACATTTACTGCAGAAGGCTCCATGTCGTTGTTTGCCTGGGGCCCCCAAACTGCTATAACCACCACTGGACTGAAGTGTATAAAAAATGAAATACTCCATGGTTTTGGAAAGGAAGGAAAAAATTGTGAAAGTTAAACATAGAGATGCCAGAGAGCCTATAGAAGTTATTTGTTTTTGCCTGATAGATGAAAATCACAGGGAGAGCTATAATTTTAAGTTTAAGTTGCTTATACTGCTTTAAAGTAGATGTGTTTTTCTTTTGTCAGGATGAAAGTTTGGAATGCTCAACAGGAAATTCTGAAAAGTTGTACTAAGAAATATTATTTAAAAATATATTTTTACAGAAAAAAATTGAGTAATGTGTAATAATTAGAAATAAAAATTTGTTTTAAGGCATAAATAAAACATCAACACAGAGAAAGTAGTTTTTTAAGAGGTTCACATTACTTCTTTCAAAATAAGACTTGTGTGACTTTTATTTACTTTACTACTCAGTTCCTTTATATTTGCTTTACAGTTCCTTTTAAAGTTACATTTCTTTAGTATTCTTTGACCATAGAGTCAGAGTGGATGAGTAAAAGAGCTACTTGTTGCTCCAGAGCTTCAGATTGCAGACCCCTGCATCCAAACTCAAAACGTTTTGCACTGAATAACTTTTATTTTTATCTTAGTACATTTGCACCATTACTTTGTCTTGTAAGAATATTTTTACTCTGTGACTGCACTTCTATTTGAATGCAGTCTTCAAAGAAAAATAGAGCTAATTAATCACCAGAACAATCCACAGTTTAGTTAATCTCATCCATCCATCTATCCATCCATCCATTTTCAGAACCTGCAGAATCCTTTTTGGGGCTGCTGGAGCCAACCAGCTGTGAGGCAAAGGCAGTACCCTGAATGGTTTACCAGCTTGTTGTAGAGCAACATAGTCACATGCACACCAAGCGGCAATTTAGAGACACCAATTAACCTATGAAGTGTGTTTTTGGACTGAGAGGAAGCTGGAGTTTTATGCATGGCAACCCCCTCACAAATGCATGGGGAGAACAAACTCATTTTAGGACAAATGTGTAAAATTAGTTTGTACACAAGGATTCATAAAGAAAATGCTGAATGAATTATTTCACAGAATCGTTTCTAAAAGAAACTTTTTACTGAAAATTACGTATCTGCCATCAAACTATTAATTCAAGTTTTGCTGCATATTAAAAAAAAACTAATTTAAGAAACATTTTTATATGTAAGACATAACACACACACTTGCCACAGTGACATCTAAGGATCAAAGATATAATTCATCCATCATGGATGCATTACTACTCTGTGAACAGCTGAAAAAAGGTTAGACCCAGAAAAATGTTATCAATATATAAAATAAAAATAAAACTGGTCTCACAATAAACTGAAAACAAGAAAGAAACTTGAACCCAAACTCTAAATTTGAGAAAAATGATTCTGACTCAATGATGCCATCTGCTGGAAAAATATTTCAACTCGTCTCATTGAAAAAAAAAGAACAGCTTACAAATAATTTTTTTATTCAGAAGCTTTACGTGTAAAATGGTTAAGGTAATGTATGTACTGCGGTTGTTAGTTAACATACTAAAAAACAAGTTTGAATGGCCGGTTCAAAGATTTTTTTTTTTAATTGATAAATATATTGTAATTTTAAATTGATCTAATTACTTTTAAAAAGGAAGAAAGAAAAAAAAACATATTATTTTTTTTATTTGCTTTCATGATACGCTTATATTCCACTTTCAGTTTCCTTGTTTATAATAGCAAAACTAAACTTGTCTACTTATTTAATTTTTATTTTATTTATTTTATTAATGTGTTTAATTTTTTGGAGTTACTGAGTTTATCCTCCTGTGGTTAAACTTGGGAGTGTTTCGAGAGGCGATAATTTTTTTTCCCCTTTTCTTTTTTTTATTGAAGAGGATATTGACATTTCAGGGCGCCCTCTGGCGGAAATCTAATCACATTACAGTTTTCATGAAACAAAATAATCAGTCACTCAGATTTCAGCACTACGGAAATGGACAGCTCCTGTTAAAAAGCGTAAAGCACTTGTTTTGTGCGGAGTTTGAGTGATCGTTGCTTTTAAAAAAACGAGCAATATGAAATACATCAGGCTGTTATTTTTATTGTTTTACGTGTGAAAATAATTGTACTAGAACAATCTGGTTTTTAATATTTGGATAGTTTTTTTATTCAATTTCTTGAATATTTTTAAGGCACATTTATATTTTAAAACTTTGCTTTTAAATAATTCAGCCTTACTATTCTTAAAATACGCCAAGCTGACCTAAATATGGCTTCCCCTGCAGTCATCCCAGTGGATCATTCACTGCAGAAAAGGTTAGTCTGCTCCCACCCTATCTACCCACCCCATGCTCTCTGTGGACACCAGTTTCCTTATTAACAGAATTATTTCAGTTCCACTCATAGGACAGCCTAATTACCCTGCTCATTCTTGGCCGGTGGCCCGCTCTCATCTGTTGCTGATAGGAGTGTGTTCCCTAAGAAGTTTGTAAAAGGGCAGAGAGAAAGAATAGCCAGCGGCCCCTGTGGCTTATATTCAGGTGTGGCATTTGCAGTTGATCCCTTGCTTCTCCCAAAGCTTGTATTCATGTTCGTGGTCTTAATTAAAGTGATATTTCAGGAGAGGGGGGTTCTGTTTGTTCAGTTAATGAACCCTGGTATTCTCTGCGGGCAAATGGAAATGCAAGTGCTCCAATTAGCATATGTTAGCATTTTACGATGTTTATTTCTCACCATGGAAAAACAGCTTAGCAAAGCAAAAAAGCTGGTGAAAGTATGTGAAACTTTCTCTGCAGCGGAAAAAAAAAACATGGACTTGATCTAGTTTAGCACACAGGTCTTAACTTTATCTTCTTTATTGATCCAGCAAACATAAAGGAGAAAACCGTGGCCTGATTGAATCACCAACGATTTCATCTGCATGTGAAAGAGTCAGAAAAGACAAGGTGAAAAAAATACTTTACTTTGATAAATGTATACAGTACGTGTGAGGAGGAATGTCCCCAGTCATTACAGTAGTCTGCATTATAATGCAGCTTGCATATACATTTACACAATATTTGTCATATTTACAGAAGCTTTGTTAGCAATCGTACTTTCCAAAACAAAAGACAATTATTATTTGTTTAATCAAAATATGAATTCATACAAATGTGCAAAATAATTCATGAACATTTGGGTGGAATTATTTTTCCGTTTTGATTGTCTAAATAATATTAATCATAGTAACAGTTTAAACGACAGTAACGGTGATAATACTGGTCATATACATTTGTAATGACGTGGTGCCATGTCAGATTAAACTCCTCCACAATAGATTGTCCATTCACTTAATCCCCTTTCCATTTGTCATAGCAGGTCTAAATCATATGGTAATTCATTTATGCACTGAATGATGCCTCCCTTTGTTTTCTCAATGTCATCCATCACTTCGGTTATCCAGTCAGGCAGTTGCTGGAACCTCAGTCATTGTACAGGTCATTATTTATCATCGCAGCCTCTCCCTGGGGGGACATCTGAAGACGCCGCTTCTTCCCGAATGTGGAGAAGGAGTTGTGGACGTCCAGCTCGCTTCTCTGCACTACGGGCCGGAGAGTGCAAAAGCCTGACGGAGTGCCGGGAATGTACACGTTGTGGTGGTAGTCAGGTGGTGGGTGCGGGTGCGGATGGGGGGGGATCGATGGCTGCTGCTGCTGTGGAGGGGGTGTGCATCGAGGAGTCCAGGGGCGAGAGGAGAGCCCGGTCGGTGAGGGTGACATCTTATACTCTGTTAGAAAAAAAAGAAAAACAACTTATTATACACTACTGACCTTACTGCGACAAGGTCATGCTCATTTGCATATGGCTTATGCAAATCAGGGTCAGGTGGCTTACAGTAAGGAGAGTAAACAACTTTATGCAGCAGAAGAAGAGGTCAATGAGAAAATGATTAAAACAGCACATTTGTGCTGAATGTGATCTTCCTTTTTGAGAGAACATACTTGGAAGAAAGAGGTTGAATTAACTAAAAAAAGAAAAAAAGGACTGCTGCTGTACATAGTGTTTGTGAGGATCAATATCATCCGGCCTATCTTGCCTTTCATGCTTTTCATATGAGTACCCCAGGTCCAGTACTGGCCAGGTGCCATGGAAGTCACATAGTTGTCAGGGTCTGCATGCATGGCCTTGCGCATGAGGGTGCCATCCATGTTAATGGAGTTGTAACTGCAGATAAATGACCAAAAAAAAATGTGTCTTAACATAAATAATGTTGCTGCACAATCTGTATTGGATTATTTAAAAAGTGTCAGAATGATACCTTTTTATGGACGAATTCTGATTCTTTGTGAGAGTCCAGTCTGTGTTTGGCTGCTTCAGCTGAGAAGACAAAATATATAACAAGAGATTGTAACTGATAAACATAACAATAACCTCAACATGTTTTAATCACAAAGGAATCCCACAAAAAAGCAGTTTACCATTCCAAGTGTAAAATCTTGTTTACTTAAAGTCATGGAGGCTAGTTGTGCTGAAGCTCATCATCATTTTTGATGGACCGCTGCTGCCCTCTAGTGGCTATTTGGCAGATCGCGCGGTCCCTTAAGCAACGGATCTTCACAGTTTGGGCTTTAATCGTCAGTGTGAAGGAAGCTAAAGCAGAGCAGCGAAGTGATATTTACTCCAGAGCTGAGGGGTCGTATTAATGCATGCTCTATTAATACACCCACAGCTAAAAACAAAGAGAACGCGAAGTAAGCGTATTAGAATCGGTATTTAAAATGCTCTCTTTGCAAACTGTGCACAAAACCAATTAGAACCCCACCGGGATGAAACGAAACACGATTTTAATCTTCAAAGGAAACCGTGCCAAGCAGCAAATTAAAATAATTACACACGTCATTGTTTTGTGGATTTTATGCATCATTTTGCATTAATATTTGCGTGATGCTCCTCGAGCAAGGTTTTTAATTAAAAGTCTCAGAGAGAGCCACTGAAAAGTTTGCTGCCCTTGCAGCCGGAAGACAGCCTCTCTGCACGGAGCCGAGCGTGGCGCGTGCCCGCACCTGTCCCGCAGCTTTTAAACGCGTTTAATCCTTGGAGTTGCCAGTTTAAGCAGGCCCGTGTCTGATTTATATATAAGGCCCAAAGTGTTTCCCCTGTCGTTTGTCTATTATGTGCCACTGACGACCTCTGGGGGTGGGGGGTGGGTCGTAAAAGTGGGAGCCCGACGGACTCGGGTTGAATTAGTGGAACCAATTTCGAAGAGGAAGGACACTCCCTCCTGCAGGAGTACCGCTGCAGGCGGAGCAATCACCGTGACCTCGAAATCCCTCTGGTGGCCAGAGGTGTTTGCGCGGGTGACATCTCGCCCTGCCCGCCGGACTCTGGCGTGAGAGCGCTGACTCTGTGCTGTCCTCTCTGCGTTTTGTCGAGAATCCGCACTACGCACGCACGTTTACGGTCTGCTGCTCCGTCTGTTAGGATTAAGGCACAGCGATGTGGACATCCTGCTGCTGTGAATGCCCTCTCTCATTGTCTCCTTCCCTCTGTGTTCTTCGATTACACGCCCTCGCTTGGCAATTATGAAACCACATCTTTTCTCCTTCGTTCTCTCTCTTTCTACCCTCTCATATCCAGAAAACAACAACGTGCCCGATCTACAGGCTGTCCACGTCTCAGTTCAGTCATGTCCTTGCACCCCCCCCCCCCCTTCTTTCCCCTTGCCCCCTCCCCTTGATGTCCTCCAGTGTCTCTCCAAAACCGGCCATTTGCCATTTCTCATCAATAATTGACACACACACCCTCCTCCTCCTCCTCCCCATCGCGCACACATACCAAACATACACACTTCCCCATTCCTCTACTACCCCCTCCCTCCTCTGTGAGTGGCTCGGTCGTCCTTGTGCCCTTGAGGCACAGTTAGCGAGGAGAGACGTCCTACATTATTAGTTCCAGAGCAGAAAGGCGCGCGGGCGCGCTCCGAAAGCTGACCGCTCCATTTGTCTGGAGCCAAACTATTTACTTTAGCGCATCCAGCATCTTCTTCAAACTGAAGAGCACGCGCTGGAAGCAGGTGCGCGCTCCTCCTCTCCCCTTTAAGCCGCGGTGGTAACGCAGATTCACGCAGATTGCCAATTTCTGTTATTTTGAGCGAGATTTAATTATCACCAGGATTGAAATGGGGGGGGGGGGGGGGGGGCTGCACGCGCACTGCCTACCTGCCTCTCTCACAGGAAGCAAAGTCTCACTTCATTCTGTGCACATGATCCTCACAAGAATGGGCTGTACACCTTCATTAAAGTGTCTATTAAATCGTAATCCCATGTCGTTTCATCTTGTTCTCGTGTGCAGCACGTTACCACCATGGAGATGAAATTAGAATAGAAATGAGCTCCATCAGGAGAGGGGAGGGCGGGGTGTCCTTAAGTTGACTTTGAACCTCTGTGGCATGGATTTGACCTTCATGCTCCCAAAGGTCAAAGTCTGGATGTGGATGTAGGAACTAACAGCTGTGAGATTGGACCGTACCTCGCTGGGAGTTGTGGCTCCGTTGTTCACGGAAGCGCTCCGGCTGTGCGCGTTCCAGGAGTTTTCTGCGCTCTTCGCCTCGTTGTTCCTCGGCGTGCTGCCCGGGCTGCACGGCTTCAGAAACATAAAGTCACTTTTGGCTGATTCGGGTGTCAGACACACTTTATAACAATATGACTGAGACACACTGCTATTTCCATTCACCTCCATACAGTTCGGAGGCACTTTGGCCGCGGATGAAATCTGCAGGTTGATGTTGGATTTTTTAAACACCTCCGTGGGCGGCTCCGGCTGAAACCCCCCGCAGCAGCAGCAGGAGAACGGGGGCAGGTTGTAGCCGCTGTGGGTCTCCCTGTCCTTGTAACACTTGACCGCAGCCAGGATGATGATGGCCACCAGGAATATTAGGGAGATCGTGCTCAGGGACACGATCAAGTAGAGAGCGACGTTTGAGGGGGGCTGCGGACTGAGCGTGAGGTCACCGAAATCTGACAGCGACTCAGGGACGCTGTCTACCACTGTGAGGACAATGGAGACGGTGGCTGAGAGCGGAGGCTGTCCGTTGTCTTTGACTAAAATAACCAGCCTCTGCCTTGTTGCGTCTCTTTCTGCTAAACGGCGTATAGTTCTGATTTCACCTGTGTACAAAGCCACGCTGAACAGTCCTGGGTCTGTCGCCTGCAGCACCTGGTAGGACAGGCGGGAGTTCTGCCCCGCGTCTGCGTCCAAAGCGGTGATTTGAGTCACCAGGTAGCCCGCGTCCACTGAGCGCGGAACCACCTCTGAGGCCACCGTGCCGTTTTTGGGTAAAGGGGAAACGACCACCGGTGCGTTATCGTTCTGATCCAAGACAAAGACGTTCACTGTGACATTGCTGGCCAGAGGGGGGAAGCCAGCGTCCTGCGCCTGCACCAGAATCTGAAAGTTTCTCAGCTGCTCGTAATCGAAGGAGCGCAGCGCGTAGATGTTGCCGTTGTCTGAATTGATGGAGACATAAGTGGACACGGGCATGCCCTGGATCTGACCTTCCAGGATAGAATAGGAAAGATATGCGTTCTGGTTGGAATCGGGGTCAAATGCATTAACGGAGCAAATGGAAGCGCCCGGAGCGTTATTCTCCGTCACATAAACTGTGTATGAAGGCTGAGAGAACCGCGGGGGGTTGTCGTTAATGTCAGACACTTGAACTAGGATTGTTTTCCTGGTGGACAAAGTCGGGGAGCCCAGATCCCGCGCTGTGAGGGTCACGTTGTACTCAGACGTCGCCTCTCTGTCCAAAAACTCGCTCGTCACTAAAGTGTAGTAGTTTTTAAAAGACGAATGAAGCTGAAAGGGGACATTACTGGGGATCTGGCAGTCCACGTTCCCGTTCTCCCCCGAGTCTCGGTCCATGACGCTGATCACGGCTATCACCGTACCCGGTGGAGCGTCTTCCTGGACAGGTGTGGAGACTGATGTGAGGATGACCTCGGGGGCGTTGTCGTTCACATCCAGGATGTCCACCAGCACTTTACTGTGCACCGCCACAGCTGACGGCCCCCTGTCTTTTGCCTGCACGTACAGCTCATAGACGCTGGCTTTTTCATAGTCCACAACGCCTCTGACTCGGATTTCACCCATGTACGGGTCCACGCTGAACAGCTCGCGCACCTTGAGCGGCGCGTGTCCACTGAACGCATAGGTGACCTCCCCGTTCGTGCCTTCATCCAAATCTGTTGCGTTCAGTTTCAGCACCAGCGTCCCTCTCGGTGCGTTTTCCACCAGGCTTGCCCGGTAAACTGAGCGGTCAAACATGGGCACGTTGTCATTTGCGTCCAGCACTGTGACCGTTATCAGCGCAGTCCCGGAGCGCTCCGGTGACCCTCCATCCAAGGCCGTGAGAACCATCTCGTGCCGTTTCTGCTGCTCTCGGTCCAACGGGGTGTCCAGGACGAGCTCGGCAAACTTGCTTCCGTCGTTGCGCGTCTGGATGTTCAATATGAAGTGCTCGTTTGCGCTCAGCTGGTAGGAGCGCAGAGAGTTGGTGCCCACGTCCTGATCCTGCGCGCTCTCTAACGGGAAACGTGACCCAGGAGAAGCGGACTCCGTGATGTCCAGGTTGAACTCACTCCACGGAAAAGTTGGAGAGTTGTCGTTCACATCCAAAATTTCTACTTCCACTCTGTACAGTTCTAACGGGTTTTCAATCACTACTTGTAAGTGCAGAAAACAGCTCGGACTTCGCTCGCAGAGCTCCTCTCTGTCTATCTTTTCGTTGACGAAGAGAATGCCGTTTTCCAAGTTCACTTCTAAATATTGCTTCTTTGCGCCAGAAACTATACGAAATCGACGGGCTGACAGCTTGGCCACATCCAGACCCAGATCCTCTGCGATGTTGCCCACAAAGGCTCCATGCTCCAGCTCCTCTGGAATGGAGTAGCGTATTTGCGCCAGAACCAAGTCCACCACACAAGCGCATAGCAGCAGACATATAACCAGACTTGTCACCGGCAGCCAACTGCATCTGGAGAGTCTGTGATCCATTTCAGAAGCGTGCGTAAAACCACCTCATCCGGACATACTTGGCTTTGGGAGAAGCACAGCGGACAGCCTGCCCAGAGTTTGAAAAAGGAGAAAAATCGAACAAATTCATCAGATGCGGGACTGTCACATCTATGTGCGCACAACTTTGGAGGAAAAAATGAACAGCACAGGAGAAAAAAGAGGCGCGTCTCCCCCTTTTTGCCTGTGCGCAACACAGCCCGTGTGTGAACAGAGGAGGCTCAGGTTTGATTTTCCAGTGTATTAGCCACACAGAGGAGCTATAGGGAGCTGATGGGGAGCGCACACTCTCTCTGCTGGCGTGCGCGCGTGTGTGGATAGAGGGGAGAGAGAGTGAGAGAGGACGCAGCTCCTCGAAGCTCCGTATTGGAGGACGCCGACACCAAGTGCGGCTCTAATTACTGAAGACGTTTAACTCTTTCTCTTCCTCGCGCCTGTTCCGTTTGACCCATTAAAGAGACGGGAGGGCGTAAGTTTTGACAGCAGACGTCAGAGCCAGATTTGGATTAGAAGACAAATTGTGTCGGTGTCGTTTTCTGAGGCTTTCCTCGCCGGATGAGGACGGATAAGGATTTGTCTCGGTGTCCAGGGAATCTTAAAGAGATGACAGTGATAGTCAACAGGGTTTAAATGCGTTTCAGGGCATGGGGGGGGGGGGGGGGTCTGATCTCTGTGGCAACGATAATACACCAAACAAAAACAAAAAAACTCAATCGATTTTTCTTCAAGTGGTCCAGTGGCCACTACAAGTGTACTTATGGGACTTCATAATGCTTTTTAATTAGACCCTTTTGAAGATGAATGCCCGCACTGCAAAACAGCCCCATTCATTAATCATCACACGCGCGTTGGGCTTTGGTGGGTGACAAAAAGAATCTTTGATAAGTTAGGATATCCATTTTTAATCAGCGTTTAAACGAGAGCGCGAGACCTCGTGGAGCTTAAAATGATCCATTTTTTTAGACAATGACCAGCAAATAAACACCACTTTAATTCACTTGAGTGGGCTTGTTCCAACACAATCAACATAAAAGCAGCAGCGTAAAGCCTTAATCACACTTGCTTGGTATCAGGTATTATAGCAGGGATTAGATACATATCCCATAGGTGATGTTTTTGTCGCGTTTGAAGAGGAATGAAAAGGCTACAAACGTTTGAATCAGATTAGAAATGACGGCAGAGGATGAAAGCACACCAGCCTTTGTGTGCACCTGATGAGGAGAACTCTTTAGAGTGCAGATCATGATTTTTTTTTTTCTAAATGCTATAATCAGTGCTGGTCAGTTAGATGGATAAGAAAGAGAGGCTAAAAGAGGAATTAAAGGATGCCTTTGTGAAATGGAGTGCGTCTCTAGAAGGACAGGAGCTGCATCCTAATGGGAAACAGAGCTTCAGATGTGAAAGTCTCTTCTTGAGTTGACGACACAGCCTTGGCCCCCCCGGGCCCGTTGATTAGAGAACGGAGAGAGTTCAAGGAAAAAAAAATATTAAAAGAAGCGGATATGTTATGCTTCCTGTAAGAGCTGGAGTTCTCTTTTTACACTTTTTTTCTCTAATAATCCCCCCCTAAAACAGGAGAAGTGCATCCTCTCTTGAGAATTGGGCTGGTGTGTGTGATCAGAGGCGGTGCTGATGTTGCTGTGATCTTTTCATCACAAAAGAACAGAATCAAACGAAGCCAGTGGGAGTGCTTCCATTTGGAAATAATGGTTGTTTGTGGCTCTCTCTCGAGCAACAAAGAGAACAACTTCAGCAAACAAGAAGAAGAAGGTGATTTATTCCCTTTCATTCATGGAAATCAAATTGTCTCAACACAAGTCCCAAGTTGCCCCGAAAAAAAAACAGTCATAAAATAACATTTTAAAGGAGCAAACACTGTGCAAAAGTATCGCTTTCTTTTAATAAAAAGAAAAGTTCCAACCAAATAGGCAGACCCTAAATGCAACACGGAAAAAAAATATAATAAAATGAAATCCCCAGGTTTAAATAAGCAGAGAACACAATCTGCTTGTAGACTTAACCTCAAGCAGATGGTTAAGCTTCTCCAGAAATGATTACATTTCTGGAAAAAGAAAAAATCCCTGCCACCAGTTCCATTGCTTTCGCCTTCCTTTTTAATTAACAGAGTAGGGGATTAGTGCGCAGCTATCCCGGATCAACCGTTCTCCGACGGAAGAATACAAATATTTTGTGATAAATAATCCCGAAGCACTCCGACTGGCACTCCCTTGGTGCATGTTACATTAACATGCATTACACGGAACATTAAGCCGGTTTCATCCGCCCCGATCGCCCAGCTCACTCAATTGTTTGACTTAAAAAACAGCCATTACTTTTACTGAATGTCTGCAAACTCAACCATGGAGAGAGTCTGGACAAAAATTAGGCTGAGAAAAGCTGAGCAAGCAGGCTTAGAAATACTTTTTAATAGTCACAGGACAAAAAAGACGAGTTTGATCTGTCCAATAATTCAATAATGTGAGACTGAAACTGAACTTTTTCAAATGATTCTCGATCCAATGGCGCCATCTACTGGCAGTTATCCTGAAATGTATTGGTGGAAAAACCCTTACAAAAATAAAATACAATGAAGAAGTCTTGCCTCTTCTCCTTTTCTGACTCATTCATCAATGATAGTGTTCTGGCTCGTAATCATGTCTGAAGTTTTTCACATATTAAACCAAACTGAATCATTTTAATGACACCTGAGGAACATGTGCAGGCGCCTTGATTTTAGTGTATGATTGGTAAAACTCTTAAAAACATTCATATCCTGCAAAATTTAAAAAGTAGAAAAAAAATTAAGTACCTGTATTCTAATATTCTAAAATCCTGTTTGTGTGATGTTCATGTGCTGGAACCCTAACGTGGGTAAAAATAAACAAATACATACTTGAAATCAATTAAACAGTGGGCACTGAATCTATATTCTAACAAAGTTATTTAAAAAAATAGAATTATAAAAATGAATACACTTCATAATATTCCACTTTTTTTGTAAAGGGTTTGCATGTGATTAATATTATTGTCTTTACAATAATAATGTTTCATTCAAGCACCTAAAGTAAATAAATAAAAAATAAAACTACATTATGATTCTAAAACTGTGGAGAAGAATATTGACTCTGTATTACTTATAGACTTACTGTAGTATTTTAACTTTTTTTATTTTTAAAACATTTTTTTTCTTCCTTTGTCAAAAACATATTTAATTTAAAAAAGAGGAATAAATAGAGGTGAAATCCATTATTATCAGATTACCTAAAAAAGTAAGCATCATATTTAAGAAATTACAAAAAATTAAAGAAACAAAAGTCCCAATTTACATGTTAAAGTGTGTTCTCACAAAATATTTATAATAGCATAAGCTGTTTGAAGCAAGCAAGTGTAAGCTAATACATGTAACAAGTATTTGATACAAATTAGTTTTACCCACAAGGACATTTTCTTGCACAGTAAAATCTGAAAATTATATAGAAATTAATATATATCAGACACATACTCATATACACATATATGTAAACCCTTCACCCATTTTCTATTCCTTCTCAGTCCTGTGAAGGCTGATGGCGGCTGCTGGAGCCTAACCCAAAACCTTAAGGCGGGGTACACCAATGACAGGTCACTGGTCCACTGCAGGATTTCTATGTATGCTTAATATTGGTGAAGACAGTAAATAAAAGGATATATTGTTCTCGATGGCTGCAAAGCTGGATGAGTCTGGTAGTTTAAAGACCACCTCTGTGAGGTTTGGGGACAAACAATCCATGACAGAGTTGTTTGTGTTCATTGTCCCTCGCTGTATACCTATCTCCATGCCCTTGCCCGTGACCAGCTCTAAAGAATAATATGCCATTCAAAATAATGCTTCATTTAGTGCAACAGACCACAGCAGGATACAGAACACTTGCAACCACCAGCTGGTAGAAAGATCTCAAGCATATCTGCACAGAACCTCAGAAACTCATGTTCTGCATCTCAGTTTTCACTGCAGGTAAACTACTTCCCACTGTAGCTCATCCCTTTGAATTATGATAAACTTAACTAAGTAATTATGTTTAATCTACATTCAGGTGCAGGAAATTCGCCTGAGATCACTCCACAAAGTCATTTGTTTCTGAAAACCAACTTTGATTTTCCTGTAAAACCATTCCACTGCACAGTCATTTGAATATTCCTGATACTTCTTCTCACTAAGTGTCTCACAAAAAATCCTATTTAATAGGCATAGCCCTTTTCCAAATTTTCCCTTTTCCGCTACAAGTCTTGTAATAATTATTATTTGGAATTAGATTGTCTTCTTTGCAACCGTAATCTCATGGCGCCATCTGCTGGATGCTGATGTACTTTGCAGCTGATCCAGCAAGCGGGCCAAAAATCTTCACACTAAACATACATTTTTCTTTGATTTAGCCCATTAACTCATATTTTTTATCAGTATAACTAGTGTATAACTTTAATGAAAATTATGTAATGACTAATCTGTGACTTCTCTCAGACTTTTATATATTTATGTATTTATTGTTACACTTCTTTCTCTGTAAAGTGACTGGAAATTATACAGTTACAGTACAAAACTGGTATTTATTTATCTGTCAGGAAATTGAATACATTTAAAATTTAAACCAAAAATACATTTCATCCAAAAATTCATAATGAAGTGAAGGTGTCTTCTGCCTTTTTTCCTCACATCGGAACTCAAAATATTTATAAATATTTTACCATTAAGTTTGCTTTTCTTTTCTTCCTTCATTCACTTGATTACAACGTTCAAAATAAATAAATAAAAAAATAAAACATCGGACAGCGCCCGTGGTTGATCCTGCCAACCCGCGGATCGGTAGATGGAAACGTTCAAATTGTAGGAAGTAACCACTGAGCTAAACCGATGCGACATGTGATTCGTAATAATAGCTTATGAGGTATTAAAACCAGTGTTTCTTTCTATACACGTTCTCGTTTTTTAAGTCAATATACTGGAGAAATGTCAGGATACAACAACTCTATTCACAATAAACACACATTTAAACTGTGAAGAACAACATTTATTTAACTTATCCGTCTAAAGGTGACGTCGGCGAAAGAAGAACATACTCTACCGGTAGACAGATCACGTGTCATGCGCACTGCCTCGTGCTCTCTAGTGTTCTCCTTTAACTGGGAGTAAACAGCAGGGACTGCATACAGTTACTACTCCGAAACACACCGTTCGAAAGAAAATACGCTTTTTTAGTAATAATACTATTTATCTCGTAATCCCTTTTAGCAAATTACTTGATAATAGTTTTCTTTTTTCAGTGATGTCATAATGTTCTCACCGGAAAATGAATGACGTCTTTGCTGTTCGAAATGCAGCTGTACTGGTACACAATGGCCACTAGAGGGAGCCAGAGGCAAATAAAGAAATTGAGATAATGTTAACCTTTCTCAGTTTTGTCATATGTCTCCCTTAAAAAAATAGCTCTAAACGGAAACTTACAAAGTGATGTATGTGCATCTTCTAAAAAAAAAAAAAGATTGTAAGTATTTTTATCAGCCCAGTATCATATAGTTCTGTGCTTGGTTGATAAATAAGCTTAATCTATCTGTTTTCATTACCCCAGCATGTGTATGTATGTTCGTTTGGCTACATGCTTTGGGTCAGAGGTGAACAGAAGGCTATAGGAAGTTAGCGCGGGCAGAACAAAATACAGAGATGCGATGAAAAGGAGGGTGACTTCCACCTGCAATTAGCTTCAGCTCATCACTCTGCAGTTTCCGTAATAACCTGCTGAACTTTGTCCACTGTCCGCAATATCTATCAGAGCAGATAAACACAAAAGAGACATGGGAGTGATAGGTAAGGTGGGAGGTCGTGCAAGACAGGGAGATATGAGCAAGAAATCATGAGGGAGGAAGGCAGGTGAGTGGAGATAAGACAGGACAAAGAGCCAGCAGAAAAATGCTAGACACCCAGTAGCAGACCAAGCAGTGATAGAAAAATAAAAAAAAGGAAGGATAGGGGGGAAAAAGGGGAGGAAAAAAGGTGGAGAAGAGAGGTTTTAGTCCACATGCTCCTCAGCTGTGTAAACTGAAGGTCTTGTGCTGCTTCTCGGATTCCCCCAAAGAAGGGGGATATTTATAGGAGACTGGCAGCGGTAGTGAACGGTCGCTTGCACTGTCACACCCTCTACTATTATTATTATTACTTTAAATGCACAAAACTAGAAAATTTTAGAAACTTGAGAGGCCTTTAGAAACATGGACTACGTCCCACTTGTCTGTCTATGCATTTGTGTACCAAGTAGGATGCAATATTTTTGGGGGAAAAAAAGTATGAAGGAGAAACCAAATTAGAGAAAACTGACGTACAAGTCGAAGTTGGCACGTATTCACGGGTGTAACCTAATCTGGCAAACTTATTAGAGCTGTCACAGAACAAGCAACGGAGTGAAGATGGAAAAGAGCTATGTGGAGTGGAATGGGACAGACGCAGACGTAAGCACATATTCCACTTCCAGGTTATAAGATTCCCCTAAAGTTGCAGACATGTTGGAACAGACTATACACACATGCACAAACACTGGCATTTAGGTCCTCAGCCACTTTGTAACAGATGCAAAGTCAGGCGCACATGCTGAAACACAAACAGCCCGATAGACATAACAGACGTGCACGCGCTTGAACACATGCTGGGAAAAGAGGAAATTCCAGAGGGAACAGGTAGGAGTGGCGATAGCAATCTATCAAAATGACTTTGATCTCCTCCATGCTTCTGTCACTGCTGCTAAAATGCCTTCGATGGATCAGGTCTGCCTTTAATCAATCATAATGTGAGTATGCACGCCAAGATGTAATAGCAGCACCATGTTGAAATGCTTTTTTTTAGGTAAAAATGGCTGTTTTTTTAAATGAGAGCTCTGGTTAGAATGCCCACTGTGGTGTGCTCTTATTAAACTGCACTGTTTCTCTTTTTACTTGTGTTTAATCTAAAACAAATTGTACTGGCCTCTTGTGGCATCTCTTAAATTGTTTTTTTTTATTATTGTTTTTTATTTTTTCCACAGGAGAAAACTGTCTGAGGGAGGCAATGTTGTTAAAGTCCCACTCCAACTATAATTATTATCTACTGTAAAAGAGTTTCCAGTGGTCTTTTAGTTATGATTATGCCGTTTTCAGTCAAAATAAAAAAAATCCAGAGTCATTTTTTAAGACATATTTTCTGCATCAGAAATTCACCTCTGAGTTGAGACTGTTGGCCCAGAATGAACCCTGTGTTGATACCCCATAGCTTTCGTTTGTTTACAATCTCTCCCGCTAGTTTACAGCCCCTCACAAGCCCAACCTAACATTAGCGTAGCAAAAAAAATGGCGAGCAATATCGGAGCTATCCAGCTGTGCAGTTTTGAGCCAGATAGCAACTCAGACGAGGAACATGAATAAGGTTAATGGATCTATTTGTCTGCAAGTGGATGCATCAGAATTGGAGCAGAGCAGGGAGACTTTGGCCCACCCATTGCAGTTGCTGCATCACAAACCTGAGCTATTTCAAAGTGCAGGTTTTCATCTGCTCTTGATCCAACACAATTTGAATAAAGAAATACTCAAAAAGGAAGTTTTAATCTTAAATTCTTTCATATGTCCTCCATCATGATATTCATGCTACAAGAACATGTTAAAAGCACCAAAAACATGATTTTCATTGGAGTGGGTCTTTAAGGATGCCTAAAAGGAGGCGAGGTGGAAAATTACAAATAACCGCAGCTCAATGTTTGGTCTAGATTTGTGAAATAAAACTAAAGTACACATGCAGTCACTTTGATAATGCAATTTTTTTTATCATGATTTCCACCAAGATGATCTGAGTGGAGAGTGCAGAGAAAAACAAGAGGAAGGAAGAGAGATTGGGAAATGGAGGGGAGACAGAGACTGGCTCTGGCACCACACCAGAGGAAAGAAGTCAACAGACTCTTTGTAGGTAAATGTGCATGTGAGTGCATGTGAGAGTGCATAGTTGCAGTGTTGCCTAATTTTTAGCAGAATGACTAAAATGTCACAAAAAAAGTAAGTTGTGTTTGTGCGTCAGCCAAACCTCTGTGTGTGTGTGTATGTGTGCATGTGGGTGAGTGCCAAGGCAGAGGTGAGAGTGGAGAGCCCCTGCCTCAGGGGCCACAAATACAACAGACATTCAAGCTGCAAGAACATGAATGTGCGTGTGTAATCCTCTCCCTACCAAATCCTCATAATCACTCCACTTTTCATCCTTTGTCCCTTCACTCCACCCATCCCAGAACACCCCTCTTCCCGCTCCCCTTCACTCTTTCACCTTTGTCCCAAACAGCCCTCATTTATCCACTTTTCTGGTTCCTCTAGGTGTGTGATTCCTAGACATAGGCTTGTATTTGTGACCCCCCTCATCCAGGCCCCTCCTTAGATGAGAGTGTGTGTTCCTGAACAGGTTTGCAAATAAACAAATTGGCATTGCACAGGCCAAATGTAGTAATCAAGAAAAGATGCAAAGAGGAGGGAAAAAAAAACTAAATTGTGACAAACTGATTGCAGAAATGATTCATTTCCCCGTTTTATGTTTTGTTTGTGCTGACTGTACACCCCTCCCACTCCCCAGTCTCTCTCTTTCACTCTCACTCTTTTCCTCACGCGCATTCCACCTTGTTTTGCATATCTGACTGCCCAGCCGCCCCACTCGCTGCTCTATACCTCGCTACTTTTTTTTAAAGCAGCTCGCCTTTCCTCGCATATTCTCTCCTTTTCTCTTTCTTTCCCTGCGCCTCATTCCCAGCCCTCCCCTCACTACCTGACATTGTGGCACTGTGCCCAATGAGTCACACCTCTGCTAAAATCATCAGAGATGGAGGGAGG
Source organism: Oryzias celebensis (assembly GCA_014656515.1). Taxonomy (NCBI): domain Eukaryota; kingdom Metazoa; phylum Chordata; class Actinopteri; order Beloniformes; family Adrianichthyidae; genus Oryzias; species Oryzias celebensis. The sequence goes on from BNCR01000010.1 coordinate 7,215,120, forward strand.
GGGGCGCAAAAGAAAGAAATCATCAGGGAGAGAGAAAAAGCACGAGTATGACAGTGAAAAAATTATAGAAAATAAAAGTGGGAGGGGAAAAAGTTAGGGAAGCAGTAAGAGGGAGCCTCCAGGGAGAGAAAAGAGCATAGAGTGCATTTAACTTTTTGACTCCAGTAGTCAGAGTCTGCATGTCAGTAACAGTTAGCCTGTTGACAACAACAATTTCCACACGCTGTCCTGGCACCCGCTTGAATGTACAAAAGCACATGCACACGCGAGCAAATGCAAACACTACCATTCAGTGACATGGTGCACAAACCCACCTGCGTCCTCTGCAGCCACATATACATGCACAGCAATCAGACATGCAAACAAACCCAAAGAGAACAAGCAGCCGCAGCCCTGCCTCTCTGCATCAGGCTCCCCTTCCCTCTCCGGTCGTTGCCCTTGGAAACCACACAAACACTCCCTGTTGGGCAACACTGGGAGTCAGGAGAGGACGTACATGGGTTGCACACCTCCCAAAGCCCCACAAGCCTACAAGCAATCCTAATTTGAATGTGTTTGTGAATTATCTGCCTTTTGCTCTATTCATAAGACTGTGTTCTTCAATTGGACTTAAAAGGTTGATCTGAAGGATGTTTTTCTGCTCATTCAAAAGCTCTCCCAGAACTGTTGAATATACTTAAATGAGCGGCAAAACCTCCACTAGATCATCCTTTAAAAATCCAGCTGTCCTGGAGAAACAGAATCTTGTGAGAAGCAAGCATGACTGAGAATCTCCACAGACTTTGCTCAATCACAGTCATCTCAAAATGTGCTGATGTGCTCACAACCACACAATCAGAACAAGCAGTGCGCATTTTTCAGAATAATTTCAAAAAGATGTGCAATGACAGAAGCAGAGGAGTGTAAACAATCATAAACAAAATAGACAAAAATGTGCAGAAAAGAAGAAAACTATGAAAATCAATAGCACAAACATTTCAAAAGATGTTTTAAATATATTGCTGTTTTTTTCCTTAGTTATTCATCTCTCTTGTAGTGGGATTTCACTGATGATAAGCCTTATCCTTGAACTGTGAACTTGGCTTGCTTGTCACAGTGGGGGTGCTGGCTTTAACTAGACTCGTGTTTTATGAACCCTGAGAGATCGCAGCAGGCTGCGCAGATGCTGCAGTGTGCCACGTGCCTGTCATCGTTCTGCAGTGTTGTTTTGGGCCCATTTTTGCCTAAGTCAAACAAGCGTACACTGTTCCGACAAACAGGCTTTCTCTTTCTGATGGGGAATTGATTTGTTTGTTTAACAATCCGCCACGCCGTCAGGTGGTTTCTCTGTCTTTAAGGTCTTCGGGGTGGCTTGTTACCACATGTCCAGAAGGAAGAAACAACCTGGTTTTGTGTTTCCTTTATCTGTGGCTTTCCATGAAAGGATCATTTGGATTTTGGGAAAGAAAACTGAAAGACGGCCCCCGAAATCTCTTCACTAAGTCTTTTAATGGCACGATCTATGCTGCTTTGATGGGGTCAATCCTAAGTCTGAGCTTAGGAAGTGGAACAAGCTTCTACCCTTTGCTGTAATGTTTTTAAAGCCATACCAGCCAGCCACAAAGCTCCTTCTACCCTTTGTGCTGAGCACACCAGACAAAACCTTGGAAGCCATCCACTACAAAGCACATTCCCCAAGTATTTTTTTTTCCTCTTTTTCTCCTTTTTACAAGTGTGGGATGGGGTCGAACAACAATTACGGTAAAATGTGACTAATATGTCACAGACATACTGGTGTGCTTTTTTTCTGACCTCCTCTTTTTTTCCTCTTTCCCATCCATTCTTTTTTCTCTTCTTGAAAATTCTTCCCTCTCACTTCAAACCCCTGTAATTACAAACAAAGGCGCTGACTCTTCTCCAGCTGAAACAATGATAATGATGGAGAGTAGTGTGTGTGTGTGCGTGTGTGTGTCTTCATCAAAGCAGCAATTACAATGATGGGTGTATAGAAGTGTGTGGAGGACAGTAAAGATTTACACAATCTGGGCATGAAGCCCCACAACTGGGAGAATAGTGTGTGTGTACATGTGTTGACTCTGTCTTGATAGCAACGATCCAGCACACAGCTGCTCTCTGAGCTTGGCATTGAAATAAGGCAAACAGACACTTAAAGCAAATGAAATACAGATTGAGGCGATGACAACAGAGAATGATGGAAGAGATTTTAGGAGCAAACTCAAGAGCAGGTTGCTCTCAAACATGGGCTCTAAAGGTTGCAAACAACCAACAGCTCCGTTGATGCAAACGGGGAAATCGAGGTTCGTCAAGTCTGGGATTCGCCTTCTCAAAGCATAAAAAAATCCAATGTGCTTTCGATCATTAAGTTTTGTGCAGTGTGTGTGTTGCAGTCGTATCCAGGCCACATGTATGGATGGTTGCGAGGTAGAGTGTGTACTGCCTGGTTGTGCTTGGAGCAGGCCCAGGCCAGAGGAGCTCAAAGAGCTGAATGTCATCATCAGAGCTGTCGGAGAGCCAAGCAGTAATCACACCCAGATCACCTACATGCTCAGGCCAACTTGAAACACCAGTCACTCCACAGTAGTGTGTATGTGTGTGTCTGCTCAAGAAAAAGAGCTCTGATTGAGGAAAGGAAAGAAAAAAAAAGACGAAAGACAAGAAGCATATGTCTGTGCAGAAAGTATGCATTCTCTCTAGTTAAAAAAGTGTTTGCACACACAGGCATGATGTGGCCATGGTGTTATGCTAGGGAGTGCGTGAAGGCCAGAGATGTATTTGCTGAAGGAGAGGATGTATTCTTTTCTTTCTCTCCTCCTTCTTCCTCCCTCTTTTCAAGTCAGTCTCCTATCCCACCCCTCTATTTTCCATTTTTACATACAGCTCCAGATGTGAAGGCAGTGAAATATTAAATTACTTAAATGGACATGTTTCTGCACTTTCACTACATCAAAAACAACACAGCCTCTCCTTTCTGCTGACCTAACACGCATCCGTCTTCACCTGGACGCTCTCACACACACACAAGAGTGGTAGAAACACCCTGTAGTTCTGATAAACACGTTTCGGATAATTATCCAACACAGCTATTCCGTTTGCTGTGGCATTTTTGACAGAAGTTGTTCTTTTGTTATAGTTGTGGAACACATTGAAATTGTTTTTAGTTTTAAGATTCACAACAGGCAGAAATAAAGGCTGACAATATCGAGCTGAAGCCACAAAAAGTCTTTCTATCTTGTTAACTTCAATGTTGTCTCTTTAAGAAGAACATCAGGACTATTGTTTTTGGTACACAAAAAAAAAAAAAAATTAAAAAAAGAGATTTATATCAATCAAATGAACTTTTACAGATGCAACATTTAAATTAAGTTGAGTTTAATGTAAATAAAGCCAAACCGACTTGCATTCTTTTAAAATAAATAATATTCATTCTACTAAACTTTATTGGTAATTCCGTCATAATTTAAACTTATATATTTTATTTGGAGGCACTTATCCATGTGTAGCTTCAGTACATTAGTCCTGCAACTTGATCACTAATAACATCCTTTACTCCAAGTTTAGTATTTTCTAAAGGTTACTTGATACTTGTCTAGTAAGTCAGCAAGTTTATTTCATGTCTTTTTATTTTCTTGTTATTCTTCTTTTATGACTTATAAATGGAAACATCCAAACGTAAAAATGAACAGCATTTCAAAATAAAAGATGATGAGTTAAGAAGACTCCAAATAAAATCCCAAGATAGAAGATTCTTTTTTGGCAAATTTCTAAGCCCCAGTCCTGGTCTTTTATCCCATCTATGAGAGTGTTATCACACATGTCTCTCGGTTTCACAAAGACTTCTACCTGGAAAAAAAGAAAAAACACACACGATTATGTCCTTTGATTATGCAGGAATGAAAAAATCTGTCATTTTCTAGGACATTACACTCTGTTCCACTAGCTTTCAGCTTCTCATAATCACAACTCTAAATTACCAGTGCAACAAAAAGGGTAAACTTAATTGGAGCTCTCCATCCATACAGTTTTGAGCCAGATGCCAGATCGGACGAGCAAAACGTCCGAAGGGGATGGATCTTTTCGTTTGCAGTTGAATGCATCAGAATGGTGGAGAGCAGGGAGCTGTCTTTTTTTTTTGTCTGCTCCTGATTCAACTCTTTGAATAAAGTAATACTCGGAAATTCAATTTTAAGCATAATTTTCCTTATATTCAGGGTCCTCATCATCAAAATGCCACAAGAACATGTTCAAAGTACCAAAAACACAATTTTCATCAGAGTGGAAAAACGCACAAGTCCTGTTTTTTGTTTTTTGCTGTTTTTTTTCTTGTCTCCATATTCAACAAAACCTTACTGGGACCTCCGGTGATTGTACCCATGTTTTTATTTTGTAGGAAATATAGTAAATGGATGACCAGTTTAACGTTACAATAAAACATATCTGTTTCTTTGTCTGCATGCAGATTTTCTCTTTAAATATCTACAAGATTAGACAATACATTTTGTTTTACACAACCCAGCGCTCTTCAAGTGTTTAAAATGCAGTGACAACAGCCTTGTCCTTGAAATCCTGCGATGTAGAAAGGGCAATTTTCTGGATGGAGTTTAGGTCACCATCGCCTTCTACTCACTTGATATAAGATTAGGTTGAATGGCACAATATGCCTGCGGTTGTACTACAGGCATAAAATTCCAACCTTGGATAATGTCGTCAGCTTGTGTTGGATGTTGCAGTGATTGGAGCGATTCTCCTCTGATGGCCCTTCCAACCAATGCGATTAGAAATTGCTATGAAGAATAAACTATCCCGAAGTAAACTATTCACCAATGTTGTCACAGATGGCAACAAAATACAATGTTACACTTCTTAGTTTAGACAGACAATCAAGGATTTCGTTGGAATTCTGTAAAAATTGATTTATTGATTATTTATTAATTAATTTGAGCAAACTCAAATCCCTTAAAATCAAACCTTACTGTGAAGCACTTTTCATCCAAAAGCCCACCCTCCTGTCTCACTTCTGTCTTAAATCCTGTGAGTGACATCAGGGATTATCTGTCTGTTGTATACATCTCGATGGTATCTAAATCGAGAATGTCCTATTTAGTTTGGGATCAACAAAAATCTTATCAAATTGTAAAACAGATGTAAACATTTTTTTGTTCATTTCTTTGTTTGTTTTCTCTATTTTAGGTGAATTTCTGGGTATTTTATATGTTGTGTAGTCATTGTGGGAAGAATAATTTTTTTTTGTGATGATGCTATTTGGCTCAGGTCTCCCTGGATAATAAGGGGTAATCTCAATAGGATTTCCTGGTAAAATAAAGGTTTAAAAAAAGATAACTGGTTGCACATGATAAATACTATGTTTATTCACTCACATTGTTTGGTTGACACAATAGCCATTTTATTTTCAGCTTTGTAACTGTGGGATTATCAAACAATCCTGCTACTTTAAGACAAACATTGAAAAAAATATATTTAATCAAGATGTATTCATTGAGTGTAAAACACTTGAAAATCTATTACAGTTTTTATGTGGTCTAGATAAACATTTCATTAAAAGTAGAAAAATAAATGGGTTCAAGGAGAAATCTATCGTCTTTCAATCAACTATTGTTTCTGTAAAACAATTTCTTCACATTTTGCAACAACAACAAATATGAAAACATCTGGAATTATGTGATTATTTTAAATTATTGTATTTATTTAAAGATGGCCCTCATGCTTGGTTGCAACACAAGACTGGGGTGACCTTGAGACACAAATTTGAGCACTAACTTTAAGTTATGCTAACATTTTAGTAATATTTGTCACAAAAAATCCAAATGTAAAAATTTGTCATAATCATGGGCTTCCTTGACAATAGTAAAAAAAAAGGGAGATGTGCATAGTGCAAGTAGTGTTTGGATTTTTTGCAGAGGCAATGCATTTTACACTTGTGTAAGACACACAGTGTACATAACACCCTCCTTCGTACTTTCAATTGTGAGTTGTGCACATCCTGACGTTTTAAAAGAACGACTGAGGAAATACATTTTCTTGGGGTTGAAATAAATTCTTGGTTTGATCTTGTCTATACTCATATTAATATGTGTAATTGGCAGAAGTCATTGTGCCAATGGAAACATACATTTACAGCTGCTATGTATACTATCTGTCAGCTGTGGCATAAGAAAATTCAAAATCAAATTCAATGAAAGTAACAGAAAGTAACAGAATAAAAGTCTCATTATACATTCAAATGTAAAGCTGTCACTGTAACAGTTAAAACTTTAACAAAGTTTGCATGACAACATATCAGCAACAGAATGGGTAAAAAATAAAGGCAGCTGTGAGTCCAGACCCCCACTCAGCTGATGGGCTGTGATCAAAATTTAGAACAGGTGGACTCAAAACATAAACATGACGGATGGATGGACAGATAGATTTGTTCTCAGTGTGTTGAATGCTCAGCAGTTTGCACCTTAACAGGGGACACATGAGGGTAATATGCAGACCTATACTGGGGTGTGTAATACTCAGCATAGCATATGCAAGGGGTGAGCATGAAATGAATGTGTATCTTACGTGTGTGGGAGTGGAGCGTGTGCATACGTTTGTTTGTGTGTGTGAGGACTACCCTGCTCAGGGCATTGAAGGAATTGTTTCCACATGTGTCTTAACGCAGTGTTCTGGGCGGGTTTGGAGGACATGGGAGGAGAGGGGGGCTGCTTTAGTTGGTGTTTTTTTTGGGGGGGTCAGGTTTCATAGCACCATGCAACACATCTGGGAAGCAAGAGCAAAATTAAAGTTCCCACGATTGAAAAAACACATAGGCTACACAAACTCTTGTACGTATGTCCACCTTGATAAAGCACTTTTGCTAAGCAAACATCCAATATTTGTAATTAGTCCATGTGTGCACATCATAAACACCACATTGCATAACCAGTTAAATAGCTACTCAATTTAGCTGTGCTTGTACATCACATTGCATCATGCCCTGTTGGTTTATAACCCTTGTTTTCTTGACCCTTCACTCACAAACTGCCATGTATGCTCACACTTATGCTCATTGCACACATAAACTCAACGCCACTTCTTCCCTGGCACTGAAGTGCCAAATGCTGTGGGTACGCGGGCATTTCACTGGCATGACACATGGAAGGAAAATCTGAATGTGTTCTTACTAATCAGTTCTCTGTTCCACCCAGAGCAAAAGAGATGTGGAGAGGCCTTTGACTATGTGACTGTGCAACCTGTATAGCAGGTGTTGAAAGGTGAAGAGAGGCTGGAGATGATTTGAGTGTCACAGTCAAAATGCAAGAAGAAAGACAGAGTGACAGGATGAGATAACAGCAGGTTAGAGGTGAAGCGATAGGGGGAGAGAGCTGTGGGAGAGTGAGATTGGATAAATGGAGTCTTACCAGATCCTAAAATGTCTTAATCGTCAGCAGGTTTATTCATGTTACGCTAGAGAGAGGGAGGGAGATAAGTTCATTTCTTTTTTCTCTGGGAACAAAAAGGGAAAAAATCTGTCTAGAACCCCTAAAATCTAATTTACACAACAAACAAAGACAGGAGAAAAAAAGACCAAAAACAGAGTGGAAGGAGAAGAAAGACAAAAGGAGAAAAAATGCTAATTGGCTACAGTTGGGCACGTCTGGCCTAAGATAAAAGAAAAAAGGTGCATTGACACCGTAAGCAGCCGGCGCAGAGGGGGCGTAAAGTTTCAATGTTAAGTCAATGTAAAGACGCAATTAGACGGTGTGGTGCGATTGTGGTGTTTGGTGCGGGACGACGCAACAAGGGATTTAGCTTTGGGAACATGACGTTTTCAGTTAGATCAAAGAGTAGAAAGATTAATTCAATATGGCTGCGATACTTGGATATTTGTCCTGAACTTCCATCCATTTTCTTAACCTGCTGGGGCTGCAGAGTTGCAAGAGACTGTCCGGTTACTATTGGGTGGCGGCATACACCCTGAACAGGTCGCCAGCCCATCACAGAGCCAGTGGAGCTGAAGCACAAAAGCTATGCTAGCTAACAGCCTGGTGGAGAGCATAACAAGCTCCACCGAATAAGGTGCGGCAGAGCAAACGTCGTACTGGTGGTCAGATCTTCCGAGACACTCTGCTGCCTGGCTCTGCCAAAAGAAATCTACTAGCTGCGAGCTATCCTCGCTATGCTGGCCCGCGGAGACCTTCATTGTCTTTTGTGTCCCTCTTTAGGCGGTTGCTCAAGGCCGGGAGTCTCTGTTTGGCAGTTTCCAGTGCTTCAGGTATGGACATCTGGCTGTATCGCTTAAGCACTTGCTTATTCATTGCACCTCTTTGAGCCTCAGTCATCTGACTCACTTCTGACTTCACCTGTCTTGATCTTAGCCTACAACAGTTTCTTCCATGGTGGGGGTTGTTTTCTCCCATGGCAACACATTCTCATTCCCGAGACGTCACATATTGACGCATGGGTAAGGACCCCTCTGCGTCCCTTTTTGACGCTACGGGTGTCCCCATCTCATTTTTTTAACTCACCAGCTGTTCCGGTTAAAAACCAGGGGTCCAGTCATTTTGTCGGACACGGTACCACGGTACTGGTCCAGTACTAGCCCTGTCAGTGTCTGGAATCAGTACAGAATCCGGAACAGGTACAGAGTCCGGAACAGGTACAGAGTCCGGAACAGGTACCAATCTATGTCTTTTAGCTGGTTAAGGTCAAGGTGAGGGTACCTGTGCTGTCTGTATTCGTATAATATATTTCCAAGTATTTCTTCATCTAAATTGTGGTGAATCTGACAAGAGCAGACATGCATCCATTTGCTGATGACTAGATCCATCCAACTTTGTTTTCTCCAATACTGCTCACCATTTTGTTGCAATGTTAGGTTTGGGTTGTGAGGGACTGTCAGCTAGCATGTGAGGCTGTAAACAATGGAATGATGGGAAACGGGGTCGGGCTTACTCCGCACCAATAGTCTGAACTCAGAGGTGAATTTCAAATGAACTCCTGCCGCTCTGCAGAAAATATGTCTATAACTATAAGAAAATGACTCCGGTTTTTGCATTATAACTAAAAACAGCATTGTCATAATTCAAAGACCACTGGGAACACTTTTACGACAAAGATTTTTAGAGTGGGACTTTGAAGCCTGTTTTCATTCAATAATCAGTCAATTATTTCCAAGGAAGCATTACAGATTTTTTCTTTTGTGTTCACATAATGTATAACAACTTTAAAAGCATTTTGATGAGATTTGATAAAGGACTCGCAACTTTAAACCACTTTAGCAATGCAGAAAAGGCATCACATCCCTGGGTAACTAGATAACCATCTTAAAATTTCATTTCTCAAAACATGGACCAGTCATCAACAAATGAAAACCTCAAATGAGTCAGAATGGACTTTCCCAGCTGTAGAGGAGTTTGGCATTGCCTGCTGTTGTTTCTGCAATACTGGAAGTATTGTTAAAGAGTCTTTCCCAAATTAAAATGCCTTGTTACTTAAATTGTTGCATAAAATGCAAAAAACTCTGCTGGTCTTTAGCACACTTTGTTCTAAGTTGTTTATGGTGGGACAATCTTTCTCTCATCTCACCAGATTTTGACTTTTACTTCAAAAGTCTCCCCCATTGTGTCTCTCCTCATCTCCTGTTTCACTGCTTTTTACAACTCCTCTCTCTTCCTAGATTTCAGTTATTATTATTCCTTCAAACTCTCAAATCAAACCACATGTGGTGATCGTGGAGCAAATGTCAAAAAAGAAAAACTTATACCAGCTTAAAAAGTCACCTTTATCCTGAAAAGTCAGCCTTTGCCAGGTCAGGCTGTCAACACAAACGTGTATTTTGTGGCACTACCCATGATAAGTGGGGACATTCTTCAGAAGTCTGTGCCGTGTCTGTCTTCCTCTGTAACGCACATGTCTTCAGGCTAATACGGCATCTGTGCTTTGTTAAACATATGACTGTTATGCAAGAATCTAGGGCAAAGAACAACACTTACTAAATATGTTTGTTGTTTATTGGTATTAAAATGCATTCAAGTAAGTTCAGGAGTTCTTAAAATTGTTAAATATAATCCCTTCAAAAAGTCAAAGGTAAGCTTTAGTCTTTTACCTGACTACGTTTGGATACGAACCAGAATTAGCCGCGGAAAGCAGGTCAAAAGGTGCTCTTCTGCTGGGGATCTCCGGAGAGTCGGCTCCATGTGTGTTTTTATGTTTAGCGCAATTTAGTCAGTCTCAGATTTACAAACATTTAAGGCCCCACTGCTGCACTGTTTCATTTTTCATTTAGATGCAGCCCAAGGCCATGTTCCAGATTGAAGACTGTTACACAGCACACCGCTGCAGTCTGCTCCACACCAAGCCACTTCCCTCCTCGTTGTCTGGTCTGGATGGAGGAGATGAAGACCTGCCGGTGACCCCAAGGAATGAAGCGCGCGCACACAAAGTCCTGGGCATTTCTATGCACTCACTGAGGTTCAAACCTACCATGTTAGCAGACATAGCCCTATTTGTGCAGACACACACACATAGGTAAGTGAAGAATACAGACAAAGTGTACAGACACACACAACAAGCAGAACAAGCCGCTTAAGTCCACTAATGCGAAAAAATCTGCAGAGACAGACAGGCATAAGAAAACAGCCATCGCAAACACACAGAGGCACACTGAGGAGGAGAGTTATGGAGTTAGCACATAAGAAGACACACACTGTTAAGCACTGACACAGAAACTCATCTAAACCAGTCACATAAACAGTAATAAACAAACAAAAATGGACCACTATGGATAAAACCCTGCTCCCATTAAAACTGACATAATCAAAACATGTACACCTTCTTAATAGACACAAGAATGCTTGCACAAGCACACACCTGTGGTTTCAGGCCAACACACAGAAAACTCTTTAGTCTTTAAGCTGTCTTTCCCACTTAAAGTGAGCAGCGCTAGTGAAGAGGACCTGACAGAAAGAGAAAACACACTCACTCACAGACACTGTGATGAGTACGCCGCTGGAGCAGAAGACCTGACTAAGCTGAATTTCACACAGCTCCCTTTCCTATTTTCCATCTGCCTCAGCGTATGAGAACCTGCCGAGGGAAAAATAATGTCCACCATACGCACACCACTCTTCACTTTCTCTTCTCTCGTTGTGCCTTTCTTTTAAACATATACACACACACACACACGTGCACACACAAACTGCTAATCCAGACTTTCAGCCTCCATTTTCCCTGGCTTTGTAACCACTGACTTTTCTCTGATTTAGCCCCCTACTAATGCCTTTTTACTCATTCTTCCATTTTCTCCCAGCTCAAGTTTCATCTTAGCAACATCCCATCATCTCTCAACCCATTGTTCATTTATTTGGTGCTGTGTGGTTGACCAGCATCCAGAAAGAGACAAGTGCAGCAGTCTTGGCCAAATTTGCCTGCCTCTCTGCCCAAATTACACAGGACAGTACCAATTACCCTGTGGCCTACCAAAGCATTTCCCAGTTCAGCAATGCGCCCCTCCCCTGACATGCACCCCTCCCCTTTGCTGTGGTTACAGGGGGTGTCATTAGACGCTTGTTTTACTGCAACCCCAAGAATGTGCCTGCCAGCCACATCCACGCCACGAGAGGCACAACGGCAATGTTTCAATAGCTTACATGGGCTTGATGGATGACAAACTGTTGGGGCTACACTGGAGCTCATAGTAAATTCCTTATAACCATGAGAAACATAGAAAGGGAACAACGAGGTGAAAAAAACAATTGAGAAACAGTCAGTTTTTACTTGTGGAGAGAAAGTAACTTTGCTGATGCTCTTTTGGACCACCAGTTTTTCCAAAGTGTTAGCCACAGGAAATACATATTTAGTCAGGGAAAAATAGGGTCTAATCACAATATTGCTTTTTTTTTTAAAAATCACATTCCAAATAGAGTTGATACATGAAGGCAAATGGTTATCATCAAGTGATTTTTGAAAAACTTGTCGCCTCACATGCATATGAATCAGCTTTACAAACAGGTGAATCATATGACATTTTTCAGAAGACATTTTTCACAAGTGCAACGCTAACAAACAAAATCATTTGAAAAGAGAACCTCACAATTAGTAAAGCTTGACAGCTTGCAGATGAATGGAGGCAAATGATTGGCTGTGGCACCTCTGAAGAGAGCAGCTGAAAGGAAAAGAAGAAGAAGAAGCCAAGAGATGAATGACATGTTGGATAAATAAAAAGCAGCCATAAAGAGGCAGGTTTTGCCAGAGGTAGACATCAGTTGCTGAAGACATTTTTTAACCCAAGAGGGCAAAAAAATTCAAGCTCGCAAAGCCTTCTTTGTTTAGCTTGCAATTTTTTCCAGCGTTTCTTCTCTACTTTTTAAGTCTACGAAACCACAAAATGAAAATACAAACAATTCCAGTTTTCCAAGAAAGTACATCAATCAGCACTAAAGGACCTCAATACGTTTCTCAGTTTTCCCAGTATATTAATGGTATATTCACATTGTTTTAATTGATGAAGTGAGACCAAGAACTAAAACACTCAAGCGAGTAGTTTCACTCTGCCCCTTATAAAATTTACATATACGCTGACATCACCAAGTGTGCTTCATACAATGCAGACAAATTCTGCAAAAAAAGTCATACACATTACATACAACAAACCCAAACTATTGTAACACACAATATGATTTTCAGTTGTCTTGTATAACCACACATGCCTCCGGTGTTTTTCTCCGTTTCACATTTTTTAATGATTTAAAGTTCCATAAATGCTTTGCTCATTTATAGGATTGCTCTGATAACAGCTTGCCTCCTCAGCATGCGAGCAGCTGTGGTTCCATAAAGTTGTTGTTTACGTCGTTGCCATGGTCGCTCTCCTACATTAACGATCACGTGATAAGAGGCTGCCAGATCAGGAAAGAATTCTTGTGACTCAGAGAAACCAGCAAACGGGCAAATGTAGCTGGAGTGACAACCACTGTTTCAAAAGTCTGGCTTTTACAACGATTCAGAACTGAAACGGCGTCAATAGTAAAGATTGATCCATTTCCTCTAAAATTCCTGGATTGGCGATGTGTACATGGAGAAATCGTTGATCATTTTGAAATCAAAATAGTGCTCTGTGGACGTAGCAGAAAATCAGGGTTAGGATCACAATATACATTTTGTTTTAAACTTCTAAAGATGTTTCTGGTGTGTCCTGACTCACAAATCCTACATTTTGAGGCGTAGAGCCAACTAATGAAATAAAAGAGTAGACATGTTAAAGATTTAGTTCTGGTCCACACTATTTTTGCATATTTAAAAGCACTTTAGTGCTGCATTTTGAGTGAGACTGAGTCTGACAAAACACCTCTGTTGAGAAGAGATCTGGAATTCTTGTGGATCTCTGTCCTGCTGCATGGTCAACTTTTAAACCACAAGAGGCCAAAATGTGTTGAGTGCAAATCAAGATAGAATCATAACTGTCCAATAACTGTACTTGAACAGCGGGTATTCAGGCTTTGAAATGCTTTTTTCTTTCAAACATGACTCCTTTCATTGGTCTCATATGCCCAAAAAAAACATCATGGTAAGAAATGTGTTGCTTGTACAGGTGCAAGTTTGCAAACCTTATTTGTGCCTCTATGCTTCCATGTTCCCTTTAGACAGAGGAAACGTCCTCCCTCCACAAACAAACAAGCAAAAAAACAGAAAAATTCTGGCATGACTGAAAAAATCTGGGATGTTCATTGAGGCCTGTGGAACCCAGATAAGCTACTTTTTTTGTTGTTTGTTTTTTGTTTTGTTCCTTGGTTTTATGTGTTTCTGTGAGCCTTTCCCAGTCAGACCCTGGGGTAAACTTGCTGGGAGGTCCTCTCTGTGTTTTGATTTGTTTGATTTGTCACTTTAGAATGTTGGACTCCAGATTGTTTGGAAATGGTTTTATAACCTTTTCCAGATTGATGTGCAGCAACAACTGCTTCTCCAAGACCACTGCTTATGTCATTCCCCTTTTGGCATTATGTCAACACACCTGAGTCCTCCAGAGCAGGAAAACTGACAAAACATTCACTTTTACGGAGGTCTGTTGTTAATCAATACATCAAAATGTACCAACAGACGCTGATGAATAGTATTAGGCTACAGCTTAGCATCTTTATGTAAAACAAGTAAGAGATTTTTTTCTGCTTTTATTTTTTGTTGTCAAAGTATGCTTACTTTGCTTTTTTTTAAATGAAATTGGTTTTAAAAATTAATTAAATTGAAAAATCTTTTTTTTTTCATTTCTTTTAAGAAAATGTATAGAAAACATGCCATGCAATTTACCTTCATTTTAATTAATTTTCTAAAGCTAACACTTATCTGTAATGTTTGGCATGTTTACAGAATGTAATTGTTTAAAACAGATTACAAGTGCAGTTACAGAATCTCACTAACATAACCCTATACTTCCATAATTGCTACTTTGTTCACCTTCAAAGATATTAGATTTTCTTTTCTTTTCTTCCTCAAACAATCTGGTTACTTTGCATTCCAAGACAATACAAGGTAAGAAATGGTTGTTTTTTTCCCGCAATGACGTGTTGTGAGTTCTAACTGGAGTCCTCTCCACAAAGGTTATGCATGCTCTGTGACCCACCATGACAAGACCTGTCAGATTTCTGACTTTTACCTACCTGAGCTGCTTTCTTCTGAGCACCACCTGGCAACGTGATCAGTCGGTGAGACCCCAGGTCTGTTCGGATGACCACCCCTTGAACAAACAGCTGATGGTGACGCATTACAGCAGGTGTGGGACCCTTTTGAAGATGAGTGCAGTCGTCAGCCCAACATTTGGCCTCGGCGGTTGCATGTCATAAAGTCTAGCAGTGAAAACACAAAGGGAAGAGACTGGTATTAAACTCTTGCTTGAGTCCTTCAGTTTTCTGGTGAAAAAAAATGCAGAACATAACGAGCAACCCTATGAAGCCTATTGATCTCTATATATAACCTTGCTGTTAGACCATAATCCTTTTGTAAGCAAGACTGGCAGTGCTACCTGGTGGCAGGAAGATTTCTTTGACAAATTTGTCCTGGCTTGGGCAGATGTGGGACAGGCAGATACAATTGTTTTTACATCATTCTTGATAAATCACCATACACTTTGCAAACTCCATAATGCATAGGCTATATATGACAGTTGTTCTTTTGGAGGGAAACCAGAGAAAAACCCTGGGTCAATGTTGGGAACAGATCATTGGATGACTAGCATTTAATACTACATTTCTAAACCTGCTGCTCGTGACTGTTAAATGAACAGAAAACAGATGGATAAATTCTAAATCTTGCAGTATGTCAGAAGCCTCATCAGGATGAGACAGAGCTTCAAACTTTCTTTTTGTTTAAGCCAGTGTGATTAAACAGAGAAAACCCACATAGTTTATAAAAAGCCTAAAGCGCCTTGCCAAGAATTTTACCTCCTAGCTGTTTGTTTAGTACCTTACTGTGTGGTCATGCTTCCAATGTCTCTTTGACAGTTTATGCTTCCCCATCACCAACTTCATCATTTTTTTCAGTTTAAGTTAGAAAAAAATAAAAGGATGCTTGTTTGACCATTTAGACAAAACAGCCCCAATGTCTGAATCAACTAACTCAACCCCAAACATGCATTGAGACTCAGACATCTGTTAGGAGGTTCAGTAATTTATTAATTTAACACAAGACTGATTACTTTCTAGACTCAAGATTCGATCAAATGAACTCAAACAGTCAAACAGCTGAACACTATTACTCATTAGTACTCAGATATCAGTGATACCCAGGAAATGCATTTTTGCACAAGCCATCCAGACTATGATCATTTCAGGTACAATCTTCCTTATTTTAACCATATTGTTCTACAGTTGCAGCAATGGCGCAGGAGAAGACCTTTATTCATAGGATTGAAGATTTTGTCTCTGTTCTCGGCAATGTGTGTCAACGTGTTCTTGGGCAAGACCATTGACTGCAGAGAACTGGACGGCGTAAGTGTAACATGACCCAAAAACTGCTTACTTTCAGCTCCAGCGAAATGAAGCCAATTCAGTCCTGATTTTGCTGCGATACGGATGCAACCATTTGTAGCCAGTAATCAATGATTCATCTGAGTCAATGTTTCTATGGCAGCAGACTCCACATGCTTTTATTGAAACATCTGATTGGCCAGTTTATGACTTCAATAACTTGTGAATTGCGATAAAGAAAAAATATAATTTAAACAAGTTTTGCATTAGCAAGATTTGATTCTTTACCAACTTTGGCTAGGCTACTTGGACCTGTTTTGACACTTCAGCTATAAAATTATTTTAAATTACAGGTTTTAGTACATACTGTATTTTTTAACTTCTACAAAATAAAAACCAATCCACATAAAACTATTATCAATAATACATGTTTATAATGAAGCCATTTCTTTTTAATTTGGGGATTTGGGTTTACCAGCCATCTATTACCAGTGTTTTCCGTATTCTGTGGAGGTTACGCTTGGCTAATTTCACCAATCGCAGGACTAAAGCTGCACACAGTGTGTGCACAAAAGTGCACACATTGGACACGTTGTCATTCCATTGCAGGACCAGTTATTAGTTTAGCAAAAGAGAAAATGCAAAACGTAACTCTAAAAGAGCAAGAAATGACTTGACACTATGTTAGAGAAATAACTAACCAAACCATACATATTAGAAAGAAAAATGCAAAGCCAAACCAAGGTAAAGAGTACTAATAAAAACCTCAAATATAAATTCACAGCAATTTTTGTCATGGAGAGTCATGGTTCTCCTTTTAAAGTGATGTTAGCATTCAGTATATGTTGCTGTCTTATTGTGTTGAAATGTATCAAACTGATCAAAGATTCAAGGAGATTTAATGTCATAAAGCTGTGTAGCGTTCTTTTGTTATTTCCTTTATTTATTTATTTATTTTTGCACGGCTATGCCTTTTGCACCGATTATTGTAATGAACCCATACCAGGGAAAAACACTAATTGTCAAGTTTCACCTGATTGCTCAAACTATTACAGTTAGTGTAATAATACTTGGAACTTAGTAAAGGACTGTGGTTAGAGACTTAATAAACATCAGGTTGAGTATGAAAGATGAAGATGAGTGGGTCACAATTAGAGGAAACCTCAGGAAGAAGTTGCAATCGATTGGTGGCATTGGGAACGCTGTGAACTGGAAAGAGTTAGTGAATGAAGCAACAGAGATTTTTACTGAATGCTCTTGGGTGTGTCTCTTGATGGAATTGTTGTTTGCTGATTTTTTGTTATCGGCAGTGGAAATGATGGCAGATTGGCTAAACTGCTGCAAGTGAATCACATGAATAACTCCACCCATAAAATGTTGTCAGTCAATCTTGTAGATCTATGTCACACATAATATTTACATATTCAGTCTTATGCCTCAAATTTAAAGTCAAAATCCAGACTTCAAAAGTGGAGAATGGATTAGCCTAAACCTGAACTGTACAAAAGTAGAAACAGACTTATACATTTTCTGATTTGGGATGTTTCGATAATTATAATTAAATATACTACCTTTAGATGGTTGTCAGCAGGTACTTTTGGTCATATTAGTCTTGGTCTTGACCCAACGGACATCCACATTATTATAATCCCTCAATATACCCTGAACAGTAGCCACTATGACATTTACTTTAAAAGTTTTCTAACATTATTGCTTTTTTAAATTAATTTTAAAATATATTATACCATTACAAGAGTCTTTTATTGAAAACTGATGTGTTTTCTTTTTGTTTTTCCAATAAACTCAGTCACTCTTATTGAATATAATTCCACGTAAAAAAAAAAAAAAAAAAAAAAAAAAAACATGTGAGGAAAGTAAAATGTTGGAGACTAAAGTAAGAAAACAGAAACGGGAAAGAGTAACTCACCCGTACACCACTGTGAGTGCTGGAGAGGTTGGCGAGAGGTAGAGTGATGTAATGGATGACAGGGTGAAAGGGATTAGCAGAGTGACAAAGATGAAGGGATGCTCTCCTGTGTCATCCATCCTCACTCTCACGGCGTCCATCATTCATCAACAGCATCATGGGGCGTGTGTCTGGCAGCTGTGGATGCCAGCTGTGCGCAAGTGTATGCGTGTGTAATCAATTTGTTTGCGTTCATTTCAAAGTCTATTTATGCACATGTGTGTATTGTAGGCATTAATATTCCTTCTGTCAGTCTGTCAGCATTAATATGCAACATGTGTCTGTGTGTGAAGTGTGTTCATGTATGTATCCAGAGTGTGTGCTGTTAGACTACTTCTGGTTGCCCATCTGGTGCTGCTATGCTGTGCCGCTCAGCCAGCTCTCTAATAGTTCCAATAAGCCTGTGGTTTGCTGCCTCATGCACACATACATACCCAGTTATGAATGCACTGGCACATAAATGCACATGCACATACTTACACACTTGACACAAACTTCTACTCTCATGCTTCTCCTGTTGTTGTTCTTTTTCCAAGAGAAAGTGGCAGAAAAATGACCATTTATTTACTTTGTGCTCCTGGACTACAGTAACACTGCCTGCCAATACAATTTAAAGGGAGCTGAAAGAGTCAGAGAGCACAACAGAAAATTGAGTAAAAGGGCAAAGGAGGAACCAAAGAGTTGTGGATGGATGAGATGAGAACGAGCCAAAAAAAGCTCCAGGTTAAAAGGGAGGCTGGGTCTTTGCTGGTCTTGTAGGGTAGTAAGCTGTGGTTTGCACTAGCTCTGGGTTTGGTTGTGTTACAGTCTGGCCATGGCCTGTGTGGGTTGGACTGCGACAAGCTGGGAAACAATCTCAGCTTAATTTGCCCCAATTATGAAAATATATATAAATATATATTACAAAGTGCCCAAAAGAACTTATCTTGTGTACTTAAATGATTTAGTGCACGATGAGACAAATTAAAGGTCACCTCAAACATTCCAAATATTTTGAGGAACATTTATGTTTATCCAGCTCTGCTGGAGCGAGCACTGAGCCTTAGCCAGCTGTTGGGGTTCCATTCAGTAGCAAAGTGTCTTTCCAGCTAGCCCGGCCACACTGGGTCCAGATCCAACAAACCAAGAACTTATTTACATTTTAGGGGAAAATATGCCCTTTCAAAGATGCCAAACAAGCCCTTTCTTGCCAGAGAAATATTTCTACACACGTAAACAGGACACATTGTCAGCTTTACTTTGACGTGATTCCCCTGGATGTGGTGGATTACGCTCAGATTCAAAGCGCGGTCGTTCCAGTTTACCCAACAAAACAGGTCTCTCTTTAACAAGATGTTTATTTAAATCCCACAGGGAAAAGCCAGGTGTTGGCAGTGTACACAGGACTAATGTGGTTTAGGGAGTTTACCTTTGAGTGCAGAGTACAGGTGCTTGTAGGAGTGAGCTGCAGTGCACAGAAGATAAGATGCTAAGACGGGAGGTTAGCATGTGTTTCCAAAATGTTACATGGTCTGGGTCAACACAAGGATACAAACAACTGGACTGACTGACAGACTGACAAATGTGTTCATGTGCTGCACACAGATTGCCATTGTGGTCTGAAGGCCAAGGCTGCCACATTTACTTGTTTTCTTTATCTCCTTTTGCACCATCTCTTTTTCATTCTCATTCTCAATTCTCCCCTCCCGGTCTTCTGTTAATTTGTTCCAGAGCATTGTGATCACATGGAAAAAAAAAACTTAGCAAGTGCACAGATGACCCCCTTTGCCAAAAGTGAAAAAAAATAAACGACACAGGGGTGGAGTGGGCTGGGGCAAGGGGGGATAGAAAAAAAAGAAAAGCGAAATAAACTGTTTATTCAAAGGCAGCGCTGAGCGCTTTTGTTGTGGTGAGGACCTGTCTTTTATTAGCTGCCTGAAAAGCCTTCAAAGGCTGGAAACACAGAAGACATGCCAACAGTCGAGTGTATACAAGGCAGAGAAGAGGTGGGGAAGAGGGGCGGGGACGGGGGAAATGAAGGGGACACGGCAAAAAAGGTTTAGAAAAAGGCAAAACGAATGGGGTCTGGGGACATAAAGGGTAGAAAGGTCACATAGAGGAGCTGATGGAGGGTTGAGAACTTGAATTTGTGCCACTTTTAGTGAGGACACGGCATAGAGCAGCTCAGGAGGAAAAGGGGGGTGCTGGGGGCAGCTACAGATCCTACACAATATGGGGGAAACTGTTCAGGCCTCTCATGTGTTTGCAACTTTTTACACTAGCAAAACTTTCACAAAGCTTTTGTTCCTGATTGTGTCAGTGTGTGAGCATGTTTCTCTGATGGAGAGCTTGAAGGAAAAATGATGTGTTGCATAAGTCCTTGGAGCAGAAAATAAAAAGACACTTTGTTAATACAGATTATTTGCTGTATTTCTAGTTTAATCTGCTCTTGCTAAGAAGTTGTTTGGTACCTAGCAAACATAATGTGCCATCAAGGAGGCAGATATTTAAGTGGATAATTTAGAGAAGCTTAGGATGTCCTCTTTACTGTCTTAACTTCATCCTCTTGCCTTTCCTTCACAAGCTGATGATAGGAGCTGTATGCCTGCATGTAAAGTGTTCAATCTATTTTACGGGTGTGTCGTTCATAAGCATGTGCATGTTGCTCTTGAAGTTGAATCAAAGTGCTCTGCTTTCAATAAAAGTCACAATCAGTGAAGTGGCAGCAAGCAATGACATCACTGCAGCTGGGTCCCCAGCTGGAACACAAAAAGGGCTTTGGCAAATATGAGTTAGTGTGTAAGCATGTATGCATTACCCAGAGTTTGCATTATTTATTTTAAATATGCATTTTTCATGCAAAAAAAATGTGCCAGGGCATTTTGCAGGTGGGTTCAGATAAACGTGGAGGCTTTTTACTTAGAGGATTTGAAAAAAAAAAAAAAAAGTAAAAAGTGCGTGTGTTTCTATCCACTAGTGCGGATATGTGGCAGCTGAGAGAAAAAGTATGATTTCCAACCTCAGTCGTCCCCGTGAGTCTCTCTTCAAATTCTGGACCTTGTTTCCATTGGAGCAGACAGTTTTGCGGTGAGAAAAACAACAAGAATTTCATCTGCCATTGATTAAACCCATTAAAGGTGGTGTCTGAAGTCTTTTACACTCATTCCACATAGACCGGCATGCAGCTGCACTTACGGTTAAAAACACTTGCCTCGACAGCCCCCCTTCACCAAACCGCAACCAAGACTACCATACAGTAAAGTACACAACAAGGAATACCATCAAGATCTACACCATTACTATATGAGTGTGCACATGTGTGTTTGTGTTGGATGTGAATGGATTTTCACACGCTAAGTCATGCACGCCGGAAAATACTGATCATAAACTTCTAACCGGCATGAAAAGCCGACAGCCCCACCGAGAGCCAATGCACACATATTCACACTCAGCATGCCAGTGGGCACACGGCCTACAGAGTTGATTTGCAAGCTTACATGTGGACATACACCTTGTTGGCCACACTAACATACTGTAGGTAAAGAATGTTCTAAGCACACACTGAAAAACAACTTGGTTTTGAGCAACCTGTGCAACCAGACACTCCAAACCCTAAAACAAATGTCTGATGCTGTCATTCTGGTATTTTTACTACTCCACCAGTGTCATTTTATAAGCCAGCTTCACTACTGTGCATCTATGAGCGTTGTGATTCTAGCTGTGCAATAAAAGTACAGCTCTAATAATACGATAGTTATTAGTTTAGCACAAATGCAGATTACATCACTGTTTTTGGAGAAGAGAAGAAAAAAAGTGGAAAAAGTCTCCTTATTTTGTAATGGCTTTAACACCTGAATTTTGGGATGTTCAGCAGTTATTTCAAAATTAAACATTGCTGTAAGTAAACAAAAAAATGCTCCGAGAAATTACTTTAAAGAACTCTTAAAAGGCAAATAAATCTGCTTCTAGCCCTTAAAAGGATTGCCAAAAGAAAAAAAAAGTTTTTTGAATGTTTCTCATTTTCTATTTTAATAAGTTTTAATATTTTTGACTGAATTGTTAAAATGTTAGTCAGTTCCTGAAGACCAACCTAAGGGATGTTGCAGTTCCTCAGACAACCACTACATCTTTGTTTTGGTTCACACCAAATGCAATTCGTGCATCAAATTTGTGTTGAATGCCTCTCTTTTGAAATTAAGAGAAAATCCTCATTTCAAAATAAGAGCCAGTTTTTAGCCTCAACAGTCTGAAAAGCAGGAGAACCCAGTGGAGTCAAATTTGCTGCTCCACTCTTGTCCAAAAATGTCTTCATAAGCTGTAATCAGATCGATCCTTTTTATCGGTTTTTGTATTCTACTCGCTGATCGAGTCCCTGAACACATCACGTGCCAAAAGCTGAGTCAATGATTGGTTGACGAAATGTGTCAACCTAGCCAAAGTTCCGATTTTTTAACTCTTTATGATGCTCCGCGATGGTCAAACGCACTCCTGCCAGACTGGCGCATTACGCTCAATATTCAAGTCGCGCAGCATGAACTCAGATTGCTTCTGTTCATTGACTTATCATTGAAACTTGATGGCTCTAATGTGCAAATCCCGTTTAGTGTGAATGCAGCTCAACACTAACATGTCAAAAGTCCAAATTTGCAGAAAAAGATAAATTTATGGACAGCCTGGTCACAAAAACGTGTACTCAAATGAAACATGAAATTCTTTTTTATTTATTTATTCTTCTGATAGAGATCACACATTGGTGTAGTCGGGATGTGTGAGGAGTTTTTGGGGAGGAATCGGTTGGTAGGTAAACCCATGGGTAAAGTCAACAAAACTCTCACATTACTGTGTTCCACCCAGTTGCACATTTTTGGATTGCTGTTGAGGTCGGCCGAGTAAATTCCAGTTAAAACGTCCAACCCACTTTGGGCTTTTTTTTTGCCATTCAAAATCCAATGATTTATCTCCAGCGTACATGTGTCAATGTGTTGAGATTACCGTGTAAACTCAATGACCTTTTCATCTATAGTTTAATTTTTTTATTTATTTTGCTCCCATCTTTTACAGTTTTTTTTCAGTTGAGCTTTTGGGTTATGATATAGGCGCAGAATGTACTAAAAACTCACATGAATGTAGCTGAGTTTAGGTCTTTGACATATGAAGCCGTTCACTCTGTGGAAGTTCTTAGCTGGGATGTGGGAATATTTTTATGGCATTGCTCCCTACAAAAGCTTTTGGAATTTGGATGTTTAGTTTCTGTTCTTGTCCAATTTTCATTTTTCAGTTGTCTGTTCAATGTGTTGCGTGTTTCTTGTCTCTAAAGTTTCCTTTTACGTCAGTCAGTGCAAAAAGTTACTCTTACATAAAACACATACATGTTTTTGAGCTGAAAACAATAATTCAACTGGAGGGTCGTCCTCCAGCTGTCACTACTGGATTAATTCTGTGTTCTAGTGCAGAAACAACAGGGAATGATGGCTTGAATTAGATAGAAATAGAGCTTTCAGAACTAATTGAGGATTACTACAATTCAACTAGATATTGTTCCAACTTTTAAGTTTCCAGAGGAAGAAAAGAACATTTTATCTGTAGTATAAAACACACTGTAAGCCTCTTAGGTGTGCTTCAGATTGAAAACCTCAAAATAACAGAACAGAGTAGAAAAGAAAGGAATAGAGTACATAGCTGCAAAGGAGAGTGTAGCCAGAAGCTGGGACCCGAGGGAACAAACCAGTGATGAGGGACGGCTACCAGAGACACCCAGAAAGTCATTGCAGTGTCTAAGGCAACCCGCATGCACACGACTTTACACAGGCCAGGAAAAGAACATACACATAGATGACATATACCGGCACGCATGCAAAACTACACAGGCAACACCTGAAACAGGACACATTGAATTCATCAACTTGTTTTTATCATAAATCTTTTGTTATCTGCACGTCTCTTCTAATGTTTTTCCTCTGGCCTTCTTTCTCCATCGCCATCCCTCTTCTTCCTCCTCCATCAAATTCCAGAGATCAGTCACATTCCATATTTCCATCACGGGAGACATCGCCACAACACCGCTGCTCTCCAGGGGTCCACAGATTTGTCCAACCTGCCAGTCTCACTCCAGAATCCTGCTGTGTGCCCCGCTATGGCTCGATCCCATAGCGTCCTGCTTTCTTTTGATTTTCACTATTTATATGTCATCATCATTCATTAGGAGTTCTAGGAAAAAAGGCAGGGGCTGCAGGAGTGGAAGCATCATTAGATTCCTGTTTGAAGCTGTTGAGCATGATTGAAACCCGAATGCACTCGAACATGCCAGACTTGGGTCAGAATGACGAAGGGCAGAGATGGAAAGGCAGGTGGGTTTACACCTTTTAGGGAGGAAAAGGGTAACAGAAGCCAACAGAACACGGAGGCAGGAGAGAGCATGAGAGAAGAAAAAGAATACAGGATGAAGGAGGGAAAAGGGGGAGAATAAAACAACAGGCAAAGTGGGAGAGTAAAGGAGGAGGAGAAATCCTCTGGAGTGCTTTTTTGCTCCATTGGGACAAAAGGTTACAGCATGACGGGGGTAGGTGTCAGATGATGTGTGACAAGTCCAAATTAAAGCTGACATAATGGTGGGGGCGCGGATGGGGTCCAAACAGGGTCTTGACTGAGAGTGAGGTTGGGAGCAGTCTGTGGCAACCAAATCGAGCTGGACCATGCTGAACTGGGCTAAGCTGGAACCGGGCAGCAGGGGGCTACACTGCAGGCTCCTCCATATGGAACGCGTTAGCCTTGGGATTGCTAATGAAATGCAGGCTGACGTCAGGCAGGCACCCACCCATTGTTTTGCTGCTTAATTTGTTATAATATTTGTCTTACAAATGATGATTTTGCAAGACGAAAGGATGAATAGGATACGTCTTTAACAGTAAATGACTTGGGCCAAGCGTGTGGCAGAGAGAGTCTAAAGTTAAGGCCTACAGCAGAGGTTTTTCATTCATTGTATAAGAAGAAAAAAGATGGGGGTCTTAGCACAAGCACTAACACAAAAAAAGAGTCAGATCCTGAGCTGCCTAAGTGGGAGGTATCGTGTCTGAAGCACTAGAATGGGTGGGTATGCTGCAAAGGGAGTGACTGCTCTACGATCATGTGTTTAAATGCATAATGGTAGTTTTTAGTCTTAAAGAATGTCTCTGCTATACTTGTGTTTCAAGGCTGCATCATCCATTTCTGACTCTGCAAAGCTTTGTTTTTTTTTTTTTTTACTCATTCTCGTTTGCAATCATCCTGTAAATGTCATTCCTTGTCATTTGCTCGCCTTTCCACCCATTCACCAATTTCCCAACAAACTGAGAATTTTTCCTAAAATAGGCCCGCAGCAACACATTTAAACATGCTTTTGTTATTCCAGGAGGAGTTTTGCAGTAACTGACCACCACCTGGGTATCTGGCAGAAGTCAGTCATGAAAAAAGGCATCCAGAGGGAAAGGAAGGAGGTGTGAATGGAAAGAATGAAAGAAACAACAAAACAAAAATGAACAAATGTAGGCTGAGGAAAGACATGAAAAAAAGATTAATGGGGAGAGGTAATAAATGATGGAAAGTTTTTCCTGTGCTCCCTTATTTCTCTCTTCTTTTTCTCGTTCTTTCACCCTGACATGTAAATTCGGTGGTGCTTTATTGGCATGAGTAATGATGGGAGGTGTTTCAAGAGTAATTACATAGCACATTAAAGGGTTTCGTAAAAATTACAGTTCCTCCTCTGCCTGATGGCAAGGCTAATAGGACAAGAAGGGAGAAAAAGTTTTAAAAAACAGAATGAAAGAACCGGACAGAGCGAGAAGGAGTAGAAATGATACAAAGGGGAGCAGAAAAGAAGAATTAAGAGGAAATGGGACTTCCTGATGTGATAGAGGAGGGAAAAAAAGAGGCATGTGGACGAGATGTACCGAGAAAGATGACAGGAGAGGAGGTTACCATCCTTATGGATTCCTTTGCTGAGTGCCTGAACATGAAACAGGAAGAAAAAAAAAAAAGCATGCAGGATTATAGTCCAACACAAACCACAGCTGCAATTCGCATCACAGCGCACAGAGCGCACAGGATAGCTCTCACACATACAGACATGAAACACGCAAACACAGCTATACCCTTGTTGACACAGTCTTAGCACATACCCAGGAACCATTCACACTACAGCCACAAATCCCACACACTCAGCTGTGCAGAGTCTGTCACTGAGGGTCATGACACACTCACTCAACCAAACACACGCAACCACAAGGACCATAATTAAACAAACATCCACCCAGCCGCTGAACGCTGCATATTTATATACAACCTCATTGGTCAAAAGTAATTACCTTATACACGCTCTTAGAGCTCACAAAACGGCTGCCGCCAATCAGTGTCAGGCAGCACGCAGGCCACACCTACCCTTAAATCTTCTTCAGGTTTCTCTGTGTTTACTCTGGTCCACTGTAGCATCTGTCTTCAGTTTTGTACATCTAAATGTCAGATGTGATATTCAGAATGTCCTGGTTGTTGATGAAATTCATGACTGTCTCTGCTTTATTTTATTGGGATGTTCATAGGATCTCAAATACTTGGCCTGGAACGAGAAGTCCTGTCATGAGTTCCTGATGATATTGATTTATGAGCCAGGTGCATAACGATGTTGCCTTCCAAGTTTGATGTCTTTATGATTTGAACATACCACTTATTCAATGCAAAATGTCTAAACTTCAACAAATAGTCATGCCAGATGGCACAGAATCAAAGATGAGACATTGTTGCTGCTGGATTCCATTTAACTTTGGATGTTAGCAAAGAATTATGTTCTTAGTTGATATGAAAGGTGCAGATGTTTGGGATTATTCAGCACTTTAGTTAACCTCACCCACTACAGCGACAAAAAGCTCCTGAAGTCATTGAATATTTGCATTTTAATATTAGACACTGCTTTCCCTTTAGGAATACAGGTGGAGCCTGAATTAATACGATTCTCTTGGTTAAACCCGGATTTGGCGCAACAATGACAAGCAAGATTATATGAGTAATTACCCTGACGCGTGTCCAAAGCACCATCAAATCCCCTAACTTGAAAGTGTCAAAGTAAAGTTATTCCAGGGCTTCAGCTGGGATATGTATAGATACAACAGCTGCAGTGGATTTTGGGATGGAACAGAATAAACGTTCATATTCGTTGGATTAATCTTGTTAAGCGAGAGAAGGGAGCAAGCTGTGCGCCACCAACATCGTCTCTAATAAAAACAATATCTTGCTTTTCCCTTCATCTCGCTTATGGCTCGCTATCGCTCTGCGCTAATTAATTCCTGCTCTTACTTAGCTGCAGCTGTCAATTCTCTCATCTCCCAGACGTGAACAAGTGGCGTACAGGTTCTCATTTCAAAGCCCGGCAGACTGTACACATTCTTTAACTTCACATGGGCCCCTTGTCATCAAAGGACCTTATTAAGTGTCTCATACATTTACACATTGGGGAACAGTTTAAACTTGGCCCATGATTAACAGAGTGGGTATATCTATTCCAGAAGCCAATGTTAGGCTGACATCTCAGCATCTTATGTGAGCTTTAGGGTCCATGTCTGCAGGTATAAATCAAACCCACAAGCCTCTCTCTCCCTTCAGAATTCCCACATGCCTGCCTCCCATCCACACATGTACAACCCATAACTTATAGACAAAGCTAATTGGACACAATCCTCTGCACTTGACACATCTAAAAACTCCAAATCTGAGCCTTGTCTCAACAGAATGATGGATTGCATTTGGGCTGTTTGGGTTTCCTAGAGTCAAACTCTTCAGAGTGTACAGCAAGGGAACTCAGCCAACATTTCTTTGAACACGTTCGAGTTTTGTCTAAACTTAACATCTTACTCACGCTTCCACACATGCATACACAACTGCTTTAATGAGTCAACAACTGGCTCTGAGCTCTGCTCCAGGTTGTACTCCAGTCACCCATAACTCAGAGTAGTGCGTGATGACCTTCAGGTCAGGCCATAATGCCCTCATATAATGAGAGTGCTGTTTTGGGATTTGTTGGGCTGTGATAGAGAAAGGGCGCATACACGCAATGCACCCTGGGTCTTTGTCTGGGTACTGAAGGTATTGACCAGCACTGATCGATGTTAATTGCTAGACAGAATGGTCATATTGACCCGGCTCCCCAGATGAGGAAGCCTGAAGGCCCAGTCAAAGCAAAAAAAATAAGAAGGGAGTTGGGCCTAGACCTACAGCGGATAGCTCCAGACGCACACACATGCACACGGGTCTCATTCACTTTAATGAGCCAGGAGAGGAGTACAAAGGTATATCGTCCATCACTGCCAAGCCTATTCAACACAACAGAAGGCTTATGTTCAAGAAAAGAAATATGTACACCTTTTCCTTGTGTGTGTTACTTCGAAGTGTTTATGCACAGTTCAGTGTTTGCACATGTAAAAAGATCAACTTTATGTATGAGAAAGTTGCTCTGTCTTAGGGGAAGAAGATTTGGAGTAAAGGGAAACCTGTGAGGATGTTTCTGCATGCAGGCTCGTGTGTGTGTGTATCTGCATGTGTGTCTTTTCCCAGGATCAATACGCAAAAGCTGCAGAGGCAAAGACATGAGCAATCAATATGCTGGCTGCAAACAGAAGGAGGGACAGAAGAGGCAGATTAGAATTTTTTTAAAAAGCCGCAGAGATTGAGGACAGATTTAGGACAGAGAGAATGAATAGGATCAAGAATTATGTGATGGAGAAATATCTATCAAGGTATATTTGATTGAAATTAGCTTCTATTATTTTGGGGGAAATGTTTGCATTTCCATGGTATCTTTGCACAAACCCTATTGCACATATCCAATTAAAAATCAAAAACTTCTGCAGGTGCACATTTTGTTTTTTAAGTTCCTACTTTTTTATGCAGTGGTTAAGTCTCCTAAACCAGATGTCTAATAATCCCTCAGGAATGCACCATTACATGTGTTTAATGCTTTTACGACAGACCTGGAATATTAGAATCAAAAAGTATTTGGAAATTTGTACAAATAATCGGAGCTTTTTGCTGAACGCTCTGGTGTGTTTTTTTTTCTTCTTTCAAGATGTGCTGCACAGTCCCCTGCTTGAACTGTTCCATCTGGGCTTAAGAGTACCAGACAGGCCCATACCTTATCACCAGAATGCAGTGCAAAACCCCCTCTTCACAACATTTACACTCATGTTCCTCATAGCATTGTGGTGAGCCGAGAAAAAGCGCCCAGACACAGGTGCAAGGATGGAGAGAGCCAGTAGTGGGAGAGGAGGCCAGAAGCTTGTCTGCGGAGCATGACTGGAAAGCCATTCAACCTCAGTGCACCTACCAAGCCCCGCTCAGCTGTGTCCAGTTGCACAAGTGTGTGATTTGAAAGTACAATGTTGAAAAGAATAGGCCCAACACTTGGAGCCAAGATAACTGTCCCTCATGGAGGAGGCCAACACCCTCCCACCTCTAATACACACATGCACGGACAAAAATGTACTCTCTATTCTTTCAGGGAGCACATATGCGTGACTGTGTGTGTGTGTGTAAATGAAAGCTATGGCAGGAGTGTTGTGTTGGCTTGGCGGGCCGTCTGCGGTTGCGCGGCGGTGAGAGGGAGTTTTGGGAGCGCAGAGCGGGCGTTGCTGCCGAAATCCCTGAGAAATGTTCGTTTTGGATCCACACACCGCCCTCCCGACTGTCTCTCATTCTCCTTGTTCCCCCTTTTAAGGTTTAACTCAAGAGTTATGAATCAGGGAGTCAAAAAGACATCACTTGAAAGAGCGGCAGAGTCAGAGAGCGGGAGTGCGATGCCCTCCACTTTCCACCCTCAGCTCTGACCCCAGAGCCACTGAGGCTGCAGGGGTGACGATATTTTTGGAGAGATAATAAGAAGTCCACTTGGTTCTAGAAAAGATATGCGCCTGACAAAACCAGGTGTTTTTGTTACGATAATGCCCTTCTGGGCATTTTTTCCCCCTGTTCCTGCAGGAGGCATTTTCAAGAACCCATTTCTTCCTCCTATTTTCTGGAACGCGAGTTGCTCCCGGTACCATGACATCATTTACATTGTTTCCAATGCATTTTCACAAATTACCAGTAATGCTGGCAGAAGGCAAAAACAGAATTACGCACAGGTTACAGGCAGACCAAAAAAAAAAAAAAAGTTCCCGACTCTGTGACAAAAAAAAAAAAAACTTTGAATTGCAAACAAGTGAACTTCTTCCACCTCATTAGCAGACACGCTGAAGTGATCACTTGCTCACATGTTTCTTTTTTTTTTCTAAGTTTGTGCGTTTTGGACAGCATCGCGCAGCGAGCCACTAATCCCATTTTGATCCAATAAGTGTGTGTGAGTTTGTGTGTGTGAGAGAGGGAGGGGGGGTGAAAGGGGAGGAGGTGGGAAGGATGGGGGAGAGGAGGCGGGAGGGAGGATTGATCCGCGTCTGTTAAAATCTTGTTCTGGTTTTTCTTGGAGTGAGGTTTGTGCCTGCCGACGCGCCTCTCCCGTGCAGCCCCCCTCAAAAAAAGAGCTTCTTTTTTTTGATGAAAAGAAACCTTGGAATTCTTGAAAGGGAGTAGGATCTGCATAATACCAGTGAAGTGGATAAAAGCTCTCGGCTGGGTTCTTTTTGCGTTCTCTTTTGCATTTTCTTCTCTGGTGTCTGAATGAAACGAGAGGCAGATATTTGGGGGAGCAGAGCGGCGCAGGTTCTGCTCTGGGAGTCGATCTGTCAGCGGGATTTTTGAGTAAACACGTTTTTGCCAGAACTTTTATTTCTTCACAAACTGACGATCTGCTCCTGCACCTTGGAGTTTTTTTTGTTTGTTTGTTTGTTTTTTTTCTCGGAGGAGACGTTACAGTTTCTCCCCCACTCTCTTCAGAGAAAGTGCCCAAAGTTTCTGCGTTTAAAGAAAAAAAATAAATAAAAAGATCGGATTGCATTTTCCCCCTTCAAACATTTCGGAGGTGATGTCATCGCGCTGTGTTTTGGCAGGTATTGTGTCGAGAGGGCGCAGGGAGGACTGCTGCAACCAGGCGGTAACCAGCGGCTGAGCAGAGCGGGGAAGTCCGTAAAATCAGGTGCAAAGTGCGGCTGTCATTTCCTCGCTCGGGTGGCTGAGTCCGCCACCCAGTCACAGCTGTTCCCATCCTCTCCAGCCACCCCTCCCTCCCTCGTCTTTCTTTCCCCTTCATTATTCCCTCCTGTTCTCATTCAGCACTCCCCATAAATCTCTCTGAGCTGGACCGCTCCGGGACCCTATCTCCATCTTTCTCCAACACCGTTGTCCGGTGTCACCCGAGCTGCAGACCCGTTGAGTCAGCGTGGGGACGCAGACATGACCGTCTCGCATTACCCTGCGCCCGCAGAGCCCCCTTCTCCAGGTTTCCGTTTGCTCAATCAGCCAGCCCATGTCTCCCACCTCCACCAGCACCTGAACCCTCACTGCTGGGACTGAAGCTACCTCCTGCCCCTCCGGTCTGTGGCGGGACGACCATCATCTCACCGTGGAGCTCGCTGTTACGCACCGGATTATCATCGCCCTGCGGGGTCATCCGGATCGATTGGCTATTTGTGACGCGTGAGCGCGCTTTCACCTGTTCCTCTCTTTGTCGGGCACGCGCAGCTCCAGCGCTTTAAGTCCTGTGCTCCCCCGCCCATCCACCCCTCCACCGGTCTGGACAGCTGTTAAAGGTTGTCAAGCGGTCAGAGTTACCCCAGCTTCACGCCCCTCCTTGCCCGCGGCTGCATCTTTACGCACACCGGGAAACCGGGGCGCAGCGCTGCCGATGCCCACAGGAGCGGCTGTCAACTGTTTGACTCCACGCAGCATCCACCGGATTCAAACCCCAGAGGGGAACTCTTCGGACTGCAGGACTGGCTCAGCCCGAGAAAGGAGACTGTCTCTGGGTCAAGTTCCATAGTGGAGGGGGGAAGCGATGTGGTCCCTTCTTTCCACGTTGACCGTCTTGTAAGTCTCTTCCTTCACGTTTTCGTGTTTTGATCTTGTGATAATCTGGTTCTGATCAGATGTTTGAGGATTTTTGAGAAGCATGAACAGCAAAGAAAGAGGTCTGGGAGGGAGCTTGCAGTGTCTGGCAGTTACATCACTCCTCATAGAAAACATGCCATGAAAAGCTCTGTTTTGATTGGCTGACAGTTCAGGGTCATGGGGTCAGAGTGAGAGCTGTCTTACTTATAAAACCTGACAAAAACATCTTCATGAACATACTTCAGGGAATGACCAGTAAAACTGAGAAAAGATCACCAAATACACCCCCCCTCCCACCCCCCGGAATGAAGTTGATTTAAATAACTTTGACTTTATTTTTTAAAAAAGAAAAACGGTAAAGTGCCAAGAACAAATCCAAAGCATGGAGAGTCTACACTCAGGGGGCTTGGGTTTGCCAGTTTGAGGTGTGTCTTGTTAAAAGCCCTGGGATTTATTTTTCTTCCTTTGTGCCGGCTGCATTTCTCCCAGATGGCAGTCATCTCCAGATACCTCTCATTCCTTACACAACCTGGACAGGGTGTGTGCTGCTGCCTGTCTTCCCTCCTGCACTATCGTCCCACTTTTACTCACCTAACTGCCTACATCTGTCTGCCTCTTCTTGCCTGTACCCCTTATTTTCCACAGATACTTGTCCAGATAAAAAAAAAAAAAAAAAAAAAAAAAAAAAGCAAAAATTAATAACCATTGAAAAATTTTACCCCTGGCAGCATTTGAAGAGGAGTACTCTCACTGTTTAGTCTGCTAGTTTTACTTCAGGACACCCCTACACACACACCTCAACCTCTACCACCACCAAGTCAGAAATCTCTGCGTTCAATCACCATGGAATTTTTTTTGTTAAATCTTTCAAAAAAACTTGGGAAAAAAAACAACCTCTTCACCAAAAGCCACATTTTCATGTCTAGGCACTTTGCTGTTCTGACCATAGCTACATCACTGGTTCTACTGTTGGCCAAGCACTGTTTTAAAACAAGACCGGCTGCAGAAGACTTGAAACTTCTGCACTTTGCTGAAACCCACCGCTCCAGCCCTGGCCTACCACGCTAACCACTACTACACACGGCTGAAACCACTGCTCATTGCTGAGTCTCCCTCCCGTCCAAGCCGGTGCCCAATCCGTGGTTCTGAGGCCTGCTCGACTAACCACAGCCTCCATATGGTAGATCTGCTGGGACGCAGGTTCATGATGTCAGATGGTTACTTGTTTTGGCAGCTGTCCCAGGCGCACCATGCCTTCTCTCTCTCCATACCTCCCATCTTTACTCTCCCAGACTTTTTACTCTGCACTTTCTTATTCTCCAATTTTTTTTCCTCACTTTCTCATCCCTCCCCCCACCGCCGCTTGATCCCGTCTCCCTCTTTCCTCTCTCCTTCTCTTTCTCTCTGTGGCTGGCATAATATGGAGTGTCTGTGGTTTTTGTGGGAGCGGGGGAATCCAGTGTTGAGGCACTTTTCCTGCAGCGTCCTCTGCGGCAGTGCAGCCGTGGTGTTTTAACAGCTGAGAGTCCTCACAATGCACAGGCGCTCTGGTTTTTTCGGCTGCGCAGGCAAAATGTGAGGGCCTGGGCTCTGCTGCATTTCCCAGGGTGTCTGCATCTATTAGGGCGAGTCAGAAGCTGACACAAGAGCCGTGGCAGGGAAATGTTAAGACAGAGAAATGTAAAGAAGAAGGATGGTACACGAGTGAGAAACTCAAAGGGTGAATGATTTAATTCGCTTCTTCCACTAGTTTCAGAGATAATTTCCCCTCTATCCCTCCTTTCTTCAAAGTTGATCAACGCCATGATATTTGATGCTCCTTCTGATTCTTTGGTAGCCCTCTTTGGGATAATCTTTTCTTACATCACCTTGCTCTGCTCCATCTGTCCCTGTGGTGTTGTGTACCTTTCAGTCTACCTTTCCCACCCACCCCAGAATGTCTTACATTATGAGCAGCTGTCAGCTGCCTGCTCTTTCTGTACACACACACTTGCCCTGCACACGTCTGCACATCTGTGTGCATGCCCATGACAATGCGGAGGAGTCCCCTCGCTAACCCTAAACATAAAGGAAGATTGGAGACAGACAACGATAGGGGAAAGAAAGAGCGGACCCAGAGACGGGGAGGGAAGGATAAGTTAGAGCAGGGAAAGGGAGGATCGCAAGCCGGAGAAAGAGAAGAGGCATGCAGAAAGATAGCGAAAGATGAGGTGGGGAAAGACAAAATTCATAGAATTGCTTTTCAGCCCACACACTTGGTTCTGAACTTCATCAAGACTTCAGTCACTAATTCAGAGCTGTTCAAGGACTGCCAAAGTAGATTTTGCAACACAATCACTCCCTTACTAAAGCTGTAAATAACATGTGATACATTCAAGGTCAAGGTCTACACCTCAATTAAGCAATGTGATAGAGTGGGAAGAATTTTAATTGTAAATATAACCAGCTGCTGCTTCCAGAAATGGATCTAAAAGTTCAGCAAGATGGACATCTGATAAGAAATAGTACAAAGAGGTTCTTCTGTGGTTTTTATGAGCAGCTCTCAATAAATCTGCAGGCTACATCTCCACAAAGTGAATCATCTTTCCACTTGTCTTGTTAGTTCACCGTCTTGCTTATTTATAGCAAATGTAGTTGCAGACCCTTTCCAGTACACCTGTAGTCCAGCTCAGCTGTCTACATATGCAGAGCAGCCAAACCAGCCAGTCCATTTCCTCAGATGTTTGGACCAAAGCATGTTCTCCTCGTCTCGGCATGTTTGCCACTCAGCTGCACTCCAATCGGGTCATTTGGAGGCCAGATTTTGGTGTGGCAAAAGTAACGGGTCAGAAGGTGGAGTTGGACAGGAGGCTGGTAGCATGACTATAAACACTGCTGTGGCTGCTATCCATCTGCCGATCCCTGGATATCTGCCTGTCTGCATGTCAAAAGTTGCTGTGCCAGCTGCACGCCCAGCAGTGTGAGTAATCGCCCATAAGGAAATGAGATGTTGAACAGAGGGAACAGCAGACAAGAAAGAGATGGAAATGATGGTGTCATGCCCGACTCTTCCAGCATTCAGTATTTCTAAACCCATCTGTTTCTACTTTTTCCAGATGTAGCCAGATGTTGCTTGTGATGTGCAATCCATTACAGGTGAGCATCGGCATGCATGACAGTGACGAGTGGCACGAGTTTTGTATATTGCTTTTCTCTGCACATCTAAGCATGTTGTCAACCATCTGCCAAATTCCGGGTGTGTTTGTGGGTGTTCCAGCAGGTGCTTGGCGTGGATGGAGTCAACTTCAGCGTGCACGTGGAGAACCAGACACAGGTGCGAGACACCATGAGTCGGAGACATCACCGAGTCTACCAGCTTTACAGCCGCACCAGTGGCAAGCATGTGCAGGTGCTGGGGCGCAGGATCAGCGCCAGAGGAGAAGACGGAGACAAATATGGTAAGACACACAAGCGCACATGCATGGAGAAAACCATCGCCAGTGCACGTGATGCTTACTTGCACCATCATCACACACCCTATACCGGCTGCAAGTACAAAGACTTAAAGGTTGACCAAGTACATGCATGAATGGAGACAAAATCCACCCGTGCAGGCACACTCACAAAAGGCCTCACACACAGGCCTCCCCAGGCTTTGGTAGAGGGGCAGTGGAGCTTGTCTTGGGAGTACAAAGACCTCATCGACTGGCTGACTCAATGATTCACAAAAGAGAAAGAGATAGAGAAAAAGGCCACAGTGAAGAAAATAAAAATCCCAGCGAGTGAGAGGAAGAAGCAAGGCAGGTAGAGTGTCGGCCCGACCGTCAGAAACTCATCCCCTTCATCGATTTCCGCATTGATTTTTCATCCTGAATGTTGTCTCCTCTGGATTTAAAACAGCAGGCTTTCTCTCCCTCGCCCTACATCCATCCTCTAACACTCACTTTGTCCATCCCCCACATCCTTGACTAACTTATGCTTAAACCTTGCTAAATCAATTGGGTTATGAAAGCCAAGCCACAAAGCTAAAAAGTTCTCTACGTAGCGTCAATGTGGCTCACATGTTCCTGTTCATTGATAAACAAGTGAGGTTGCACACTAACGACCTCAGGAGTGGAGGGATGGCTTTTCTTTTTTGTAGTATTTTTTGGCAGGGAATCACTCCTCAAGGGTGACTGGCTGTCACAGCAGTGTCCTACACTTTGCTACCAGAGGGACACAAAAATGTAGCAAGTGCATGACGGCATAGCATGGAGTCTAAGAGCAGAAGGGAGATGAGAAGAGAGTTGGGGGAAGACAGATGAAGAGGGCAAGAGGGAGGGAGGTATTGATTTCTCCTGACCCCTTTGTTGACTAAGGTCATGTAGGAACCGTTTTAGGGATTTATTTTTAAACAGGCACAAGCGCTCTCTAAAGATGTGTAGTTAGTGAAGCGGTACTGCCTGGAAGGGTGAACACACACACCGTGCACCTGCACACATGCTCACACAGAAACTCACAGAGGCACAAGAGCACACCCACCCGCCTTAAAACAACAGTATCACAGACACCCAGTCTAAGTGTTCTCCTGCTTCCTTCAGCCCACGGTGCTCCCTCTTTTCTTGGGTGTTATCTTTCTGTTCTTTTTTTTTTTTTCTTTTACAAGGGCCATTTGTGGTCAGAAGCCTCTCATCCATGTGTGTGATCGGCCTTATCTGACAACCATCTGTTCAGCCTAAGACAATTGCATCTGTCTCTGATTTATTAGAAGGGTTAATAGCAACTATGAATCCTAAAACCGTGACTCAGCTTGAATGTCTTATCTGCTTTAGCAGAGCTTTTTTTATTTAACGTTTACTGGTAATCTGTGCTAATAAAACAACGTTAGTTGGCAGCGCGGAGGTCGTAAAAGACCCCAGTCGAACAATTGCAAACAACTTGAATGGGAGATATCTTTATCTTTGGGTTCCAGAGTTTGTCTTGTTTTACACTCAAAGTGTTGCATTTCTCCACATTTCTAAGACTCTAATGTCTGTCTGTCCCTCTGTTTGTCCCTTCACAAGCCCAGCTTGTAGTGGAGGCAGATACCTTCGGTAGCCAGGTGAGAATCCGGGGGAAAGAAACCAATTTCTACCTGTGCATGAACAGCCGCGGCAAACTGGTTGGAAAGGTGAGACTACATGAGAAAAAGAAAATCCCTATTCAGTAGAAAATTCTTCATCCTCCATTCTCCTGACCAGCCTCTCTTGATTTGTGTGTGCGTCTGTGGTTTGTCTGCTCTCTCTCAGAAGGCCAGTAATCGAAGCGCTGACTGCGTCTTTGTGGAGAAGGTTCTAGAAAACCACTACACAGCTTTAATGTCGGCGCGCTACACGGACTGGTATGTTGGGTTCAATAAAAGAGGGCGCCCTCGACCCGGGAGCCGCACGCAACCCAACCAGCAAGATGGACACTTTATGAAGCGCTTTCCACCTGGGGAGCAACCTGACCTCACAACCCCCTTCCGCTTCACCACCATCAGCAAGCGGGGCAATCGGGTCCGCGCGAATGGACCTCGCTAGTAGAGGCTAATGCTAGCGCCCACTTTCTTGCTGTCTTAAGACTTGATCAGAGCCTGTTAATGGCTAACCCAGTCATCTCTTATGTCACACATGACTGAACAACTTTTTTGGTTGGGACAAATATTGACCAGAAACTTGATGAATCATTCATGGGGGTTTAGCTTCACATGTCTCCGAAATCGCCACTACAAGCTCCCAAGTTAGTGATCATTTCTCTGTTCCCCTCCTGGGCCAAGCGGATGATAGCTGGTCCAAAGCTTAAAGCTGAAAGGAAATGGTCCATTTCTCTTCACAGGCCTGAAATTGTGACGGAAAACTTGATGGCCAAACAGCAATCTGTGTTGCACAAAGGCCATCGTTTCGCAAATGCAGAATCCCAAGGTCTCCGAGACTTCTTTTTCTAGACCAGCTGGACAATGTCGAGCATGGGATTACAACGGGACCACACAGAGAAAACACGCTGGGACAGACTAACTGAACAAGTGAGTGGGTGCTCAGCCAACAGATAAAAGGGAAGGAACAGAGGTGAACCCAGGGAGATAAAGATAAAGTGATACAGACCAATCCGGTGGACATAAAATTGACTTTTGACATGTGACGCACTTATCTGTCTCACTGCTAAGTTAGTGGGAATGTTTCAGACTGCGGGATGAAAGCAGGATGGATAATAAAAGGAAGAATGGGAGAATAATCCAGTAAAAGTTGAGTAAGTGAATCCATTGTTGTAAGGCAAGGACAAGGAAATGTATGTTTTGTGAGTGTGTGTTTGCGTGTGTCTGGATCATGAGGGACTGAAAAGAAAAAAGGGACCGTGGAGTCCCTACATGAACTTGCGACAACTCACCGCAGGGACTGACGCTTTTGGAACTGGAATGTATAAAAAAACCAAGCTGTACCAAAATCAGCCAGTGAATCACAGCTGAACCAAACCAGTGGCAACCAAAGACAACAGGAGACCTTCATGGTTTCGCCCAATGCCTTGCCCTCCTCCCAGGACACAAAAACCACAGTCCTTCTGTGTAGAGGGCAATGGGCGCATGCTCAACGGGGAGGGTGCCTTCTCCGATTGCATCGCTATAGAAACGACCCAGGAGATGATGCTCATCCGAGATACCGTGGATACAGAGTGCTGCTACCCAGGACATTTAGTGGAACAAACCAAAGTGTCACGCATACAAACAGAAGAAAATATTTAAGGGAACAATTTATTGAAAGCTGTGTGTGAATGTGTGTGTGTATGTGTGTATATATATGTATATATGCACACATACTGTATATTATATATATATATAAAAGGAGACCCTAAATAAGCAATCTTACTATGATGCTTACTATAATTATTACTATAAAATTATTTCATTTATTTATTTCAGCTATGTGTGCAGCATTTTCTCTCGACTCAGTAAACTTAAAAGAAACATTTCCTGCGTCTCTTTAGCTTCTTCACATAAATCAACTGCAAATCCTTGTTTTTTCTTTATGGCCATCATTCCTTTTTTCAAATCTGATATTAAGTTGCGTGATAAAATAATAACTTGCAAAGAAAGAAGTTTAAATTTCAGCAAAACATTTCCTGCCCCCAGGAATGGACTTACGAGAGCTCGGTTACTTTTCTTTCTTGTGTAACATCAAAAAGTTAATCTGATTTGGATTCAGACTACTTGACCAAAAAAGAAAAAAAAAAAAAAACTAAAAAGAAAATGAAAACAGCAGTATTTTCCTTTCAGAAAAAAAAAATTATGAATATATATCAGTTCAAACACAAAATGTGTTTTAGGTTCTCTTTGACGAGTAAGCACTAAGCATTTTCCTCACTGTGTTACTGATGCCTCACTCGAATTAATAATGAAGCTTGATTTTGGCCAAATTACCCAGATTTAACAGCCATTTTTTTCTTTGTGCGCTTTCCACCAGACAATCAGAGCATTTTAACAATTACTGGGTGTGAAAAAATTGATGAGAAAAACTTGTACACTGCCTCTGATCAAGATGATCTGATCAGAATCCCAAGCAGGTGTGGGAGAGCACTAATGAAATATGACAATTTGTTTTAAGAGCTAAAAATTGAGAGTCAAAGGGTTAACACTAAAGGCCACGGTAGAACAAATTCAAGTTTTTCTTTTCCCTTTTTTTCTGCTTCTTGTCAATATGCATACTGAGTGAGCATTAAAACAGCTTTTAAAATACTAAGTTAATATTTACCGAGCACACAGAGACCCTTTCAAAGGGCCTGAGCAGAAACCAACTGTCACCTGAAAAGTGTAAACTTCTGCCAGTAATGCACAGTATGAGGCCTCCGAGGTAAAACATGCAGTGGAGAGATAAACATTTAATAGCTGTTTCTCCTCATCTTTCTTACTCCTATCCTCCATCCCTCCCCTTCCTTTTCCTATCCTAGCAGGAGGTCACTGAAGAGACGCCTCTGCCAAATGACCCAATCGTGTCGGCAGAGACAAACAGCTGACTCAGGAGGAAAAAAGTTTGTACCAGAGGATTCTTAGTGCTGGAAGGGGGTTGTATAGAATAGAGACAGTTAACTGTGAGGGAAGCCCGGTATGGGATAAAGAAGAGCGAGTGGGGGTAGCAGAGTTGGGGTGAGTTGTTCATTTCTGGAACGTTGCTTCAGTTCCACTTGGGAGTGATGGAAATATTCTGTGTAGCCAAACCCAGAGTGGAAGGTGTATGGTAATCATGTCGGGGAAGGAATGCCAAATATGTGCGTGAGAACGGAGCTGTGACCTGAGAGCTGCAGGAATTATGGACCAAAATCCCATAGACCCAGAGGAAGCACACACACCCATATCCAACACATGCACACATCATATATTAATGGTGCTCCACCAAACGCAAATCCATCCCACATAACTTGTTCCCAGAATTTGAAACATTTTCTACTTAACAGAACTTAACCCAGAAATGAGGGGAAACCAACCCCCTCGACAAGCCATCCCTTCTTTTCGTCCTGGCGAATACGCCAATGGAGAATGTTTGGACAAACGTGGGGCAAACATCTACCACAAGACAGAGCGTTAAATTAAAACATCCCACAAACATACCACTCCTTCCTACAAGAGTATGTAATCCTCTAAAACATGTTGTTTATAGACTACAAACTTCAGCTTCTCACAGCTAAGAGACAAAACCTCAAAAACAGATTTGAATGCTGGAAGGGTGTGTTTATACTGACATCTGGTGGTCAGAGTCGGTACTAAAATTACACCATATAATTTGGATTTAGCAAATACCTTAGTTATAATTATTCAGTTGATAAACAGGAATGAAGGCTAAGATTTAAATCACTAAATAACTTGAAATTTGTGGGGAAAAAACATTCCAATTTGAGCAACAACAAAAAAATGTTTGATATTTACTTTAAAAAAGTGGAAATTTATCTAAAGAGCCATTTTTGTCAGCACCACTCAATGTATGAAACCATGGGGAAAATGTAAATACAAAAAAAATAAAATATGTAAGACAAAACTACTATAACTCAAAGAGCTTTTTAAATGCAAATCTAAAACTCTATATTTAGATTACCATTACCACCATCACTTTCTGGCAAATAAAT
The DNA here is from genome assembly GCA_014656515.1 of Oryzias celebensis. Taxonomy (NCBI): domain Eukaryota; kingdom Metazoa; phylum Chordata; class Actinopteri; order Beloniformes; family Adrianichthyidae; genus Oryzias; species Oryzias celebensis. The sequence continues at coordinate 7,256,088 of BNCR01000010.1, forward strand.
TCATTTTAGTATTATAAAAATTACACTTGTTCTGTCATACAAAATGCAGCTGATGGCAGTGTGTTAAAGGGGTTTAAAAAAAAGTTAAAAGATAATAAACACTCAAGTTTTAGTTGGCTCAACACTCCACCACTGTCAAGTACTTTATTCACAATAAGGTCATTTTTCTTCTTTAAAAAATCATTTTAATATACAACACAATTTTTGACAAGACAACTCAGTTTACAGCTAAAATTGAGCTCTTGAATTCCAGCTTCTCTCATAACCAAAGCAAGCACATTGATGATGGGAGGAAGATGATGTGAAAGGGACAGATGAAGAAAAGAAGGAAACAGACAGTAAGACATACAAAGAAGGGGTAGAGAAAAGACTGTCTAGTATGATTTTTGCACTAAGAACCAAAATTACTCAAATAAAATTAGAAAATAGAATAAAAAAAGAACAGTAAGAAAGTAAGCATTAGAGAGAAAAAAAGCAGAGGTGTACCAGGATGCGGCATCCCAGACGACCTCACATGCATGTTTGACGCTTCTGCTTTGTTCTGCCGTTTTTTTTAACCAGTCCACACAGACAAGCACACCCAGGTGTGTGCCCTCCCATTCCAAGCAAATGTGCATCTCTGGGGAGGAGGGGGCGCAAATGGGGATTGATAAGAAGAGAGTGACTAGGAAGGGCAGGAAGGAGTGAAAGGGAAGCTCTTCTTCACTCACTCCTTCCATCACCCATCCTTCCCTTCTTTCCTAAAGCTGAGTAGAGTCTCTGTCTCCTGCATAACAGCTCTGGTCATCCTCTGCCCAACTGTGCCACTGTTTATGCATGTGTCTGTGTAATATATATATATAAATATATATTCCACTGGAGTGGAAACCTTTTTGGCAGGGGCAAAAAAGGGGGAGCTTGTGACATATATAAGGTCTACGTTAATACTGTCATTATTGTACTTTACAAAACATAAATTAGTTGCAGAAGGTGAACTTCTCCAGAGAGCTGAGTTGGTTCTTGTAGTAGGGACTCCTCGTCAGTGTTGACTGTACTATCGGGCAATGGGCACAAGCTTAAGAGTCTGTCAGAACAGGCAAGGAGGTGGAGGGGGGCTGAGTGGGAGATGGACAGAGATGAAGGAGGAAGGAAAAGAAAGATGGGCTCCTTTGCACGTGTGCACCCATCAACCTATCAGCCCTGGGCTTCCTCCAAGAATGGATGTGTTAGGTGGCGCCACCTGAGGGTGGGGGAAAAAAAAAGAAAACACAGCTAGGTACAAACGCCAAAGTATTCTCAAATACACACATGCACAACCTTAAATAGGGCTTTCAAATGTTGAAATCTGGGCAGCCTAGTGCTGATGTGTACCTGCTATCTAGATATGTAAGTGTAGGTGCGAGAAGGAGACCGTCCCTCTGACTGGCCATTAGGTGAGACGTTCAGGAAGTCCCAGATCAGAATGGTGTCGTCGTGAGAACTGCTGATGATCTGAAACTCATCGAACTGCAAGCGGAACACACGGCCAGAATGCTCCTGGAAAAGAGAAAAATATTTGATTTACATAAGGCCAACTCAATCCTAGGTCCTCCCTTTTCTATTGAGCAGAACATGCTTATAAACTCTGAGTAAATTTATAATGTTTGTGAGCTAATTTTGGTTTAAATTAACTGATTAGATAAAGTAAAAGCCCCAGATACTAAATATTTGATAAGTTACTGAGTTTCACCCATAGTCTTAATCAATTAGAAAGCATTATGCATCAGTAACCTTTTCAAAATGCACGTGTGATTCAGATAATAAATAAACTGCAGTTTAAAGTCGCTGTCAGTCAGCTCCATTAGTGGCTGGAAAGCATTAAATGAACTCACCACAAGTGTGCGCAGACATAAAGTGCTTGCAGGAGCACGAGGGTCCAGAGCTGCCTGCAGGTCCCACACTTTTATCTTACTGCAGGATAAAAACACAACAAGGGGACTGTAAGGAAAAAACATAAAATAAACTTGTACTCTGCTTGGAATTCTGGGATTGCGACTTGCCCGTCATAAGCGCCGCTGACTATCCTTTTGTTGTCAAAGCGAATACAGCGCACCAGCTCCTCGTGGCCTTCTAGCACTCGCAAACATGCTCCACACTCTATGTCCCATAACCTGTGAAAATGCAGTTAAAAAGGTCAAAAACCAACACGAATGTGCTTGAATATTTCTCTAAACCAAGACAGTAAATAAATATTCTCTAAACTTTAACACAATTCAAGTTCTGCTTTTTTTTTTATGGCAACTAAAAGTATTAATGTAAGTTAATTATTTTTATCCTTTCATATTCAAAATTTGTAAAAAAAAAAAATGTATATTTGCCTTTTGAGTAGAATTCATTTGCAAATAAATTGGCTAAAAGATTTAAAAAGAAAAACCTGTACATGCTGCAACTTTTACAATTATAAGAAAATGTTCTTATCTGATGCCATGGCAGATATGGTTTGAGTAAAAATATATGTGATCAAAGAAAAGAAACCATTTTTTCTGCATAAAGTGAATTCTTTAATAAACAGCTTTTCACAGAAGCGCTGAACGTGGCTCACACACCGAATTGTGTTATCAGATGAGCCGCTGACGACCAAACGGTCTCTGTACTGTAGACAGGCGATCCCCCGCTTATGACCATTTAAAGTCCGCACAAACTCACAAGTGCTGGTGCTCCATACCTGCAGAGGAAAAGGAAAACATGTAACTGTAAGATTTAAATAAAATATACAAAGAATTTGTTTGTTCAAACTACACAGAATATCAATCTCTCAGGAAAACCCCTTCATCAGCTCACTTTGATAGTACGGTCTCCTGAGGCAGACACAATATATTTGTCATCAAAGTCCACCACGTTGACAGCAGCACGGTGTCCCACAAGCACGCGTCGTAAGCTGATGTCCGTTGGCGATGCCATGTCCCAAACAGCAATGGAGCGGTCTTTGGAGCATGTGACCATCAGACCGTTTGCGAAGCGCAGGTGGAGAACAGCCTCGTTGTGGTGGATCAGTGTGTTTAGTACCTCACCTGTTGTCACCTCCCACACCCTGAAAAAAACCCAGAAGGTTGGCAGAAAGAAATACAGATATTAAGAAGTGTATGAGAATCCAACATGACAAATGTGACATCCAAGAGGGGAAAAAGAAAAAAACGAGATAAAATGAGAGGATAGGAACAAAACGGTGAAGTGGGGGAAAACAATTAGAGGATGGAGTCAGTGGGAAAGAAAAATACGATGAGGCAGCAGGAGGAGCAACAGAAAGCATGACGTGGACAGGGAAACAAAAACAGGCAGAATGAACAAAGGAAAAAGGAAAACAATTGGAGACAAGGGAGAAAGGTATTTTTATTGGCTTCAAAATGGAACAAAAAACAAACAAACAAAAAAACTAAGAGGTCAAACTTTATACAAGTGCATGCTTCCCCAAGGCACTGAAAGCTAAATACAAAACCCACTGGAAAAGCTGACAACGGAACCTCACAAACAAAGTGCCCGCCAAGCTGTTGCTAAGGAAGTGAGGTCATTTTTTCCCCCCTTTGGATGACTTCCAGGGAGTATGACCAAAGTATGACCAATCTTGGTCTTCTGTTCGTGGTAAACAACATCCACATGTGCACATGTGAGACAAAGAGTCCACAGCAGACACTAAGCTGGACGCAACAACAGCTATGATCAATCAAGCACTTCTTTTCTATGTATTCATTTTCCAGAAACAACGTTCGCTTTGGAATCTTTAAAATTGCAGGTGATAATAGAAAATCCCACCAATAAACACAGCTGCAATTAAACCGTAGAGTATTTGCAATTTCTATTCTGGGGTAAAGTGTAAAAAAATCTTAGTGAAAAATGAGTATAACTTTATTGGTCGATTACATTTTAAAATATTTAATTAACACTTGCTATAATAAAACCCAGCAATAGAGATGATTGTAAACTGGATGAAAAACAAGCAGAGTTGTTTAGGTGGTTATATATTGTTTAAATGTCTCTCTTACTTGTTTTCTAAGCCTGTCTGATAGTGCAACCATGTTACTACAGAACCCAAAAAGAGACAAAAGGAGTTTTCACAGCCGTTATTCAATAAAAGCCAGCTGGTGGACAGAAAAATTAGGTCCAAAATTTTTATTTTAACATTTATTTAACCATTATAATAGCTTGATTTCTGTTCCACAGACTTTTTTTTAACTGTTAGAATGAGCTAAGGCTAACTGTTTGATGCACATAAATAAATTGTAATTATAAATGCAAAAAAAAAAAAGTCTCATTTGGTTGGAACTTTTTTAAAACATTGTTTGGGCATGAGTGGCATGCTTTAATCCTTATTATTATTATTATTTTGCAGCAAGATGCCTCATGTCATACCTGACAGTTGAGTCAGAAGAGCCGGTGACAATGACCCTCTCATCATACTGAAGACACAGCACTGAGCCTGTGTGACCCGTCAATATCTTCAGACATTCCAGCGTCTGCTTGTCCCAGATCTGAAGAGGAAAAGAAAAAAAAGGGAGGAGAATGAAAAGATGAATGCAGCACAGAGGAGATTTGAGAAGGACAACACAGAAAAAAAGTTCAGGCTTAAGTGTTTTTTAAAAGGATACAGGTTTGAGTCATACCAGGACTAGAATATTTTCACAATGTTCAAGCCCCTTTTCATGCTCCATTTCCCTACTGCTGTGCTGAGTATGTGTTAGAATGCGGGAGAACATAAGAGCCATTCAGCTCTTCCTTTGGTGTGTGTTGGCCTCTCCTGCAACAATAAGACAAATCTGCTCTTCTCCTTACCTCATCCATCTCTTCTTTAAGGTCAGACAGGTAAGTGGAACTCACAACATATCTTAAGCTAAAGCCCTTTTATCCCATAATTCATACGTGTCTGCTGGTTCACCTCTGCTACAGCAACACTGACACAGGAACACTACTCTGAGCCAGATGGAGAGTCAACTCAGTAAGACACAAACAGAGGATTCAGGAAAAGAAAAGTATATATAATAATACAGATTGTATATTAATCTCCTTCTACAAGAGAACTCTATCATAAACAAAGTGCTAACTGGACTAACAAAGACAATATGATAAAAAAAAAGTATAATAAAAGTAGCTAGTCAACTCTAAATATGCTTTACAGATACTAGCTCAACCGTATCTGTATCTTTGTTACCAGAATAAACTAAAAACAATGGTTTTGATTTTTTCCAAGAATTTCTTTTAAATTTCCACTACAATCATCTTTTGATCTGTTGTAATAGTGTTTCCTGAGGTCTTTTTAATTATGATTATGCAGTTTTAAGCAAACCACCCATGTCATTTTCTAGGACACAGTTTCTGCAGACTGGCAGGAATTCATCAGAAATTCACCTCCAAGTTGTGGGTTAAACCAATACGACGACGTGAACCTGCCCTCCTCCCCACCCTCCTGTTACCCATAACTGAGAGCTCTCTGTTTCCAGCTATCTTACAGCCCCTCACACACCCAAAATAACATTACCGGTGCAACAAAAATGGCAAGCAATATCAGAGCTTCATAGTTCTGAACAAGATGCCAACTCAGACTAGAAAAACAAATTTAATTTAAGGCTCAATTTTCTATATACACGTCCTATATCATAGGAAAAAGGCCACAAGAAGATGTTGAAAAAACAAACAAAAATAAAAACAATTTTTTTCAGAGTGGATGCTTAAACCATTGTCACTATTAAAACAGCACATGTAGTAAAGGCTTGATACTTAAGTAATTATATTATTAGCATAAAACTGATTGCATTGCTATGAACTCTTGAAAACCTTACAGTGAAATAAAATAACATTTTTAATATTTTTATAAATAAAAGTTAGACGTCTAACAGTGGTCATTTTTAAATAAAAAAAAAAAACATACATACCTTGATAGAGTTGTCCCTAAGGCCACTGATGATCTTTTCATCATCATATTGGAGACAGTAAACCCCTTTACTGTTTTCTGAGCGACACTGAATCCTCTGCAAGTTGTGTCTGCCACACCGCCAATTTGCTTCAATAGTCTGTAAAAGAGGAATCATTTGTCTGAGTATTTTTTTTCCTAAGAAAGAAGTTAAAACAAAGAAAACAACAAAAACAAACAAAAAACATGTAGAAAAAACCAAAATGAAAAATCTAGTTGAACAAACTATGGATTGAACATATTAATATAAATCTAGAAGAAACCAAGACTTTATTAAGTTGCTAAGTGATGGTCATGTATTTAAATGCAGACTAACATTACATTGTTCAAATCAGAAGTTTATAGATGGGAAGGCAGTTTTCATGACACATGAAGGAGTTCCTATCCTCTAAAAAGAGATGGCTGAAATGGTGTGAGCTCCAGAAATAAAAGAAGGGACAAAATTAAAACTTTGTGGATAGACTGTCTCTGCAAGCTTAGGGAAGCTGCGGACTCATCTGTGCTCCTCTGTGCTTGCAGTGAATGACCGAGCAGTATGTGTAGTGGTCTATCTGGAGTTTGACACGGCGCAGAGACACGTCTAACTAAAGCATCATAGTCGTCCAGTGCTATGAAAGAACAGCGCTGAGGGAGGAAAGAGCTCTTCGCTTGGAGAATAGTGCAATGTCAGTCTCTCAGGAAGAAGAAAAGAGACCTTTTTCTGGCTTTGGTGTGGTAAAGGTGTTCTTTTAACTGTTAGCAGAAAACCCACATCTATAGTTCTGAAAAGCTGTTTCATGATGCACCTCATGAGTGTGGAGTACACTTTGCTCTAAGAAATCAGAGACCAATAAATTTGTGAAAGATTCAGAGACACGTAAAGCTAGTAATGTCCAACAGAATGATGCGTTTGATTCTGCATCAAACATAAATTTTACAGAGATATAGAAGCATTGTGCAAAAATTAACCCCATCCCCAAAAATGACATTTTATAAAAATAATATTAGGGCCATTTCAGAAAGCAGGCTTTTAAGTGGCTTTTAAGGAATCTATCAGGAAGAAGTCAGCTCTGCAATGTGAAGCTGATGAAAAGAAGCATGACATGAAAGACTGTGGTCAATTTGCCAACTTCCAGTCTTTAGTTACACCCTGTAAACTATCATACTAATCTCATGTTTACAGTTTTTTCAAACATTTCATTTTGATATTCTCCGATGCTTCTTCATATTTTGAGCAGTATTTTGTTGCCAAGCATCAAAAATACCACCAAAAGAAAAAAATGTGGTATTAAACTTAGACTCTAACTCTATGAACATCAGCAATGCTTCCAAATCTTAGCAAAAATAGCAATATCCGTACAGTATCCCTTCTGAACAAACAGTTAAGAAGCTGGGGGTTCAACAATGTGAAATGAGGCTCTTTGGTTGTGCTTTCTTGAAGCATTTGTCAAAACTTAAGTGAAGATCAGTCGATTTTTATTTGCAAATGATTATTTTTGTGTAACAAATTCTGATCAAATCATGAGCAACTCTTCCTTTTTTTTTTAAATAACAACACTATTTTCTACTAAATCTAAGCAAAAACAAAACATTCATTTAAACGTATTCTGAAACTATTTTGTCTTACCTCTATGTCTTGGATGATCTTAGGATAAAGGGAGTGATAGTAGGAGTTAGGCGGGATTTCTGCTGTGCGATTTTTGAAAAGGTATTTCTCCCTGGAAGCAAGAAAAAACAAACAAATGATGAGCCGTCTTTCCTGTGGGATTTTTTTTCTCCTTAAGCAAATATAAAAAAAACATATCACCGTTTCTTCAGTGAAAAACTTCAAATAAAACCCAAACCTTTGCGATTAACTTTGAAAGAAAAATGTGCGTATATGGGATAATCCTCACCACTGGTGTCTCTCAGACAGGCCTTTCCATAGCGGATCGGTTCGGACCATACGTTCAATGAGCTTCTTCCACAGCATACCTTCCGATATGACTCTCTGCCACTCTTTACACACAAGTTCTGCAGCACACAGTGAGCGTGCATCCAAAAAAGACAGGATGTTTTCCGCTATGTGATCCAAACCTTGAGCTAAAGAATGAAAGAAAAATTGTGTTACAACTATTTTTAGAGGATTTAAACCATTGTTTAATCTTTTCAGCCAAAAGCATACATTTTTTAGCCTTTATTGCATAAAAATATCAGAATTTTTAGTATATATATTTTTTTAGAATAAAAATGAAATGACAAACTGTAGTTGAAGATAACCAACTTGACATGTTTTAGCAGTAGTACCTGGCAACGCAGTGATGAAGTCCCTCTGCAGCATGGGTTTGAGGTAGGAGTTGATGTGGCCATGCTGGTAGTGGCACATACGGGAAATCAGGCGCTCTACAAACTCCACCTGGTCGGCCTCAGACCACTGGTCAAAGAGGGCGATGCAGTGTTCCTTTTCTTTTTCATAGTTCCCTTCTGACGGACGTTTACGTGAGCTCACGACAGGGCCATTACTAATCTGTAAAGATAAGAGACAGGTTCTTTAGATGTTCATTTCTCTTAGATTGGCATGTCCTTTATTAAAATCTCTCACAGACAAACAAATGTTGATGTGATAAATAGAGGGGTTAAAATTAATTATATTGTCAGTTTTTCCAGCTTAAACTATGCAATTATAGATACTATTTATAATATCCAGTAATGTTTCACAGAAAATTCATTAAAAAAAGGGTAATTCAGTCTTATGGGTTAGCATTTATCTAAGAATAAAAAAAAAAAACGTACTTTCAGAACAGTGTTCCTCTTTGGTGACAGATCATCCACGGGGGTCTGTGATTCCATACCTGATGTGTTCTACAGAAAAAGAACAAGACAGACAAGGCACAGGTTAATTTCTCCTCCCTTTGACTGACTTAAAGGCATTTCAAAAGCAGGAGCCACAGCTTAGACAGCAGCTGATTTTTAAAAAAGTACTACAATAACAGCCAAAGGAAAGTAAACCATCAGGAATTCAGAGGCGTGCGTGCACAAGCAGCTGTGCATACACACACACACAAATATGGAGTGAAATAAACTGGGAGTCTCAACAAAAGGAATCTATCTGCTTGTCTGTCTGTGATGCAGGCTAAGTAGTCTGGACAGGAAATTAAAGTGCAAAATCTTGGGTAGTTCACTGGCACCAGCTCTGGTATGACTGTAATAAAACAGATTGTGGAGATACATCAAACACAAAGGAAAGATTATTACATTTCTTCAGTTACTTGACTGTATCATTCTATAGAATCTCACTGGATGCTACAAATAAGAACAATTTGAATGTAAACTTGATTATTCACAAATAAAGTTCACGTCAAGAAAATGTGTTATTTATATTAATTCATTATTAATTTAAAGCTATTACATAGAAGTAGAAGAAACTTTAAAAGGTATATCAAACCTGCAATAACCATTCATACAATATCAATGTCAAAAACCACTGTATTCTAAGGCTTTAGCAGTTAAAGAGTTTCAGTTTGACTAAAGACAAATTCAACTTTGTCAATTTAAAAAATCCCTACACAACCCGCAGCAACATTTTCTCAAAATTTGAATATTCGTGTACTCTATGTTTTTGAAAAAAATACAGTAAAACAATCTATAAAAAAAGCAAGCATTCTTGTTTTAATTTATTTACTTTGAATGATATAATTCTGTCAGATTTAGTCAGATAAACAAAATGAGACATTTACTAACAATGGATTTTGCAAAATATAATTATGTGGAAGATGAACTGGACCAGGTTAAATGTATAAGACTTAAATCATTCTGAATTTTTTAACTAATAAGACTATTAGGAAAACATTTAAAGCATTTGGTGACAATCAAAAAGTTCTAAACTTCTTTATTTTGGAGACCTATTTTTTGTTTTTCCATAATCATGTATGGTATGAATCCATATCTGTCTGGAGATAACGCCACAATGCAGATTAGTCAATACTATAAATACAGCTGTGCAAACAGATGGTAAGGAAACCAAGACCAAAGCAGACAGCTTATAAAGCCAGAAAGTTCTTGCAGGTGTTGATGATCATGCAGAGCAACAAACAAGAAGGGAAAACCTGAAAAAATAAAATAAAAAATAAGTAAAAGAAATGCTATGCAGGGCCAAACAGGCAGGCAAGCAAGCATGTGGCCTCTCAGAGCTCAACCCCTCCCTCCCCAACCTCGGTTCTCACATCTCCAGGTAGAAGGGCAAAGAATGCTACTCCTGAATCAATGGTTTTTCTCTGGTACATCCTGCATACTTCTTTTATTGTGGAGAGTACTTCACACTCTTTCCAAATCAGAAAGTTTGTTACTCGTCAAATTTGTGCAACACACGACGTATTACATGCCCTGAAAACTCTTAAGCAGAACTTTAAAAAGATGCCATTTGTACACCTGCAGTTCTCTTTCTAGCGCAATGAGCTTCAGAAAATACCAGAGAAGAACCCGAAGAGCTGAGCGCTTCCAATAGAGAGGAATGGACAACAGAAGGTGAGGAGGAAGAAAGATGATGTGGGGGTGAGTGAGTGTCATTTGCACCAAGGTGGTATGAGGGGTTGTCTAGAGTGGGCAAACAAAAGTGAAGGGTAATGAGATGACACAGGAGGTAAGGAAAAGGAGGAGCAGCAGAATTAAGAGGAGAGAGGCAGAACCTGGTTGTGAGCCCGGGTGGAGGGGATGCTCTGCAGGCACCTGAGTGCACACAAACTCTCAGCCACCGAGGAGCAGCCCAGCCAGAGAGAGCGAGGCACAGAGCACTGTGTGAAAGAGAGAGGAAGGGAGAAAGGGAGGAGAACCAAGTGGACAGGGTGACAGAAGAGAAAGGGTAAAGCGAAAGACCAGAGATGTGAGGTAAAGGAAAAAAAAAAAAAAGGTAATGTGGGGATATGAGGGAAAAGAAACCAAAAAGGTGAAATAATGAAATAATGTAGAGTTGGTTGGGAAAGGAGATGTGGAGTGTGGTTTTGTGCAATCCAAAACAAATGGATAAATAAGATTCAATTTGAAATTGAGAGAAGACAAATGTGTAACCATCAAAGATAAGAGAGAAGAAGAGGAAGGGAAGTGGGGGGGATAGTGAGGGGAAAAACCAGTATTAGAGCTACACATATTGGCACAATGAGCGCAGGAACACACCCCTCAACGCACAAGATAAAGATTGATAAACAAACACACAAAAGCATCATTACACATGGTCTGTGTGGGGACAGGTAGAGGAGAGGGAGGGGTAGCACTTTTTTCCCCAAATCTTTTTTGACAGGAACCCCGCTCACTGTTCTCCCATCCCCACTCACATGAGTGTTAGTGAGTAACAAAAACAAAACAATAAACAAGACAAAACACAGACACAACCTACAGGGAACAGTTGTGATACTGTCAGTCATCAGCTCCATGTGGAAACTCACATTAAAGTGATGAAAAGCAACAAGGAGTTCAACTCTTTGGACAAAATCTTGGTCAACTGATTTAGAGTTTTCACTTATGTGATTGAACATGTTCAGTTAGGGTAGATTGATTGATTATTCTATCTATCTATCCATCCATCCTTAATTATTCTTCGTGGATAAGAATTTTTGCACAAAGGTTTACAATAAATATGATTCTCTAGAAGCGAAATTCCACAAAATACTTACTTTAGTTGACAAGGAGATTTGAATTCTTAGAAAGCTGTGAAAATTTTTAACCGTCAAAACCCCAATACTTTGTTATTCAGAGTGATCTTTGAAGTTTTAATTCATTAAACACACAAAAACCTGGGAATAAAAAGTCTTCCAAGTGTTTTCAATCCCAAATGTTAACTTTTTGGTAAGCTAACATTAGCCTACTTAGCTTATTTCCTCGGAAAGCCACAAATACAGGACAGAAAAAATACGGTTTAAAGCTGAGCGAAACTGGGAATCTAACACGCGAACATACAGAACAATAGTGTAATGTTCTGGTTTTTAGTACACGTAAAATTAGCGACATTTCTGTAATAAAATGGAAGTACGGGACAAGTTCACAAGCAAATTAGCATGCTAACTGTTAAGCTAATGTTAGCGCTCACTAATCGTGACATCGTTGTGTGAATGAAAAAGCGACACTTCCTTCTACGCACTTAAGAAATATAAACATTCAATCAAGACATAGGTGATAATTATTTTACGACTAATCTCTGTACCGAGACTTCATTTAAGTTGACCCTCACATGTGCTAATACGTCTGATGTCAACTCGCCAAATCATACAATATAACATAGCTTTTTCGTAAATGTATCTAGTTGATAGCCCATAGCCAATGTTAGCAGGATGGCTAGCTACATATCAGACGGGGCCCAGTTTAAAGTGGCGCATCGTCACCGCAGTGAACGCTACCCCAAGAACCATCGGTAGTCTTCGCCCGACGGCCAAACCCTTTATCTATTACATGTACCTAGTATTTGCCGATTTCACCCAAAATTAAAGCTCTTATTTTATGAGTAGTTTTTGTTCATTTCGACAGCGTGTTCAACATTCGGAGCAAAATATACTGATATTTTCAGGCCCTCCCTCTGAATTCTAGTCTCCCCCCCACCCCCCGCTCCTTTCTCGTCCACCTCTCCCGACAAGCCGCTTCAGCTCATTCCTGTCGTCGAAACGAAAACGGTACTTTGACAGTACAATAATACATGGTAGAAACCGGTACTTTTTGGGTGTTCATCATAGCCTGGCAAAACACTTCTTACCATCAGTTCCACCGTTTTGTCCTCCATCTCCGGCTCCATGTTAACGATCCCCCCCGAAACTCGCTATGAAAATGGAAACCCAGCCCTGCGTCGGCGGCCCACAAATTCAGAGACGTCATTCACTTCACACAACCACCGAGCTTTGGTAGGGCAGTGTCAAAAGAGAGGGAGGGGGGATGGTAACACCCATGGAAAAGAGGAAAGTGTTGATTGGACAGGTTTTGTCGAAGGAGGCGTGGCTTAGCCGTTTTGCTTTTTATTGATTGGCTTACCCAGCTACCGAGGCTTTCCCCCCCGTGATTCCTACAAACAAAAAGGAAAATGGAGAAAATGCTGTTGCTATCCTGAAGAGGAACACGCCGAGGTAAAATCAATCATCCGCATAGCATTGTTAGAATACTGCTACATTGTGGCCACTAGAATTTATTATCGTTGATGGGTACATACTTCCATGCATTCCTAATAAGGTCCAAAATGCCCAAATTACAGTTTTAAAACGGCAATGATAAAAAAAAATGCTATTTTAACTTTATTGCCAATATTTTAGCCCTCTGTAATATAATTTTTCTCGCACCATTAATAAAGTAAATCTTTCGTGTTTAACACTGACTATGGATTTTTTTAAATGTTTGGCTCCTGTAAAACTATATATTCAAAGATGCGTTTTCCAACAATTCTAACATTTAAGTACTAGTTTTTGAACTTTAACATCTTTTTAATGTAGAGAAAATATTTAATCAATTGTGACTAAATTATATTAAAAAACAGGTGTGAAATTGACAAGATGTTATTACAAATCAATAGGGCAGCAAGGGAATCATAAGCAAATGTGTGAATTTCTCTTTTTAATCATGTTTTATTTTCCTACTAAATAAAAATGCAATGTAATTTTCCCTGAATGGTTTTTGACAAGGATTTGGGGTTTTATTCTTTTCCCCCTCTTTTTAGGCAGTCAGATTTGAGATTTCTTATTAAAACAACTTGCAACATAATTAAGTGCATAGTTCATTCTTATGTACTGTCCATCGATCCAAAAAAATACTTCATCCCAAGGTACATAATGGTTTTGATTATTGTATGAAAGCTTTCAAATATATTGATGAGACAGTTTTCTTTGTTTTCCCCTTGATATGATGTGGTTGAAGAAACACTATCGCCACCAAGACATTTTTTAAACAGAAATATTTCAATCCTTTTGATGGTAAAACACCAGAAAACTGTTAATCAGTTCCAATGCAGCACAAAACTTGAGACCACAGCTTGCGAGGACAGGGCAATGGTTTTTAGCAGTTCAAATTTAATACTTTGTCCCCCTTTCTCTACAGAAACCCAGGTAAAAAAAATCCCCCACTCTCATAAAATGCAACAGCAGCAGTTACCAGTAAAAAAAATGAAATGCAAAAAAAAAAAAAAAAAAACAACAGGGCGAAAGAGAAAGATGGTGGGCATATGAGGGAAGAAAGGAAAATATATTTTCTGTACGTGAGGAGCAAGTCCAAAGGTAATCTTCAGACTGGGTTGGAGTCGGCAAGGAATCTGGGAACTTGCTGTTGTGTTTAAAATGGTGGGAAGGCAGGGGGGAAAAAAACAACCAAAATAAGTCGAGTCCAATCCAACTAGGGGAAGGATCCAGCAATCTAAGGCAGGGATTTATTCAGGAAGGGCCTTCGTCCTTTCTGGATGAAAGAAAATCTCACTCCTCTCCAACCTGTGTAATGCATTTTGTTTTGTGTACAGATGTATTTGCAAATTTGTGTATGCAACAGGTAAATTGGAAGGTGTGTCTGTCGTTAATATCGTCAACACTGGAACCCCTCTCACTTGCTGCAAGAGAGGTGGTGTTTTTTCTTCTTTCCTTAATTCTTCAATTCTTTTTTTCCATCTAAATATCAGTCCAAGACTACCTAGTAGTCATCCAAATCAAAGAACTCATCGTCCTCTCCTTGGTATTCCATGCCCTGGAAATCCACCCTGTACCGCAAGATACCTGGGGAAAAAGATTTTTAAATAAAATTAACCAATGCGTTATGACAACCAGAACATGTGCAAGTTTAGAGCTAAAGGTTTTTAAATGGTAATCTCATCTGAATAACTTATCTACAACAGATAAAGATACACCAAGGAGTAGACGTTCTCAGAGTGCACCAAGCAGGAGATTCACCACAGCTGAAAGTACCATAGAATGGCATCCGAAAATAATTGAAGAAGCAAAAGCTACACTTTTAGAACTAAGGTTTTACCAGACCTGCAACACACCTTTCAAATGACTGGTTTTCCCACACTGTTTCATTGCTCCTAATTTACTGGACTTCCTCATAGGTAAATAGCTCTGTAGTGTATGCAAAAAAGTATAAACCTAATGGTATTTTCTCGCACAAATCCTCTGGGGCCAGTCTGTAAAACTTTCTTTAATATGCCTTTACTGTGACTGATATGAGGACCGAAGTGAAACGTTCACAGACTGCAGCTAAAATGTAGTAGAGCTGAACCTGCATTATTAAATGCTGCCATGTTTAAAAAATATTTAATAACTTGGTCATTACTCACCCCCAATGCCTCCAAAGCCCTTGACAAATTGGGACCCTTCCTGGCTCTTGTCCGTCACTATTTCCAGCGTGGCTCCAAACTTCTTGTAGTTGTTTGCGAACCACTCCAGCAGGGGCATGCTTTCAATCAACTCATGTTCCTGTCCTGTCTGAAAACACAGCAAAGATTAGAAGAATGTGACCGGAATGTTATATACCAGCTTCAAATCAGACTTTTTTTTAATGAATTTTCTATTACTTACTTCCTTATCTGTGAAGTGAGACTTGTCCTTCTCCTGCTCTGGCGTCAAATACAGAGTTTTCTCATCTGGAAATAAAAAGAATACAACATTAAAAAAAAAAAACAAAAAGAAAAAAATTAGGGGGCAGATTAATGACCTAACTAACAACAGGATGAACATAAACATAAAATTTTTCGTACCATTTTCTGCCCCATTGCTCTCTGCTCCATGTACACGAAGAACATAACGCATGGTGTCTAAATTCTCATATACAATGAGGATCTCCACTGCTCCCATTTCAAGTGCTTTGAGTGTGTCCTCCACTCCGAAGCAGTACTTCCCCGTATCCTGACTGATCTCATCAAAGTACCGCCCTACAGACAAAAAAACAAGAAAACATTTCTTTCATCTCAACAATAAACAGTTGCATTTTGCCTTAAAAGCAAATTTTAAATCAATAACTTTGTGGGATTTAAATAAAATTATTTGTCAAACCTATGAGCTTCTTCTCTTGAATGAACTTGACATTTGAGAGAACCTCCGCTGAGAGCTCAATGGCCTGGTTGAAACCATTTTCTCCTCCATAGGAGATGTCAACAAGCTTCAGAACTTTGGCCTGTAATCTCTGTAGACAAAAGAAAAAAAAGACAACATTAAGCACAGTAAAATGTCAACAGAAAGGAAAATTTAGAATAGTAATGCAACACCAGCAGTTAAGAGAAAAAAACGGTCTTACAAAAGCAGTAAGATGTTCAATTTAGGGTAGTTTTATGGCAATATGATATGGCAATGGCACTATAAAGAAACATTTTAAGAAATATACTGTAAAAGCAGCATATGCCATCATCACCCTGTCCTCTATAGTTTTAACAGAGTAAAGTAAAAAGCTGTGGCTTTTGCCAAATTAGCACCACACTGCAAAACAGGGATCATGTTCGTTAAAGCATAAGTATTGTTTTGCTTTAACAATTTTTTTTTTTTTTAAACACACTAATTCCTTTTTTGGGGATTAAAAAAAAAAAAAAACTTTGAAATGCAAGTCACATTTTTTCCTAAAACCTGTATGTTTTTGTTTCTTTTTTTGTAACATTTACTCCAATACGTTGCCCATTTCATACATAAATACATTCTAAGTAGTGTATTGTTCTTGAAGATCAATAAACTTACTGGGTCAAACATGTCCGACTGGCTAAGTTCGGTTTTGAAGTCAGCAGAACCAGCGAGGACCATTCCTGCCACGTTTACTTTGTCATTGGACACAAAGAGCTGGACTGCGGTCTCAGCTACTTTTCTTACGTAGTTATGTCTTTTCTCCATTCGTAGACGAGCGAAACGCAACGCGGACTGTCCTCCTCTGCCTGAAAGACGGAAGGAGAGAAACACAATCCTCTTATTGACTTGCATTGACAGTTAAAACAATGTTTTTGTCAGAACAGAGCTTCTCTTTACCGTGCTTTTTGGGTAAGTCCACAGTGAACTTGTGCAGCACCTCCCGGGTGTTGCCTTGCAGTGTGCCAAACAAAGCTCCACTACCATCAATCACAATAAAGCCAAATTTGCTGTCGTCAGAGAGAAGGGCCGTCAATGCCTGTTGGTGAGCAGAAACAGAAAAGTTGGTGAAGAAAAATGTATTAAAACTACAAAGAAAACAACACCAAGACAAAAAAGATACAGCTGTGCAAAGATACAGGGGAAACCCTCACCTCAGTGTGGAACTTGTTGTCACAGAGGTAAAGAGATGTGTTGATTGGCTTAAAAGGTTCAAAGTCTATATTGACTTTTTTCTCCTTGCCTTCTTCTGTCACAATTGTGCCACAATACACAACTAACCCATTGGGTGGAACTGGCAGCAGAGATTAAAAAAAAAAACAGCAGATAAGACAGGGGAACTTAATTTATTTCACACAGAATAAAATTAAAAGAATACAAAAAATTTGTGTCGAGTGTATCAAAGTGCAAATATATTTGCAGGGCACGATTCTATATGTGTAAACCTACCTTTGTTGTAGAGTTTTAGTCTTTGCTGTACAGAAGTGATGGCCCCAAGTACAGAAAGCCTGTTGACTCGACTCTTGATATTGGACGCTGTGCCAAACTCATCGGCTAACATCTTGGCCACTCTGGATATCTGGTCCTTGGGTGGGATGATCAGTGAGATCATACTGGTTCCATTACTGTGAAAAGAAGGAGTTTAAATGTTGTATATCTGTAATAAACACATTTGAGGGTTTTTTTTTTTTGTAAACCAGGTTCTTTTCTAAGATTTAAAACTTTACAACTAGTGGGGCAACCATTCCTGTGTCTCAGTTATACTGTACATAATCTATGTCCTTGAAATCAAGGACTAACTTGAAAGGACACAACAGGAAACTCCGACACCACCTACAACCACAGGGGCAGGTAGCAAGGACTGGGTGAATGTAGGGCAAATAGCTGGTGTGTGACATGGCAGGCATCTGAGAACAGGACAATTCTGCACAGCATTTTTAAGCAGCACCAAACCCAGAATTTGTAGTACATTTGATAAATCCAGATGTCCAAGAGGACACGGATGTAAACTAAAAAGGCACTCTGGACCGGTCCGTTTCGATCACGTCCATTTTAGACGTTCCAGAGCTGATCGGTTACCATGAGGTGACCAGCAGTGAACCCTTCAGGGAATAGTTGTAACATCAGCTATATCATGTGAGCTGCACCTCCAACGTCAAGGAGGGAAAACCACAATTACAGTTGCAGCAACCGAACGCCCGAATATAAGCTAACCGGCCTCACGTTTTTTGTTAAAGATTCCCATGGCGGCCTCTGTCGTGAAATGACGTCTGTTAGCGGGTACATTAGCAACAAAGCTAGCAACAATGCTCCTAACTTTGAACCTCTGTGGAGCCAGGGTGGGGGGGAAATCTCTGCGGTGTCACTCACAGAAAAAAAGACACGCGCAGAATACGACAAAATTGTATCTTCACACAAAGCTTATAACTATAAACCATTAAAAATAATGAAACTTGGCGCGTCACATTCGGCTAACAAAATAGCACCAATAGCTACGATAAGCTAGGTTAGCCATGCTAACCACTCCCAAATTCGGCCCCACTTATCAGACCTCCAGCTGTTGAGGGATGTCTATACTAACACAACAAATTGATTTATAAACTCCGTTTATTTTCAAGTAATTGTTACATTAGCAAATAGCCAAGATTAGTAACTTACCCACGGGCAGCTTCTAAACTTTTGATCAGTTTCTTGATTTTCCATATCTCCACGTTCCTGTCCGCCGCGCTGGGGTCGTCCGCCATCTTTCTGCTGTAATCGCTTCAGCACCTGAAAAGCCGTAAAAAGAAGTTAAAGCTAGGCAGGGAAGAAGTCGCTAAGGAAATGTGTCGATGTACACAGCCACGATTAATATGGCGCTTCTCCTAGGACCATCTAGAGGCTGTACCTCTTCAAACCCCCGGCGCGGTGTCCGCTACTACACCTGACCACAGCTGGGTGGCTGGACAAACTGTAAGGAAAAAGCTGTAGTCCGCCTGCCTCTATTTGTACAGAACGTGGAGAGCACCGGGCCTGCTGTCTACTAGGCCCCAGCGCACACCCCGTTCTTATCTAATACGACCTACTTTCTTAACATTACTCTGAAATCCACGAAGGAACTGACAGATTTCCTGACGCGTGACTTGTCGGGGAAATCGGAACCGTTACTTTACCTGCCACGGACAACGCCGCACCACTCCGTTCTCTATCGGCTGCGTTATGTCGAGTCGATAGTCAGAGGAATGACGTTGCTTTCCCGACCGGTTTCTCTTCCTCGCACGCTGCGCGTGGTGCTACAGACTGGAGATCACATGTGGGAGGTGATTAGAATGGTGGCGTTCACTTCCTAGAAACGGCATAGAAACCAATGAGATGCATCGGACGGAGTGTCACTCAAAATTATGCTAACTCGATTGGATGAAATCTAAGATCGTCACTTGAGCTGGGTGGTCTTATGTGACAGTGCATCATGGGATTTGAAGTTCTGTTAAAATGCAAGCAACAGCTGTTCCCTATACGGATACACCTGAGAACATTTTCACAAAGTTTAACGTCTTCGCAAGAATTTTTAATCTATAGCTGCCTTCATCATCTTTCATACCGGGATTATCACATGGATTTAGTCTGAAAGGATTGAGAATACATTTTTTATTTCATTTTCATCATTTTATGATTTTCATCCTCGTATGAGTTGCTTTCACACATGCCACTATTAAAAAGTCCCAATCTGATGAAAATTTAGTTTTTTAAAAAAATGTCTTAATATTTTCTTATGGAATCTTTCTCACGATGGAGGGTGTATAGAAAAAAAATCATTTCTAAGTATGTTTTTGTTCAAACCGTGAATCGAGAGCAGACGAAAAAATGCAGTCAGTAAATGTTGGTAGTTTTTACATTGAGACTACAAAGGCCACAAGCTCCCTGCTTCACTCCATTCTGATGCATCCACTTGCTGACAAATACATCAGTGCACGTCTTGTTTACCTTGTAAAGCTGGCATCTGGCTCAAAACTGTATGGCTGGATAGCGCCAATGTTGCTTACCATTTTTATTACACAGGTAATTTTAGGTTTTGGGTGTAAGGGCCTGTAAACATGTAAACAGATGGGTGATGGGAAGAGGGGGTGGACTTACTTTGTGTCAGTGGTCCTGCCTACAACTCAAAGGTGAATGTCTGTTGAACTCCTGCTGCTCTGCAGAAATTATGCGCTAAAACAAACACACAGATTTTTTGTGATTTTGTCTAAAAAAGGACATAATCATAATTAAAAGACCACTAAAACGCTTTTGAAATAGATCAGAAGATGGTTGGAGTGGGACTTTAAAGCCCACCAGATGGGCCAAACCATGCACGACAGCAGTGCAGGGGGTCGATAGACAATTTCAAACTCTGTTAACATCATGTTTAAATTTGCAGAGAAACTTGATATTTAACCTCTCAAAACCAAATCCTTGAGCTAATGCTTTACACAAGTAGTTGCAGGGCCCCAGTTAAACAGAAATAATGATGTCTACACATGTGAATGCCAGATCTTAAGAGATTAAGTAAATGAGAAGTCCTTAGAAAGGAGACTTCAAGTTATCCAGAGAAAGTTTGCTTATCTGCTGTAAACAAATCTCCCTGAGCATGCATAGATTTTCTCCAGGCACTCTGGCTTCCTCCCACAGTCCAAAACATGCTTCATGGGTAAACCTTTTACAGTCCCACTCCAATCATCACTGGGGTCTTTTAAGTGGGTCTAAAGAGTTGGTATTTAAAGTGGTCAACTGGTATCTCTACATTGCCCCAGGATGTGAATGTGTGGCCCTGCAACAAACCTTTTCAGGGTGTTTTCGCCTTGGACCAACAGTAGCTAGATTAGCAGCAGTGGCCCAAGAGGTATTTAGAGGGTTCTGAAAATGGATGGATGCAGTAAATAATAGAGCTTAAATATTGTCTCCCCTCATGTTTAATGGCTGTATTCACAAAGTTCCCAAGCACATTTATTGGACATTTCAGCCATGGCACATTTTGATATCATACCTTCCAAGATGGAGATTATTTAAAGGCAACATAGGAAACAACAGGAAAACACAAGGCTGTGTGCTGAGATTTTTCTTTGTAATGTACTCCTAAAGGGTGTTTATTTCCTGACTGAACAATAGAGCCAGACGAATATTTTCTCTTGTGTGTTGGTTGGGCCCTGAGTGAACTTTTAGACAGGAGATAGGTTCTTATGAGAGGTTGCAGCCTCATGTACTCATGTAGCAAGTTAACATTAATGCCAACAACTCATCATGTTTTTTGTTTACATTTGCAAAGACATGCATTTAATAATATTAGTAATTCTTTTCACTTGGCTGAGCGTTGGAACTTGGAAAATCATTTGTGAAATATTTTTCAGTGAGTCACTATTGCACAAAATAAATAACTAAATAAATGTACTTCTGCCACTCACTGAACAAAAACTAATGATTAAAGGATAATCCACATCAAGTGGCTCCCAGAATAAAAATGATCAGAATACTATTGAAAGTTGTTATAATTCTGTACTTAGAGTTATGGTCACCACCACAGATGATGCCACCACCATTTTGCATGTTTTTAGGTGTGCATTATTCGTACTACTATTTGGTCATATTACCAAATTCCAGGTACCAGTATTGTTTCTCTTGCTATAGCAGAAACTGACTCAATATCTGATTTAATTAAGGTGTTTATGTTTAAAAATGTGTGTTAGATGAAATAAAATGTGCAAAAACACGTCACAGACCAATTATTAACTGAGTGAAACTTGAATTACATCTGTCAGTGACTAAATAAGTGCATTCTGTATTCATCATGCTTGTCTTTAAATGTGGAGTTCTCAGCCAAAACACAAAACACAAAACATTTTGAGGAAAGTAGAGATGCATTGATGAGAAGTGCAATGTGAATAAAAAAATGTGAAACTAATTTCAGTGGCTTCTTTTTCATCTACATGTATGTTGCACATCTAAAAGGCAGGTTCTTCTTGGCACAACTTTACTTATAAATGCCAGCAGTTATGATTGCAAGTGAAATGCATAGACACCGTGAAAGACAACGAAGTGCATCTCTTCTGCTCATGTAGTTACTTTTGGAATGCCAGAGGCAATGACTACGGAGGGAGATGATTTATCAATCATTGCAATTTCAGAGCTTCTGGAGAAGTGAAGAGCTGTGATATGGAATTGGTCGTGCAGCAATTAAAGTTGACATTCATTTTTTCCACTCTATTTTCTTCTCTGCCGACATCACATTTTGACCATAAAAATTTCTTTCCGACAGGGTACACATCTCTCTTCCAGCTATTCTCCACCTTAGTAAAATTTTTAAATGAGCCACTTTTGGTTTTATTTTGTCAACAAAAATGTTCATGTTGTTACTAAGTCAACTTTTTATTAAAAATATATATTTTTTATCATACCCAAGAGATCCATTTATCCTTGCAATAAGTGAACTGTACCTGGCCCTCAAAATCAGTCAGTCATCTTTTCTGCCTGGTTTATTTGGCAAGGTTTTGTTATCAGAAATATTTTCCTTTGTTTTCTTGTCTTTTATCTTGTCTTTATACTCTGTTTTCTAATTTAGCCGACACATCAGAAAACTTGCCATATTTTTTTTGTCTTTGTTTATCTCGATTTAAATTTGGTTGATTTTTTTTCCTTTTTTTTTTTTTTTTTTTAATCTTCTTGATCTTTTTGAAAACTCCATGGTGAAACAAAAAGACACATTGAATCTAAATGCTGCTCTTTTTATTCTTATTGTAATTCTGTTGTCATTTTTGGTTGATCAGCCTCAAATCGGGAGCAAACAACAAATGCCACCTTTTGCATCAAAGCAACCACGACTTCCAAACCACTATGCACTTTCCCAGACAGGAAATGGTGAATGCAAAAGACCAGTGTTAATAGCAGGAACTTAAATAAATAAACTCAAAGTACAACAAAAGCATGAAATGCTAGGAGAACCAAAAAGCTGACAATGCAGATAACGTATCAAAAGATGAACCAGACACTTACATACACTGAAGATCATTACTTAAATTAGGAAATCTATAGGAAATTAGATGAGATAGTAGCAAGCCTAAAAAAAAGAACCTGATGAGAACCAAGAAAACAAGCAAGCAAATAAATAAACCAAAACAAAGGGCACAATCATCACAGCCACTGACTCCTCTCTCCATGTTACAGTGCAAAAAAATACGCAAAAGGAGGCCCTACCAAGTGTTGACTGCAGAAAAATCAACATCGTTTTTAGAGGTCTGACATTTGTGCTAAAATTCTTTCCTTTTGTTTGCTCTATTTCTTTTCCTGAAATGCTTAATTTATGATTGGTATTATCTGTACCTTCAAATTGATAAGAACAAAATAAATAGAAATATTTTAATCTATGTGAAATGACTCCATATAGCATGAGTTACTATTTAGACTTCTGTAAATTATTATTTTTTATAATCTTTTCTATTAGCACTATAATAATCTACTGAATGAAAAAAAATGTGAAGAATTTGGTAAATATAAAAAAAAAAAAAACAAGAAAGAAGTGACAAAAAAGCTAACATACCCACATTGCTATACAGATAAGAAGGGTCAAAACTATATTATTAATGAAGCAGCCAACAGCCTTAACAACTATTTTGTAAACGTGGGTCCAGAGCTGGCAGGGGAAATTCCAAAGTACAAAACCAGCAAATTAAATATTCCATCCATCATAAGGATCCCACACTCAATCTTTCTGGCATCTTTGGCATTGGCATTGGCATTGGCATTGGCAGCAGATTTACTATAGATAAAAATATAGTAGGAGTGGGACTTTAAACAGTTCAACATCTTTTTTTTTTTATTATAATATTGCTTTCTGGTTGTGTTATTTGTTTAAGTGATAAAACTCCGTTTATATTGGAATAAATGACTGTGTTATTTAGAAATGCACTAACAGCTGACAAACATGCAAACTGTTAGTGTTTTGGGCAACAATTCTGACATGTGAGCCACAGTTGCACAATGAAACATCTTTCAGTTAAGTAATTTTACTTTTTGTAACTTGTACAACCAAAACGAATTAAAGAGTTCTGCATCAGTTCCATTATCTTTGTTTCATCATATCATGATGCTACAGTGAATATCATACTTCCTTGACTGAGGGGAACCCATATTCTGAACTCATAGTGAAATATGTGTTATTTTTTAAAATGTTTTCAAAAAGACATTAAATGAAAAAGGAGCAAATCTTTTTACATCTATAGAAGCATAAATCAAATGCAGCTTGATGAAAGTAAACTGGCTAAGAACGGGTAAGTTGATTGAGTATAACCCCAGCTGGAGGGGATGATGCAATAGGGTTCAGGTGTGCCAGCAGAACATTCTGTGTGTGTTCCGCCTGCTCCCTCACATGCAGCCTTACGAACACTCTTTATAGAAAACGCCAGGGAGGGAAATTCACCAGGGAGCAACAGACAAATGTGATTTCCTGGATTTTCCACTTGACTTCTGTCAAATACAAAATCTCCAAAACATGTGAGCGTCTAACCCAAAACCTCTGGGGATCCAAGATCTCTTTTCAGGGGCAAAAACTTCCCAGCATACATGCTATTGCAAGGCTCTGCTCCAAAAGCAGATGTCCAAAATCTGGCAGACAGGGGTTTGGGGAGCTAAGCACTGGGTAACTCAGGCTTAATGTGCAAAGCATCCAACATTTCACATTGTTACTGCTAATTTCTAAACATTTGGATTATGAATAGAAAAAAGCCAAATAAAACAGGACGTTGTCAGTTCAATAATACTATACTATTAATTCTCAAATAGGAATTAGAAGTCATGCAAACTAATTTTATTTACTATCTTCAGAAAATAATTGCAGGTGGTTATAGTTGTGGGCAGGAAGGATGTACGTTTGTGGTCAGTGTTAAAGCTGATCTTATGTATGTCTTTCAAGCAGTCAATTTTCTGATGTCTAGTTATCCTATGTTTGACATGACTACTGTTGCAAATCTTTGTGGGTGTTGATTGTGTTACACATGTCTTGTATATCTTGTCTGCTTGAAATAAACCATTTCAATTCAAAAATTCAATTCAATTCAAAATGCATGAAGCCCCTGACTGAAGAGAATTGTTTAGGTGCTGTATTATAAAAAAGAATTCTCAAGGTTTTCCAAAATGGTTTTCATCCTGGGAAGTACCTTCTTTGGACAACTAGCTCAAGAAGTAACTGCAGATTAGATTATAATTTTCCCAACAGATTAATAGACTTCAGCTTCCTCAAGAAATACTGTCTGCTTCGTACTTTCTCAAAAACATCACCACTTTTGGAACTTTCCCAAGATGGTAAAAGATTTGACACATTCCTGATCTTCCTTTAAAAAAAAAAAAAAGAAAAAAGAAAACCCTACAAAATATCAACAAAGAGAATGCATTCACACATCTGAGACAGTGACAAATTATCTGGGCCTTGACAGATTTTACCACTAGGTGGCAGCATTGTAAAACTAAAAAGTGCATGTTTTTCACATGGTTTCAGATGTTAACATTTTTTTAAAACATTGTGTTTAAGAGAACCTGTTATATTTTCAGTCAACCAAATCGTCAGGGAAATGTATTTCTTTATTTTGGAATCAAGCATCACTAGACAATATAAAGTAGTCAAACACTGCATATTCAGTTAACTTGACAGTCTAAAGGAACAAGCTTAAGGATAAAATAAGTGATCTTAAACATTGGGAAACTCAAGCATTGAGGGGACGTGTCATAATTTTTGACAAGCTCTTGGCACTCTCAGGATAGGGAAGTCATGCAGAAAATGTGATAAAGCAGTTTTTGCATTGCCTCTAAAATTTGCCAGCACTTTCATCAGTGCCGATTCATCTCCATCTGTCGATCATTAGAGCTGTAATGATCTGTTGCCTGGAAATGGATGGCTCTTGGCATGCTTTGAATAGGAGCTGCGCTGACTAGGATGCTGTTTTTCATTTCGCCCTGTTGTCATGTATGAGTTTGAGCATGACCATGGGCAGTGAAGGGTGACACATTGTCGATTTTTCTTTGTTTCAGTTTAACAAATCAGAAATTTTCAAGCCTTGCTTTAACTAATGTAACAGGTCTTGTCAGGGTGTCCTATTGTAATTTTAAAAATATACACTCCATATTTATTTGTAAGAAGTTGTGTAGAGTCTTAGAAGAAATACAAATGGAACAAAACTGATTCAACCCCATTTGGACTGATTGGAGTTTGCATAAATTGCATAAATATCATATCAACAAGTAGCTCACAAGATTTAAAGGTTGGCAGTTCAATCTTTTAAAACATTAGCAAGTGTCTATTTTCTATGACCTTCCAAGTGTCTTTGACCTGATTACTGCCAAAGCATTTCAATTTTAAAAATGATTTAATCTCGATATTAATGGTTTCATCTTAATTAATGTCATTTGTCACAGTAGAAAACAATTCTCAAGTGTTTTATGTATGTACTTAATGTGGACACACTCTAAATGCAGTGGAACATGTGGCCTCATTTGACACTTTTCATAAAATGTTTAAAGTGTATGTCAAGTGTATCTCCATCACAAAAAAAAAAAAGGGCTAAAAAAAGAAATATATTTATGTAGAATTTTGAACATTTTTACTAAACAAAGAAGAGCCTTCTGGCTAATATTTCAACACTAATTTAACAGTGCTTTACATGTGCTCGTTGAGAACAGGAATGCTTCTTACACTGTGCTTGCTAATATGCAAAAAAAAAAAAAATCAGACAAGGCAACATTTTCTGACATTGCTTCCACTGACCATCCGTCACATTTAATAAACATACATTTACTGCTTAGCAGTTTTCTTGTCAAATCAGAGAGCTAGTTGCTAAATGTATGCTGAGTTGGCTTGGTATATGGGGAAAACTGTTGCAATAAATCCATGTTTTGAGTAGGACTGCTGTTTTTTTTCTCTCTTGAATGCAGCTTTTTCTTTTTTTTTACCTTGAAGTCCAAAGCTGCGTTCATACTGAACCCCATTCACATGTCAAAATCACATCGACCACCTCTCCTTTGCCGCAAGGCGCATTATCTGCTCTCCGCATGTCCAGCGCATGTAGGAGAAACTAATGGTTGCTACATGGCGTGGTGTCTGTGTCTTATTCACAATGCATAGAATGATGAGAGATCTATTTTTATTTCTTTTAATAAACTCTACAAAGGCATAGGTAGTCACGGCTCCATGTTTAGGTTCATGAGATCCTTCAGATATTCTCTGGGTACAGTGAGCTTCACTCCCACTGTGTCTGGAGGATAACTGCTTCTCCTGTGTTTCCGTCTCTCTCTGACAGAATTTGAAGGCTTGCTGTCATAAGCCCAAGAGGACAAAAATAAGAAAAAAGTTAAGGGACCTTGTTTTATTATTGTCTTGATGAAACTAAGAAAAATATAAAGTTCAGGAGGTCCAAGCAGCCTGCCACCACAATGCCACAGCGGGTCTCTGTTTGGCTGCCAGGTCGCCTCCAGGGAGCCAGCGTAGCGAGCGCAGTCGCCCAGCTCCATGAGCCCAGCGAAAGAATGTCTAGGGTGTACCTGCCTCCGCCCAACAGTAGCTGGGATAGGCTCCGGAAATCCTGTAGCCCCGACAGGGATACAGCAGGTTAAGAAAATGGATGGAAGTTCAGGAGGAGAACCATTGGACCGATTCAACGTATTGAATGTGTATTTTACACATCACATGCTCAAAATTGAGTCCCTCATAAGTTGACACACTGCGGCAACCTCACCAAAATTAAAATATTTGAACCATGGCTACGCCGCTCAAATCGTGCTGCTGCCAGACTGCTGCACCGCAGTCATTGCTGAAATCACACCACAGGACCTCAGACCACGTCTGTACCATTGACTTAACATTGAAACTGGCCACCTCTGGAGCGCAAATTGCTTCCAATGTGAATGCAGCTTTAGGCTGTTCTGTTTCTTCTCTGGCTATTTTCTGAGCAAAGAAACTTTTCAAAGACGTTTGTTTCTTGTAAACTATGATAGCTTGTGGATTTCAGTTTAGTGGTAATGTTACTTGTCAGCGGAGCTGCTTTAAGATGGTACCCAATTATTTTTAAGTCATATGACCAAGGTGAGCGTCTTGATATGTGACAAGAGTAAGTAATAGATGGATGTGGTGAATAGAATCAGGTAGTTTTACTACCATCAGAAACATAAAATAAATAAAATAATTGTATGTATTTTTTTTTACATGAGACTTAGTACCTTGTGGCCCAGTACCAACAACTGCTTATGATCCACAGCTCAGGGGTTGGGGACTCTGCTGTAGAAAATACTGCCTAAGCTAAATTCAGCACCTTGCTGTTTTTTTTTTTTTTTTTGTCTAAATGCTGTTTCTCACAAATCCTGATATTTTATATTTTTTCCTCAAAGGATTGCCATAAAAGCATAGCCGGAGGAAAGTGAACATTTTTTGCTGTACAATGTTCCCTCGATCATTGTGGGAGATGTGTGGATCACAGATGTTTTAAAGCTATTTAACCCCTCGCTACACACTTTATACACTTTTCTCAAACAGACGAAGATCAGCGTTGGACAATGAAAACAAAGATCTGGCAACGATCAAACCATTTTTTTATATCGGCAAGCTTAACATATTCTGTACATGAGACATGGCACGGAGTTTGACATGGTCTACAGCCAATCACGACACAAAACACATGCAAAATTGCACTGAAAAAAAATCTGCAAAACAGCGAGACCATGAACAGTGAATTGTGATATGTAAACAGATGAGCTTGTTGATCTTTACTGAATTTTTCTGTACATTTCACTTGTTTTATATTTAAAGTCCCACTCCAATCATCTTTTGATGATTTCATTCACAATTGTCTTTTAGTTAGCATTAAGCCATTTTTAGCTGCAATCAAAACCCCTGTGTCATTTTCTAGGACAAAGTTTCTGTAGAGCTGCAGGAGTTCATTAGAAATTCACTTCTTGAGTTGTGGGCAGGACTGTTGACGTGGAGTGAGCCTGCACTCATGTCCCATCATCCCTTTGCTTACTCTCTTCTGCCGGCTTACAGCCCCTCACAACCCCAACCTAACATTAAAAGTGCAACAAAAATGATATTCGTGCTGTCCAGCTCGTACAACTTTGAGCCAGATATGATTTACTGTAGTGTGGTGGACTTTTAGCTGGTTGGTTTCTGTCTGAATTAATAAACCTTCTGTAAGTGGAACCAACTGACTGCTTGTTTGTGACAATTGGAGTGGGTCTTTAAGATTAACTGTAATGTTGTAGGTATTCTGGACAAAGTTACTTGTTTCAAGATCAGAGAAGAGTTGAAAAATAAGTTTTACATCCAACTCCATAGTTCTTCAAGAACTCTGTGTCTCGGTTTATGCATTGCACCAACTGCATGGATTCTTAATTTTTCAACTGTGTCTCTTTGCTGTTTAACATCTTGGCAGTTCCTTCTCTTCTCTGAGAATGTTGATTATCTGTTTCGTCTTGGCTTCGAAAATTTTCAACCGATCAACACTAACCTCAGGAGTCTCTGAGAGTAGAATCTTGTTATAATTTTGGAGTGCTGGACGTTAGCACACAACTCTCTCACCCTGCATGTGGGGGCAGACAAATAACTTTATGCTACTGTAAACAAGCTGGAATGTGCAGAGCGGGAGCCAAAACACATCCAGACCAGTTTTTCTCCCCAATCTTTGGCCATCTGCTTCAGTTGAGTTGAAGGGAAATGGCACAGCCTTTGTTGTCATAATAAATGGAGCAGGTAAATCGACAGTAGCCGAAAAGATTAAGCCAATTGGACCTTAAATAACAGGAAAACAACACGGAACTGTGCATAATTGATGTGTTAGACATCTCACATGTGCATAACCTTTAGTTACTCATACGCTCTATAAAAGGTTTAATTTTGCTGAGTTGCTGATATGAGACTTGTGCTTCTGTTTGGCTCATTCTCTGTCCTCAACTTCAACAGCTTGCTTATGGTTTAAACCAATCTTCTCAGGATGGCCTGTATGGCTCCAAGTTTGAGCTAATGTTGTTGCCTGCCAGCCACCTGCTGTATGGCTCTGTGTGCTTTCACTTCTGAGACTAGTGTGTTTTGTGCAGGTATTTATTAAGAGTAAATCTCAAGAATTTACATTCTATTCACATCCTTGGATCTCTTACTGCTCACCAAAGAAGAAGCAGAAGATTTACAGCTCTGCATCCTAATATTAAGTGTATTAATAAGGAATGGAGAGCTGAGTTTGTCATAAATATAAATGAGTTCTTTTGAGGCTTAGGGAGAGTTATGCTTCATGTCTACTCAGTGTGGGCTATTAGAAGTTTATCAGAGCAGTGGATTAAGACCAATAACCTCAATTTAGAGGCCAGGACATGCAGTCATTCTTAATGATGCATTTGAAAGGGGTTAAACCCAAAGGTAATATGGTGCAGCTGGCCGGCATTCACAACTGACTGACCTGGGGCACAGTCCAATTGTCTTTCACACCTCAGGGAGCTTAATGTGCTTTTGCAGTTTAGGTCAGACTTTTGGACTCGTTCTAAAAGTTTTAGACTGACATATTATCCATCATTGGGAAGTAGACCAGTTATTATTTACAGAAAACAGATGTGTGGCTAACAATACTCAACCAAGCAACCCTTCACTGTTTTGTTGTTTTCAGCACATAAAACTGAAAAAAGCCTGGACAACACTGTTCTCCCTTCAGGGAGAGATTACCAGATGATCATATCAATCATACAGCTTTCCCAGGACTGCCGTGTTGTTTTACAGAAGTCCACATTAAAACAGACACATCATATCTAACAGATCATATCTCATCAACATTCCTGAGTCATCAATTTGTACACTTAAAAAATATGTATTTTGTTTTTTTGGAAAAACTACTAGATTTATATTTTGTTTCATTTCTTTAAATTGTATTTTGTTTTCTATAAGTTTTTGATTTACAAAATGTAATGTTTTATTTAAACTTTTTGTTGTGCTTTTTTAATTAAAATGTTTTTGCATTGAGTGGTTTGATAGTGTGATTTGCACTTCAGGGCCACCGTATCATTTTGTCTCCAGCTTTACATTTGTTGATATGTTACATTGGGAAACACACGGTGCAGAAGTAAATGTTAAAATCTTACTGACACCCTTTTTTTGAGATCATCTCATACCCATTTGTTTGCGCTTGTGGTAATGGGAAGGTGTCAACATGGAAACTCTTGTGCATGCAGCTACACCTTCTTATTAGAACTGTCATTTACACTATAATCTAAAAGTCATATATAATAAGTAAGAATAAAAGCTTCAAAGGTCAGCTTTAGTTCCTTTTGATATAAGCTTGACTCCCAGCCTGGATTAAATCAGATTCCTGTTTTTCTGGCCTCTGACACATCAACACTGTTTCTTGGATACCTAACACATTACACCTCCTGACCAGTGCAATTGAGATTTTCAGTTGTGCGTTCAGTTGATAGGATTTTTTTTGGGACAAAATAAAGTTCCTTGGAACTACTGTTCCTATAAACTCAGACATCACAGAAAGCCTTCCAACAGACATCTCAGCTCTTGATTACTGTAATTAATCAGAACCCTAATGTACATTCAGTACCATTTTTTAAAATGTAGTTTATGCTCTTTATGTGAGCATACAAGCATGTATGATGTGCCATCCTCATTCATTTATTTGCTGTGTCCACTTCATCTTCTTCAGGGTCACGTGGGTCCACCGCAGCCTACCATAGCTGTCACTGTGTGAAAGACAGGGCTTCCTCTGGACAGGTTGCCAGTCCATCACATAGGCCACACACAGATACGCAACCCCTAAAGTGTAGCAATAGATACTATTATTGTCAGGTTTGGATCTAACTGAAAGCAAGGTCAGACTTGGTTGTCACTTTCCAAGTAAATGAAGTTTCCATACCATTAAGTTTAGTACATACAGTAATCCATGCAATCACTCACACTGCACCATCATGACAAGCCCGCAGATAGACTGATAGGGAAAGGATAACGAAGAAGGAGATGAAACAGGGAAAAAAAGATGGTGGAAAATTGATTTCCTTTGAGCTGCATTAATCAAACTGACTACAAAAGCGACATTATCAGTTCAATGGATTTAATACAGAACATTAAGAGAAGGCAAAGGCGTGCCTGCTGAGGCAAAGTTACTTTTATCATGATAGGAATCTCTAAAAGTCATATGGGTTACAGAGATGCATCATAGCATCTGATTATGTTTTAGGGCTTAAAATTACAAACAATATTCATTTTTGTTGAAATCAAACTGTGGGTTCATGACTTCTACTGAGCGTTTGGTAAGGATGACAAACCAACATGCAATTAGAATTTCAAGATAAAAAAAAAAGATTCAGTAGTTTTCCATTTAGAGGCAATTCAGAAAACAGTAGGTTGCCATCATTTTTTTAAAACCAATGATGGTTTGAAGACACAGATGTTCACTAGTAAGAGCATCTCTCTATCTCTCTCTCTCTCTCTCTCTCTATCTATATATATATATATCTATAGATATATATATCTATAGATATATATATATATGTGTGTATCTTCCTGTCAGAAGACACATTTGTGTAAAATCAATTCTGTTTAATCCTGTTTAGGGTCACAGAGGTCATCTGGAGCTTTCAAACAGCCATGCACATTTTCTTCAGCGAAAATGAGATCAATTTCAAATCTAGATGGTGAGACAACACTAATAAAGTAGAAAGATAAGATCTAGAAAAGAGGAGACAGGACACAGCAACACTACTACAACCTGCTTTTGTGTCCCAAGATCCAACTTCTTCTGGATGTTGCAACTGACTTAAACTTGAAGTCATTTTCTTGGTTTTGCATGATCAAACTCAAACTGAAAAACCCACCCTCTCATCATCTCATCATCAGCCTTCCAATAGGCTTTTCTGGTCACATCAGCACCAATCTTAAAAACACAACATTTGGATTTATATTTATTAATACGTAAAACACCAAAAGTTTTCATTTTTCTACAGATAAAAAATCCATCACCGACCTTTATATCTGTTTCTGCATAAAAATAAAAAAATAAAAAATATAAAATGTTCCTGTTATAGCAACTGTTCCTCTTTTTGTTTTTAAAATGAAAAGGTATATTTTGCATATTCAAGTATTTTACTTATTTTTTTTTTCTCATCCTCTTTTCCATATTTTCTAATCCATGATTACTTTATAATTCCAACAGAGAATGTATTCAAAGACAAAATATTTAAAATAAAATCAAAGTTGAATATCTTAACAATGACTCAGATGTTGAAGAAGCAAAAGAAGGACATGCCCAGTTTCTGTCTTTCTGAATGGTCTGAGAACTGGAACAACAGAACCAAACATGGAACTGAATA
This sequence comes from Oryzias celebensis, assembly GCA_014656515.1. Classification (NCBI taxonomy): domain Eukaryota; kingdom Metazoa; phylum Chordata; class Actinopteri; order Beloniformes; family Adrianichthyidae; genus Oryzias; species Oryzias celebensis. The sequence continues at coordinate 7,289,358 of BNCR01000010.1, forward strand.
AATATCTGTTTGGGGAAATTTACTACTTGATACTACTATTAAATTAATAGCAATACTAATACTTGAGGTGAAGCTTTTAAAGAATCCTATTTTATCCTTACCTCCTTGTTAAATTCTTACAGATTGCGCCTTATTGTATAAGAAACTCTGGCTCATCGGATCCAAATGTTACTGCCACCAGTGCATCAGCAAAAGCCCAGTTGCTTCCAAATCAGTTTGGAAGTCTCTCTGTTGTGTTTAAGGCAACAAGAGCCTGAGCTGAAACAAAACCAATCACAGGAGCTAGCTGAACTAAAAACAAATGTTAGTCCATAAAACACAAAGAAACACACCAGAAACGGAGCCAAAGAATGTTTGGAAAGTGACTGGTCGGTGAAGGAAAGGATGACGGGCGTTTTGTTTTGATCATGCTTCTTCTCTGAACTTTGCTTTCAGGAATTAAAGTTGTGTTTTGTAAAGTTAAAAAAAAAGTAACTTTTTTTCTTATTTGCAAAATGCAATATGTAAATGAGCTTTGTAGATTCCACATGTACGACAACACATCAGTATAATAAATGTAAATGTAAAATATTTCAACAAGAAAGATACAAAAGAATTAATGGTTAACCTTCCAATATTCTGAGAAATTACATATAAAGTATGTTTTCACTTTAAAATTGAAAAAAAACTTGAAACAGCAACATAATTAAAAGACTCTTCTTTTAAATTACGTAACTTTTTTGTTTTGTTTTGTTTGGCGCTATATTTTGTTGGTGAAAAAAATGTCAAGCAAAATGATTAATCAAAAGTACAAAATTAAACTTTGTGTGAATTGTGTCCTTGGGTTTGGTTTGATGATGATTCCTCGTTGTCAGGTCTGCTCTATTTCCTTTTTGTTGCTCTCTTATTTCATTTTTTTTTTAAATCAAGTTGTTAAATGTTTTAATTGCTGGAAATTTAAATATTTTCTCTTTTTATTTTTTGTCATATAGGCGGCCATAAAGAGTATACAATGTTTAAAAAATGGTTTCATTTGTATCTAAACTGAATCTTAGGTTCTATATGACTTAATAGACTGAGTCATTCCTACCAAAAAACAAACAAACAAACAAACAAAAAGCATTCCTGTTTTCAGCTTATCTTAACCCGTGACAATTAAAAAACACAATAATTTCTTCTCTGTGCCTCATTGGAATTAATTAAAACTTGAAATAAAATGCATTTTGTCCTAAAAAAACAAAGCAAATCCTTATTAAAATACAAACATTTACTGTTTCAGAAAAGTAATGTCTTTTGAAAACATTTACCATAAAAAACATTTTTGCTAGCTTAACAAGCTTGCCATTTGGTCTAAAAAGTTCCCTTTCACACAGTTACTTTTCTCCTGGATGTTCACAATAACACTCATCTTCTAATTATCCTGTTTCCATCCTTGTCCTTTTTTCTGCCTCTCCAGTGTCTTTAGTCTTTGTAGCTTAGTCCACAATGACTCTCTAAAGATCCCTTTTTTCTCCTTTCTTCTGTCTCATTTGGTGTGATCCAAATTGCTTTGGACAGACAAAGCGCTGTGTGTGATGGAAGTCCTTTTGTTGGGAAGTGAATCAGAAAAACTGGAGCAGAAAAAAAAAAGCATTTGCACACTGAAAGGCGCACAAAGGAACAAGATGTACAGACACAAAATGTGCAGTTAACCGTTTCTTAGAGCAAAACAACAGGATGTGTTTGGCTTTAGTGTGTCAGAATCAGACAAAACAACTTAAGGCAGGAGGTTTGAGCTCCACAACTAAAACTATAAAATAGAGATTAAATGGGTTGAAAAAAAATAAAAGTATGTTGTGAATACATGTTCAGTTTTACCTAATTTAGCTACTTGAACTGTCAACAATCTGATACAGCTGTTCTGACATCCTCACAATTTATTTAAATGAAACTGCAAGATTTTTTGAATGTCAAAGTGAGTTGAGAACTTCTGTGACAAACGGCAATATTCCAGCTTTCCGTGCGACCTTCACATCGTAAGAGTGATGAGGCCTTTGCCATGCTCATAGTAGAGGGGAGGACCAGAGACATCTGAAAGGGCTTATCTAAAAGAAGAAATACAGGGACTGGTAATTTATCCCTAAAGCCTTTAGGATTTTTAGGCAATGCTTCTGCCGTTCAGACACGAGTGTCACTTGAAAATATTGGAACAGACCAGAAAAATGAGTGGAATATGACAGGGAGAAAGATGAAACTTAAGTGCAAAAGAGAGATGGGAAAAAGACTAAATGTGATTACAATTCATCGCATTGATTGCGCAATTTAATGGATGACAGAACAGTGACTCAGAAAGCTGCAGGTAGAAGCATGTCTGAGGTTCAGTCTAAATACAAACACAGCCCCTTTGAGATGTAGTGACACAATGTCTTTAAAAAAGAAAAGCTCTCACTGGGATGTCACAATAAAATGAAAACTTGTATTTTTTTTTTCCAACAGTTTTTAAAGCCAGGGAGGAATACAACATCAACACAAACCAGAAAGGCAACTAAAGCTGTCATGTTAAAAATACCTTCAAAGAAATGTCTACAGGGGTGGATTAGAGTTCCTTCCTTTTCTGTGGGTGGGTTGGATCATATATGTCCTCTTTTTTATTATTGTTCCTGATGACAGAGAGGTGGGGAAAGACACTTTGACAACATATGGAAAGAGTCATGAGGATAGCCAAAGGCTTCCCTCTCTCTGTTTTGGGGCTTTGCTTGCATCCCATAGGATGCAGATTTAAACAGTCAGGCAGGAAGTCTGTATTATTCTCATAAAACACATGTTATTGATCTGAGCCTCAATTCAGACATAAAGCGGTGGGTTTTGGATGGGAATTACAGTGCTGTGCTTCATACTCTGTCTCTTTGTCTGCATGCCACTCTTTTTGTGTTTCAAGACCACATCATTTGTCCTGTCTGATCAATAGGAAAGGAGAGTCAACAAAAATAAAAAAAAATAAAAAACAAAAATAAAGGACAGTTAACCCTTTCATGCCTGTATTTCTTTCCAAATATATATAAAACATATATTTTATTCAATTTTTTTCCTGGACACAAAAATCAATCCTACATTTAACGGTAAATTGGAAATTAGTGGAAGGAACAGTGAATTAGTGATGAAGGGGGCAATAATGGACATACTTTTTGACTCGTGGGCCACAGCATTTGACAGAAGAGCCGAACCAGGAGCAGATAAGTGTAGTGTTTTAGTAATCCATCTCACAAAGGAAAGAAATAACATTACAAGTGTATGAAAATGCTTTAAATTTGATTGAAAATGGATTTTTGAATTCAAACCTATTTGTTTTTTTTCTCATTTTAGTGCCAATTGCACTGATGGGTTGATGTTAGCCAAGGAAAAATGCAAATTTAGTGAAGTGGTGCGCTTGTGGTGTTGGAAAAATACTTTTTGACTCAAAAAACACACATGAATGTTGGAATAGAATTTTCACCAAAACAAAGTTCATTATATTTCTAGTGCACAATCTATGCGTAAATACCAGAATTAAAGCAAAATAAATAAATAAACAAAACTTGGTATTATGGCTATAATTTATTCCAGTTTGGCACGGCCAGATTAACAACAAGCCGCACATAATTTGCCCACCTCTGGGTTAAGGATAATACCAATTCTAATTCAAACTCAAACTAAAAGTATCTTTTTCTATTTATGTTTTTTTTTTTTTTTTTTTTTTTTTTTTTGATTGACACAGTCGCTTAGGCAGCTGAAGGAGCTAAACAGTAGTTGTATGCAGCAGGCTAAATCTTTTTTTTGACAGGAATTAAAAAAATGTGCACCACCTTAAAGCGTAAGTGGACTTAAATGCATTTTTAATGACATACGGTTAAAATTTGAATAAATTACAAATTGTTTAAACTGACCATTTCAGGCAGAAAAGAAAACTTTTCTGTGTAAATTCATTTTTTTGTAGCATGAAAGTGAGACAAACCGAACATCGCGTCAAAACAATGTTTTCTTTTGTGGACAAAGAGGAAAAAAAAAGTTGAAACATTTAAAATTTTCATTTTTACAGCCAAGCAATGAAGAGAACAACTTTAAAAGATTAGCTGTCGCCATTAAAAAACGCCTAGCCATGGTTCACAGAAGACTGCTACTAATTTGCATTAACCACTATGGTTGCCTTCCTAAAAATGAATAAGGAAAAGAGGGAGAACATATACTCAAGGCTTTCTCAGGGTATTTTGACCACAGAGAGGCAATTGTCGCTCAGTAAAAGCATCTTAATAAAAACATAAATATCTTATTTTTGAAACTGTTCAAAAAGAACAGCTATGATTTAGCATAATGAAGTAGCAAAACTAAAGATTTACCCTTAATATTCTTCTTTAGAATAATCTTCTTTCGAAATAACTGAATACTTTCCTAGTTTATACGTGACAAATCGTAGACATTTAAAAAAGTTTATGTTAACCACAGAAAGCAGAGCATTAGAAGTATTACAAGATATGCATCATGCTTTTTGGCATCTGAGAAAGAATACATTAAATCCCTTTCAAACCATCATCATCTGCTTCCTCCACATCAGTCTCCTCTGTGATTATATTCTCTTGGCATTGAGACACAGCTAATGTTGAATGTGACAAAGATCAAAGCAGTGTGTTGTCTAAGATTATTATGTCATTTCACTGACAACACAGACCTACTTTCTGGTGTCAGACAGGAAAACAGGAAACCGCCTAAGGAGCGAAAGCATTTACTGGCACATAGTGGCAGTAAAACTATGACGGGAATACAAATGAAATAGATGCAGGAGTTACATCTATATATGTGATTTCAACAAAAGATGAGTATTTAAAGAAGCATTGGTTTCTCTTGTTTTGAAAGATTAGTCTTTTTTCAATTCATGTCAATTTTATTCATTTCATTGAGGTGTTCATTCCAAGCTTTTACTGCAAAAAAAAAAAATAAGAAACAGTTTTATGAGCCAGATTTTATGAGACCCCGTGATCCCAAAGGGAATCACTGGGTTCTGAAGGTGGATGGACGGATGAAAGAATGGATAAAACCAACTTTATGACAAGAAAGCTAATTGTATCTCACTGTTCGGGACAAACTGCTAATAATGTTTCCATTATATTTAGAAATGTCTGTGCGGTTCTCATTTTGCTACCAGTCATAGGTTCTTGCTCAAACAAATTTTGAATGCTATGAAAGAAATTTACAAAAAACCCTTTCCCAAATTAGTTACCTGATCACTGTGAATGTGTAACCAGTTGTGGATTGTTCATTGTTTGTTTTCTTTGATCAAATAATGTGAGGACAATTTGATGACTTGTGAGGCTATGACAACCTATACATTTAATCTGTTTTGGAGTCAAAAATACAAATCTGGCATTTCAGGTGCAAAAATGTACTATGTGAATAAAACTCCAACAATGTGGTATGATTTAAAGAAAGACATTTCCTTGGTCATTTTGCTTTTTTTCAATTTTATGTTGCCCTTCTATTCCTCAGCTGCAGGACAGATAAATGATGCCTCGTGGTCCTGGGTTGAAGGTAGCACTTTGTGGTATAAACACCAAACGCCAAAATTGGCATGGTTGTGCCTTGGGATCCCCTCAGAAAAGCCAAATGGAAATTTATTTTTAAATATACACGCTTATATAAGTAGCATACATATAACATTACTCTGTAGGTACCCCTCAAGTTTGAAGACAGCATTTTGTGCATGAACAGCCCATAATGTTGAGACTGGGGTTAATAGACATTCAATATTTTTGCAACAATTGAAAGTACATCTGCCATCTCTAAAAAATGGCCACCATTTTGGATGTTTCTCATGGCCAATGTGCTTTTCTGAAAGAAGGGATCATAAGGCACACATGTTTCAAATTTGGTGCTTCTACCACAAAGCATGATTTGTCTGAAACATCAACCCAACTGACTCCTCTGAGGAGTAAGTATACAGATGAGAGAATGCATTGGTGGTGCAATTGAATTTGTGCAATCATATTGTTGTTTTGCTTTTGGATAACCTGTTCTGCTTACATGCCTTGAGAATTTTCATGTCTGGTCAACCTGACTAAAACTTGGTATCAAATGATATTTCCAGTGTGGACGTCTAATATTAAAGACAGTAAAAACTGTCTACACTTGTCCACACTTTAAAGTTTCACATGGCAACAAAGGACAACAAAAGACATGCAATCAGAGTTGATGACATTGCTAAAAAAATAGTCCTAAAGTGTGTGAAAAAATGTCCCTATGACTGATTTCACACGGTCTAATTTAGCACCCCATAGAAAACAAAAAGAAAAAATAAATTCTAATGGTCATTGGATTGGATCTGTATTTATATCGTTGACCTTTGTATAATATAAATTTCAAATATTTCTGTATCCATTTTTTTGTTGAACATAACTATTCTAGTCCTTGCTTTTAAAATAAACATCTAGTCTAATAGTTGTGGCTGGCTTTGTGGTGATTATTAGATTTTTGCTGTAGCTTTTGTTTGGTAGCTTCATCCCTTTTGCAGGGTCTTTGTTTGGTTCATCCCAATCACACTGGCATAAACTCATTAGCTCTATCATCTGAAGATATTTTTATTTCTTTAAAACTATCCAATCATTGTGAAAGCAGGACACTGTCCTTGATATCTCTGTATCTGAGCCTCTCTGTCTGTTAGCATTTACATCAGTAGTTTGCTGATCCAATTCGACACATTTGTAGCTTTCAACAAAGCCAAACATTGATTCATCTGGGAATGATTATGAGGATATGGTTCAAATTCAAGTACATTAAGTTAATGGTGATCATTTTAAATGAAATATTATATATTATTTGACTTTTTTTCAATTGAAGTTGTTGTCAGGATTAATTTAAATTACTCAGAGCTTAATTTAATGTTAAAACTTTAATTTAAAAATGTTCTGGTTTCATTTTGTCGATCTTGAATTTTTATTTTTAAAAATGTTTTTTTTAAAATGAGTCCAGATTGTACAGAGCATTAAAACAGATTTATTTTTTCAAATTGAGTAAATGGAAAATTTTTCCTTTCGGAAACCTGCCTTCAGTGGTCTTTTGAAAAACTGCAATATTTGGTACCTCAGGGTTTACAATGAATTTGGGAATGAAAGGTGGGGCCTGGGAGCTGACAGTGCCATTTGACATGAATTATTACTGGGTGGATTGTACTTCAAACCGTAAAACAAAAACAAAAAAAAAGACATAGAAATGTCTGTATTAATACTGACAAGACAAAATATATATATATATAAGCAAACTTACTCAGTACTTCAGAAGGTTTGTTTGGTCTCCTCTAAACAGCAGTGCATTCAGAAATAACAATCAAACTGCAATTTTCACAATATTGCTTTTTTTTGAGAGCTTTCTATTTGTTGATGTGTTTTCCTCAACCCCATGTAACTCACAACATACAGTATAATTAAATGTGCCTGTTTTCTAAATTGAACATTTTTAACTGTAATTGGTATTCAAAGCCTTCATCACAGTCACTTTAATGCTTCTTTCTATAAACTCTCATAGATTAAATAAATTGGAGCTTGTGATTGTGTCTGCCTAATGTATTTTTCACAATGTGACAGTAAAAAGGACAATGTGCTCCTTTTTTTCCTTGATAGTCTTCAAAATAAAACACAGAATTTACATTAAATCAAGCTAGAAAACCAGAGAATTGTGATAAAACCTCATTCGTCATGCATGCACGGGTCAAATAGACTCAAACCAGCTCACAACATCACACCAAGCATGCATTTTGAAAGGGCCCCTATATCATGCTATTTTTAAGCTTTTCAGAGTAAACTACATATAGATAATAATATATTACCTTTGGCACCAAAGAATGAATTATTTATCAAAAATGATTTTTTTTTATCAGCTCTTTTTCTGTCTTTTTCTCCCTCTTTTTCCACCTGTGATCGACAGGCGGATTGGTGCTGTGTCCACCGTCATGCGGTTGCTGTACCGGTCCGTCGTGGTGAAGAGAGAGCTAAGCCAGAAATCAAGGCTCTCAATTTACTGGTCGATCTACGCCCCAATAATCACTTATGGTCATGAGCACTGGGTCATGACCGAAAGAACAAGGTCCCGGATCTAAGCGGCGGAAATGAGCTTCCTCCAAAGGGTGGCTGGGCGCTCACTCAGAGATAGGGTGAAAAGCTCGGTCACCCGGGAGGAGCTCGGAGTAAAGCCGCTTCTCCTCTACATCGAGAGGAGTCAGTTGAGGTGGCTCTGGCATTTGGTTCGGATGCCCCCTGGACGCCTTCCTAGGTTGGTGTTCCAGGCATATCCCACTGGGAGGAGGCCTCGGAGAAGACCAGGACACCCTGGAGAGACTATGTCTCTCAGCTGGCCTGGGAACGACTCGGGGTCCCCCCAGAGGAGCTGGAGGAAGTGGCCGGGGAGCGGGAAGTCTGGGCATCTTTATTTTGACTGCTGCCCCCGCAACCCGGTCCCGGATAAGCGGAAGATAATGGATGGCTGGATAGATGGAGCTCTTTTTCTACCTGGAAGTAAGACCACTCAATCTCTCAGGCCTTTTGTTCCTTGTCAATGCTGTCCATTTTATGACATCATCTAAGAGCCTGCAGCATGTCTGCATTTTGCCCTTGAAAACAAACAACATCCAAACTTTTACAAAAATGCATGTGAATATTGTATATATAAAATTTAAGCGTTTTGCCGATTACCGCTAGCTCCTTGGAGAAAGCCTGTGTGAGCTTTACAGTAGCCAGGGCGATGCTGGCAGCACAGACTCTTTTTGGAAGAAGCTGCTCTCACTTGTCCACATCAAAATGTGAGGATCTGCTTGTTTTTGTGGACTGGGAGGAGCTGGGGCTCAGAGCGCAGGGTATAAGAGGAATGCTCAGAGATGGTGAATGGATCAAAACGTCAATGTGGGTTCTTTTTTTTTAAGAGAAATGACCATTATAATACAATTAAAAGCTTAAAAAAGTTTGGTTTTGCATGATATAGACCCTTTGAAATAACAAAACTCTAAAAAGTTATAGGCCTTAGAAACGATCCAATAATTGTTTTATTTACATCTTGTCCCCTTACACCAGAATCTTTTATTTAAGTTAGTTTTGAACTGCTAAGGTTCATGTGATCTGATCATTAGATTTTTACAGTTCTTGGCATTAGCAGTCTGTTTTGGGTGAAATTCTCCTCTTTGCACTGCAAAACCATTGTAAATTGTAAATGTATGTGTGGGCCATTATCTCACGCTGGCCTCTACATACCTAAAAGAAAACCTTCTGTCCCTCTGTGGGTGGTTTTTCCTCCATGCTCGGGTCCTCTACCAGAGGTCTGGGAGCTTGAGGGTCCTGCGCAGTATCTTAGCTGCTCCTAGCACTGCACTTTTCTGAACTGAGATGTGTGACGTTTTTCCAGGGATCCTCTGTAGCCACTCCTCCAGTTTGGAGATAACTGCTCAGAGTGTTCCAATTACCATGAGACCCCTGTCACCTTTCAAGCTTTCTCCAGTTCTTCCCAGAGTCCCTGGCATTTGGCCTGTTTCTTTTTTTCCTTCTTCCTGATATTGCCTCTGCTGGGTATTGCCACATCTATCAAAACAGCTTACCTCTGTTCTTTATCCACCATCCCTTTCTTGCCATTGAAAGGACTTCTTCCGTTATTGTCTTGTGATACATCCCATGCAGGGGTTTGTCCTCCCATGAGGATCTGTCCTCCAGCATGTGGCATTACCAAGTGAAGACAACATTGGGGGGAAGGAACATAACTGGAGAATAGCAGTGATTTACCAGGGAGCATTTAGAAACAGCTAAGATACTGTGCAGGACGCTCAAGATCTCAGACCTCTGGTAGAGGAGAAGTGGAAGAACTCCATCAGTGGAGCAGAGTCTGTGGGGTGTGATGTGGGATTTGAAGGAACTCAAAAAACCTTGGAACATGGGACCCAGAAACACCACACTGTGACATCAAGAAAGAGGAAGAGCAGTCATAGCCTTAGGTGATAGAGGATCATTTAATTACACATGTCCCACTCACTTTACGTGGCTGCTGGTGTGCCTGTCCTGGATGGTAGGCATGACTGAGATGATACTTTGTGCTGGTTGTTGTACAGGGGCAACAAAGTTGAGGACGAAGCTAAAGATGAGGTTAGAAATGTGAATGAAGATAAGGTAAAGTTATTTTCTCAAACTGTGAGCAATCAGATCTTTTTTTTTTTTTTTTTGTTCAAAAATTGTGAACAGAGCAGTTTAACTCAAGTCTGCTGGTTGATTTATAGTTTGGAAGTGCTTAGTTTCCCAGATATTTTCCAAGCTTCAGAGTCATTCCCCTCTGCTGCTTCCACACAGCTGGAACACCTGTTTTCTTGCTTTTCATGCAGGGATAGTCTGCAGACTTGATTGCATCAGTGGGGAGTTCTGGTAAATTATGATTTAGCTTTACAAGACATTGATCATATTTTGCATGTTTTTAGGTTTGTTATGCATACTATTATTTTCAGTAGTATTGTTGTTATTTTCTTAATTTTCTTCTTTTTTTTACTTGCACTTTGGTCTGCTGCATTCACACTGAAGTGAGCACCACCAGAGTTCATTTGCAACCAAACAGACTAGGGGTTGCTTGTTTGACCTTCACCAGACTTCAGTTGAGCTTTCACACCTGCTACCTTCATGTCTGAAGAAGCAACACTAGGGGTAGGTCAAACCTAAAGTATGAATACACTTTAGATTACACACACTCACTTCACATGGAGAAAGATGAGTTGCTGCATCCTTACGCATAACTATCCTGTGAAATGTGAAAGCAAACATTATTTGGTGCCATCTGTTGCACTGTAACTGCTGTTTATCTACGAAATAAGTATTAATAATGTGGAGAAATGGAGGTTACATTTAAGAAAACTGTTCATTTCTGTTCCTTTTCACTGACAAGTTTCAAAGCTTGCAGTGCAAAGACTATGCTCATCTCAGGGTGGATCAAACAAAAATGAAACAGGACACACTTGTAGCTCAAAATAAGGTTTCTCAATGCCCCCTAACACTGCATGCTTACACATAGAAAACACAAATCAGACTTGCTGGTTGCAACAATGTCATAAATCCAGGTTCATGTTCAGCATTTGTTTAGAACGAAGACCATTTTCCACAATATATATATATTGAACAGCTCTTGCTGAAAACTCTCTTACTCAGAAAGTAACATCTTGCATGTAGATCTGTTCTGTGCAAATGCACCTTCTTTTTTTGCATTTGTATGCAACACGATTATTGACTGTGCTGCACAGAATTTCCTGAACCACTAGTTTATTGAATACATTTTGGATTTGGTATCCAAGAACAAAGTTTTAATAAAGCAAAAAGTTTAAATAATATATTCAAACAGACTAAGGATCCAGGATCATGAAGAGGAGGATAGAATTTGTTTTTGTAAACCAGCTGTAAAGATAGTTGTATATTTCTCCTAGTGGTCCCAAGATATACAAGGTGTATACGGTCTTCACTTAAAGTTTGCAAAGTCAGCTCCAAAACCCTCTGTGACCCTACCCAGGATGGAATGGATTTAAATAATGAATAGATAGATTTTGATAGTAGGGGAGAGGCTTATAAGCTCAAAAGCTACATGCGAATATGTTTTCACAGTTAGGGTTTTGAGTTTATGTGCAAATTACACTTAGCCCATTTTCATGCCCACAAAAATCTGAGAACTGTGAGAAGTCAGTCAAATTTAGAAATGAGTAGAAAATGAAGAAAGTTTCACATTTTCTCCTACTTTCTAAACTTGCAGGTCGGTCCTAAACAAAAAAACATGAGAGCAGCAATGGCCATAGAATTAGTTGAGGTAATATGGAAGCTAGTACCTATCTGAAACATTGACAACATATTACTGCTGTTCACATCAGAAGAAAGAAAATAATGGTCGCTTAGGTATGCAGTGCTCCCCTGGAAGTACACAATGATTGAACAGCTTCTGCATTTGGTTCACATATGTAAATCTTCAAAATAAGTTGCATAGAAGTAAAGGCATGCCAGTTAATTTAAAATTTTCAGAGACAAATCTTCATGTGTCTCGATATCTAGACATTAGATTATTTTACTTATGATCATATTTTTTTGGTGCGCACATAACAGGCTCAATGACTTCCACAGAAAACTCCTAGCTTGTACAGCTGTCAGATGTCTCACTTTGATCTTACAGAGAAAATAAAAAAAATTAGGCTAACAATTGTTTCATCAATTACAAGTCCAGAATGTGAACTTTATCCACTGGAAACTAATATAAATCCCACGGCTAATTTTCAACCCATAAACAGCAAAGATCTGGAGGACATTGAATGTCAACTAAACTCCTGCTGCTCTACCCACAAGTTTTTTCAAACAAGTTTCAAAGATCGTGAAGTCAGTCCTGCTCCAGATTGTGAACTTGTCTTTAACATCTGGTGTTTTCCAGAATCCCTGAAAACAGATGTAATCAAACCTCTGCTAAAAAAACGACACTTTAGACAAGACACAAATGAGCAACTACAGACCGAGATCAAATCTGCAGATTTTAGGTAAGAAAATTGAAAAAGCTGTTTCTTATCAGTTACATTATTTATTAATAAGAAACAACTGCTATGATGTCTTCTTCTTGTGACCTAAATATTGATAAATACATTAAGGCAGTCACAAAATCAGCCTACTATCATCTCAAAACTTTTTCAAGGATTAAAGATCTGAGGTCTAAGCAGAACCTGGAAAACTAGTTCATGCTTTCATCTTTAGTTGACTTGACTACTGTAACAGTTTTTTTCACAGGAATACCAAAAAAGGAGACCACATCAGTCCAGTTCTGAGGTCTTTACACTGGCTGCATGTCCACCACAGGATAGACTTTAAGGTTATGCTTCTGGTATTTAAAGCTTTGAATGGTTTATCACCAAAACACATAACTGACCTCCTGACCCAGAATGTACCAGCCAAACCTCTCCGCTCATCTGGATTCAGTCTTTTGTCAGTTCCTAGAGTCAAAACTAAACATTGAGAATCTGCATTCAGCTTCTATGCTCCACAGATCTGGAACAGACTTCCAGAAAAGATCAGCCGAAACATTTGATGTATTTAAATCCAGGTTAAAGACTGCATTTGATTAATTTGTATTGAACATTTTTCGTCTGGACTGCTTATCTATGCTTGTTTAAAATTCAGTTCTTTTTAACTTTTTTAAAAACATTTTATTGTAATAATCACACCTTTTATATTTCTTTTGGTTGTTTTCTATGTTTTATGTGAAGCACTTTGATTTGTCTTTGTACATGAAATGTGCTATAAAAATAAACATACCTTGCCTTACTTGCTGTTTTTTGTGCTGTCTACTTTTTTGTGCCTATTTGCTAAAACTACTCAGAAAAGAAGCAATCATTATGTATAAGGGTGTGGTAGGTTTATTTGAAAAAAAGAATGACCATCATAGCAGACAGTGCACATGTGATGCAGCAAAAAATAATAATCCATCCTTTCAGTCCAATGTGTGGAAAACTTTAAATTAAAAACAAAGACATTTGACCATACAGTCTGGTAGAATGTTCTAACAACGTTATGTTTGCATTATTTTGATATGGAAAAACAACAGTGGGCTGAATTTATTGAAACTAAATTGTGTATGGATTAGAAATTTTTTTTTTTTTACTTGTTTGTTTGCACTTTACCTGAAATGTTCACTACTAGGTATTTATCTCTGAGTTACACTGGTTGAATTTTTAGCTGAAGATGCCCTGGCTTCTTTTAATGTCTATCGAAATGAAACATTATGGATGGAACATTAGATGAATACAAACTAAAGTGTACTGCTCCAGTGCCTTCGAGGGGTGTATTATCCATTCAATATCTATTATTACCCCTCGATTTCTTCAACCCTTTTTGAAAGGGTTGAAAATACATCAAAACCTATCTGAGTTGTGCTATCCCAAGTCTTCCAGATGTTTGTCCAGTTTTGAACAAAACAAATGAGTACATAAAAAGGCATGTACTTACAGAGTGCTTGATTTTCTTCTTAGAAGGCCCAAGGTGCTTCACAGTCACAGTCCCTCTGCCAAACAATGACACCAGCTTATAACCACCAGGATCAATGTGGGATTCAGTGTTTTGCCCAAGGACACTTCGACTTATGAGCGGGAAAGGCGGAACCAACCTCAGGATCATCCTCTGCACTATATGATTGCCTAAATAAAAAGATACACCTTTTACAACTTAATGACATCATTTTTTTTTTTTTTATGAAAATAGTCTAATTTTAAAGGCTCCACTAACATCACTAACATTTAGAAGTGTGTTTCTTCTCTTGCCTAAAAGGTAACTGAAAGAAATACCACAACAATATGATTGTTTTGGTTTTGCGAACGTTTCTCAAGGAGAGAGAGAGTTCATATGGTATCATTGAAGTTGCAAATATTGGATTTCCAGATGAAAACAAAGCTTTTTGGGACGTATAGCAGATTCTTCTTGATGTGCAGTAACTTGTATGAAGAGAAAAAAGATTCAATGGATTGTTTGTGTGTAAATCTGAATTTGTAACTTATACAAAACATTGTGTGCATAACTGCATTACTGCGCCTCTTTGCAGGCAGTGTCCAGAAGGACTGAGCTCTGCCTGCTATTGCTGTGACTGGGGACCAGTGCTCGGGGAAGAGCTCCATTGTGGAAGTGCTGTCAGGGGAGGTGATGTTGAAAGGGAGCAATTTGTTCTGGAAAACAAAAATGTTGCATGTTCTCAAAACACATATGAAGAATTTAATAAAAAAAAGAACTAATGATCTTAATTATCTGTTTAGGAAGGTGGAAAAAATGTCAAGTTTTCACAACATATTATTAAAAAAAAAGTTCAAAGTGGCTGATAAGAACACTTTGATGACCAAGCATTCTAGCAGCATTTAAACGCACCGTATACACACAAAACTGAAGATGTGAAAGGAGTCTCACAACCCCTCGTACACTTGTAACTCTGATCTGTGAATAAATGTGAATTTGTCTGCGTGTATTAGGTAATTAGTGCATACTATTTATAGAGTTATATGAATAGGAGCCGTATTGAGTTCCTTACCAGTTTTAAGCTGGGATTATTTCAAATTGTGTGTGAGTATCTTGCATTTGGTAGTTTTTACTATTTTGTAAGTTTTTTCAATTTGAGTGTACATTTAAATAGACAAATACAGTTACGCCCAAAATGTTTTGAATGTGTTTTAAAAATCAAGAATTACGCACACGCAAATCAAAAGTTACACACACACACACAAGTTACAAATCAAGAATTTCGCTCACCAAAATCCAGTGATTATAGGTTTCACCATAACTTCTTAGATTCATTACCTGTTACCTGTGGTCCTTCTGCACAAGCTCAGTCTCTTTTCTCATGCAGCTGCAATGGCCAGGGGTTAAGGGCTTTGTGACCCAAGCCCCATTGCATGAATCCCTTTTGAGCTCTCTTGCATAAGGTGGGCCTACAGGGGATGCTGACTCCAGAGAGGGGACCCAGTGGTGTCAAACTGGGTGATGTTGCTAAATGACAGCTGAACCGCTCTTAGTCTGACTCATCACTTAGGGCCTGTGTGCCATAGGAAACCCCACCAGTACAGGTGGTGTTAGCCCTACACAGCTCAGCTCCTCAGATCACTTGAGTACTCAAACCCCTCCACCACGTTAAGGTAGCGGTTCTCGGAGGGGATTTTTTTTTTTTTTTTTTTGCTTGTAATTTTTTTTTTTAAATTGTATTTAAATAATTTATTTTTTTTGCTTTTTTTTTTATTTATTTATTTTTTTTGGAAATGTTTTAGAATGTTTTATTTTTTAGTTTTTTTTTTTTTTTTTTTTTTTTTAATTTTGAGAAGGCAGGATTGGGGGTTCATAGCAAGTTATCTGCAAGGCCTCATTGTGACTGTCTTTGTTCCAAATGTTTGTTGTTGAACAAGGCAGTTGATCTCAAAGTCTTTGTTCAGATTCTCTGAGGGTCTTTCTTCAGGAAATACATCCATTTCAGAAAAGTCCTCATCATTTCTGCATTGAAGTGTTTATCTTTTGCTGGGACACTTTCTGTCACTCTGGGCAGTGGATCCTCTACTAGGATGGTAGAGTCTGTGCTTAGATTTTCTGAGAGGCTTGTTTCAGGAAACACATCCACTTTAGAGAAGTCCTCATCATTTCTGATATTTCCCTCATTCTTTGCATTGAAATGTTCCTCTTTTGCAGGGAAACCTTGGCTGATGCTGTGCAGGGGATCCTCCAGAAGGAGGAGAGGGTCACCCGGAAAGATAACCATGTTGTAAAAGTCATCATTCAACTCTTCTTCCTCCTCGTTTATGGCATCAAGCCACAACTTGTCCCAAGCCTCGTCAAAAACATTCTTTTTCTTGGTTGAAATATCTGCCATCTTTAAAAGCAGATCTCTAACCGAGTAATTCTAAACAAAAAATCAAGGCAGTTGCAACTCGTAATTGTTGTAAAGTCACTGAACCAAAAGGATTGATGTATATAATTGTAAAAGTTCAATTCAAAACTTTTACCCTCAACGTAGCAAAAGAGAAGCTTACAGTTTAGCTGGTTGCTATGAAGTGATAATAGTCAACAAATGCCAGCAATATTAAAGGGGAAGGCTCCCTACGATCTCTGATGTCCTCATGACCTCACTTGTTGTTAGCAACTCCGGAATGTTTTTTTTTAGGAACTTTTTTTTAAAAATTGAGATGGTGGAGTGGTGAGTGGGGTTGGTTGGGGGGTGAGGGGGTGGGGGCTGCTTAGACAGAGGAGGAGGAAACGGAGTGTTTTATTACCCCCCGATTTCATCAACCCCTCTTGAAGGGGACAGTTGAAAATACATTAAAACCTGTCTAAATTGTGTTATCCCAAGTCTTCCAGGTGTTTGTCCAGTTTAGAACATCTAAACTAATAGAAAAGTTATGCTAGTGTAAAGACATGGATGGCATTTAGTACTCCTAAAATAGCAAGATGGCTTCTCAAAATCAATTTTGAGAGGTGATAAAATGTCAACAAACCGTGTCAAACAAGTCCAGCCCGTCTTTAATTGCTGTTTTACATCTTAGAGTTTTTTTTTTTTCTCCTCATTTTTTGCAGTGTTTTGCACAGGCAGGAAGACAACAAGAACATAAAATTATAAGACACTGTGCATTTTATACTCAACATAAAGAGGATTTCTAAATATGCTTACAAAATCAATGAATTTCTCGGACTTTTAGATTATGTGGACTAAATCAAAGGACTTGATCAATAAACTGTCCTCCAGTGTTTGGGATCAGGTGGCTGTTTAAACAGACTCCTTCAGGCGTATAATTGAACTGACCAGACAGTAAAAAGAAACGCGTCCAACCTTGAGTTTACAAGTTGCAGCATTTGGAACGTCTTCAGTAAAACACACACACGCATGCATGTACACATGTATAAATAGCTTTCACTGACAGCAAAATGTTTTTCAATTATCATGAAAAGAAAAAAGATGTAACTACATTTATTATTGCAGCATTACTTCTTATGTCTTTTACACAATACACGAGGGGTGACTCTCCCCCCCATTTTCTTCCTTGTCTTTCCATGTCACAGTTGACCTTATGCAGTTTTATGAGAGTGTAACAACAAACTACAAGACAGACATGACAAGATAAAAGATGGGAGACTGCAGATCATAAATATCAAGGTCCAGGTGTCACTGCCGTTAACAACTAACAGAAAAAGCACTTATAAACCAGCACATCAGTCATTTTGATATGTATACATATTTCTTTTTTTCAAATGTTTGTCTAATAATGTGTGTGAAATCTGAAGCTGCTCCTATTTTCTCCTGGCACAAAATCAATACAGTGAAAATACAGTAAACTAAGTGTTTATCAACTGGGCTGGCAATGATGAATCAGTGCACATGCTCAACCAACCACATTTTCAATTCACCAAAATAAAGACATTTTAAGAAAAGAAAAGGCAGAATTCAAGGAAATTCAAACAGTTTGGATTTTTCCACCATATACTGCATGAGGGTCTGGCAGAACCATTTCTGGAAACCTGATCTCTGGAACAAAAAACATGGTTTCCATGTGGTGCCATCAAGTCCAGACAAATGCAAAGGTTTAAGTTATAAAAATTGACATTGAGAGTTTCCTCTTCTAATTGAGGGACTAAGCAAGATTGACACAGAACATTTGGCCATACAAAAGGATTTGATAAACACTTGATCTAAGTTGTTGGTTTGTGTTAAGCATTGTAGTTAGGCTTGATACCTGGGGCATGGCAATCTTTGTGCACTTGGGAATGTATGAGGAGAGTAGAAGGTTTAAATCCAGCCAGCCAGCTTTGATAATGCCTACAGTAAAATCTCACTGAGGGATAACACTGACTTCAGAGAGAAATAGTAAACTCTAAAGATATGCTGAAAAATACATGCATAGGAATCACAAAGACTGTTCATCAGCTCATGAGTCTAAAGCAGTTTAAATGCAGTTGTTCTGATAAATGATTGCCCTCATTTACAACACTTTAATTTAAACTTTAATGCC
This sequence comes from Oryzias celebensis, assembly GCA_014656515.1. Lineage (NCBI taxonomy): Eukaryota > Metazoa > Chordata > Actinopteri > Beloniformes > Adrianichthyidae > Oryzias > Oryzias celebensis. The sequence continues at coordinate 7,307,839 of BNCR01000010.1, forward strand.
CACATTAGAAAATTACTAAATGTATTTAATAAATGTTCTTACCCATATGTGATTGAGTAAAGCTTCATAAACTTTAAGATTTGTTTTTATTATTTTGTGTAAGGTTTAATGTTGGTGATGTCATGATCCTTCCTCCTGTCTCCACCTGTGAGCAGCTGACAGGTAATCAGCACCATTCCCCTCACCTGTGTGACTGCCTTCTTAAATACCCCCCCTCCCCCGGGAAGCTTTTCTGGACAACAGTGCCTCTGACGGCCTTATACCCGTGAAATATAAGTCTGTCCAAAACAGAGACAAATTTTTATTTTTTTGTGGTTCTGTAGTTGGATTAACAACTTCCTGTTTCTTGATATTCCCTGTGCATCATGCCCGGCTCAAATTTTCCTGATGCCTCTCTCTCTCCTCTTCCAATCACTCCTTGCTGGTGCCACCTGAAGTGCTTACTTGTCCTCCCCTTTCTGTGTAGCTTGGATGCCCCCTTCTCGATATAGCACTCATCTTACTGACGCCATCCGACTCTTACACTCATCAAACTCTTTTCTTGTAAACTCTGAGCAGCATGCTTTCTGGGATCAGTTTTGCTCGTCCTGACTGGTGTCCCTTTACGGGCAACTGGATTACTTTCCTCGCCCACTACTTTCACACACATGCATATCTTTTTTTCTTTTTTTACATCAAGAACATTATAAAGTATGTGATTTATTGGTCAGTTTCTCTGACGAGAGCTAAACTGTTCTGACAGAACTAAAGTTTTTGGGAGGAACCTGACATCATCGGCCATAAGCTGAAACTTTACAACATACCCAAACTCCAAGTGTTCAGAATTGTAGAATAAACTTCAGTTAACAATTAAACATAACTCTTAGGGTCGCCAGTTAAAGTTTTGAGGGTTTGAGTGAATTGGGGGTGTGCCAGTTGAGGACATGGGGTTATGGATGCTAATGTCTGCAGCAAGGACCTCCTGAAGCTTTTTTTGTTGACAAAGGCATTGCTGTGATGAAGAAGCACTTCAGAGCTGCAGGCATAATTCAGCCTCCAGTGATGGTAAGCAGTAAATTGCTGGCATTTAACTTATAAAGTAAAATTTACTGAAAATCAGTTTAATCATTTTTTTTTTCTTGCCATTTTGCAAGCTAACACTTCGCATATCACCGGAAACATCTAAAAAATGGTGAGCAAAATGGCTTTGCGCTGGTGCAAAGCTGAAATGAAAGACATTCATGTTAATTGTGTTAACGCTCAAAGGGCATGTGCTGTTTAAGTGCAGCCAGAGACATCCATCCATTTTCTTAATAACCTGCTATATCCCTTTTGGGGTCACAGGGTTTTATCACAGGTTTTATCCTGACAGGTTGGTAGTCCGTCACAGGGCACGCAATCACTGGGAACACTTTATAGAGTAACCAGTTAACCTGTGAAGCATGTTTTTGGATTGTGAAAGGAAGCTGGAGTACCCAGAGAAAGCTCACACATACGAAGAAGAACATGTAAACTCCACAAAGGTCCCAGCTGGATTTGAGCCAGGGCATCCTCACTGTGACGTGAGAGTGCTAACCACTTGACCATCATGCTGGAGACATCTATGGTGTTGAGGGATAAACAGCTGTTCATCACCCATTTACATTTAGGTCAGAGCTCCAGTGACTCCAGGCTTCCAGTGTAAACTTCAAGTACACAGCATCAGGGTTTTACAAGTAGCTTTTGCCCCACTCAGCTCCCTGTGTGTGTGTGAACATCACACACACACACACACACACACACACACACACACACAGCACAGCACAGCACAGCACAGCACAGCACAGCACAGCACAGCACAGCGTTCTTGAAAGCATGCCATCCTTTTAGAATGATAAGAATGTAATGGACTTTATCTTACTTAAACAGTCTGCTTGACTTATTGACCCTTTCTCCCTCTCCTGCATTGTTTCACTTTTCTCCTGCAGCATTCACTTGTATCACTTTTGTCTTACTGATAATATGCATTAAAGAGTGATGCAGCGCTAAAGAGAGCTTTTTTTCTGCACTTTTTTGTTATTCAGTGCTAATAAATCCCAGACAAAAATCACCTCACACTTCGAATCATAGTATTAACCCCTTCATGCCTGTTTTTTTTTTCTGTATTTGCAATTATGCAAAACATGTAATAGGGTAATTCTGCCCCAAGCAGTTTGGAAAACACTCCAAAACATGATGGAGAATCATCCATAAGGAAAAGAGCAGATGCCTTTTAGTAATGACATTTCCCAGATAATACTAGACTGCTCAAACAATACACGTCATCCAAACTAAGTATTATTGGCACTTGACGTAGCCAATTCAGAAATCAAAGTAAAATCTCCTGGTAGAGAGTCATTTCTTCCTTTGTGCCAAATCACTTCACTTCCCCATGTATTCTGGTCGATAACGACGGAGAAGATTCTAGTTATCTTCAAGGTTCGATGAAGCTTCGTATTCCAATCATAAGAAAAGCACATCTACAGTGAGAAAGGGATAATAAAAATCACCCAGAAATGACGGGAGGTGCAGCAATGGTAAAACTATTACTTTTGAGAGACGACACAAGCACAAATCTTGGCGCAACAGACAAATGGGGGTTTACTTTTGAAATTGTTCAAAACATTATGAATCTCAAACTTCTTTAAAGAACCTGATTTGTTAATTTTGTGCTTGTGCCACCGTCCAAACGTTTTTTTTTTCTAAAAAAAAAAAAAAAAAAGCCTTTTTACATGATAGACATACAGTGACTTGCAAAACCCCTTCAACTTCTCCACATTTTCTCACAGTCTGACCACAAACATAAATATATTTTATTGGAGTTTTATGTGAAAGACCAACACAAAGTGGCACACACTTGAGAAGTGAAAAGAAAATGATCCAAGAGTTCAATTTTTTTTACAAATTAAAAACTGAGAGTGCAGTGTGCAAAGGTATCCAGCCCCCTATTCTCTGAGTGCATCCAATTGCCTTTAGAAGTTGTTTGATGATTGGTCACTGATCACATTTTGACTTATAGACTTAATATAGACAGATCAGGGACAAAGTTGTGGAGAAATTTCAAGCAGGGTTCGGCTAGAAAAAGATTTCCTATAGATTTCCTGTGGTTCCTATAAGTTTTTAACATCCCACAAACCCCTGTTCAGTCCATCATCTGCAAATAGAAAGAGTATGGCACAACTGAAAACCTACTAAGACATGGTCGTCCACCTAAACTAACCGACCGAACAAGGAGAGCACTGATCATAGATGCAGGCAGGAGTCTCATGGTGACTCTGGATGACTTGCAGAGATTTGCAGCTCAGGTGGGGGAATCTGTCCATAGGACAATGATCAGTCGTGCACTGCACAAATCTGGACTTTAAGGAAGAGTGGCAAGAAGAAGCCATTGTTAATAGAAAACCACAAGAAGTCCCTTTTGCAATTTGGCATAAGCCGTGTGAGTGACCCAGCAAACGTGTGGAAGAAAGTGCTCTGGTCACGTGAGACTAAAATTAAACTTTTTGGCCTAAATGCTAAGCCCTTTATGTGGCAAAAATCTAAAACTGCACATCATTCTGAACACATCATACCCACTGTCAAACATGGTGGTGGCAGCATCATGCTCTGGGGCTGCTTCTCTTCAGCAAGGACAGGGAATCTGGTTAGAGTTGATGGGAAGATGGATGTAGCCAAATACAGAGCATTATATTGGAGGAAAAAATGTTGAAGTTTGAACAACACTTGAGACTGGTGCAGAGATTCACCTTCCAACAGGACAAAGACCCTAAACTTAAAGCCAAAGCTACAATGGAATGACTTCAAATGAAACGGATTCATGTGTTGGAATGGCCCAGTCAAAGTCTAGACCTGAATCCAATCCAGAATCTGTGGCAAAATCTGAAAACTGCTGTTCACAAACGCTCTCAATCTAATCTGACTCAGATTGAATTGCTTTGCAAGGAAGAATGGGCAAAGATTTCAGTCTCTAGATGTACAAAGCTGGTAGAGTCAGAAACCCTTCAATCTTCTGAATATTATAAGTTGTGGGCTTGTGTTGGAGCCAGCACGAACCACTGTAATAATGGAAAACTATCTATAGTTTGAAGGCCTTTATCTGCCCTATATACGCTCAAAATCAAATACATGAATAGAAAAAGCAAATAAACACAAAACTGCCCTTTCAAATTCACATTTTATATGCTTCTGACGGTTTTGGCAGTCTGTTGCTGAGAGTGAGCATCTTTTTCCCAAATGTCTGGTGTCCTTCATCTTGCATATGGCAAAACAACATAAATGCCATTACACAACTGACATTTTATTGATTGCAAAGCAGCTGCTTGTACCTGAAATGCTTGCTTCATGCCTTCAAGGAAGTCGATTCAAGCAAGAACATTATGAGTTTAATTTTCTGGGCTAAATCGTGATTAATTACAATGAATGTTTTGTGATTACTGATTGAGTATAATGAGATCACTGCATACTGGAACTGTCTGACCAAACTGTCTGACCAAACTGTCTGACCAAACTGACTGTCAACAGCAAACTCTTGTATTGGGCTGTGAAGACCACAAAATAGGTCAAGCATTTGGTCCTGCCACTCACAATAGCCCTCTTCTGACATGTGACCTTCTTTGTAAGCCTCAGTGAAAGTGATTTTTTTGTCCCGGTGCAGGTCTGATCAGCCCTTTGATAATGGTGTTGCAGCTGGAAAGATAACCACTTTATCTAACATCAGTTTCTCCCAAAAGCTCTGCATCCCTATATCAGATCAAATGCTTCACCTTTGGTGTCTTTGCAGGCACTGAAAACCTCCCAGAGAAAGGATTACAGACAGCATTTCAATGTCGATTTTTGTGTCATTATGAGATCTGTTGAAGTACGTAGATAGCAGTCAACTTGACAAATCATTGTCACTTCTAAATTAGGAGTTTTAATTTTGGCTTTTTTTTTGGAGGAGCTGTGATGTTTAGCAGCAGCATCCCCTCTATGAAAAAAGATTTAAACCTATAGAGCTTCAAAGGTTTCTGAAAGTGTGCAATTTTTTTTTTTTAACTTTTGCACCCACAGATAATTGGAAATGAACAGAATTTTTCTGCACTTGCATTTTGTTTTATTTTGAACAAAAGCACAAGTTTTGTTTGCAGATGCAAAACATGTTTACATGGAAATTCTATTTGGGTCTTTTCATTATGGAGTTTTCTCTGGACCCCTTGGCTTCCTCCCTTCATCTGAAAACAGGATGTTTCCTATGACATTTGGTTAAACTAAATTGCTTCTATAAAGTATGTGTGTTGTCTGTGTCTGTAAATGTTCCTGCAACAGCCTACCTGGTATCTGAGATGGAGAGGCAGCAATATAGCAATGGCATAATTCTTTAGAGTAAAGCGGGTATGTATAGTTTAATAAAAGGCTTCTCAAAATATTGTTTTTTTTTCTATACATACATACAAATTTTTTTGTTTTTTACTTTTCTTTCCTGTTGCACATGACATCATGAAATGTCATTGTGTGCATTTAAAACATGTGAGGAGATGTTGGCTGATATGCTGTTTTCCATTCACAGCCACATGTAATACCCACACAATGCAGATTATATCTTGCAAACCTGGTCTGAAGCCTGAAATTGAAGGTGGGATAAGGGTGGAATGTTTTCACCGCTCCACAAGTTGGATGTGAGAAAAGGAATTCCAGAGTGCGCTGAATGAAACGTTGGAACTAAGGGGATTTGAACGGACTTAAAACAGTGTGGAGGTGAAGGAAACAGAGGCGAGGATGCGTTAGATTGACATGGTCTGTGGGAGAGGAGTGGGCATAAAAAGATATGGAAATGGATGCAGGGAACAAATTACAAGGAAATAGAGGAGCACAGGGAGGCATACAAGAGTTGAAGAGTGTGTGTACTGGTATATTCAGAGAATAATTTGCAGTTTGAAAAAGAAACAAGACAGTTGGATAGTATGAGTCAGAAGAGAAGCAGAAATGAAAGATACGCTGACAGGTGAGTGTCAGGATGGGGTTTGTGAGTGACGCAAGGAAGCCAAAGTGAAAGGAAAAGTTAGACCGTAGTCATATGCACCCATGGGGTTGATTCGTACAGATGCTGCAGACTTTTGGGTTGTCCAAGCCCAGGAAGAAGTCATATATTGGTGTATCTAAAGTCACTGTAAATCCACACTGGTCATGTGTGATGTGATCAAGAACGTGTGATTTTAAAGATGCTTTTAGCATTTGGTGTTTACGGAGGACTGTCCCTACCCGATACCAGCACATGTTCTCACAGTAGGCCACATGAGGCCTGAAGCGCAATGTCAAAGCGTTACAAATCTGGTGAATCTTACTCCAGGCTTTTTCTTTCACAGCTCCATTCCCATAAATGGGAGACTTGGTGCCATATAATTACAGCGGGGCACAAAATGCAAGTATTATTATCTCCTCTATGATTGATTTCAAACGGTTGCTAAGTGAGTGTTTTGAATAGGATGCCATCCATATGTCACAACCAATTCCAAGTCCCTGATTGGTCAAAGTTCAACCTGGTTTAACTTTCATGCACGCTCAATTGTCACACGTTTTGCACATAGAACCCCAAAACAAGCTTGTATAGCGATGCAAGAACGCGACTAAGCTTGTCTAAGCTTGAAACGTGCAAATGTGAGGGATCGGACTTTTTATTGGAAGCAGTCTCTCGAATGCGAGTGTCCAAGCTCCATCAGAACGTAGCATTAAAGGGAGCACAGATGTGTTTTGTGGTTCCCTTGAGGTTTATGCGGCCACCTTAAGGGCTGTCACAAAAATGAAACTTACGATTGTCATGCATGTGGAAAGCGTATCCTGAAGTATTTGGATGAATAATTTAAGTTTCACGCACTTATGAAATATGAGTGATGCTGTCATGCAGTACCCTAATGCCGCGCTCCAGTCATTAGTAAGGTGTGCTTACTGGCCCCTAACTGACTGCACACAAATGTCTGAATAAGACTCAGAAAGGATGTGGCAATTTGGGTAGGGTGCCCACTACAATTACCCTCTGATTGTCCAATTTCTTTTTTCTAACAGTCAGGCTGTGCACACTTATTCTGCGGGCAGTAAATCTCATCATGAGCCTGTGCAGTACGCAAGGTTTTGGGGGGCTAAAAAATAAAAATCTGTACAATGTTCCTGTGTCTCACTTACTTCAGCCTTACTTGTCCTCGCGCATTTAAGGGACCTGTTTCCTGCATCAAGCTTGTCGAGAAAAATGTGCATAAACTTGATCATTCTATGTGCTCGCCGATCGGTCTATGATCTTAAAATGTTATTCAGGCTACCTGCGTGCCCTGTACAGGTTTTCCCCCTGCAGACAGTTCGTATCCACCTGTAAGGGCAGTTGTTACTAAGACATTAACAAGATGGTGCAAAGACCAGAGATGGTGGTACTACTGTACTAAGAAACTGGTAACAGAGTTGCAAATCCAAACATTCTTGTTCGTTGTAACTAGCATAAATAGGGTTACATTTGAGTATTTCTGAGAGTTTAAGCTCAATGGCATTCAGAGAAGGTAAGGGTGGAGATAGACTGAAACAAACACATTTTAGGAACTTCAGAAAGAGTCTTCAAAAGCTCTTTTGTATCTTTGTATGTACTGTTTCAGCAAAACAAGAAAAGAAAATAGATCTTTCCATGCCAACAATGTATAATCCTACATGAGGATTACCAGGTAAAAACACTATCGGTAGGATTAGACAGAAGAGACCGTATGATTTATCAAACCAAAACATTTCGCCTGAAGTGCTGAGCGCTTCACCAGGCATAGTATTAAAAAGCCATTGATGCGGCAGGCAGTTATGTTCTGCTGAGCTCATTTATAATCAGCAAGGCTTATCAGGTCCGGCAGTTCAACAAGAATTTGGAGACAGGCTACAATGATTTGTTCACCTGATTATCTCCCCTCCCCAGACTGCTGATTTGTCCCACTGAGATGAGACAAATCACAGAGAATTACCCTCCAATTATACTCTACAAGCTGGCTAGATTTTCTTCATGTTTGATCCTCAATTAGCGGTACAAGCAAATGTTTGAAGTTAAATACTGATTAGTGTTGCTTTCGGAAAACGACCCCCCCATCACCACCCGCCTATGCATCAACCATCTAAAACACGCGGCTTTAATAGATGTTTTTTTTTTTTTTTGCATAATCACAGTCAAAATAGTACACGATCAAAGGATGCCTTAAATTATTTTAGATATTTATCACAGTTGCATGCTGGATGCGTTACAAACTAGGATGTTTTACTCTTTATGAGGGCTTAGTCATGCTGAGCCATGTGTGACAAACAAGCAGTGAAGTCATGCTGGCACAGCCCGGTGAACTTGTTTATGTCAACGGGAAATCAAGCCTTGCTGATGTTGTGATGATTTATTTATTTACTTTCCTTCTCACCTGTCCCGCACACAGTTGAGATGTTTCCATGCTGCACACCACATCACCTAAAGTTAGTTGTCTTTAATAACCCTAAGACAAAAATGGAGGGTCCTCATCAACAATTTAGAGAACGGGGCCAAAGGGCATCACCCACATTTCTGCAATAGGGTGACAAGTTAAAGGGGACAAAGAAGAGAAGTCAGAGTGAAAAGCCTCTCCTCTTGTAATCCCCCAAAAGCCGTCGGATCCATCTGCAGTGTTTATTGGGAGAACACAGAGCAGGCGTTGGTCAGGGACAGGCAAAGGTCGAGGCAGGCGGCAGACAGACAGACAGGCAGGCAGGCAGGCAGGCAGGCAGGCAGGCAGGCAGGCAGGCAGGCAGGCAGGCAGGCGTAGGTTCAGAACAGAAGTAGAACAATTCAGGAACAATGACTGCTCATGCTTGTTCTGGGGAGAACAATGCTTCACACTGAGCAGAGCTGGAGATGTTGGTTAAATACTGTGAGGGTGATTGGTGATGAGAGACACCTGATGAGCTTCAGTACTCTGGAGACTGTGTGCGCAGGTGACCAGAGGGGGAGACAGAGGACCACCACCTGACATCAGGATAGTCACACTGGAGTTTGTAGGTATGGTTGATTAAATAAAAAAAATGAAAATATACTGTATTTATATCTCTTTTTGTTGTCTTTTAAACCTTTTTTCTTGCCTTCACTGAGAAAGAGTGAAGGTTAAGTAGAAGGGCAAGGACAAAACAAGTGAAGACAAAAGCTTTTGCGATGAAAACTAAATCTCACTGATACACTTACTGGCCACTTTATCTGGTACACCTTGCTAGTACCAGGTTGGACCCTATTTTCCTGAGAACTGCATTAATCCTTGGTGGCATAGATTATTGTGCAGTTTTGGTGAGTCTATGTAAATTGTAGCCTCAGTTTCCTGTTCTTAGCTGACAGGAGTGGGATCCAGTGTGGTCTTCTGCTGGTATAAACCATCATGCTCTTCTGCAGATCTTGGTTGTAACCAGTGGTGATTTGAGTTACATTTGCCTTTCTATCAGCTGGAACCAGTCAGGCTGTTCTCCTCTGACCTCTGGCATCAAAAATACATTTCTGCCCACAGAACTGCAGCTCACTGGATATTTTTTCTTTGTTGGACCATTCTCTGCAAACCCTAAAGATAGATGTGGGTTAAAATCCCAATAGATCAACAGTATCTGAAATACTCAGGCTAGCCTGTTCCAACAACGATGCTACGTTCAAAGGAAGTTAAATCTCCTTTATGCACCATCCTGATGATGTTTGAACTGTAGCAGATTCTCTTGACCATGTCTACATGCCTAAATGCATTGAGTTGCTGCCGTGTGATTGGCTGATTAGAAATTTGCGTTAACGAGCAGTTGGACAGGTGTACCTAATAAAGTAGCCACTGAGTGTTTGTCTGCAACTGTTCAAAAACATTCCTCAAATAATGCTTCATCTGAAAGTTTAGAATCATTTTGTTTCATGAGCTTCATGCAAAGTGTATTTTGCATCCTTTTCTTATCGTAGAACACTATAATAACAACAGTTAATTTCAAACAATGGCCATTTTAAATCAAGATTAAGTCTTTTTGTTCCATATTTTAGCCAGTTGTTTATCTGTGAGTCCCCCCCTCTTTCTGGTATTTTTTTTTTTTGACAGCTTGAATATATACAGCTACCTTGAACCATTTGAATATAATTTGGCAGTATATGACTCTTTGGCAAATTCCTCAACAGTCGTTCCAGGTCTCACTCTGCATTTTACGCATAGCACTAGATTTGCACAACATTCTCAAGGAGAAATTCAAAACTGGTGCTTTGTTATTTGAAGAAGCTGCCAGGTACACGCTTGTGGAAAGGAATTGCTTCATCACTCCCACCGGATACAAATCATTACCCACAGCTAAAGGGGCCTAATTTATCAAAGGGGCTCAGCTGGATTACACCTTGTGAAAAAGCTTTCTCCCCATTGAGACGCCACACAATAACTCAGTCCGTCTCTAGTTATGTTTTTTCAGAGGCGCTCCATTGTGCTGTTTCTTTTTTCCCACCTTCCTTGCCATGTGTCTTGAGCGTTGCTTGCATTACAGTATTTTTCTATACAAAATGTATAGAGCTGGACTTCCAGAAGTCTAAACGAGATAAGTGGAAAAGAAACAAACCTCTTTCTTAGTACTGTTGCAGAACAAAAGATGCATTTTTTTCTGTCTTTATTTCTTTTTGGCCCTTTTATTGTGACCCCCCAGAGCGATATAAAAATTCGGCCCTAGTGAGCTCACTTAATGTGCGCTGCACTTTTCCATGCTTGGACTCCTCATGGTCCAAGCATACTAGATGTAAAACGTGTGGCAGGAAAACACAGGAGGGTAATAACAGTCAACAAGGCAGCGAGTGTGTTTTTATTTATGGTACATTTCAACAAATCCTTCTGACACATATAAGTTGTGTGCACAGAGATGATTAAACACAGTTCATGCCTGCAAGCAGTGATCATTCTGGATAAGCCTTTCAGGAGGAGAATAAAGACAAGCATGACCACACATTTGTGCAGACCTGAGACTGAAGCCTTGATCACAACTGCCCTTTTGGGTGGATATGGGCTGTCTGTAGGTAAAAAATGAGCAAACCTGTATGGTGCACTCAGGTGGCTTGCACATAATTTCAAGAATGTAAACTACCCAGTGAGCCCGAAAATATTCATGCACCTTTTTATCACAGCTATGCTGCGAGCGACAGGTTGTGGCAAACACTTAAACAATACATGAGGCTAAGTAAGGGTGAAATAATAGGCTCTTCTTGTTTGCAGCCTGACTGTTAAAAATTAAACAATCAGAGCGTAGATTGTGTGGGCATCTCATGGGAACACCCTGTGAGGGCATCATTTGAAGGTGGTCAGTAAGGAGAAAGGACGCGCACCTCTCTATTGGCTAGAGTGCGGCAACATGAACATCACTTTGATGTTACAAAAAAATGTAGAGGAACTGTGAGGGTCAGACTAATTTCATGTTTGTGTGTTGTACAGTAGGGAAACTGTCTCTGACTCTCTATCACCATCAGGCAAGAAGGTGAGAACCCAAATGCAGGGAAGAACCACAAATGATGATGTAACAAAGGTCCAAAAGGTTTTTTTTTAACAAAACCCATTGCCACAAAGAACATAGGACATGGGAACACTGAAGGCCGAAGAGGAGTCCTTCAGGGTGGCTGATTGAAAATATGAAAATGCAAGAAATTGCAGTAAAACAAAGCCAGGTTATTCTGCTTCTTCAGATAAAAGCTCCGTCCGCAAAGGAAACACAGTGGCAGTCTGAAGCAAAGATCCTAAATGAACTTGATGACTGGAGACTTGAGAAGTCTGTCAAAGAATGCAGAAGACAGAACGCAATGTTTAAAAATGTTGAAAACAAAATTATAAAAACATGCAAAAGTTCCAGAAGTGAAATGGAGAGAAAACTGATCACAAAAGACAACTTGATCAGCAGGAGATGGGGAAAAAGATGAATGAAACACAGAGGAGAGTTTTAAACTGAAGGAAGTGGGCGATCCAGAATATTTAGGAGAAAAAAGGATTGTGAGTGTGTTCTACAAAATAACATTAAACTGCAAAACAGCAATTGCCACTTCAAAAACACTTTTATGACAAAAATGAAACAAAAGAACCTACTACCGCTTCCAATTTTAAGACAGAAAAAATAATTCCAAATGTAACAGAATTCGAAAAACACAGGAAATGTCGAAAATTGAAAGCCAATGGCACGCTCTACATTTTTGGAAGACTGTTTTATAATGATAAAAACAAAACATCAACTTCTTCCTTTGATAAAAAAAATGTGGCACCACATTGTGGGCAGCTGTGATGCAGAGGTAGAGCATTCAACCTTTAATTGCAAGGTCGCTGGTTTGGTTCCCACCACGTTTTGGGTTGAAGTGTGAAAACACTGAAGCCAACATTGCCCCTGTTGGTTTGGTTGCTGCCTTTTATTGCAGCAGAGCTGCAATCAGTGCACATGTGTGTGTGCATGGGACTTGATAAGTAAAGTTCCATTTTTCACTGCACATGTGCAAATATTTCTGTGAGCAATCTGCCACCAATACAGTTCTAAATGAAACAGAAACCAGTTGCTTTAGGGCTGTACATCTCTTCCCACATGTAAAGCCCTAATACCATCTTCATCAACAATGCTGACCAGAGCTAAGAGAGGATTTTAGAACAGGAACCTAAAGCTAAAGGTAACAAATAGCTTCCCTTTCAGTATTGCTTGGTTTACGTAGGCTTGTTGTGAAACTAGAACTATTTTTTAAATTTATCTGTATAGTTCAATAGTCTGAGTATTAAACATAACCTGATACATGTCTGACTATTAAATACTACTTAAAAGTAACACCTAAATAACACACTCTTTGACTAACTCTTTGACCATTCACTCAATAACATAATTCAAATGGCTTCCGATGTGGTGGAAAGTAGCTTTGCATACGTACTTTATGCAACATGTTGGTAAAGTCACATAATGATGCACATGTTAGCAAAGAGTGGCATAACATCCCAAAGCGGCTTTGCTCTGCAACAGAATCAGATGATTTACATGGACTGTTTAATCACTTCACTTCTGTGAAGTGTTGCATATCAGCAACAGGCTGCTTTTATACGTTTCCGAATCTGATGGAATTGTGTTGATTGCGTAAACGGATGAAGACTTAACAGTAGTAAAATGAATGTCAACACTAAATCTCTAGTGTTAAATGGTCAAATTAAAAAATGTGCAAATGTTTGACTAGTAGTGGATATCAAATGAAATAATCTAATCCAACCATAAAGGAGAACAATCAAGTGCTTTAATATGCAATTTATTGAGAAATGAGAAATGTATTTATCATATTTTTACATATGTGCATGTCTGTTTAAAACAACTGAGTAGAAAACTTTCTTATGCTGTTATTCTTTGTTCGAAATTGGCATTTTTTAGTGGCACATCTGAACACCTAAAGATGAAATGTCTTTTTAAACAAACAAAAACCACAAACTTACACACTGTACGTCAGATTTGTTTTGAAAGTGTTACAGATTTTTGACACATGACTATTTCTCTGCAAATGTGAGAGTGAGTCTACCATAAAGGAGGTGGAGATTGTTTTTTAAGTCACAGGTTTTAGAACATTTGCTGCTACAATTGAAGCTGAAATTTACCATAACAATAGTCTAATGCAACTTCTTTGTAGATTAAAATAGAGACTTTTTGCCATTTGTTGGAAAATATATTGTGCCTTGAGGTATCCGTATCGTGAATTGGTGAAACTGAAATAAATCTGAATATTTAATTTCTATCATTTATAAGAGATAACAGTCAGAATAGAAATGGAAGCAGGGGTTTTGTCTCATCATAGTCCTAACAGGGAGTCCTTGGTGCATAATTCTTTCAAACATTAATGAGGCAAGGAGCCATCACTTAGGCCTTCATTTGAGTAGCTAAAAATTCATGAGTCAAGGTGCTTTCCACCAGAACTCATGAATTTGTGGTCAGAGCGTTGTACAAATTTGAAGTTTATCTTATATCTAACTATTTTGTTGTGAAAACCCTTCCAAATGACAGGAAAAAGAACATTCCTCTCACTTTGTTAGCTGATGTCAACAAGTCAATACTTGAAATACACAACTCTGTAACCAGAAGGGATGCACTCCATTTCAACAGACTTAACATTGTTATTTTTAAGAGTGTATCTCTTTTTGTATTCTTTAAAAGCTTGCTGCAGGGGTGAAGGACATGTGGCTGAAAGAAATGTGAGCTAAAAGCACATTTATGTGACATGAAATCTTGATGATGGCCGGATATATACCTCTGATTTTCTCTTTGAATACTATAGGAGGAGGTCAATCTGGAGGTAAATTTAATAGGAGATCTGGGCATGTACATGGGCACACACACCCAGGCTGCAGCTGCTAGATTGCTCATTTGATGTGGCAAACTCACTGAGGAGCAATTCTGCAGAGGAAGAGGAGGTTGTTCAGAGTGAAAGATGCAACACCTCTTTCTCTGTTCTCATTTTTTTTTCTTTTAACATCTCTTAATTCCCATGCAGCCTTTAACTCAATGCATTTTTCCCCATGAATGGCTCCTTAATAGATAGGATTTAATCAAAGCTTAATAATATTATAGATCATTTAGTGTTAACACAAGAAAAATACAAGGACATGAAAACAACCTTTGAAAATAGTATTTTATCGTCTTCTATTTACATTTATTTCTTCAATGGATATTTTAAGTATGCATTTTTGGTTATAATGGCTCCTGTACATTCACAGACAACAGTAGATAATGGTTACTGTGATGTGTGCATTAAAGTGTCCTACTTAAACTCAAAGAAAACAGTCAGTATACATAATAATGTCATCCTCAGGTGCTGAAATTACTTTAAACAGATCAAGTCTACAGCAGTGCAGTGCTGCAGCATTGCATTATTAACCACTTCCTGACAACTCTTTCCTTACATAGGTTCATGTTCAACTTCCACTCTTTGACTAAAAGCCTAATATTTAAACGTCTTTATGACAAGAGTATATAAGTAGCCCCTTTTCATCATTGCTGCGTCACTGGTATTCAAATAGGGCTGAAACATATGAAAGTGTCTTTTCTGGTGTGTATTAAGACTTTAGATCACTAATAAAACAAAGCTTTCATTTTATGTCATTGCTGCAGTTGAAAACATACTAAGGTGAAACTGTATAATTTTGGCCAAATGTGGATGACAGGCAGTTCTGGTTATGAATGTTCTTACAGCCTTCATTACAACTGCTGAGGGGATTAGCTCCTTAATAATGAAGTCTTAATGTACTCGGAGGAGAAATTTGAATCAAATTACAATAATGAACAATTCTATGGCTCATTCAGTCATCTGTCACATGGGTATTATTTCAGATATTATCAACAAAACTTGTGGCTAAGCCCAAATAAAACATTAATGTTTGAAAAGATTGACAAAAAACGATCAATCTTTGTTTTGTTTTTAAGTTTTGCTGTAAACTCGCTTTAACCTTTTTGATTACATTGAGACTAAACTTCAGTCATTGCCATTTGCAGCTGATTTGTAAAAGCCAGATGGTCTGAATGACACCCATTCTGTTTTTTTTTTTTTTATTTATTTTCTTTACAGGTACATGCATGTCTGGCAACATGTGCTGCATCAGCTGGACTGGGTGTCCTGGGACCCTGCAGAGATTTTTTTTCAGTTCTCTTTAGTTACCGGATGATAGGCTGATATACGCTATTTGTTAGTAGCTCATTTGGTGTTTTCATGGTGGAATAGTGAAGCTGATTTTCTTTGCAGATGTGACAGCACAGTTTTCAATCCAATAAATGACTGGATTTTACACTGTCTGGATCACACAGCTGCAAAGCTGCTGGATCCAAATGAGATTTGCGCAAAAAGAATGTTTCATTAACTTCACAAATTATGAGCACTGACACTGCAGTCACATCAACACTAAATATGTACTTTTTCATAGTAAAAATATTTAGTAATTCACATAAATATGCCTTGCATATTGGCTATATATTATGTATTATTGCTTTTTTTACAATGCCTTTTGTGAGCATCTGTCATCTCCTTCGGGTGCGCTGGATTCATGATCACCGTCTTTTCTAAAACTCTTAATGAGAGCTCCCATGATGCATCCTTCCTAATGGATCGTTCCTTCCTACCAAACAAAGATGCTGCTGCGAGCTGAATTCCTCCCCACCAACACTTCCTTTAAGTATCTCAGACTTCCATTCTGTCATACTGTTCTCTCTGCCATGGCTGTTTTAAGAAGTCTAAGACAAGCTTAATTTTTCCTGATAAAATATTAAAGCTTGAGCTCTGATTTTTATTTTTTCGAAATGATGGTTATTTTATACACTTGACGTCGATGGTAACACATTTATTTCTATTAGGCAGGCTATGTAAATTCCCTCGGACAGTAAATACAATTCAATTCAGTTTTATTTATATAGCCCAATATCCCAGCTATAGCTGTCTCATTGGACTGAAGAAAGAGAGGACAACACTTTACGATTATTAACTCTGGCAGTGGTGAACAGTGCTTGCATATCACCATGGCGTCCCAGCACCACGCGTCCCAGATGTAAACACAAACCCACCTCCACAAGTTTTTCCTCGGTCTACAAGGGCTCTGTCCACTCTGTACCATGTTAGGTCCTCCAGTTGTATGGCAGAGTCGGGAATATTGACATTTAGCTACGTTTCAATAAAAATAAAAGCACAGCAGTTATTCACCGTCTGGTTCGCTGACCTGAGTAGTCGAATGTCATCCATCTTAATGTCCAGAGACCTCACGTTAGCTAGTAAAATAGATGGTATGGCTGGGCGGTTTGGGTTTGCTGCTAGCACATCCCAGATACCTCCATGCTGCTTCCTCTTCCTTGTTCTTGAGTGCTGCCTCTGGTACTTCTTTCCTGGGATAGGCGTGGCAGGCGAGTCCTGTGGAGTGGCCACTGGTCGGCACAGCAATTCCCCTTCCTCCAGCGTCTCTGTTTTATTGTCTGAAACATTGCAGATTTTGTTGTTTCCAATCTCCAGTTCCTGTCGACTGTACTTACGCTCCAATGTGTGCTGGCTGGGAAAACATTTAAACACATACATCTTCAATAATGAAAAATACACACAAAAAAAACACAGCACAACTGGGAGAGTTAAGGTGCTTACACACCGAACACAATTCGCGCAGCGGAGGCAGCCAGTTTCAAATTAAAGTCAATGGTACAGATGTGAATTGAGGTTCTGCGGTGCGATTTGAGTGTCCAGTGCAAAAAAAAAGTCTGGAAACAGCGGTGTGGTTCAAATTCAGCGGCGAGTGCGGCAAGCCAGCGTAAAAAGAATCTAAACTTTCACTTTTCATTGAATTGTTTTTCCTTTTTTTCCGCAAAATTACTTAACACACATTACTATAAATAATGATTAAAAATATCAGGATAATTTTTTGGAATTTTCATCATTGGAATGTATTTTTTTTTACACCCATGAGTTTATTTTAGTAATACATTGATAACACAAAATACATGTATTCTATGAAACCTTTAGTTTAAAATTTCTTAAAAAGTGAAACTCAACAATAATGAGATGTGAACCTGATTAGATCTAGAATAGAAGTTCTACGAGCGCACAACAGACCGTTGTCGCCACAATTGCAGGTGTGTGCTCTTGAGTGTTAGCTATTTGATGAGTAAATCTTACTTGTTTTTTTGTCCGATGAAGGTTTATATATTTGTCAATTTTGAGAGGAGTGAATTTGCCGCATTAATCGTATTAGGTGTGAATGTACCTTAAGGGGCCGATGTGACTGCTCGCGCAGCTAACCAGGTTCACAGAAAAAAACACTGAACTCTGCAAAAAATCTTGGTGTTTCTTTTATTGCAGATTTTCCATTTACCATCAAATTCAACAGAGAACTGAGATGGCTTTCTCTCACCTGAAAAAACATTACCCAAGTCAGAGCCTTTCTTTCCATAACGAGTGCAGAGGCTTGGATCAAGGTTCGTCACATGCAGCATTGGCTATTCTAAGCTTCTATTCTCTGCTCTTTCAAAGCAGTCAGTAAACAAACTCCAACTTTTCCAGAATTCAGCTCCTTTGCTTTTAATCAAGGATTTTCAAATATCTTCACTGGCTGCCTGTCAGCAGTCTCAGTGGTTTCAGGTCTTATTATTTAGCAGATTTCCCTGTACCCTACAGCCCAGAAGGAACTCCCAGGTCTTCCGGTGCTGTTTTATTTATTCATTTATTTTACTGTTCCAAAGGTTAAAGCAAAAATGCCTTTTTTCAGTTTTATGTTCCTCACCTGTGAAACAAACCAATGAGGATCTTAGAATGGTATATGTGGAGGCAAACTGTAAAAATCTAAAAGTTTGGTTGTTAAAGTCACTTTAAAAAATATCACTTTCATTTTTTTAACTAGAATTAAATGTTTGTTTTTTTCATTCTTTTTCCAAATCAAATAATACACATTACGTTTATTATGTTTTTTTTTCTGTTTTATCTTTTTCATTAGATTTTTTTCTACTGAGTTTAGTTTCATAAGTGAGTACATTTCTTTTATTTGATCTTCGTTTTATTTTAGTGAAATCTTGGAATTTTGTAATGATCTGTATTTAGACATCTCCAGGGTCCTAAATACACAATAACTGAGTGGTTCTCAAGTTCCTTTTTATGCTTTCTGCTTTACTGTTAATCTTGTTTTACCACGTAACTGTCACTATTTTTGGAAGGATATTTACAATGTATCAATGTGCAAAGCAGGATTTTTGGGCTTCTGCAAAACTCCTGAACTGCACACTACTTGAAAAGTTCTCTAGAAATAAAACATATTAATGACTATAATGTGTGAAAGCTCAGATTGTGAATTGTCAAAAAAAAATCAGCTGCCAAGGGCTGATGATCTCTACTCAGCTCAGCTACATCCTAGTTCACAGGACATTATCATAAGACTTGAGATTGACATGACAAACTTTGAATACAAAGGAAAACTGCTTTCAATAGAAAACACATTTTTGTTTGAACAATTACCAACTCCTTTGTGCAAACTCATAAAATGAGGCTTGGTCTGTTTTTGTGCCTTGTGGGAGACTTTCTAGTGAGGTCTCTCTGCCTGAATGAGACTCAGAGGCACATACAGAAGAAGCTGCAAAGATTGGATGTCACAGCTGCAGTTTTTCATCAGGATAAACCCATGGAGTTAAGGAAAATCTTTGCCTAAGCTGCTACCACAGGGATCCAGACCCAGCTAATAAAGAGAAAAATGAGTAGACTGGTAAAAACGAATCATTTTACATAGCGGACAAAGAGTTAAAAAAAACAGAATGAACACAACCCTCAAGTCAGAGTTTGTGATGTCATAGAGCTTCCAAAATGACCACCACAACAAATGCATTTATCAATGAATACATGTAAATGATGACAAAACAGACTTTATTTGAAATGATGGAGGTTTTCAGTTATAAACTGCAATCTTCCTAAAATTAAACCCACTGAATGAGCGCAATAAAAAGGAGAGTAAACAGTAGAGTCAGCAGGGAAGCTGAATTTACAGATGGCAGCTTACGTTTGTGCCCGTAAGTGGAAAACATGTCAGCAATTGTCAATTGTGTTCTACAATACTGCAATTGCCTTTCCAGGGTCATTTTTATCAGCGATTAGTGTATTGCAACAGTTTAAGTTAATATTTAAAAACATTTATTTAGTATTTAAGATAGTCCCATTGTATATTTCAATACATCTATGAGGATTTTTCTTCCTGAGATAGCAAAAGTGTACATTGCAGGCTTACCTATGCTCATAGTATGTTCCATGAGTATGCCTTGTGTAGTATACTCCAGAAACTTTATTGATGCGTGTTGCATTTAAGGAGGTGTTAAGCACTAAATTTAATCAAGATGACATAAAATGTAATGTCGTAAAGATAGTAGATAATATTCCTGTTATGATGATTGCAGCAACTTTTTGTGCAATTAAAAAAACAAAACAAAAAAAAAAGACCGGTTCTCTGTCTTTATTTGAATCTCTCAGATGAAACATACGTGGATGTCCTTATTGGCTAAATGAAAATCTGGAAAGGCAAAAAAGTACTGAGTAACTTTACTGACAACATGAAATACTCAAATATTTTGTTGCCACTTGCATAAAATATAGCAGAGATAGGGAGAAAAAGAACTTGTTCAAAACAGACTAGAAACTATTGCTAGAGAAAAAAAACACATATGAAAGAAGGGCAAAGAAAGACAGTCAAGCAGAGGACAGATGCAGCCCTCTCCTCTTTGCAGAAACCAACCATTGATCTGGCATATGATTAGCTACTAAGCAGCAGAGAAGGCATATAAGAAGACATCTACTCATTCAACTCGTGTCCCAACACAGCTTCTCCATCAGTTGCTTATTATCTCCAACAGGTTGGAGACTATCGCATCTCAGCTTGTAATTTGCTGGATTTCATTGAACATTCAGGCAACTGGAGACTTACATTTTTATGCTGACAACACAATAGAGTGTGCTGGCAAAGTAGACAACGAGGGTGCGTGTTTATTTCTGTTGAGCAGAAGCTTATATGGCATCCTACCCCATCTACTATTGACTTTACTGTTACTGCATTAGACTTTGCTAATTGCTCTTTTAAAAGACATTTGTAGTGGTTCAGTGTCCTACGTTGGCAGAGGTTCTGGATGAGTCTGTACTAGCTACAAAGTTCTGTCCATCTTTGTGTGGCATGCAGTATTACTAATTCCATAAATCGGAAGTAAAAGTAACTCCTGTCAGTAGGAAATTATGTCAAAGGCATGTGAAATTGATTTAAACTAGAGGCTCGACCATATAATCATATCTATTGCAGACAAATGCACAGAAAAGCACATACATAAACTTGCATAAACGTTCAACATGAGTCTAGTTGAGTTATGGTTCTGCCCTTGAAAAAGGAAAGAATATATATAATGAAAATAAATAATTCAACAATCTGCCAGGTAATAACAACTCTGGGTCATCGTTGTCCTTCAGTCCATGCACTCTCCAGGTGTCTGGTGGAAGGCAGAGTGACAAGCTATGACCCCGCTCTCCTAGTCGACGAGGGATCTTTCAGTTGTTCTGACAAACTTGATGAATATCCTGGGCTGTGAGGAGTGAAAGATATTCCCCTCAGACTGCAGTCAAACTGACAGATTTACATCTCTAAAAAAATACTGCTGCAAAAACCACCAGAAACTTAGCAGTCAAGTTTGCAGGGGATTACACTGTCTGAATGGTTAGATAATAACCACATGAAGTGATAACTCCTGCACGTACTTGTGCTGTCAAACTATTATGGGGTTTTCCTTTGATGTTTGCTTATATGAGTTGGTCTGTAGAGCATCTCTCTAAATTTACAAGCTGCTAGTTTGCCATCATAATGACAAACTTTTTATTTTAACCTCTGAAGACCTTTTTCAAAGTCCTAACTTGCTTCCCACCAAACCTCATTAAAGTCATCAGCACAGAAGATTTGACTTCTCTATGTGCACAAACTTGTCAACAAAATGTTTAAAACAAACAGCTGTTGATTTTGGATCAAATAATGTTTAAGTTAATTTGTAACTCTGATGTGGAGGGGTTTCTGTTTCTTTTGTTCCGCTCACACCAAAAAATTCATAGATGATGGTATTTTTCAATGCAATTGTAACATGATGTAACCTTAAAGTGGCTAGTGTTGAGTGAAGGTGGGGTGCACCCAGAGCAAGTCTCCTGTCTGTTGCAGAACCTTGACAGTAAGTCAGAAATGATCAAACCTAATAAAATACACAAGTTCAATAACTTTTTCCACACATTTAGAGCTGATTTTGTCTGTCTATTCAGAAGCTTTTTTAAATTCTTTTATTATGTGTCTCACTGCAGTCTCCTGTAATGCGTTTACACCTAATATGAGCAGTGGTTCTAATTTTGTCAACACTTTTTACCTGAATTTGAAATGTAAAGACATGGTCACACTGACGACTTTGAAGTGCATCAGGGTTTGATAGTTCACTTGAGTTGGCAAGTGTGAAAACCCACCACTCTTCTGTGGATTAAACAAGTGAGCCCTGGTCCACTTGAGAGCAAAGGTTCCAGTTCACCTGCAAATGGACTCTGCTCTGCTTTTCATGACTGGTACTGCAGACTCTCTGTGTATAAAAAAAAAAAAAAAATGGGAATAGACCAACAACATGCGGCTCTGGAGCCACGTGTCTCTTTTATAATATATTAATTGGGGGCTCTAAATTGCTTAACAGCAATGGTTCCTATTTATGTATCATTTTTGTATATTTCAATAACATAAAAACAAATCAATGTCTAATTTTTCTAAAAGGTGAATTTAGACTTTACGGTTCCTACTGGGTTGTTGTTGGTGAGAAATCCACCTGAATGGCTCTTTAAGTGTTACATTTTGCAGACCCCTGGAATAGACCATGCATTTCCTGTGGTGATCAAAACAAAGCACACAGAAATCAGAAAGGTTGTGAATCACACAAATTGTAGACAATGGGAGATAAACATGAGGTAATCAGGACAGGACAATCAGAGGCTTATCAGAACTTCTTAGTCCACAGGAGGATTCTCTGAGATTAAAGTGGGTTTTTGATCATTTTTTGTAAATTGTTTCTAGATAAAGAAATTGGGTTAGGGTTCAGCTGATCTGTGGAGACTGAATGTTACTAAATGTGACCCGTAAGAGTAGCTTGTTGGCAAGACATTTACTGCCAGAGTTTTATGGGTTCATGAGGTTTATACTTTAAATGTTAAACCACAAGAAAACCCCCTACCCACCAAGTAATTTCAAAGAAGGTCATGGGGGACAAAATCTGTCGTTCTCCTTAGGTGCACAAATTTTTCTGAAGCATATCCAATGAAGTTTCTCTTTGAGTTAATCAGATCTAGCTTTATAGTTTGCGAACCTCTGCCTTTTTAATCTCTTTGTGTTACTCTCTATGCACCCCGGCTCATTAAGACAGGCGGTCTGTTGAAACACAAAGGGAAATTTTATGCCGAGAACTTGGGGAGATATCAGCTCGATTTTGGAATTTAATTTGCTACAGCCCAATATTGCCCTTCAAAGAAACAACTGTGTTGTCTGAATTCAGTCCCTTATCTTTTTCCAGAGAGAGCATCATGAAGAGATATCTTAAAGAGAGCGTATTAGACTTTCTCACTTAAAGCTGAGGTTTTGGCAACTAATGCAGAGGTGCATATGTTTGAAATCTCTTTAAAAGGACCTTACTTTATACTCTCTGAAGTTTTATTTCTTTTTTGTTGTTGATTGAAAACTCAAATGCAAGAAAAAGGTAGCAGGTTGGCAAAAGCTCAACAATTTTTATTGCATAGGAAAACTGAAATAACCAATAATGTGTACATTCCATTGCAAAATCAATCTGCAAATTAGGTGTTGCTGTCTTAAATGTAATAAGTAGAAATGTAAATTCAGAGGTAACAGAGGAATCTAGAGAACATAAATTCTACTAGATGTTAGCCATCCAGGTTTGGAGTCAAGGGGTCAGCAGTCTTAGAAAGAAAGCCCAGACCTCCTGATTCCCAGCCACTTCGTACAGCTCTTTCAGGGGTGAACTAAGACTTTCCCAGGCTAATTGAGAGACATATAATACCTCTACGGGTCTCCCCTCCTCTTCTAGATTCAACATGTCCATGTGTTGAAAGGCTTCCACGTAGTGCTCTTGCCTGATTTCCAAATATTGTGGAAGAGTAGCTGCTCTTTATGAATAGATGTTCATTCTGTATTTATGAAAACCCCCACCCATCTAATGAACAATTCTCCTTTTCTTAACCATCCATCCATCATTTTCTTAAATCCCATTCGGGATCATGGGACAGCCGAATCCTGTCCTAGCTTTTCTTAACCAATCTTAACCAGTTGTTCACAACCCACAGTTCATGGCTATGGGTTAATGTGTGAATATCCACTTATCTGTAAAATGAGCCAAATTAATCAGGAAAGGTACCAAAAGATAAAACATAAAAACAAAATCTGATGGTTTTAAAATCATCTGCAATTAGGAAAACATTTCCCAAAACACTGTTGGCATCCTCCTTTGCCTTTTCTCACTTGCAAAACTAAATAATTAAAATATTTACTGAAGTAAAACTCTCCAATTAAAATGAGAATGAGTGTTCTGGTAGATTGCCTGTGTCAAGTGAATACATTATTAATAAAAGCAACTTTATAATGATTATCCAATTTTCTTAAAGCAACCTTATCAGAAAAGGCATACCTTTCCTTCTTCTCTCTTTGTTGGTGACAACCAAATATAATTGAAAGAAGATTAATGAGAAACACCTCTGAGGCATGGCTGAAGTGATGGATATTTAATACCCTTTAACTGGAGGCTCTCACTTGACATACAGTATTTAAATGTTATTGGCATCAAATGTTTCACTCAGGATTTCAAAATGTCTGTTTCAGGTCTAGATTTCATCCCCAGCAATTTACTAGCATGCACCCCACCCCCAAAAAGACATTACTTTGTGCAGTGACCAAATGATGGGTAATTACACCAAAGCAAACAACACAAGATTGTGGGCTTTACTTTAATCGGTTTCTCTACTGGTTATGATAAGGTCATTGTAAATGGTAATGAAATCACATCCACTGACAAGAACATGTACACAATCACACCTATATATGCACAGACGGATTAAATCTATAGGCTTTAATTAAGGTCCAAGGCTAAGCAGCTTTGTGTGTTTCTAATTATTAGAGTAATACATGACTCTCTCAGTTTTTACCTTAGAAACTGCAGTGTCAAAAACAGTATAGACTTTGAGATAAGTCTATTTCTGCTAAGAAGTTATTAAAAGTACAAAAACATGTCAGATAAAAGGTAAGAGAGAGGAAACATTATGAAGGGAATAAGGAAAAAGAACAAAAACACATTATAGCAGAAGACAATTGAATCTTCTTTCAAGGATCAGAAAAGTGTAAAGATCCTAGGGAAAGGAAATTAATCCGAAGTGGTCTGTGTGTTTTCTTTTTGGTCTGACTGGAAAAAGGATTTTTTTTTCTATGAAAACATTTTAATATGTCTTAGTAAAATCCAACTCAAACGTTATAAAATCTAATGCAAAAAACTATCCAATGCAAAGTAAAAACTGAAGTAACGACAAGTACATAGTGAATTGGCTTTTACTTCTGTTCACTAATGTTGCTAAATAACATTAGGACTCAAGAAAAGGGAAATCACATCAAATATTCATCATTCTCATGCAGGTCCCTCTTCCTAAATGAAATTGCGAGAAGGCTTCACTTCATTTGAGTTTCAGTAAAATTTAGTAAAAAAGTTAAATAAAAGTTGCTTTTGATTTATCTCAATAATAATAAAAGATACCACCTTTATTATTTGCACTCCAATGAAAATACATTTTTTAAAACAATACATTTGTAGTTATCAATACAGCATAAGGGCTTTTGGACATCATACTTTTATTTCTGGAGCAAGTTTAGGTTACTGTGGCGACACATCCCTCAAGTGTGACATCATCTCAGGAAAACACTGGCTGAAGGCCCATGGGGGGCTGTTTCAAAAATTGAAAGAATTCTTTTGAAGTCTATCAAAGACTCCTTCAAGCTGAAAAATTAGACTCCAGGGGAACCCTTCATGTTAAAAACTGATGCCGAGGGCTGCTCACCAAGCATCACGGTATGCAACTAGTCAGAGTGGGCTGTCAAAAACTTTAATAAACATGACGCCTCCAGCAAGATCTGTCGCATGCTGAATTTGGCATAGTAGGAAATAAACAAAGGTGGAGTTGAGGAGCTGAGACCCAGGAAAATGAGCAAACAAACTTTTAGGCAGTTAGTGGAAGAAATGTTGATGATTTTAATTGCAGAAATACTGTTTTTTTTAAATTATTATGTTTTCATTATGTTTTTTTTCTTTCTGAAAAACATATTTTTTTTTATCAGAAAACATTGAACACAGCTCCATTCAGCTCTCCTTCAAAATAAAGCAAGTCAATTGAAAGCTTGAAATAAAAATAAATAAGTAAGAAGAGGAATGCTGAACCAAAGATAAATTTTACATAAGAGGTCAATCATTGAGGCTCAAAAGGCATCCGCACTAAATTTCCATGCAAACAGACCTCATTAAGATTTAACATCCCGTCTGCCTGTCAGCAATTCTGCTTTTTGTGTCCATTATTCATAAAACAAGAGATTTAAAATACACTTGCCGTGATCTATGGTACTTTTTTTTAAAAGGATGCATCTTTATATAAAAGATTATCTTTAACAATTATATATATATATATGTGTGTGTGTGTTGTTCAGTTTTTCAATATAGCATGATATTAATAAGTTTGTGGAAAAGACCAGTGATTTTGCCTTGAGAAGAGGAGGAGGATCAAAATCTGTGTAAAATAAATTTTCTTGAAGCAAACTAGAAATTAAATTGAAATCTTTTTGAAGTTCTGTTGGAAAATAATTTGCGTTTCTAGATATAACATGTTTTGTTATGGCCTGCAGCAGTCACTGACTGCAAGGACCATATTTTTTTCGCTAATGCACTTTTGAGCCAAAATTTGACCCCTTCCACATGCGCAAAAAGTCACCAAAATTTGCACACACCTAGTACCCGGTGAAAATGAATTTTGGGTATAATGAACGACACCCCCCGTGATGGTGGCGAGGGCGGGTAGTGCCTGAGGGTTATCCAAAGCCGTGGCTTTAATTAATATGTGAAAGCATATAAGGCCACAATTTAAAAAAGCTGAAGGTAAGACAAAGGACTGAACACTACATATAGCATCTCTTAGTTCTGGTCATTAAACAGTTGGTGGCAGAAGTGGGATTTAGTCAGCGACTTCATTTGCATTGAAACAGAATTACTTTACTATGTTTATACTACCAAATTTTGGTCCAGTAATTTTCAGAAAAATGTGCTTATATATGCGGCAGCAACAGAAATAATCAGTTTAAGGGTTTCCAGCCACATTTTTAATAAAAACACCTTCAGAAGCTGGTAATGTCATGAATAAGCCTGGCATTTTAACACCTGTCATTACTCACAAGGAAATGACAGCTAGCTCATATGCCTTGTGTTGTTTTTAATGTTTTTCACAGTGTTTTACAAGTGCAGATTGTAAAAACAAATTATGCTAAGGGTTTCTTTAATAAAGTCTCTCCACTGATGGAAAAACTAATTAATACATGAAAACCACACTGTCTGTGTCACTGTTCCACTTTGAAAGCAAGCTGTTGTTATATAGGCTTTGCAGGCTGGAGTTTTCCAAATAAGATCTGCACATTTTGCACGTCTCATCCAGAATAATTTATAAGTTAATCATAAAAGGTTTTTCATTTACCTTCACCTTTTTGATTGTACGAGCATATTTTGGTAAAGACTGGAATTTTCTGGTGAATATAAATGTAGTCATTGTAAATTCCTTAAGAATTTGGATTCCTGAATCCTAAATTATGGGCATCGTTCCCTAAAATTGAGTTTGAAGTCTAATTAGGCCCTTGTGATTAATTAGGTAAACTTATTTTGAAATGCAAAATGTGAACAGATTGCAATGCAGTGCTCTGTGATTGCAGAGAAGAAAAGTTCAAATTTATTTGGACTTTATTTATTTTTTGGGTAGCAGTAGAAAAAAGTAAAAAGAAACAAGTGGATAAATAATCAACCTAAAGAACAATTTAAGAATGTCTTTTGAATCTTTCCCTACTGATCATGCACTGCCTTGAACCCATCATCAGTGAAGGTACCCTGAAATCTCTGGGGATTTTCTGTCTTTCAATTTCCTACACTTTTATGACCTGATCCAAGGCGATCAGTTCTTGGCCGACTGCTTCTCCCTCCAAATCTACAGTGACTGAGAGGCTTTTATCTGCACCCTCTGCGCTGATGGCTTTTTATTTAGGTGCCCCTGCAATTCTTAGGCTGTAGGCTGTGCAGAAGGACTTCCTGCAATGATCCTTTATGTATCTCAATGTAAGTTCTTTGCACTGTCTGTCCCCAACAGTCCTCCACCATATCTGCAGATTTGTTCTTCTTCCTTTTACTAATATAATGGACTATCATAAACAGACTGGATGGCAAACTGAATATGGTAGGGATCAGCCTTCTCCAGCTCAGCTGAGGTCTTTTGATGGAAATATCTCATGGTATCTTCTTTTGTGGCCCACGCGCTGTGCTGCCTCAGTCTTACTATTTTCCTTGCATACTGTTCCACATATCCAGTATTTACTTCTTTTTGCGCCAGTTCTAGTCTTACTTTGCCTTTTGCAGTGAATTAAAATCATGAAAGTCACCCTGAAATGGCCTGTCCATCTGTTTAAGGTGTATCCAGCCTAAATTAGCTTGGATAAGCTTACCCTGTGACCCTGCACTCTGGACTGAGTAGGGATAGAAAATGAAATGATGGATCATGTAAGTCAGTTCCATATTTGTGGTTGTTGTTTAAAAGTTTATTCTTAAAACATACGAAAGGACACATGCTAAATGTTTGAACTTCTGTAGTTGAGGTCACGCTGTAATTGAGAGTAAAAATCACACCAGACAGCGTCCAAATCAAAAGCGCTCCTGGTGAAAGACTTTCAGATTGAAGGAAGACAAAAAAAGGACAAAAAAATCAATACAAGTAATAAAAGTTTCCTGACCGGATAGACTTCCTGATTTGATCATAGAAAACATAGTCGCTGGTCAGTGACCTTGTAATATTCGTCTCCTTACAGCTGATGACATGAAAAGGTTGAAGTGTTTGAAATCTGATGTCATTTCTGTTACAAATTTGTTCATATACCGGTAGACTTTCTTTCTCCAGAAAATCACATCCATGGGAAACCCAAACAGATAGAACCAATTTTGAAAAATAATTTTTTTGTTGAAGATATTTCGTATAGAATGAAAAGAAAATGTTTTCGTTTATCCTGTTCAGTTAAGACAAAACTGATCATATGCTTGTTTTCATGTGCTGTCAAATCATTTCTTTCCCCTGTCCTTCTTTTCCTTCTTTGGGTTTCCTCTTTGCCCTTTTTGCCTTATTTGAACAGCACCAATGGCTTAAATATCACTATTCTGCAAACTATTTAGTAGTCCTACTTGTGTTTAAAATATTCTTGCCTGCATTACAAACATAGTCTTCATTTTTCATTACGCTCTCCATCCTTTGTCAGTTGCTGGAGGCTAAACAGTTTGTCATCTTTGAAGTGCAGTAGCTGAATCAGAATTCCAGCAAGAGCATTTCTAATAATAGATCGGGAACTGTTTTGTGTCCAGCTGCAAGAGGAGATGTGGGGAAATCTTTCAAAGGAGTAGAGTACAATGAGGCAGGGCCACACAACTGTTGCTAATCAATAGTCATTTCTGTCCTTGTCCACAAAGAAGTGCTGAAGCACAAGAATTTGTAAGATGACAGAAACCACCAAGCAGCTCCTTGTTTGGGTAGACCAGAAGCTTTAGGAAACACAGGTAACAAACATAAACGTATCTATTCTTTTTGTTGCTTCAAGGTAGTTCAAATCCTGGATTTCAACATCATTTGTAGCAAACAGCCACATCTGGGTCTTCTTCTTCCACACAGACAGTTCCACACTTCAGCAATTCCAGAGTGGCTGAAAAACAACTAGAAATAAGCAAATATTGGTGCAAAAAGTAAAGTTTATGGAAAATGTATGTTTTTAGCATTTTTGTATATTGTCTCTTAAATCTATCACTTAAATTTGATGAACTTGAATCCTATGTTAATAAATGATTCAAGTTTGAGTATTGATTTCAAAGGCAAAGATTCAATTTAGGTGATTTAAAACATTTGTTGTTCTGCTTTTTAAAATCTTTTGAGATATTCTGTTGTTTTAAAACCAATTAACACCCCCCCCCCAAAATAATAATAATAATAATTATTATTATTATTATTTTTGGGGGGGGTGTTAATTGGTATAAAAAAAGACAGAATTAGGATGGGGCCACTCATGCAATCACTCATGATACTTAACTCCCAGGACCACCAGGCAATGGGGACTGTGGTCTGTCAGACTTGACAGGTCAGTTTGGTCGGCCATGTCTGGGACAAACCGCTTTGGTGAGGCATCATAGCAGGCGCTTGACACTTCCAAGCAAGGCTGCAGCTGACAAAACACGTTAAGGTAAAAAAAAACCTGTATCTCTTTTCCTATATTGTCCTATCCAAATAATTCTCACACACATATGTGTATATATATATACAGGTTATTTACGGTTTTTGAATATTAGATGAGTCTTGGAAATTCCTCAGCATCTTAGGGTCACCTGTGAAAATATAATCTATGAAAAGTATATCTCAGTCACTGGATTGTGTAGAATTCACTGTGTTAAAAATTTTAAATTTACATTTTTGAAAAACAAGATGAAAAGAAAAACCCTTTCTTAAATGTCTGAAAATGATCCTTGTTCACATGTATGTGTCTTTAGATCCGATCAGTTTGCTTTTTTATATTTCATTATTACTAAACATGACTGACATATTTTTCATAAATGCTTCTTTAGTTCATATTTATTTTACCAAATCATCCATTAATCCAAAGATGTGAGGATTGTGAACTTTGGTTTGGTTTTTGTCAGTTATGTTTTGGTTTTGGTCATGTTCTGTTCTGAATTGTCCGTTTTACGTTGACCATTTTCTGGTTTATCATGACTCATAGCCGTTATCATTTCAGTTATTTGCCCTCCATATAAATAAGAGTCTGGTTTTCAGGTCATCTGCTCATTTAATAAATCTGCTCAATATTTTTACTTTTAATGTTAATTGTTTTCCTCCACTGACTTCTATTAATCTACAATATCTTTGGAGAGTTATTGTTGTGCCCTTTAAGTGGCGTTTTGTGACCTATCATAGCATGAAACAAAACAAAAAAGAAATATACGGTAAAACATGCCAAAGTTTATTTCTGATCCTTCCTAAAAATAGTTACTTTTTCTCATCCAGGTGTCTGGCCCTTCATTAAGACATTTTATCATCAAATGAAGAAAAATCAAATGCTCAATTTTTACCATTTAACTCGAGTCTCACGCCTACGAAATGCCTTATTTGAAGTTTTAGCTCAAATACTGCACACATCATTTATCCCTTGATCTCTGCTTGAGCTGCAAATGTGAAGGAGGCTGGTGGGTGGACCAGGTTACTTTCAGGAAAGGTGAATAAATGAAAGAAAATAAGTTAAAAAAATAATTTACTTTGGGGCAATCAATACAGGTGTCATTTCATTAAGCAGGATCTAAATGAATCACATAGAAACCTGCAGTGTAACAGCACAGAAAATATTGTTTTAAATTTGTGAGTGCCAGTATAAACTTGGAAATGTGTTAGGAAGCCTTTAAGCCTCAAAAATGGAGAAGAACTGGTGTGTAAGATAAGCTAAAAGGGGAAATGTGAACCGCAGTGTGTAACTGCAGAACTGCAGATGTCAATTGCCAGCATTTGTCCTGTGCATGCGGTGAACACCTGCCTTGGTGCAAGTTTCCTTTTGCAATTAGTCCAGTAATGGCAAACTCCCTGCCAAGTCATGACCAGATAAGACAGAAATGCAAATGGGTGTCCTGTTCACCCCACCCAAGTAGTTTAAGTTCTTACATGCTACTCAAGTTTCAGAAGAACTTGAACCTGCTATATTGGACTGATCACCAAATAAATATTGTTATTTATCTATTTACAAAAAGTTATTTCATACTTGAAAAACACATACAAAGGAAATCATTACCTCTAAATCTTTTTTCATTTGTATTTTGGCTGCTCCTGTTAGGGGTCATCCCAGTGAATCATCTTCCTCCATCTAACCCAATTCTCTGAATCCTCCTCGCTCACATCAACTACCCATGTGTCCACCTTAATTACAAAATTTGCTGAACAGTCAACAACACAAACATCAAGTATGTCTCCGAAATGTCCAAGAAAAAGTGTTTATTGTGTAAAAACTACTATATTTGTTAAAGTAAAACTGCACTGCTAAAGCAGAGACTTTGAACCAGTGGAGCAGTGTACATCTGTAGCACACTGTGTGGAATAGAACGTTTAGGAAACAAAAGAACACATTTACACATACTGTTTTAATGAGAGACTGGAAAGGGCAAATGCCGAAAAATTGAAAAGTAAAAAAATATAGGAAAGGTTTAACAATAAACTTGTTACATTCAACTCAGTGGACACAATAGGGTGAGTGTGAGTGTGCATGTGTGTGCATGTGCATGTGTGTGGGGTAGACATTTACGTATTTCTTTAGTACAAATCCCTTGATTTAATTAATGTTGATCTGGATTTTTTGCAGTCAATTATCACAAGCTGAATTACACATGCATAGATTTGCACACGTATGAGCATTAAACAAAGAAGATTACTCACTAAAGGCACATTTTTTGTTACATAAATACATACAAATTGTGCTACTCCTGAATTAACACATCTTCTATGCTTCTCTTTTTTTTCTTCCTGTTTTCAGCAGGTTGTCAAACCATGATAGGGAAACCACTGAAATCCATTTAAAATCACTAATTAACGTAATATTGGACACAGGTAAGAGCAACACTATTATTGCACTGAACAAAGATGAAAACCATAATTCACTTGTAACTTTTACTTAAAACAGATTTATTAAAAAAAAGTTTACTTAGTTACATTGGACTGTAACTGTCTAATGACTTTAGTTAAAGTCATCATGTAGCATGTATATCAGAGGTATGTAAATATCAGTATTGACAGATTTCTGGAAAAAAGGTAAACATTGTCATGAGACAGTATAAAATAGTTCCACTTTGACGCCTTAATCAAACTGAATGTATCACTGGACCTTCCACAAACTTTTAAGACCTGTATCAAGCTATTCTTAAGCCATTTGCCTTGGCCTGTACAGATCCACCGCTCCCTACTTTATGTCTGTCATGTCAAACAAGCCCTCATTTGCCCTTCGTTTGGCCTTTGCCACTTCCACCTTTACCTTGTATTGCACCTGTTCTTTGTGTCCCACCTTTTCTTAGAGATTTTTTTTTCTACCACCATTCCACCACCTAGTCTCTTTATCTGCTTTCCTCAGTACAGATGACACACCATATATCTCCCTTCCAATCTCAATGATTATTTTAATTGTAGCTGTCCAGCCATGAGGGAGAAGCTCCTGTTCTCCCAAAGCTGAATTTTAATTCCTCTTCTACTTCTTCACTACAAGTCTCCCTCACGCCACCATCCTCTGCTGTCCGGCCACATTCTCCCCAGCAACAACTTTTCAGTCGCTGATCTCTTTCAGATTACGACACCTTCACAAAGTGTAATCAACTTGTGTCCCTCTCTCTGGTACAAAAGTGTTTAAATGTCTAATTTACTTTTTTGATCTGGTTGCTACTTGTTTCCAGCTGACATTTGGTCTTTCTGCACCATTCATGTTGTGTCTCACCTTGAAGTTTTGTCCTGTACTTTTACTAAGCTCTGAAAGACTTTTGCAAAGATAAAAAAGCTTTTTTTTTCTATTTTCACCATGTTCTGCCTTAATCATGGGCTCACACTATTGAATTTTTTTCAGCTATAGCCTATTGCTATCTAATCTCAGGCCACTATTATTACTCTACTGGTAACTAATGCATAATTTAGCAAATCCACATGCAAGAAAGCTCCAGCTCCCATGCTTTAATGGGTTTACGTTGCATCATCTTCAATCTTCAAAAAACATTCAAGCCACTACCGGATACCTTGTGCCGCATTTAACTGGGTAATGGGGTGCACTGGTATGAAAGAAGCATCAAATATTTTATCAGAACTTCAGTTTAAAAGTGTCTTTAGTTCATCTGTCTTTTGCAGTTGTGAACGTTTTCATTGAGCAACAGGAGTAGATAAGAAGGAAATCAATCTACAATCCCACAAGGGTTCTCACTAGGAAATAACTGATAAATTACTGCAACCTCCCAGGATATAATGGTAACATCAAGTTTTTTATGTGAACAGTATTGGGGGGAAAAGCTAATGAGGAGTGAAAATGAAAAATGGGAGTTCATCCTAAAGGGAGCTATGGGATACAGCAATTAACTGATGCAATTCGGAGGTTATGAAAAATCTGATGTAATTAACTTGTTTGACATCTTCACGCTGCGGCAAACGTTCCAGCATGGAGCTCCAAACAAGTTATGGTCAACTTAATGAGTGAACAGCAGCATCTGCTGTATTTTAACAAGCACAATCTTGATGTCTAAGCATGGATTTGTACTTTTGTACCTTGTCCAAATTAATATATATATAAATTCCTAATTGTGTTGCATTTCTTTCTGCTTTAGAGTAGTTTATTAAATAAATGTTTTTTTCTAATGACTTTGAACATATTGTGAGTGCATGTATGTGTCTTGGCTTCTAATAAGATGGCCAGACTGTAGACGGCTCAAACAGAACTGTGCTTTCTCTATAATGAAAAAAAATATCAGCTAGCTTCAGGTCAGACAAGAAAAAGTGGTTTCTACTTGAAATTAGTTTCTTATTTTTCTTTTCTGTTTGCTTTCTCCCCCGTGTCTCCCCTACCTCCCTTCTAACTCCCCACACACTTCATGTGTGATGACTCAGATCGATTCAGACTTCTGGGGAACAGTGCTGACAAAAGCTTGCACTTCTTTTCTTCTTTTTCCTTGCCACACAATCAATGTCTAACTTGCACTTAAATATGTACAGTCTGTGAACTTTGTTTTATTGAATATTAAAAACGTAGCAATCTACAAAAATGCAATAGTCAGTGGACTAATCATGAGTTTATTTTCCTCTTTTAGTTTCTGTTAAAGTACCTAAATGCGTCTACAGCAGACTGTGGAGATGCATCCTTCTTTTAAATAATACACTGACGAAAAACAGATAAAGCTGTTCTTTTATCATCTGTGATTTTGAATGACAGGTTGGTAAACCTAGTAAATATTATATGTAATATATTTGATCCAAAAAAAATAACACGTTTCTTGGAAGTGACCCTTGTGTGGCAAGATTCTTAGACTTTTTTTTTTTTTTTCAATCTCTCAAAGGAGCTTTGAACCCATCCCTAACACACCCAAGTGAGCTATGGAGCCTGTAGGAGGGGGTGGGGGTGGGGGGTACTCCCATTTATTTTTTTTGGCAGTCAATTGGTTGTACTTCTTGTTAAAATGAGGTAAGCCTGTTTTTCTTCCTAATCAAGGATCTTTTTGTTTGTTATTTTGGCCTTGGTTTTCCCTGAGGCTAATTGTGCTCTTTTTACTCTAATTTATTTTAACCTTTGCATTTATTTCTTTGAAAAAACCTTTTAGTTACCTGCTTTTGTTTTACCATTATTGTGTTACTCCACACTTTCAAAACCAGGTGGGAACTGAACAGTAGTCAGATCTAATTTGAACAAATAAAGAAATTCACAGCATCCAGGCAATTTAGATGCTTAAAAAGCAAACGTTGTTGTGACCATTGATAGATGATATAAGACATAAATTCCAAACTTTGGACATCTGTTTCTTTTTCTTGACTTCAAAAGTTCTTCTTTAAACAACATTTAGTTTTAATTTCAGGATTAGACTCAAGCAAAAGAATAGTTCTTGCAATTTTGAGACCAGGGCATCTTAGATGAAAATAACACTTCAGCCGTTCTCATCGAGTCAACCCCTCCCAAATATGGTGTTATCAGTGAGGAAAGAACAAGCAGAAAGGGCAGGAGAGTTACAGTTGTGTTCAATGAACTATTTCAGTGTAAGAAGCTTTCTTTTGGAAGCTTTCCATGTTTTGAATATGTTTCCCCACAGCTGAAGGCCTCATTCAAAAGCATTTTTTAATATCAACACCCCCCCCCCCACCACCACCACCACCCCTCCCCCAGAATTTAACCATGACTTTAGTGAACTGTTGTTTATGATCTGTATTGATTTTGACTGTATAATTATTTTTGGCCATTTTAACATTCTTGTTGACAAATCTCAGAAAAAAAGAGACAAAACACCTGAATAACACTCTGGACAACTTTGGGTTGACCCAACATTTAACAGAGCCCACACACAACAGAGGGCATATTCTTGATTTACAAAGGTCTGAACATCTCTAAGATTACTGCATGTGATTTAGGTCTCTCTGATCACTGCTGTGTTTTCTTTGAAAGCACAATTCCAGTACACACAAATGTTTTGAGGGAGGATATTACAAAACTGTATTTAACTGAAAATACTAGTGAGATGTTCAACTAGATTCTAACGTCTCCCCTCTCAGTGGGTTCAGTCAATGGACTTTAGTCAATAGCTTTAATGCCAACATGTTAAACATCATGGATAGCATTGCATAAAGCAAGTTGTATTTTTTCCTCAGAACCACTAAAAAGAGCTGTAAGAAATCCCCTCCTAAAAAAGGACAGTTTGGACAAGACCCAAATGAGCAACTACAGACTGATATCAAAACTGCCATTTTTAGGAAAGATAATTGAAAAAGCTGTTTTTTATTAGTTAGGCCCTTTGCAGGCTTTTGGTAAATGCACTGATGACATTAATTGACTGGATGTGTCACAGTTACTTCAATTGAACAAAAACAAAACTGGGGTGATTGTCTTTGGAGCTAAAGAGAAATGGTTGGACGTCACTACAGAGCTTTAATCTATTTATCTTAACACCAACCAGGCCAGAAACTTAGGTGTAGTAATGGCCAGTGTTTTCACAGGAATACCAAAAAAAAAATCATTCAGGAAACTGCAGCTTATTCAGAACTCAGCTGCTTGTGTTCTCAGAGGAACCATAAAAGTAGACCACATCAGTCCCTTTCTGAGGTCTTTACAAAGGGCCGCCTGTCCACCAGAGAATATACTTTAAGGTTATGCTACTGGTTTATAAAGCTTTGAATGGTTTATCACCAAAATAAAAGACTGACCTCCTGACCCAGTATACACCAGCCAGACCTCTCAGCTCATCTGGATCCAGTCTCTTGTCAGTTCCTAGTGTCAAAACTAAACATGGAGAGGCTGCATTCAGGTTTTATTCTCCACAGATCTGTAACAGACCTCCAGAAAACCTACGATCAGCTGAAACACTCAGTGTATTTAAATCCAGGTTAAAGACCCACCTGTGCTGCATTTGATTGATTTGTATTCACGATCTTACATCTGCACTGTTTATCTAAGCTTGTTTTAAATTCAGTTCTTTTTAAGTTTCTTTAAATCTTATTTTAATATCACACCTTTGATCTTTCTTTTGATTTTTTTTAATGTCTTATGTAAAGCCCTTTTAATTGTCTTTGTACATGAAATGTGCTGTACAAATAAACTTGCCTTGGCTTGATGGTGATATGCATACAAGAAGAAGACAAGCATGTTCCAAATCCTTCATGTATAATCATTTGTGCTACATAATGAAATGCCATGGGTTCCTGCCAACCTCATATTCATATATATATGTATATAAATACCTGCAATTCACAGATAAAAGACTAGTTTCTGATTAAAACAAAACTTGTTGCAAAGTGAAATGCCCACACATTCAGTGAAATAAGTTGGTAAACATGAAGGCAATAATGAGAGAATCTGTGGATGTGCGTGTTTACATGCACGATAATGGACCAGTCTCTGCAGAATCTGAGAGAAATGTTTAATTATGCTTAAAGACACTCTATTATAAGAGCAAAGAGAATATAAGTGAAGAAAAGGGAGTGTAGAGCAGCAGGCTAATCCCTTCTCCAGTGAGCTCTGAGCCTGTCAGACAATGTTACGACAAATTTAATTTAGTTGGGAGATTAAGCCCATTCTGTGGCTGACTTTACTTTACAAATGTTGAGTTTCTTTTGTCTGATGTGAGCTTATTAAGTTGCACGTTGAAATAGCCCGTTCACCTTTGCAGTTTCAATTCGAACATGTAATTAACTTTGTAAGATATAAATGTTTTTATGGCAGACGTTTTTCAAGTGAAATCCAATGAGAATTTAGAGGGATACAATAAATACATATATGTTTTATTATTTTAGACTGTTCATTAATTTTGGGTGACAATAAGTGCAAAACATGTATTAGCTTTTATGAATAAAAATAACTGAATCTTTGTACTTCCTAAACATCTATCAAACTAGACTTGGTTTTTGATCTTGTGGAAAGAAAACACAAAAATAAAAATGAACATTTTTAAGATTGGATTCCCATTTTTTTCCTAAGAAAAAGTGCAGAAACACATGTTGTACTTTGACAGATTGGCAGGTAAAGAGTGCATGCCATCACGAGAAAACCACCTCTCTCCCTCCCACTGGCCTAAGCAGAGAGCAAGTCCCATTGCACTGAGCTGTCAAGTGCAAAGGTCTAAGAGTTTAGCTCCATTGCTGTTATCCCAGCATGTCTTACTCTGGGCAGAGGAAGCCAGAAAATAGCTTTAAAGAAAGTTGTCTTGCCTAAAAAAGTATGAAATTGGAGCAATTCAGTGAGCTGTTCTGCACCACATAAACAGACTGAAAGGTATTTTTAACTTTTCAAAAAAAATCTGCTGGTTAAGAGCTTTTGAATGTCAGCAAATGAAACAAATTAAAAATGGCAACTCGTGTTATAACAATAGATGAAGCCTAGAAGCAACGAGTATTATTCTTAGATATGAAAAACACAGAAATGAATAATCCAGATAAAGAAAAAAACAAAAAAATAGGTTAAACTGGTTCAAGATAGAACAGGAGATCAAAGTAACTTTCCAAAAAAAACCCAACTTTTTTATTAGTATTTATGAAACTTTATCTCAATGTATCTGGACATTACAAAAATCCGTACTCTTGTCTAGAACCGAAACAAGAAACAGAGAAAAGCCAAACAAAAAGAAACAAGAAATTAGATAAAATGATGACAAAATAAAACCTAGTATTGGCCAGGATTGGGCAGCAAACCCTACCCTAAGGTCAATCTCCTCAGGACCATGTTTCTATGTCTGCCACTCAGCCGCCACCAACCCTGCGTTCTCCCATCTCCCTGGACGTTTTGGTCCAGGATTACTCCCAGCTCACCCCGTTTCGGTCACTAAAATGACAACGAGGGTGAGTCCAGATATTTTATTGTTTCAATAGGTCACTCAGCAGGCCAGTGATCAAGGCCTGAGTGATTGTGTTGCCTGCGCTAGTACTAGACCTAAACTTTACACTGAACCAGCTCCATTGATTCTATGATCAGCCAAGCAAGCCGCAGGAGTTTGTGTCCAGTTGCAGCTCAAACTTGTGGTTTTTCTACTCTGCCTGGAAAAGTAACATCCAAAAATCTGAACTTATCAAAATGTATCAGAAATGCTTTCGATTAAAAGGAACAGAAACATCTTTCATCTACAAAGGACATTCAAGCAGTTTTACACAGACAGGAGTGGATAACCTTTATTTTTTTCCGAAGCATGTCATCCAAACATTGCTAAAAGTGTTCTTCTATTATTATTTTTGTTCTACAAAATACATATTTTGTTTCGTCATGCTTAGTTTTTTTCCAGTTAATTAGATCAACAGATTTTGTGCCTTGTTATCAGCAACTTTCCATTCCAGGCGTTTATCTTTGGTGCGCTCCAAATTGCTCAACACATTAATACGAATTTCTGTACTCTGTAACTTTATTGCAAATGACAAATCAGTCATAGTACAACAGCTCGTTTTATGTGAATAAAATACATTCAGCTTATACAGACATTTATTTAACTAATTATGAGTCCAATCAATCTGTTCTTTCCTTCTATTGTGGCTTTAAGCATTTAAATGCTTAATTTATTTCCGTCTGACTTAACTGTAATTACAAAACAATAGTGGATGAATCTGTTAGACGATTCAAGCAGAAGTTTACAGAACAGCTAAGCCTCATTCTTGAGCTATGTACTTACTTGTGTCTTCTCAGGTAAAAGATCGGTTTCATTCTGAAGCCGACAACATTTCCTGAAGTTAAGGGGATTTGTATGTAATATATTTTATTAAAGGATGAGAAGATTATAGAATGACAGTTGTCTGTGTTCACAGTTCTGGCAGTTCTAGATGAGGTAGAGCACCATTATACTTTGTGGACTACAACTTACTTGGTCATTTAGCACAAAAATGTCAATCTGAATTTGGAAGAGAATTATGATGCATCATGAAGCATATTATTGGTGTATAAAAACAAACCTGCAATGGTGCTTTGGAGCTATAAATGTTCTCCGTTAAAGACACAGACATCAGTGAAATGTGTCACAACTAAATTTATTTCAGTGCGGTGAACACCATGCCCACTAGCCTGTTTATGTGCTTTTCCAATTTTGAACGCTTGATCGGCAGAAGCCTGAAGGAGTAGCTGAAAGTGATGAAGAAAGAATTGAGGAGAGAAACTGTTGCTCCAGAAGTAGCTGAAATACAAATAAAGTTCTTCTCCAAAGTAAATTTCCCAGTGCATAATTGTAATCATGTTTTTTCAGCTTATTTGTTATGTTTTTTTTGGTTTTTTTTGGTATTTGATAAATTCTTCCCCTCATGCATTTGGAGCATTAGTTCTATGGATTGGTTCTGATATCTTTTGAATCTGTATCTTCAGCTGCAAAATAAAGAGGAGACTTTCGATTTATTTGGTTGGTTCTGGATGAGACCTTTCATATCCCTGCAGTTTTACACCTCTGTATGTGGGACAACTACTAAAATGTTCAGATTCAAAAAGGCAAATGGCAGCAATTTGGCGAGTAAAAAAAACAACAGCAGGAAGTGATTGGTTCACAAGGGTCAGTGCATGCTTGGCAGGGTTTGTTGCAAATAGAGATAAACCGGCAGTGTTCATTGCAAACAGATATTCAAATCCAACAGAGAAAAATGTTTAACTTGTTTCAGCACAAACAGGATGAAATGACAAAAATAGATTCTAAACAGAGCTGATGTGTTTGCATGGAATGAGGTGGTGTGACATTATAGAGGATAAAGTGACCCATGATGTTGATGCTGCTACCTAAGGTCATTTCATCACAAAAAGCAGACATGGTGATGGAAGTTTTTTTTTTTTTTTTTTTTTTTTTTATTTCATTTTAACTTTCGCTAATTATGTGCCCTACATTTTGACTTGATTTAGCAGTAGCAGTGACTCCAAAACATTGTTGCTTTATCAAGTACTAAACTTTAAAAAACAGATTTTTTTTAAAGAACAAAAAAAAAAAAATAAGAATAATAACGTTTTTTTCTTTTGGATGGGCAAATCTGGTCCTAGGTTTAACCGGACCCATAGGAATTAAATCCTTAACCTGCTTGTTTTATTTTATAAAAAGAAATGTAACCTTTCTGTCTTTTTTCTTTTTTTTTATAGCTTTAATATTCATATTTCTCCTTTTTCACTTTTTCTATCTGCACCCTTTTCCCACTTAATTGGACATGTTAAGGCCCAGCTCCACTGACTTCATTGTAAAACTACAAGACCATAAGACACTAACATAATGACAATCTCTTCATCACTGGATAGACTGCAGTCTGCCACATTGCTTCATAGAGCTCTTAAATCATCTCTGCTCTCCATGTTCCTCATCCTCTAGTTAAGTGGAGCAGCTCCTTACCTAAAGCCCAAAGCAACTGTCATCTTCTCCCCTTCCTGCCTTCAATTTTCTGTTTACGCAGCATTAAAAACGTTCTTCAAAACCACATTAATGTGCAGAGACAGATCCCCTGGCTACTCCAGAATAAGGCTTTACAGTGATTTGCGTAACAGATAAACTGATTATACCTATGCTCTATTTTTTCTGTACAAGGACTTAAAAAAAATGTTGGCCTCTGAAACATTCCAGCATTTATTCACCCATTTTCCAAAGTGATATGAATTTTTATTACTCTAGTGTTTAATTAAAACCACGTTTATTCGTTTGGGAAAGACTGACTGGAAAAATGTGACTTGACAATGTCATATTAATGCGTTTTCTTATATTCTTTTTCTGCCACAGTTGGAATATGTATCCTGATTACAGAATAACACAGATATGTGTTAAATGATAATATATGCGGACTTCAAGAGGAAATTAAATGTTAGAAATTGATAGACACTTTCATTGGGTGTGTTTTGTAAAATAGCAATGCTAGATTTTTTATTTTTTATTTTTTGGAGGGTGGGGGGTAAATGTTAAAATGTGATCATTGATCATATTTATTGCTAAATATTTTTATTATTTAAAAGGGGGGAAATAATTAATATTGATAAAATGTGCTGTAAAGTATTTAACAGTCTCAAGCAGACAGAGAAATTTAGAATCACATTTTATTTATAGGTACACTTTTGATTCCAAATTAGGGAGTTAAAATCACTATTTGTGAATGAACTGGCAAAAAAAAAAAAAAAAAAAAAAAAAAAAAAACTTAATAAAATGTCAAAAGCATCCAAAAAAAAAAAACTTGTATTTAAATATATCAAATAACTAAACTTATTTTTTCAAAGAAACATCGAATTGATTTTTTATTGATGTTAGAGCTTTTAAGCCAAATTTATGGCAGCCTGTCATGAGAGTAATGATCTATTTTTGATGTTAACGATTTCCCTAGAATTCCATAACTTTGGTTATTGACCAAACACTTATTTTCTGCACCATCATACATATAAAATAATAAAAAAAAAAAAAAAAAAAAAAACATGTTCAAGGATTTCATTGATTTTTGTTTTTTTTTTTACATTCCATCTCTCACATTTGAAGTGTACCTAAAGTGACAATAACATACTTCTCTCATCTTTTTTATTAGGACAACCCACTTTATTGCCCCACAGTGTGTATACAAAACCTTGTTACTTGTAATTTGAATAAACATACCTCAATTCTCTTCAGTGGCAGTAAGATTGTATTTAGGAAAACAATTTTGTGTATTTAATTATCTCAGTAGAAGGTGATTGTACTTTGTTTCATGGGGAAACTTTATTTTTTTTATCTCAAAGTGTCGTTTCCACTGACTTTTACTGGAGCCAGTAAAAAATAAAATTTAAAGAGCTTTATTTCAAAAAACAAAAACAAAACAAAACACGCCACAACACATTTTAAGACCTGCAAAACAAAGCATCTAAACTTCCTGGGATGCCAACAAAAGAACCACTTTTGTGTTTTATTTCTGCCATCAAATATGATCAGCTGGAGATGAAGCCAAAGTCATTCAAAAGACAATATAATGGTCCAAGGAACATCAGTAATATCCCAGTTAGAGCTAATAAATAGTGGACAAATTTAAAGTAACTGAGTTTCATTTATTTATTTCGCATTCCACTGCTTTTAAAAAAAATAAAATAAAATAAAAAAACATTTCAGTGCTAATCAAGTGAATTTAAGAATCTTCATTTAGTTCATCCTTAACCCACATCTAGGAAAACATCGGCAATTTTTTTATATTTTTGTTTGTTACTGACTTGTTTGTTGTTTTACAATTACCTTTAAAATCAAATCAGAATGCTTTGGTTCAGAACTGCTTGCTTTCCAAGCTGAACTTTTGTTTGCTATTTATTAGTGAAATTCAAACTAAAATAGTTTCTGTCAGCAGTTTAGCTCCAAAACTGAGAGGAGTTCGTTGTTCAGACACTGGTAAGTAAATAAGGTAAGATAAAATGTTTTATTGATCCCAGAGTGGGAAAATTCAATTGCTAAGAAGATATCAGTAAAATGAATTTATAACAGGATAACAGAAAATTGCTGCTCAAGTCTGACATAATGACGATCTTAAGAATGTATCATATTAAAATATTGTCTATTGGTTTGTTACATATGCTATAAGGGCAATAATCTATATGTTGTAGGGTTATAGCATGTCATGATTGTTATAGGGTTATAGCATGTCATGTATGTTACAGGGTTATAGTATGTCATGTATGTTACAGGGTTATAGTATGTCATGTATGTTATAGGGTTATGGCATGTCATGTATGTTATAGGGTTATAGCATGTCATGAATGTTATAGGGTTATAGCATGTCATGAATGTTATAGGGTTATAGTATGTCATGTATGTTATAGGGTTATAGCATGTCATGAATGTTATAGGGTTATAGCATGTCATGTATGTTATAGGGTTATAGCATGTCATGAATGTTATAGGGTTATAGCATGTCATGAATGTTATAGGGTTATAGTATGTCATGTATGTTATAGGGTTATAGCATGTCATGAATGTTATAGGGTTATAGCATGTCATGTATGTTATAGGGTTATAGCATGTCATGTATGTTATAGGGTTATAGCATGTCATGAATGTTATAGGGTTATAGCATGTCATGAATGTTATAGGGTTATAGTATGTCATGTATGTTATAGGGTTATAGCATGTCATGTATGTTATGGGGTTATAGCATGTCATGTACATTATGGGGTTATAGCATGTCATGTACATTATGGGGTTATAGCATGTCATGTACATTATGGGGTTATAGCATGTCTTGTATGTTTTAGGGTTATAGCATGTCATGAATGTTATAGGGTTATAGCATGTCATGTATGTTATAGGGTTATAGCATGTCATGTATGCTATAGGGTTATAGCATGTCATGTATGCTATAGGGTTATAGCATGTCATGAATGTTATAGGGTTATGGCATGTCATGAATGTTATAGGGTTAAAGCATGTCATGTATGTTATAGGGTTATAGCATGTCATGAATGTTATAGGGTTATAGCATGTCATGTATGTTATGGGGTTATAGCATGGCATG
Organism: Oryzias celebensis; assembly: GCA_014656515.1. Lineage (NCBI taxonomy): Eukaryota > Metazoa > Chordata > Actinopteri > Beloniformes > Adrianichthyidae > Oryzias > Oryzias celebensis. The sequence goes on from BNCR01000010.1 coordinate 7,352,339, forward strand.
TATGTTATAGGGTTATAGCATGTCATGTATGTTATAGGGTTATAGCATGTCATGTATGTTATAGGGTTATAGCATGTCATGTATGTTATAGGGTTATAGCATGTCATGTATGTTATAGGGTTATAGCATGTCATGAATGTTATAGGGTTATAGCATGTCATGTATGTTATAGGGTTATAGCATGTCATGAATGTTATAGGGTTATAGCATGTCATGTATGTTATAGGGTTATAGCATATCATGTACATTGTGGGGTTATAGCATGTCATGTACATTGTGGGGTTATAGCATGTCATGTACATTGTGGGGTTATAGCATGTCATGTACATTATGGGGTTATAGCATGTCTTGTATGTTTTAGGGTTATAGCATGTCATGAATGTTATAGGGTTATAGCATGTCATGTATGTTATAGGGTTATAGCATGTCATGAATGTTATAGGGTTATAGCATGTCATGAATGTTATAGGGTTATTGCATGTCATGTATGTTATAGGGTTATAGCATGTCATGTATGTTATAGGGTTATAGCATGTCATGTATGTTATAGGGTTATAGCATGTCATGTATGTTATAGGGTTATAGCATGTCATGTATGTTATAGGGTTATAGCATGTCATGAATGTTATAGGGTTATAGCATGTCATGTATGTTATAGGGTTATTGCATGTCATGTATGTTATAGGGTTATAGCATGTCATGTATGTTATAGGGTTATAGCATGTCATGTATGTTATAGGGTTATAGCATGTCATGTATGTTATAGGGTTATTGCATGTCATGTATGTTATAGGGTTATAGCATGTCATGTATGTTATAGGGTTATAGCATGTCATGTATGCTATAGGGTTATAGCATGTCATGTATGTTTTAGGGTTATAGCATGTCATGTATGTTATAGGGTTATAGCATGTCATGTATGCTATAGGGTTATGGCATGCCATGTATGTTTTAGGGTTTTAGCATGTCATGTATATTCTAGGGTTATAGCATATGCAGCAAACAAAGAAAAGATGTAAGTCTACATTTTTTGGTTTACTTTTTTTCTGTGTTATTGGACCATTGTTCTGAGCTGGTGACCCCATGTCAGTTCATTCTGAGAAAATACTGCAGCAATTTGAATGTGATGTGTTATAATAACTCAAGTCACCACAATGCAGAAAAAAAGTTTTTGCGTCTAAAATAAGAATTTGCTTAAGTTGATTTAGTTAATGTCTGTCATTTTTGTGGAAAGGGTCAAACGCAGAGGATTTATTTAAATATTTTACTGTAGTGTAGTTTATTATAAGTGTAATTTAAATTTAGGTAACGTGTCATGGGGGCACTGGCTTTCTTTGAGGACGGTTAACTACTGGTTCAAGCTGATCAATCTCACTTAGATTAATCCTTCACGGTAAATAAACATACTGCTTAAGCATGTCACCGCAAACACCTCTCTAATTTGCTATGTTATTTAAAAATGTAAAAGAAAAGTGATTGCCTTTTTAAAAGTTACTCCCAAAATAAAATAAAGAAGAAAAAAGACAAAACAAAACAAAACAAAAACTTCATAGTTCTTTCTTCTGAGAAACTAAAATCAGAACAAATAAACTAAAAACATCAAGAGTTCTATGCTTTTTATACCTGCTCTTTTGTTATTTAAGTTTGTCAGAAATTAAGTTGGTATAAGCCAGATCTTAACGGTTTACTAGAATGTAGATTAAATGATCTGCCCGTCACTAAGCGTCTTCAAGCTTTTGGGTTTGAACATTCAGAAAGACATTGCAGGTTAAGTTGTTCCTCCCAGGTTTACTGAGAGAGTTAGTTCTGTATTTTGTCTACAGAGTGACGCTTTGGCTTAGATGCATTACTGAAGAATCCATCTGCATGTCAGAGACCTAACTTGGTGGTGCAGGCAATAGCAGCACCAATGCTAAAACTGGGCATGAAACTTGGGAAATAAAACAGATTGGCAAATCAAGATGAATAATAATAAAAAAGAAAATCTATTTCACAATGTATGCATTCAAAGCTGATAATTACATTTTTAATACCAGTAAATGAAAACAACAAATCTTTTCAGATCACCTTTTTAACATTTGATCTCTTCTTAAAGGTAGGAGATAAGGTAGGGTTATGGAATATAGAAGGAGGGAAACAAAAATATAAAATAAATGAATATAGTGGAGAAATGAAAAACAAAGGAGTTGAAAGGAGCAGAGAGAGAGGAGCAGTGTGTGGGTTTAGTGGAACCAAACTCAGAGGGAGGTGTCAACAGCAAGCCTCACTTTGAGTCATCCAGTCATTTCCATAGGAACTCGACCACATGCAGTGAAGCATCACACTTTAAAAAGATTCAATTAATTGGGAATAAAGTAGCCTATGTCGCTGTTCTGAGAATTCTGTGTTTGAGCATATGATGCCATGTATTACATTTTAAGATTCAGAACTCATTAGTAACATTAGTACAACCTTTTTAACAACTGAACTCTGTAGAAACAAACTAAACACAATTTGGATTTAAATGAAAAAAAGACACAGAAAAGCCTTCAAGACTTGGCACTTGTTTATCCAAACAGTGTTCAGGAGGTTTTTGCAATTCCATCATTAAAAAAAAAAAAAAAAAAAAAAAAAAACAGGACAACGTTTTTAAAAATAGGAGAATTTTACTCCAAAGTGTATTTGTATATATTACAACATTCTTTAAAAAAAAGGTGTTTTTTTTTCATCTAAGCAGTGTTCAGTCCCATAAATCATGGGAATGGCACTCGAGTTCACTTCCTACCTGGAGATAACAGACCCTGGCAAAGGACTGATAAAATTAAATGGTCCTTCCATAAGGGGATTGCTGCTTCAGGCCTGTGACATCTATGACATCCCAATCTCTAAAGGTTCTTTTGTTAAGAATCTTGGGTTTCAGTTGTGTTTCCCTGAGATTTTTTTTATTTTTTTTTTGCTGTTGTTTTTTGTTTTGATACCTGCTGAGCTTCCTTCCATTGTTAAGGTGTTTTTTGCTTTCTGGTCATGTTCAGACCTAGTTTTAGCTACTAATCATCACAACTGTTTTCTGTTAGTGAAGACTGTCTGTGTACCGCTAGTTAAACTAGATGCTGTTGCTCATTAGAAGCTCTTTCTTTCATCTTTTAGTTATTTATTTATTTATTTATTTTTTCATCAGTTTTTATCATGTGAGGATTGTGCCTTTTGTCAGTTATTTTTTCTTGGTTCTTATATTTTTCTGTTTTCAGTCATTTTTAACCCCATGATATTTTCACTTGGTTTAATTTAAATATTTTCAACAGCTGTCTTTAATTCTATCAAATATCCTTAGTATTTTTGAGTCTGTTTCTGGATTCACTCTCCACCTCCCGGTTAGTGCACGACATAGGGATTCACCATTTTGTGGGTGTGTCTGAAGCTACTATTCTAAAATCCATTGGCTTAGGAACGTTCCAAGAACAACTGGCATACATGCTCACTGGATTGGTGAATAAAGACCACAATGCATTGCATTTGATCAATGTCTTATTTGATACATGGCAGAAACAAGCTGTGCTTATGTATTACTCTCTGTAAGAATTCAGATGAATCATATTTCATTTTAACATTTATAATTTCAGGTTTGGGGTTTTTGTCTTGTCTTTTAGTTTCCAACAAGTTTACGTCATTTTATGATTTATTATTTATTTATTTAGGAGTTTACCATTCAAATGTGCTGGTATGTGCAAGCCTTCTTGGGGCACTTTTGTTTATTTTTCCTGTATTTTTGTCTTTATGTTCAGTCACTGATGGGTAGAATACCTGAAAGAGTCAATCCTGTACAGTGTAAATACACTACAGGGAGATGCTGTTGTTTTCAGCATTACAAATTGTGAAAAGACTGCTTTAGCTGCATCTGCTGTAGTTCACTTTCATGTTTGGGGACAGGAATGTTAAAACAGGACATGCTGACTTCACAGACACAGCTAAGTTTGCTGACTGTTTGAAAATAGAGCAATATTTTCTTTGCCCTGGAGCAATCCGTGATTTATCTTGTTAGCGAGGAGACTCCAGATCAGCAAGATTTAAATGGAGTTCAAGTGATTTTTTTCCCATATAAATAGAGCCATAGATTCCAGTAAATATCTGGAGTCACCTGTTATTGTCAATTAAAGAGGGTTAAGAACTGCTCAAAATTAAAAAGTATAATTTCACTAAAACATTTCAAATGTCAATAAAATCTACAAACACTTGTTTTATTAATTGATTACATTCTATTGTGGCAAAGTAGCTTTAACTTGGACAATTATAAACGTTCACATTTTTGCTTAAAAATTAGACTTTACAGTGTGTTTAGATTAAAAATGTTGTGGTTTGGAATATTTTCAGGAGAATGTAATCAATTTCCATACAGATCCCATTCCTATTTATTTATTTTTTTAATGAGAGCTATCTTTTCAAAGAGGGTTGGGCCTAAAAAAATATTCCAAAAATTCATCACATTTTTTCACAAAAAATATTGCTGAAATAGATACATGAAAATACATATTTAAATATTTTTATTCTATACTTGTCAGGGTTGACGTGTGGACACAAATGCAGACGGCAATACTGAATGAAAGGTCTTTCATTTATTCGAAAAAAGCTCTCCAAAACTGAACACAAAACTCATGATGATAACAAAAACCACCCGAAAACCAGTGCAAGCGAGACGAGGCCTTATAACCAGGAGGAGAGGATGAGGTAATTGAAAACAGGTGTGCCAATTAAGCAGGGAGGGAACACACACCAGGAGGGAAGTGTCAAGAGACCTGAAAAAGCAGAGGTGAAACACAGGAAGTACAACCAAACAAAATAAAACAGGAAGTGAAACCCAAACACAACAACAACCAATGTCCTGGGTCCATAACCCCACAATACTATACTTCCAAAAAGCACAGGAATTATAGTAATATGGACTGAATGCAGCAGAATGTCAGAATCCTCACCGAAAACAAACGTCAATATTTACTTTTTATGTACTTTTTTTATGTACTTTTTAAAAAAACATTTTTAGTTCTCTTCTAAACATTAATTTGCTATAAGTTTCTGAGTTTCTTCCTTCTTTCCCTGTTTTTGTTTGTTTTTATTCTAATTACACCTTGAATAAGAAAATACGAACAGGGCCTATAGTAAGTTGTTTAAAGCAGTTGTTTGGACTGTAATTACAAACAAGACAGTCTAATTTATGAAACAAATGACTGATCAACATTCCGAATGGAAGTTTTTGTGACACAAACACATAAAAAGCAACATTACAGATCATTTATTTTCAGATTACCATGAGAATACACTTTCATTATTCAGTTTCAGCGTAAAGTCCCACTCCGATCATCATTTGATCTAATTTAAAAGCGTTCTCAGTGGTCTTTTCATTTTGATTGTGCCGTTTTTAGGCAAAATCAGGGAACAGTGAGTTAAGGCCAGCCCAGTGTATTTTCTCCATTACAAAACACTTTTTTCAAAACAGCCTTTTTTCATCTGCTCCGAATTCACAAGGATTCAAATAAGGACATGTTCAGAAATGATGTTTTAAGCTTAATTTTCTCATCCATCATGTTCAAAACATCGAAAACCAAATTTTCATTAGGTTGGGTCTAAGTATTTTAGCATGTACGTTATTTCACTGCTAATATAAAAAATAATCTATGCTTCATACAGAGCTCTCAGGTACTGTGAATTCATTTAGAGGCCACAAAAACAGCAATGTTGAAGCATGAAGTGGTATATTTTCTAATCAAAAAGAACAGACAATGTTGGAGAATGATAACCCCATCAGTTTAAATTAAACTCTGAATAATGTCAAATAAAAATGCACTGAGTTATGGTCCCATAAAGCGCTTTACTGTCTCCTCAAACGTGCATTTTATAATATGACACCTCTTTGTAACTTGAAGCGCTGGAAGAACACCAAGGGTGAGGCAAAAAGCCAAACACTTTGTGTAATTTATGTCTCTGTAGACAATGACAATAGTGTTCGCAAGTGATTTAACTTCCTAATTCTCTTAACTACTATGCTTACAAGCCAGAAAGGCTTTTTAATTGGCAACAAGACATCTCTTTTGCTCCTGTTTTCTCCACTACTGGGACTTAGAAGCTTTGCAAAGCAAAAATAAAAGAAATTGTTTGGTGATAAAAATACTGTTGCAGGGTTCGTATGATCAACTTAGGATATCTCTGAAATATTGAAATAGCTTTTTTTTTCTTTTTTTTAAGAAGCACTCTGTCATTTTTAATTCTCGTTTTTTTAGTTTTTTTTTATTCTCTTGATGACTATTTTCCCATCGTGCAGTCATTTTTAGAATCACTGAGTACTTCTCCTCAAGCAGTCTAAACTCTCTCCAAGGCACTCTTGTCCTCCAGCAAAGGTGCTAACTCTGCTCTGAGGCCCATTCATTTGGATTGTTTGTGCTGTCAACAGTACTGAGCAAAGCAGCGGGTTTCTCTGTGGTGAACTACAGCTTGGTCGAACTTTGACTTTGCTGGCATTGATGGACAGTTTTGTACAAAAGAGGCACAGATAACAAAACTGTGGAAAAGTTTAGTATTTTGGCTCCTTTTGAAGCTCAAAATGTTCTCAAAGAGGCCGCTGCAAACTTAAGAGTTTGCATCCTTCTGGAAGTTTTGATCATATTGATGTCTGATTGTTTACTTTACCTTGCGATTACAAAACTGTTTGTTTCTATGCACTCAGTATTTGGTTGAACCCCTTGCTGATGAATTACTATATTGACTTTGCCCATGAGTAGCCGGGTTAGGCTCCGGCAACCTCGTGCCCCCAAAAAGGATAAATTGGTTTGGGAAATAAATGATTTTTTTTTATTTTTAATAAATTTGCAACAATTTCAAAAGAACTTTTTCAACATTCTCATTATGGGGGGTTTTTCGAAGAATTTTTCAGGAAGGAAACTCCATTTTGAAATAAGGCTGTGACATAATAAAATGTGGAAGATGTGAGGCGCTGTGAATGCTTTCCGGATGCACTGTTTAATAATATTATTTTGTTATGCACCTAGTTGGATCCCAAGTAGAAACCACCCAGGGATTTCACATAAGAAATATATATATGTATATATATATTTTTTTTTCTTTTCATGATGTACATTTATTGTATTTCCTTAATCTATCAAATGAATCTTCACATTTTCAAACGTGATCTAATATCAATTCAGGTGCAGAGCACCTGCTCCTTTTATTCAAGAATACAGTATGTAAATCTTGGTCTGCTGAGCCAGGGTCAGCTGAGGCGAGTGCTGACAGACGTAACGCCCTGCAGGATCTGATGCAAGTTCACCAGATGTCTAGTTAAACCACCCACAGGGCAAATAGGCCTGTCTGCAAGATACAGGCAGGATGACTTCAGGGTAGCCTGTCACCTTATCTCTTCCTACAGGCACACACACAAGCACACCCTCACCCATAAAACTGATTTGTGCTCTCACTGGGAGCTGCTCAAGTTACACTTAAAATTCATAGTAAATCTTAGCTAAAACATCAAAAAAGATTGAAAGATTACAGCGTTGCATCAGAAAGACCCAAGACTACAAGGCATAAAAGAGACAAGCTGTAGAGTCCAAATCAAGCTCCCCCACTAGATTTAATATCACTATTTTTCTCTATTCAATCGAATTCAAATGAAGAAGCAATGAAATAAAACAACTGTAAAACAGATGTTTTCCATTGAATCATTTGATACTACAATAATAATCAGAATAGAATAAATGTTTTAAAGAGCAGGACATTTCTGTAAAAAAATGACAGCATCCAAAAAAGGAACTTTTGTTTTCAAATTTACCAGTCATGATTTGCTTGATCTTTTCTCTTGTTCTCAACCTTCCATTTATCCATTTTCCAAACCTGCTGAATCCCTTTTGTGGTCATGGGAGTTTGCTGGACCGTATCCCAACTACTGATGAGCAAAGGCGGGACACATCCTGGCCAGTCTGTCACAGAGGCACACAACCAAACACACAGTTTTGTTCTCATTTTGTCATTTTCTTGGGTTTTCTGAGTGGACTGGCTCGGACTCAGCCCATTCACCTGTGGATCCTGTTGAGCAGACACAGCTGTGGTAATCACAATGCGTTTAAGGATAGATTCCTGTGTCTTCAGTGTCAGCTCGTGTTGTGTTATGTCAAAGTTCTATTCTGTCTTTGTTCTCAAAGGTTATTCAGTTTGGCTTCATGTTCCCCCCTTGCTGTGTTTGCTGAGTTTTTTGTTAATAAATCCTAATTTGGGGACTCTGTTACATCTTTGCTTATAGTTCTTCCCTGCATCTAGGTTTTCACTTCGTTGTCTGGCTATGACATCATCAAATTGCAATTCTTAATTTCTTTGCTGGTTTAATATACATGTATATATATATATATATATATATATATATATATATATATATATAAAACTCTATCAAAAAAGACTTTGTTTTTTTTAATACGTTTCCTGTAATTTCTCTGTATAGTGTATCCCCTGGTAAAAGGTGAAATCTTTCAGATAGATATCCCTAAAATAAAAGTAAAATCCACACAACAGGAAAAGACAAGAATAACTTAATCTGCTGATCTTCCTCAAATTTGTACTTTCATTCATTAAAGCATATGGCTGTCAAAATGAAAGTGAGGTTACCGTCATTATTATCTCTAATTAAATCTAAAAGTCCACCTTTTTTTACAAAAGGGAAAAGCTTTTACAGCAAAAATAGGTTCATATTAATCTACCATGAAATGGACAGAAAAAGAGTTATTCTTATCAGTCAACACAGACAGGTACCAGACTAAGTGACCATTATAAATAAAACATTTAAAATGCAAACGTTTGTAATTTAAGTATTACAATTGCTCTCTTCATATATAAATGTTATTCAAGGCTAGTCATAGTAATTAATGAGATCTGCCAGAACAAGAACTTTTGATTATACATGTGCAGCAACATTTTAAAATCTCAAAAAATGACAAAATACTACACTGTAACAACAGGCATGACAGAGAAAAACCAAATGAGTTTCCTTTTATTTAATGTAAAAGCCTCATCTGCCTGTTGAAGCGTCCTAAGTACAAGCAGACTACCACTACCACAACTGACAACAGAATCAGCATATTGTTTCTCTATGCTGCCGTTTTACATGATGGTTTATGAGATGGTTATTGTGGGGAAAGCATCCATTATTACATTACACTTTCAAACAAGAATGGCTTCAGCACACAATCAGCTCTTTTCTCTCAATGTCATTTGTGTACACAACTATTCAAGTCTGTGTGTTTTGCAGTGTGAAGCCAAACTGAATTAATATGCTAATTCTACTAAAACATTTAAGACTCCGAGAAAATGAAGAATGGAAATGAAAGAATGTTTTTGTGTGGTCTATACAAATTCAATTAAAGCAAAAAAAAACAAGTAAACAGACATGGTAAATTTTGCTGCTGCTTGAGCGTTTGTGTTCTCATTAATCAATAGCCTTGTTTGCATGGAGCCTTAGGACTATAACAAACAAATCCGGGATTCTGCTTTGTGTCCTCAGAATAGCCAGAGGGAGAGAGTTGTAACACCGAACGTAGATAAGCTGAGAAAAGACCAAGTTATAAGAAAAGTGTTTTAAAATGTGACCAAAAAATATTTATTGCTATTTTGTTTCACAATTGAATGGCACACCTTACGTGTTTTGATTATTTGTGAAAGTAACACAGCCGTCCCTCTTGATTAAAGGAACTCAATTCTTATTTTGCTTAAAAATGAATGCAGTTGTTCCTCAAGAATTGCAGTGCATTATGGGTAAATGTTCGGTGATACTTGGATGTGAGGTGATAGTTGGAACATTGAGACTGTGGTACATGAGATTCATGTATGATTTTGACTTAAAAGAAATAGTAAAAGATGAGAAAAGAATTGAAGACACAAACCAAATTATAGCAAAGAAAGTCCTTTAGCTGTAGATTATCTTGATATTTTTTTCTTCTTCTTTTAGGTTAATAAGGTAAAAAAGCCATAAGCGTCCTCATATTTGGGTTATTTTTTTTACAGTTTCAGTAAAGTATTTGGTGAAATAAATTTAAAAAAATACATTATTTGGTTTCAGGAATGAAGTGTACTGGACCATCTTTTGTGGATGATGTTATATCTAATCTCTATTTCAGTTTTCACTTAATGTTGAGGAACATGTACAAGTTATAAACTGGTTTTCAGTCATTTTTGTATGATATTTTTAATGGAGATCACTCATGAAAGAAGCAAAATGTGCCCTCTCTCACCAGGAGAAGTTTTTTGGGCTTTTTCACTTGGTCTCAGTCCAGTTTTATATTACCACCACCAGCACATGTTGGTCGTGAGTTTCTTAATGTTGTCCTTATCTTACACATCACATAAAAGAACAAATTAAAGCATCTTTACATCTCAACACTCTTTTGACTTTGCTGCAAATATAATAAAAATACAGATTTTTTTAGTCTATTTTAGGAAACATTTGATTGTAAACTTTCTTTGAAATCTTTAAACAGACTTTGAAAAAACGAACAAAAAATCATATTTATGCTGTTTCATCATATAAATCCTCTACTATCATCCTGACAGAACGTACAGCATCAATACTGACAGAACAACATCAGATCCTTCAGTTTTTTGAGTTTGTCTTTTTTTTATATAAATCAACCAAGAACATAAGAAAACTAATGAGCCCTCCAGGGAAAACAACTCTCCCTTTCCCTGGTGGATTATCTTTAGTCTTATCAGCCGAGGGAGGTCTGGTTCTATCTCACATGGTTTACAAATCAGACAGAGCCAGAAAAATAATCACTGTTGTTCTGATGCGTTGTGGGGTGAGTTCTGAACGAGAAGTACGCTTCATTATTTCTTGCTGATTGCCAAATGAGTTTGCAGTTAACGTATACATTTATTTTGCAAAAGCAGCACAAGGGTTTTCAGCCCAGATTGAAAACAGTTTTATCTTCAATCCTTTATGCCTTTTATTTCTGAGCAATCACAGTGAGAAAATGTGTGATCTAAAGCATCAAGGGGAAATTGATCGAAATTGCGTTTAGAAGCAGATAACAGCAGCTTCCTTGAAATGTTCAATTGGAATTTGATGAAAACTGCTTAAATGACTTCCCCAATAATTGAAAATGTTTTGGTCATACTTCATTTTTAATTTTACGCTAATGTACTATGACAATCCCACAAAACGGTTATAAATAGAGTCAATGCAGATGACAGGGGGAACGCATTCCTTTTCCCCACCCTCCTCATCTGGACCTGAAATTCGTTTCCTAATGGGAATCTTTTTTTTCGGGACCCACATTTTATCCAATGTTTACGTTTTTTGTGAATTTAAAATGTAAATGTAAATTGCCATCACATCGATATATTAATTTTACAAAAATAGATTTTGACTGAGATGAAAGCGATGCATTATACAGGACAGGGGGAAACAAAAAAAATGTAGATTTTCACTCCCTAAACTATTCATATTCTGCTCTGATATTCTCCTCCGATAGAAATTAAATAAGCAAAGCCCATCGATTTTTTTTCCCCTGGTTAGGGGAGGCAGAATGTAAAATGAATATGCAGACTGAATTGCCTAGGAGACCTTGCTTTTAAAAATAACTACCTCCTTCTCAGTCTTATTGCTGTTTTTATGAAAAACTGATTCAGCCTTCATTTTTAATCACACTCATTTTGTTGCAATATGTCAGCAATAAGTTCAAGGAGAGAATGGAATTCAACTCAGTAATAAAAGTAAACACAAAATATATGTGTTTCAGAACCAAAAAGCTTTAGTGATGTGAATAAGGGATTTTAGCTTCCTAATTAGCTTTAGCATTGGGCGGGCTCATGTAACCTTAAAGCAGGGGTGTCGCACTCCAGGGCTTGAGGGCCGGCATGCTGCTGGTTTTTCCGAGACCCAGCACCACTTACTGCTGGTAACCTGGGTCAGGTGTGTTTTGCCAATGAGAAGCCACAATGGCAAGTTTTCTAGAAAGCATGAAGAACACTCAAGGTCTTGAGTTTGACGTCTGTGCATTCCCCTTCAAAAATCGCTCATACGGTTACCATTAACATAAGTACACATATGCAGTCTGGTGTCAGAAAGGCCCTGGACTGGACCCGTGATCACTGAAAACCTTGTAGAGCTGGGGCTCTTGCTCTCCATGTTTTTGCATTCTCTTACATGTTGGTCCCTCCAGGCCTGGCTCTGGATATTTGGTATCAGGTTGTCTAAGGTGTGGATTCCCTCAGGCTCTTTCTCCATGCCATGAGTGGTCCGATGGTTCTAGTCCCCCGAGTTAAACAATCACCAACCATGGGCTTTGAGGGAGACTTCAGGTCACCAGCCTCCTCCATAATCAATAACATCATTCCACATCCTAACATACACTCACCTGAACACCGATGTTTGCATGTGTGCATGATGTATGAAGTATCTTGTCTGTTCACATGTTTATGTGAGTTAATCATATTTACAAACGTGTCTGTGTAAAGCAGGGTTACTCGTACAGGACTAATTGTGTTTGCATGAATATGTTCAGTTGTACAGTTGTGTTTAGATGCTTAGAACGTTCTTTATTAATTTGGATTTTTTCTTTTCTCTTTATCTTCATATGATTTTCTGCTTTTGCCTTTAATCCCAGGGAAAAGAAATCTGCATGTGCTTATAGTACAAATTGGTATTCATATAGAAAAAACCTTGGAATTAACAGAAGATGGATGGGTGGAGGGAGTTTGTAGTCTGACTGTCTAGTTTGAGTGTGGCGGAAACACTCACACACAAAGAAATGCACAACCATATGTGCCGGGATTTTGTTGTTACTTGTGAAAGTATGAAGCAAAAGGACAAGGTTGCTGGCAGGCAAATTAAGTCAAAGTCAGTTATTTAAGCAGAGTAATTAAAAACCAATCGCCATCATCACGACTCTCACGAAAATGTAAACGCTCTAAGAGATTCCTGAATAATACTTATATTGTACTTTTCACTGCTCTTTTCTGAGAAAAATAAACAAAAAACTGTTTAGTTAGATAATGGCTTATAAATAATGGATGAAAGACTTCAGTTTAGACTATATAATTAGTTTCTTTAGTGTTCATCATTTTCCTGAAATACATTCTTTGTATGAAGAATTTAAATAACTGTGGTAGTTCGTTTTTCATTTTGAAAAATATGCCACCAATTTATTTATGTATTATAAAAAAGTGACATAACAAATGTGTATTTATTTTAATGTTTATGTACTTCAACGTTGAATAGTAGAGGAACAGGAACTAGAATGAAGTGCTGGTGATATAACTCCAAAAACATGATTGTGGCAGGACAGTTGGGTAAAAAGCTGAAGGCATGTTCAACTATCAAAATTAAACTGTATAAATAAAGATAACTTTTTAAAAAACGTGTGATGTGCATGGTTATCTTGTGTGGATATCTGTTTCAGTAGAATTGTATTCATTAGAACATATATGGGATCACACTCTGTTTTTATTTTTTTTTATTTTATTCAAATGAGGATACTTTTTTGCTTTAACATTTTCCATAAGGTGAAGAAGTATTTGCAAAATTTATTTTTGGAGTTGAATAAAATACAAGTTCTAAAAGAATTTTAAATGTGTGCGAGACCAAGAACAAACAGACTAGTTGTATTAGATCATAATGAGAAAAATAATCAAAAAGATAGAAGCTCAAATGACAAAACATTTTCTTTGTCTCTATTCAAGAAATGTATCCTAAAACTTTTAAGGTTGCACCCATCTTTCTTCGAATCCTGCTTCCAAGGCTTTAAGTGACTGAATAAAACAATGACTGACTGTTGTGAGGTTTTCTCTTCCTCAGGGCATTACGCATGTTCCAGCATGCGTTTATTCCTAACTCTTTGAATAACTTTTGTATATTCTCTACAAGTCCTGACAATAATAAAAGAAAAGAAAATCCGCTCCTTAATTTTCTTTTAGTCTGTTAGGATTGAAATGACATCTTTTTTACAAGTCCTAACAACAAATAAAATTTCCACTCTGCAGTTTACTTCCCTTACGGTTTACTCTACCGTTTACTAAGGGGTCTTCTTCTTTTCTTTTTGGTTTTCTCTTCAGAGGTTGCCACAGCAAATCAACTTCCTCCATCTAACCCTGTCTTCTGCATACTCTTTCTAGCACCAGCTACCTTCATGTCTTCATTCTTTACATCCATAAACCTTTTCTTTGGTCTTCCCCAGACCTCTTGCCTAGTAGCCCTAGACTCAGCATTCTTCTAAAATATTCACCATGTCTCCTCTGGACATGAAAGAAACCATCTCAGTCTGTCCTCTCTGACTTTATCTTCAAAACCTCTAAAATGTGCTGTCCCTCCTATGTATCATCGGTCTGATTCGCGTATTAACATTGGCAAAGATTTGAGTTCTTTACACAACCCTCTTCATCAGGTTTTTTACCTGGGCTTGGGACCAGCTCAATGAGGTCCTGGCTTGGGTCTCCCTGTGGCTAAATTATTCAGTGCAAGGGGTGATGCTTACTTTAACACATCCAGAATTTGCTTTGCTCTTCTGCTTAAAAGGTAAGTTCATCAAATAAAAACAAGTCAGGAAAACAGTTAAATCCTTTAATGTTTGTCTGTTCTTAATTACTTTAAAAAAAAAAACAAAAACTAAATAATAAGCTTAGTTTTTTTTTTTTTTTTTTTTTTGGTATGACCTAGATTTTCAGTTTCCACCCCTGCCTACTGGGATGGGGTGGGAATTCCCACAAAGACATGTGGTATTCTGAAAATAGTCCTGACAATAAAATAATTCCACTCCTTATTTTTTTCATGCTCCTAATGTTGAAATAACATGGTTCTTTTCTACAAGTCCTGACAACAACAAAATGATCACCCAGCAGTTTTTTTTTTTTTTCTTTTTCAATGTTCAAAATACGTTGACACTACTCTGTGTGTCTTCTTATTTAGTAGTACTGAAAAATACAACACTTCGTTGACGGTTAACTCTTACTTTTTCTCTGTATTTATTGGAGCATTCAGTCTAAAAGGTTTTACTTAACGGCACATTGAAACATGTCTAAAATTTGCCTTACTCTCTGGATCAAATGTTTATTTTATGGAAAAATTAACTATGGCCAAATCCAGCATCAATTTAAAACTGCAGTAAGAGCTATGGTGGCACAATGAGTTTAATGAGTTGATTAAGACAAAAGCTATGCTAAAATAATTTGTTTTAAGTGTAGAATGATAGGCCACTAAGAACGATGCAGAGAGGAAATTTGGTGAGCTCATTGTAAAAGAGAGAAGATGGATCACCCATATTGTGGTACTGAAATGAGGGTGTCTTAAATTATGATCAAATCTATTTACAAATTACAACTTTTACTTTTTTTTCAGAGATAAATAAAATAGCTGACATGCATACAGAAACACAGATTTGTAAAAATGACTTCATCTTTATGACTTAACAGATTTGTGAATAGAAAAACTGACTTCTAACGCAAAACAGGGCACCCAAGATAATTGGAGGTCCCTGCCAAGCGTGTTAAATATGGACTGACCAAGCTCTCCCACTGTTGGGGATTTGGATGAGGCCAAGCACTTGTCTAAGGGACACAACCACTGCAGGCCTGGTTCCCCCACAAGGGATGTGGTAGGGAAGGTGTAAATAACTAGCTAGTTAAAAACAATTGTGTTGCCAGAGTTAATGCACTTTAATCGACCTTTTGCTTAATTTTGTGATGCTTACCAATGAGCATGTACAACATTCAACTACTGTGGTTGTGAAACTTCTGAAAATGTGTTAACGTGAATGTGAGGATTCTGTGCTTAGATTTTGTTTTGCTTTTGTCATGTTCAGTTTTCCCTGTCAGACTCACTTGTTTTAGGTTAACCACCACAGCTGTTTTCATTGAGTTAATCTACCTCACTGTATATGAGTGTCTAGTTTTCTGTTCATCATTGTCACGTCATCTACTTTGCCGCCTTTTTGGCTTTCCATGGGTTTTGGCATGTTTCAGTTTATTTATTAAATGTTTTAAGTTTCTGCCTGGTCTCCTGCATTTTGAATCCTATATCTCCAGTTCCTGACAATAGGTGCACACTATGAAACCTAAAACACGATAGAAAACAACTGTTAAAAAACTTAAGAGAGCCCTGCGCTTCATGTTTTCTTCAGGTAATATAATTAAATTTGATGTCAGCAGTGCTGGTTTTAAAATAAAATAAAGGGAGTTTGATGACACAAGTTTACAGCACTTTAGGAGACTGTAACCCTGACCTGTTTTTTGTTTGTTTTGTTCTTCATTTGTTAGTTGCTTTGGACAAAAATGTCTTCTAGAAGCAATCTTGGCAAAGTGGCTTGATAGCTGCCTTTAGCTTAAACTGTCTTCTTAAATCAATAAAAAAGGGTTGGCCTGTTCAAACACTTCACTGCCCTCTAAATCCTAACATTTTACTTTCACTTTTCCTCTATAAATAGTGCAAGACTCTGTCCTGGGTCATACTTGCTTTGATACCTCTTGGAACTAGTTGGATTGAAAGCTGGGTAAGTCCAGAATTTGCTTTAACCTTCAGCTTAAATGTTTTCTTATTAAAAAAAAAACTAAACAAAATTAAAAAAAAGTTAATGCTTTGGATGGTTTTTTTGTATGTTTTTTGTGTTTCACAAATTTTGATAAAAGAACCTCAGTTTGTTTCTAAAGTGACCTGCTATTTTAGGTTGGTTTTAAGCTCAAAATTCCACAGCAGCTTTTTCTTTTTAGCTTTTTAGATAAACGATATTTTTCAAGAAAAAAGTAAATATTAACAGACGATTAATTTTTAAAAACTTTTTTTAAGGAAGTAACGGCAACGATGGGAAATCAAGAGAGCATCCTTAAAGAAAAAGGCTACAAGACCACAAAAGAAACTGACACATATCTTATTGCCAAGAAATATAGTGACATGTTTTTCATAAAAAAGGTAAGTGACCATATTTATCCTACTATGATTATCATTTAAAATGGAAAGAAATAAAAGCTCATGTTCAAAAAAATTCTAGGTTGTTTCACATATTTTTGTGTAAGATGGTTGAAGCTTGTTTCTGCCAAGCAAAATAATCGAAGCAAGGAATTAGACTTGAGTGCTTTAAGTTATTACTCTTTCACTCAGTAAATATGGCCTGGTTGCTTAAAACATGTCCTAAGTTTTCCAACTTGACCTCCCTCTAAATTTCACTCAAATGAGCGTGCAGATACACTTGACGCAAATACATAGAAACTTTTTTTTTACCCAAGAATATACAGTATAATCAAATCAAACTTTATTTATAAAAAGCGCTTCTCATACATTGCGCAACCAGAAGCGCTTTACATTTAAAAACTAAAACATACACAACAAAATCCCAACCAAACCCACCCTTCACCCTCCCCCTCTCCTCTGTTAACACATTCAACCCATGACCCCACACATAATGAAAAGTAACTTCTAAATGAAGCTTATAACATGAACTTAAGGATTGGCTCTGCTCTGAGAAAAAAGTATTGGGGCATCTATCATACCAGGAGCAGCTCGGCAACAGGAACATCATCACAGTGCCCACCCAGCAACAGGGACGACAATGGGGTCCACTTCACAGCCATAAGGCTGTAATGTAGAACTCCAGCCGTCCCAGCAAGTGCAATAACCGCAACGACCCCAGACCAAGCCATCCCTGGCACAAAAGATCCCCACTGGAAATACTGGGGCTAAAACTATATTAAGAGGTTAAAATTAAATATATATGATGTTTTTAAAAACATGAAATTGAAAGTAAGATTAAATGCGTGGAATCAATTTAAATACATAAAATACAATATTTGAAGACTTATAGAATAAATAAGGAGATAAGATCAACTAAAAGGTGGGTCTTGAGCCTTTTCTTAAAAACCCTTATGTTCTCTGTAGCTCTGAGGCTCTCCAGCAGGCTGTTCCACAGGCGAGGACCATAATGACAGAACAAGGTCTCACCATAGGTTTTGATCCTCACTTTAGGAACAACTAAAAGGCCAGCGCCGGAGAACCTCAGGGGCCGCGAGGGCTCATACTTTAAAAGTAGATAACTTAAATGAGAAGTCACAATACCGTTTATAAACCAAAACATTTATAAAACATTAAAATAACTTTAAAATCAACCCTGAAACGCACAGGGAGCAAATCCAGCAATTTTAACATGGGTGTAACCCTGGTCATTATAAGAACTTGTGCCGCTGAGTTCTGTAATAGTTGTAGTTAGCAAAAGACTTTCTTGGTAAACCAGGGAGCAGGGCATTACAATAATCTAGCCTACTGAACATAAAAGCATGCATCAGCACCTCTGTGCTGGCAAGAGAAAGGAATCAGTGAACTCTGGCAATGTTTTTAAGATGATAAAATCCTGTCTTAACGACATTTTTAAAAAGAGGGATAAAATTCAGCTCAGAGTCAAAAAGTGCGTCCAGGTTTCTCACACAGTGCAAAGATTTAAAATTTCGGAGTTTTGGTAAAATCATCTCTCTCTTGTCTTTTGGAGCGATGATTAAAACTTAAAATTTAAAAGAGTGTTTATAGGTTCAAGGTCATCAGGGGACATGGCGATGTAAAGCTATGTATCATCAGCATAGCTGTGAAAGTCCATACAGTGTCTCCTGATGACATCCCCAAGAGGCAACATGCATACATTAAAAAGAGTAGGACCTAAAATTGACATTTGCGGAACCCCACAATCATTTTGAAATATTCTTGAAAAGCATGTCTGAATACATAATGCTACGCACACTTAACACAAGTAGTAACTATTCTTAAGAAAATATTTACATATACTACATTAAAAAAGTGAACACATGCATTAGTTCAATGTATAAGAGACAAATTAATTGGCGGAACATGGTTTTAATGTGTTTGTGTGTATTAAACAATATAGATGTAACATGTGATTTAACTAAAATCTGGGGAATAAGATTCATCCATTCAACCAAGGCAATTAGAAAACCTGTTACTTCAATTTACGAAGACCCTGAACTTTTAACCCCCAAGTTCATGTGCTCCACCGTATTCTCAGAGAACAGAAACACACATGATGGCTGAATCCGTCGATTGCTTCAATTCCTCTTTAATCACCTTCAATTACGGTAAGAAATATTTCTATTATCATAGTAACTTTATTATGTTGGCGCGTACTTGGAAAAGTGTTCAATATTTATTGGTTACTGAGTAATAATTGTGTTTTTTTGCTAGTATAATTAGCCATATATAAGCATCAGTCAGATTTAGCAAAGTAAAGTTAGAATGTCCGTGAAATTGTGCAGAACAATGATGTCCACAACATTGTTCAGGTACTACTGTATTTTCCCTCTTGAACCGGCGTTCCACTGTCAACAACAATCCATTCCAGCTCATTGTCAGCACGCTTTCAGTGTGGGCAGTTCGCTGAAACCATGCCTGAGTAGCTCTGTTGGACCTTCATTCAGGACTCTGCAGTATCAAACACTCAGAGCAGTGTGATAACCAGCCTCTGCAGGCAACTGTTTTTGCTGTAAACAGTTCCCAGCCAAGTGGTCCATCTCCGCAGTGCAACAGGAACAAAAACCAGCTCAACCTGTTGGGGGGGGGGCTTCTAGTTGAGCTGAAAACAGAGCGTGGTGGAGGCAGGGGTCATGTTGGCTAAACACTTGAATCTATTAGACGTATATGTTTAAACATTTGATCTGAATCAGCTTCAAAGCTACCGTATTTTACGCACCAAAAGGAACACTGTTTTATAAGGTGCAGTTTAATTTGGGGGTCTATTACTGTATTTAACCCATACACAAGGCACACCGTATTATAAGGTACAGAAAAAGGTAATATAAACAAAACTTTGAGTTTAGATGAGCTTTATTTGACTATTTAACAATCCACTCACATATTCTTTAAGCTATCTTCTCCCGCAAAACATTTTTGGTGTTTGAATTAAACAGGTGCATAATCAAACATGCCAGCTTCCCTCTCAAACTTGGAGTCAGTCTCATTGCCAAGTGGCTGTTCAGCAATGATGCCAGCTTTAGCAAAAACTTAAACAACACTTAAAGCAGAGATCTTAGTCTGGGCGTCCACAATCCATTCACATGTGATGGCGTAACTCGCCCGGCCAGTATGTGCGCTGTCACTCATCTATCGCTCTCATGAACAAAGATACACACTCTATTTTGCTTTTCCACCGGTGGCACCAGGAACCCTTTATTCTTAAGGTAGGAAGGGAACCTTGTGGAGTGTGATCAAACATTAATTCACCAGGGCTGATTCAGAGTGACTCTTGCGCAGTGACGTGCAGGAAACATACTGGAAACGCATGTGCGTAAAGTTTGGCTAGATGTCTGTGCACACAGCTGGGAGTGTCGGGAGCACAAACTTTTTGCGCAAGAGTCACGTGCAGCAGTCATACTCAAAAAGCATGTTCGGAAAGTTTGACAAGATGTCTGTGAGGTGCACAACCAGCCATTTGTGTGGGGAGCGTGACTTTCTTCACGTGGAGCAAACATACTCGAAAATCATGTGTGTAAAGTTTGGCTGGATGTCTTTGGCTGCGACATGTAGTCGTGCACGTGAGGGTAGCACGGACATCCTGGAGCCTTCGTAATTAGCCGCGTTCTCCTGCGCGGGGAACATTTAGCAAACAAAATGTAAAAATTAGCATAGGCCATCATAACATGATCAACTCCTGATTGAACAGACAAAGAAACGCTGTCAGCTGAATCAACTGCGTATTTTCACAACTGCGCGCGTGTAAAGGTGCAGGCCGGGCAAAGTTTGTGCTCTGAAATCCTGTGAAATTGTGTCTTGGTTGCACTGTGCTCGGTTTCTGCAGTAATTCAGGATGTGGTATAACTTTACCTCCAGCCACATTGTTTCCCAGGAGCACAGCTTGCCGGAATCACTGTCTGTGACCCACCTGTTTCCATCAAAATGAGAACACCGTTTAGTATGAAATAATTTTCTTACATACTCAAAGTTCTGCCTTTGTATTGTCAATAAAAAGTGAAGTGGTTCCAGATTCAAAAGTTTGAAATATCCAATAAATATTGTTCCACTTCATGATTGTGTCCCACTTGTTGATTCTTCACAAAAAAAAATTACAGTTTTACATCTTTGTGTTTGAATCCTGAAATGTAGTAAAAGGTTGAAAAGTTCTAGGGGCCCGATTACTTTCGCAAGGTACTGTATATGATAGCAAATGACAGCTCTGGCAAAGGTCTGGAAAACTACTTTTTTATATCAACTTCAGGGTTCCCAAGTGGTGACAAACGTTTATATGATTTTGTTTTTCTCCAGAATGACACAGATCATGTATGGCACTCATGCAACTCCTAGGCCAGATGTTCTTGATTGACGACAAAGTAATCCAAATATAATCCAACTACTGTGTCCAGTATTTTTGCACTAGTTTTTTTCTCTGAATGTATATTACTTCATTTTCCTCTCAATTTGAGCTGGATTTTGTTTTTCTCTTCAACCATCAAAGTGGTCAATCTGTTTTTGAATGTTGTGGTTTATTTTTTGAAGACATTGTCGACATAAATGTTGAAGCCAGTAGTTTCATGCATACAAATTAAATCATCCTCCTGATTCCATTCCTTCTTTTAATCATTATTTAATAAAATCTTTCTCTATTGCCCCAGAACATTGATGCGGAGGCCTAACATTTAGCACAACACAGGGCTTGGAATCCCTATCATCGTCAGAGAAGATGCAGACCTGGGAGAAGCTGAGGTTGCTGGTGTTGTTGTTGTTGAAGACATGACCATGACATGGCATGACTAATCTACTGCTTCAATTTGGAGTCCCACCACAACCAAAATACAATTGAGCTAATCTAAAAGTTTTTTTTACTTATTTTTTTATATTGAGGGATATACTTTCTGCAAAAGTTCAATTGTAACATGTGAAAAATGTTCACATGTGAAAAATGTTCTTTGTTTGAGTGTTGCAAAGTGAAGGTGTGTAACAAAAACCATACTGCTTTGACACTGATTTAGGGGGGTTTAAACATAGTACAGTAATAAAGTAAGAATAGGGTAATCTCTTACAGTATGTATTGAAAGCTGTTTAGCTGCCAACATTTGCACCTAAATCAGGGGAAATACAAATGAATTATTCACATTTCATACACTTTGAAAATGTGTGGGTTTTCAAGAGGTTTTAAGAAAGTTTATTTTTTTCATGTTGTACTTTGCTTTAAAATTGTACTATTTCCTCATTCAAAAACATTTGTTAAATTGTTCATTTTGTTCAGAGGTAGGACCTCTATTGTGTTCTAGATAAATAAAAAAAATGTTTCAAGTTGTGGAATATTTTTGTGTAATTCAAAAGAGGCTTTTAAAAAGGTAATTTTGTAAAATTGTCTTTTTAATCTACTGATTAATGCAATCTTAACAATCTTGACAATCTTAACAATTCTCTTGTCAATGTTCTATTCTGAAGTATGTATATATGATAAAGATGAACACCAAGCACTCTGATAAAAGGACATTTTAAAAAGCATTATAGTTTTCTCTCATTTAAAAAACCAGTATTGAATACACAAAAAAAAAACTTAGAATTTTTTTAGCCGCATATTGTCATATAAAATGTAACTTGTAAAACATTGTGATTAATCACAATCTAAAAGAGTGATTATTTTTTAAATGATTGACAGCACTAAGGTGGGAATCAAACCTACAATCTTACGATCAGCGGCCAACTGCCCTACCGCTCCACCACGGCCACCCTAACATTATGAAATATTAATTTTCATTATTTAGATCAGTGTCATCTCTGTCTTTGACTCAAATTAGATATGTTTTTAAACATGCTATTTAAAAACTTCACTGAAAATGCATTTCATATTATTTCTTTTCATAGATACCCAAAAAACGAGTTCAGATGTCACCTTCAAGCATTGAAGCCCTCAAAAAGATAAACCATTCACATCTTCTGGACCTCAAGGCTTTTGACAGTAAGTTTTAAAAAACTTCCTCGAGCTTCTGCTTTTTAAGTATTTATTATACTTGCAAAGATGTGGAGGTAACTTTTTTAAACTTGTAAAATAGACAAAAAAGTAATTGAAATTAAAATATTTTTCCTCATTATTTAAAAAAAAAAGTTTATTTTTCTAGATTCTATATATAAACCTGCTTTTATTGTAATTTAAAAAAAAATAACTATAAACATTGTGGCATATTTTTAATGTACAATTGTTGGTAGATCTGTCAGATGTATTATTTGCAGGACTATTGAAATTGTCTGTTATCCAACGAATTTCTGATTGAGGATCTGTTTAAATACTCACAAAAAGTGATTTCTGGCCCTGAAAAGCAAAGGAAACTGTAGGAAAAAAATGACCATGGTAGTTTTGCCAGCAAGTGAAAAAAGAAAAAAGAAGTGAAATGGCATTTTTCAGAGTGGCCTTTTAGTCTGACCAATCTTGATATGACACACCTGTGAAGTGGATTATCTCAGCAAAGAACAAGTGCTCACTATCACAGATTTAGACAGATGTGCGAAAAATATTTGAAAGAAATGATTGTTTTGTATATGTAGAAAATGTTTTAGTCTTTAGTCTTTGAGTTACTCTCATGACATATGAGAGCAAAATCAAAAGTGTTGCATTTATGTTTTTGTTCAGTGTACATTGGGCGCCCTTGACTGCTGCTTGACTATTGACTGGAGTTGAAAAACTCTATCGTAGCATGGCGCTCAGTGTAGTTGAACATGTTACAAATGAGCACTGATTGGATAGTCTGCATTCCAATAAAAACATAATGAATTTGAGCTTATGTTCCAAACGGATCTTGACAGAAATATTGGGGTAAGAAAGGACTAATAAGGATAAAGTTATCGCTACAAAATATGGCTTCTGAAATCTCTAGGGAAAAAAGGAAAACAAAGGTATTTTTTCAAGTTGATGCAATGTTTCGTAAATATGTGCACATTGCTGTCACCAACCATTCATGTTTAGTAAAATGACTTGCATTAACCTTGAACTGTTACTTTAATATTGGGATTATAAAAAAGATAAACATAATTTCTTTTTAAATCATAGTTCATCTAACTTACAAAAAAAGGAGAAAAAAATGGTTTTATTGAAGTTAAGATTGTTGTTTAAAAAAACACATCTGGATAAAATTTGTCCCTATTTTTGTTTTGTTTTGTCTTTTTTTTTTTTTTTTTGTGCCAAAGGAGATAGACACATGAGCTACATAACTGTTGACTACTGTCATGGAGGGAGTCTTGCTGAAAAGATCAGAAAAGAAAACTTGGACTCTTCAAATGAACCCCAGGTATGGTAGCTATAAACAAAACCTGAAAAAGTTGACACAAAAAAGGTTGTTAAAGACTCTCATTCATCCAGGACAGTTGGAGAGCAGATAGAAAAGACTCTTTTAAGAGGTTCTTTCGGTTTAGAATTGAGTTTTAGGGTGTATTCAGACTGGACACGTTTGGTCCACTTAAAGTGAACCACAGTAGTTTCCCCAGATAATCTGGAACAAATGTTCAGTCTGCATACATGCAAGCAACTCCTGGTCCGGGACCAGGAACCGCTCTCTGACCCATCTTTCGAGGTGGTCTCGAATAATTTCCAATCAGACTGAGGTTCAGTTCGCTCTCAGATTCCTCTGTCGGAATACAAAATGCTCTCAGAACAAAATAACTGGTCAAAACAGCCAGCGTAGCTGAAAGTCAGGGAATGCAAACATATTGGGAATTAAGTCACTGGTGAGCCGTGGACAAATGTAAAGCATTGATTCCTTTGTTATCAAAGAGGAAATGACTGGTCAAACTGTTTACTTCTTAGAACGATTATTTTTATACAGCTGAAAACACTTATTACATGCTTTTCTCTGTCTCATTGGGTGTTACACACCTCATGCTGTGTTGTCATCTTAAAAGCTAGCTTGTAGCTTGTAGTTCAACGATGAGACAGAGCAACAGATTGAATTTTGTTCGGGTGAATGCAGGCTGCTTAAAGCAACTTTTGACGTGATACACGTTGCTCCTCACTGTCTTCCCAACAATCTAGATGTCCTAAACACTTTCATGGCCGAAGTCTCTTCATTTCTGTCGAAACATCATCTAAGTTAAAGCACACACGGCATGTTTTCTTGCCAGTAATCGTCTTGCAGCATAACTCTGTCTTATCAAAGTAACAAGTAAAATTCCTTGTTCCTGATGTCCAAAACTGGTAATCGAAATATAAAGTTTCTATAAGTTAACCATTCCGATGAGGACTTTTAGTGCCCCTTCTCTGTCTTTCTCTTGTTGTTTTGACCCGCCTCGTACTTCCTGGCCAATGACTGAAGAGATCTTTCGTCACGTGGTTTTGTTTATAAGTTTTGGTCTGAAACAGAAATCTCCCGTAAACGCCAGTCTGTATACAGACCAAATGCAATGTAATCCAAAACAAATTAGTGGACTCGGACAGAGCCAAAAAATTTTGCCAGTCTGAAAACACTCAAAAAGACCAGATTGATCTTTTCAATTTTTTCTCTGCTTAAAAATAGAAAAGATAAAAAAAAAGATCAATTTGTTACCCCAAGTGCAGTGAAATTCCTAACTTGTGAGAATTATGAAAGAATTTTTGTAAAAAAAATAAGTGTGGAATTTTTGTTTTTAAGGTTCTGAGCTGGTTTGTTGAGATTATCATGGCTTTAAAAGCCCTTCATGAAAAAGGCTGTCCTCACAAAGATCTTACACCAAAGGTAATGCCCCATTTTCCTTTAACAATGAAATAAACAGAACAATGACGTTTTGTCGCTGAAACTTCAAAATGTTTCCACCATACATGCTTTTAGACACTTCTCTTTTAACGCATTTTTTTTTAATTTGCAGTCATGAACTAATGTTTGTATTTATTTTACTGTTTATAGAAAGTATTCCTGAACCAGTTTGGAATCATAAAATTGGTTGGATTTGGAATACCCAGTAAAAGGTACAATCTATCAAAACTCTAATTTGTAACCATTAAAGTACTTCACAATCTGGTGTGCTTCATGGTCGCAAAAAAATACAGTAATTTGTTGAGGGTATGATGCCCTTTACTAAATGCAGCATCAATAAAAAGTAACATGTTTTTATCTTTCAACAGTTTAGGATGCAGTTCAAATAAACCAATTAATTATCTGCCTCCTGAAACCCTCACAAATGGCATCTACGAAGACAAAAGGTATTGCTTTCTATTTTTTTTAATTTTTATTTTTTATTTAGATTTCATTTTTTTAATTGAGGAATATTAAATTTGTTTTTAAAAAAATGTTTAACGAGCAAAATCAATTAAAACATAATTTAAAAAAACATACCGGTATTGGCTTAATCTGTGAACTAAGAAGTTGTGGTGAAGTTTTTAGGTGTAGAAACATTTTGTAACTGAAATACTACCATGTGAAACTACACCTAGGAATTTTTATTTTTCTCCCATTTTGGGGAAGTTATTTGCAATCTTCTTCTTCTTCTTCATCTTCTTGCAATCTCAGTGTTGTTTATATGTTGTATTTCTCTTTGTTCTCTTTGTACAACATGAAAAAAATAAACTTTCTTAATTGAAAACACACACATTTTCAAAGTGTATAAAATGTGAACAATTCATTTGTATTTCACCTAGGTGCAAAAGTTTGGCAGCTAAACAGCTTTCAATACATAAGAGATTACCCTATTCTTACTTCATTACTGTACTATGTTTAAATATAAGCGTTGATACTTTATTTA
Organism: Oryzias celebensis; assembly: GCA_014656515.1. NCBI lineage: Eukaryota > Metazoa > Chordata > Actinopteri > Beloniformes > Adrianichthyidae > Oryzias > Oryzias celebensis. The sequence goes on from BNCR01000010.1 coordinate 7,378,995, forward strand.
ATAATTACAGGTTTCTTGTTTAGTTAGTTTTAAATTGGGCTTATGTGTTTGTGTATTTCAATCTTAAGTTTTAGGAATGACATAATTTTTTGCCTTTTTGAGTTTTAACTTCTATATTTGTTAGATTGTTGAAAAGAGCTTCTTTGATTTTTCCCAGTTGTGTAAAATTGGTAAACTGTGTCCTTACAATAGCTTTTTTTAAAGAACAATAATCAAACAAGTGATTTTATTACTCGGGTCACAATGTCTAAGTTTGAAACCAGAATAGAACAGAACAAGTGCAAAGGTGGGTAATGGAACAAGGCCTAAATGGACAAGAGAACAGAATCTGGATTTTTTAGATTGCTTCCATGCCAATAATCTCACATTAAAAGGAGACAACTGCTTTTGGACATTAATGATATTCAAAACATGCTTGAGCAAGAAGAAGAAAAGATGACATCCCAGGGGAGTAAGAGAAGGTAGATAGTTTGTGATTGTGTTTGGATTGTTTATTGCTGTTTACCATGAAAAAATGAAGAACTTAACAAAACCCTGCTGGTGACCATCAATGGACCATTGTCCATAATTCCAACTACAACCATCACTTGGGTGTAAAACAAAAAACACAAGAATATTAGGATTGTGAAATAAAGATTGCACAGTGGTTGTGCACTTGCCTCTCAGAGCAAAAAAGCCCTAGTTTAAACCCTTCCTGTGTGGAGTTTCTATGTCCCCCTGTGAATGCGAGGAGAGATAGATGGATGTATTCTAATTGTTGGTCATCAATTAGAACCCCAGAAAGGTGTGACAGGGACAGAATGCAGAAATACAATAATATGCCCATAGGGCTTCAACATTTACACTAACATTGGAACAGATTTGCAGAGGTTGAAATTGTTGAAACTGTGCAGATAACGTGTGTGAGTATCAGACTTCCCTCTGCAAAAAAAATGTAGCAGCTAAATTTAAGACCCACTGACTGGCAGCAGCATCCTTCACTCATCATTTGAGAAATAGTGATGTAACTGATAACCTAAAACGCAAACTGTAAGGTATTTAAATTGTTTTGCAGTGTTGTCAGACTGTTCTGTTTAGCCGTCCACATGTTTATGGTTTCAACGGCACTTAAATATGATCCACATTCCTAACTCTTGTTTGCTGATGAGTACTTTTTTTTGGCAAATCTTTTTTACATTTTAGAATCTTAGACTTGTTTACATTCTCTGCATTACTTATACATAGTTTTCTCTATATTCAGTGACATCTGGTCTGCAGGATGCATACTCTATGAGCTTTGTACAAAGGTGCCAGCGGTAAGTAAAGCCAGTTGCAACTTGGTAGACCAAAATGTATGACATTTAATACAAACGACGATTCAAACAGAAATAGCTTTGATTTATTTCAGTCAAACAATAGTAGCAGCTCGTGAACTAGTCCTGCAACCAAAACCACCTGAAACAAGAAGACATGTGAGAACAAAGGAAACAGGTGTAAAACAACAAAATAAAACAGGAAATGCACAAAAAACAACCACCGTCTTGGGTCCAATACCCCACATTGACTTTGTAAATATTTTTTTTAACAGACTGCTCGGCATCTAAATCAAAGAAAAGAAATGTACACAATGGTTTCCGCTGCAATATTATATGAATCTTACAGAAATACTTGATAGTGGGCAAGAAAGTTTTATAACAGTACAATGGGTAATCAAAAATATTCAAACTTGACCTTGGAAATGTGGTGATTAGAAAGTCCTGGTTTAGGTGTTGTAGTCATTTATTTGCTGTTTTTTTCTCCAAACATTTCTAAAGGCAAAAGTTTCAACATGTCCTTTCAAAACTTTTGCGGGTTATTTCTTGATCACAGTTCTCATAGTCATAGTATTAAGGACCTAACATGCCTCTCCCACATAACAAACACTTAACACTAACAAAGCATTTATTTGCTGTTCTCCTTAAAGGGCTTCTTTCATGCTATTCTTAAACTATTCAGAGTAAACTATATCCATATATGTAAAAATATATTACCTTTGGCACACTAAAGAATGACTTATAGTGTTTATGAAACATGAGTTATTTTCGTGAGCTCTTTTTCTACTCAAAAGTAAGACGACTTGATCTCTGAGGCACTGCCTTTTGCTCCTTGTGGGTGCCGTCTACTTCATGACGCAAACCTAGCGTCTGCCTTGGCAGGATGTCTGCCTTTGCCCATGAAAACAAACAACATCCAAACTTTTGCAAAGATGGATATGCATATTATGCATATAAAATGAAAGTGTGTTGCAGATCACTGCTAGCTCCGCAGAGAAAGTGGGTGTTTGACCTAATCCAAATTCTTCCCCTATACTGTACCTCTACGGGTTCTTTAGTCATTCAGATCCAAAGTCTGTGACCAGAAGGCAAAAACATTGATGTTGAAATAGCGGAACAATACACCAAGTGGGACAAACTAAATCATAGTCATGGCAAAACTAATCTCTTGTTCCAGAACTTTTAGAACCTTCAGTGGAATTTATGCTTTAAATCATTGTTTTTAGCTCTGATCAAACCGGGGAGGTCATGTGACTGCTTCATTTTGCACTGTATTACATCACCAGCTGTTCTGAATCAAGAAAAATATGAATGAAATACGCAACGGTTGTGTGAAATAAAGTTGACTAACTATACTCATTACCAAGTTTAATGCCTCAAAATGCCTCAAAATTTCTATGCTGCAAATAGCTGAGTTGCATCTTAACTTAAAAAAGTATTCATTATTAACACGTTTTCATCTCTATTATGATCACTGAGAAAATACTACCTTTTAATTAGATTTGGTTCCATCTTCAGTTCTCTGCAGATACTCCAGTCAACCTGATCCCAAAGATAATAAGTGGTCATAGCCCATCTTTGCCAAAAGAATTCCAACCAGAGCTTTGTGAACTTCTGAGTGAAATGCTGGAAAAAAACCCAGAAGACAGACCAACAGCCGGTGAAATCCTTGCACGTCCCTTTGTGCAAATTTGTCTAACTGAAAAGGTATGATGTTTTGTCATTTGTATTATTGAAGTGTGTCACTTAATTAACATGAATGTATACATAATTTAGTGTGAAACAACACTGAAGGAGCTCAAGACCATACTAAACACCCTGAGGACTCTGGCTGATGGTCTCGAGAAGGTTCATACAGGGACCAGCATCGGCAGCCTGACTGGAGGAGTGATTGGATTAGTCGGAGGAATCACGTCAATTGTGGGGCTCATACTAACTCCATTCACTTTGGGAGCTTCTCTCATTGTTACTGGTGTAGGTGTAGGTGTGGGTGCAGCTGGTGGAATTGCTGCTGGTGCTTCAAACATCACTAAAATGGTCAAACAGACGTCTCAGCGTGAAGCAGTTGACTCTATCATCAAAGAGTTTGATCAGAAAACTAAAGCAGTTGTCACATGGCTCCAGGAGATTTTTGCTGGATTTCAGACCATAGAACATAAATCTCATTGTGCATTAAGGAGAGTTGGTTTTAATGACAACAACCTGGAGAAAATAGGTAGCAAAGCAGTAAGAAGCCTGGGTTTCGTTTCAGAGGCAGTGCGACTTGGTAGAGTTTTGAGCATTGGCAAAATTGCAGCACAAACATCCAGAGTAGTGCGTGTAGCAGAGGTGGCGACAGGGGTATTGGCTGGTATATTTGTGGCAGTTGATGTTTTCTTCATTGCCATGGACGCAAAAGAAATCCATAACATCAGACAAGCGAAGGCTGCAACAGCCTCTGACCAATCTACATCGTCTTCCAGACCAGAGAAGGAAGAGAAGTCTTCCCCTGAAGAAAACATCAAATCTGAAATCATGAAATTTGTCAGATCAATCAGGAAGTCTGCAGATGACCTGCAAAAAGTTGTGGATGAGCTGCAAAGTGTGATTTCATCAATACCTGAGATAGACCCAGACTTGGAATGGTATGGCATGAAAGAAAATGTTGCATTTGGCATAAAATCAAAAGTTGAAAATAAAAATGACTAGGTTTCTTGTTTCCGTAACTTTATTGCAGTGCTGTACAACATTCTGACACATTTGGTTGAATTTAAGTGTACTAAGGAGTCATAACTAAAGGGAGCCTTGATTCTATTGTAATAATTTTGGCTTGAGCTTCTTTAACAAAGTTTTTCTACACAGTCAGTGTGTGCGGGAACAATCTAATTTTTTGCTTAATCACAACATTATATTTAAATTGTTGAAAGTTACTGTAGCTGGGCTTCACAGGCAAAAGTAAAATCCTGAGACTTTTATTTCCTTGCCTTTGTGCTGTAACATACTTTTTGTGATAAAAATAATAAAACAAATCTTGTTTCTAAAGTATCTTCACACTGTAGCCCTGCATTATTCAAATATAGAATATATCTGGAGTTTGTGTCACTTTTATTGTATTTTTCTGATGTAGTGCAACAAAGAAAAGGGGTTGTTTTGGGGACTTTATCGTTGTTATGGGTGTTTTTAATAATTATTTCTAAAGTGCCAAATTGTAGTGCGATAACAGAGATGTGCTTATGATTTATGTGGATTTTGTCACTGAATGTGGCCTTGACATTTGAATATAGAAAATCAGATAGAAATTCTTCATGGAAAAGGAAGATACAATGGTGAAATGTTTTAAGTAAAATATCGTGTTATTTTTGGGCAAACTGTTGTTAAATATAAATGAATAAAATGTTAAACTGCAAAATGTAATGCTTCTTAACTTGTGATTATGTTAAGAAATAAACAAGCTATAATAATGTCTTTTTTATGTTTGTGCCAAATTTTGCTTCCTGTTTGTGTCATTTTTTTATTAAACTACTCGTCAAAATGACATAAATGCTGTCACTTTGACTTGATGGCCGTTGCTTTGTTCTTCATAGACTTTTCTAATGAAAGTGAAGACATCTTGTAAAGAGTAGTAACGCAGAACTTTCAGTGGTTTTGCAGTTTATAGAATACTGAGGCTATTGGAAATAACCACTGGTATGTTAACAGCAGAGTAAAAGGTGAATAGACTTTCATTCCACCCATTGTTTTATGAGGGTGTCACAATCATAGTTTTTGTTTGTTGAACTCTGGTCCGATTCATTTGATTTTGAGTATCTGTCAATACCGAAGTCACAATCGGATACTTTCATGACACGTTAAAAAATAATAATTGAAAAAAATGAAATGATCCAGTTTGTCCCCAGTATTTGTTTTATTCACCTTGTTTTATACCACGTAGTGCTTTACTGCACATTTTGCACTTATTTTTGAGGTAGTTAAATATGAACTTTAAATTAGAGCAAATGTAAACATTGATTTGCTTTAAATAAGAACAGCATCTCAACTTAAAATACCCAGCAGGCATGTAAGAAAATAAGCAAAAGTACAACAGTGCAAGTGAAGCCAGTAGAACTGTGCTCGTAACTTCGTCTTTTTTGTCTCAAAAAGCAAAATACTTCTTTATTTTTAATAAAAAACTAAGTTCTCACCTTGTATTTGAACATTTTTCTATATTCATCAATGTTTCCTGCAGTGGGGGCTGTTTTTTTTGACAGTGTTGATTTAGTACGCGTCTTATGTTGTTGCGTGTTTGTTTTTGAGATGCCTAATTAAGTTTTCGGCATTATCCAGTTTTAAACCCTATACCGCCAAAATATCACATTTGATACATGAGTTTGTCAGCTCTCCATAAGAGTGTGATATTTTTTTCCAGAAAAACCTACTGTATGCCACCAGAAACATACAGTACAGTGTACACATAATCCAACAGAGGGTAATAATTCATTCGTTAGTAAGGATACCATAATTCATGAGTTGGAAACATTCGATTTTTGAAGAAGAACTTTGCTAAATTTGAATAGGTTATGGTAAGAAAAAATATTAATATTTACACTATAACATCAAAAGGAACAGGTATTGGGTTGACAAATGTGAAAATAATTAAAATTTCATAAAATATGTCTTATTAAGGGCTGTACGGTGGCGCTGTGGTTAGCGCTCTTGCCTCACAGCAAAAAGGCCCCCTCAAGTCCCAGCTCGTTTGTGCTCGGCTGGAGTTATATGACCCCAAGCCTTTCATTAAACAGAATAAAGCCTGGAACAAGAATTGCTCTGCTTTGACTTTTTGCACCAAACCTTCCAGCTGCAGGTGAATGCGCTAGTATTTGGTCCAGTGTGAACACTGTATGCTAAACACTTGTTCAAGTGCCCACGTTCAGTGCATTCTTGAAGGGGTGTCTTATTTCCGGTGTGACTGTAGCATAGTAGTGTATACTTACAAGTCAAAAAGCTGAAACATTTACATTTTTGGGACACATGTAAAACAATAAGCAATGGAAATAGCTGAAGAAGCATGCACCTAATATGGGAAGCAGACTTTAGAAGAGCTTGTAACAGCTTTTACTCTTGCGTGTATTCCTTCGCTTTTGTTCATTTATTTTTCTAAGCTTCATGTGTTGTTTCGAAGTTGCTACATAGCCTGATAAGCTGCCAACCTGGCACCCCTGGCTGTGTTTCATTTGTTTTGCTTTCCTCCAGCTTTTCTCTCATCTCCCTTCAGCCAAGTTTCATTTGTTTTCCTGCAGAAAGCAAAGGGGGCAAGAGGAATGCATCTTCACAGGTGGCTGCTGTAGTAACAGAAGGTGGGGATTAGTTTTCCCTCCCCGAGTGTATGTTTGTACGTGTGTGGAAAGTTATTTTTCTCTTTGTGTGATAAGAGAATATAGGAGATGTAAATCTATGCCCCTGGTGCAGAGTTTATCGCTGCTTCAACATCTGACAAACTATATTTATAGAAGATAAGAGATCAGTGCAAAGCTTCACTAATCATCCTGTTAATCCCGTCTCTCTTTATGTTTGCAGATGTTCCTTCCGATCTAAAGAAGTTTCATCTTTGAAGTTGCAAAAAGTCAAAAATATATGAGCTTCATTTTACACAAGTTAAAAATAATCCATCTATTCCTTCTTCAAATTAAACTCATAGGTTTTTTTTTGTTTTTTTTACTTTTAAACCACTAATCTTCCTGCACTCCATCTGGAAAAGTTAAGTGTGTTTACATTTGAATTCTGATAAGGAAGTAAGTGAACCCCAAAGGGAAAAAAATGACTTTTGTAGTATGTTTTCCATTCTGCCTTCTTAGTAACCTCTCACATTTCTGGACAAACTTAATTGCCAATTCACTTCACCCAAGTACAAAAGTAGGTTACATTTCCCATGTTATGATCATGTACTCACTGTTATCACCAGACTTTAACATATGTATTACTATGTTAGTTGCACAGTACTACCAAATGATTACTCTTTACTACTACACAATGACCTAGTTTGAGTCTAAACATCTGCATGGCCAACACAGGAAAACCCACTTTTTAATAACTGGGTAGCCGATTATTACACAGATCACAAATACGATCACAACTTAAGTAAAACTGTGGACTGTGGATTCATGTGAATGATCATCCACAGCTGTTTTAATTTCTGTTAATTTACCCTCAGTGTATATTAGTGCCTGGTTTCCCGTTCTTCATTGTCAGGTCATCTGCTTTCTCACCCTTTTGTCTCTCCATGGTTTTTTTACCTGTTTTAAGTGAAATATTCAAGTTTCTGCCAAATTCAGACGAATCAAATGCTGATTCATCTGCATTTTGGGTCCTATACCACTAGTCCGTGACTCTTTAACATCATGCCCTTAAAGTCCCACTCCAAAAGTTGGGCAATCGCTCCAATCTTTCTGAATTGTGAGTAGGACTGTTGGCGTGGCAAGCCTGCCTTAATTCCCATCGTCCCTTTGTTTACATTCTCTCCTGCAAGATTACAGCTCCTCACTATTCCTACCTATCCAAGCATTACAGTTTTGAGCAAGATACCAGCTCAGAAAAGGAAAATGAAGACAATAACATATCTATTTGTCTGCAAGTGGGTGCATCAGAATGGAGCAGAGCAGGAAGCATGTGTTATGCCAATAGATGTCACGTAATAACTTCAAACTTTTTCCTACTGATTTTTTTTGTCTGCTTCTGACTCACAATTTGAATAAAGAAATACTCAGAAATGCAGTTTATATCTTAATTTTCTTTACAAATGCCGTCCATCATGATAAAAATGCTACAAGATATGTTAAAATCACCAAAAACATCATTTTCACTTGAGTTGGTATTTAAAGATTTTCATCATGACAACCCACTGTCATATCAACTCATAAGAAAAATTAGTTGTAAAATTAAAATGTAAATAGCTTCAAATGCAGTTTTACTTTAAAAAAAACATCTTCTTCAGTTGTCCATAAGGCTGTGCGTTTATAAAGCATTCTTTGCGCAAAGATAAAGAGATAAAAGCTAAAAAAAAACACAATTGAAGTTGCCTTTCCTGTAATAATTCAACACTTTCGAGGACACAACAAAATTATAAACAAGCTGTTTCAGCAAAAAATGTACGTACACAGTCCAGACAAAATATTCAAAGTCTTAGGATAAAAGCTTTCTTCCCGCCTAAATAAAAGTTTCTGTTTTGTTTTGGAATAAATCGAGTGTAGCTTTGCATCAACATCACTCTTTTATTATACTATGAAGCACAATTAATATGTAAGACAGACATTGTATTTTCCCGTCTGAATCTTAAATGCCTCATTTTGGAATATTAATGCATTTTTCTGAGACTTGTCAACATTTAGCTTGTTGATTGACAGCGGTGGTGTGAGGCAGACTGGCAGAAAGAGAGGGAAAACAGTTTTCTGAGATGACAGACAGACTTCATCAGTGTCAGCTTTTTTGAAGCGATGACTGATTTCTGCAGCTGTGAAGCAGACAGCTTTGGAACTTGTCCACAGCTGTGAGGCAGGTTTGAAGGACTGTTTTAATTGGATAACAGTAAATCATATTTTAGGCACTGATTATGTAATATTTTTTCTTTGTTTTTCCTTTCAAAGGAAAAAGCAAAAAACAGATGTTGAAACTAGAATTTTTGACACTTATTCTTTTTTCAGCAATTGATATGCTTTTATAGTGAAATGTTATTTTCCCCATTTTATCTAAATTAAGATTCTTTTTCAGTAATTTGGCAAGAAATGAATTAAAATTACAAAGTATGCCAAGCCTCTTCTTCCTCACACATATTGTTAAACAATAGTTAAAAGTTTGTTGAAAGTTTAAAATAACAATTAAAAAATCCCGAAGCTACATCAGTCAACATTAAAAAGTGGATTTGAATAGATAAAACAATTGAAAAAGAGTGTAGGGCATGGCACAAGCCGGTTTAATGAGGTTTTTCTTGCATACATATTTACTCTGCTTTCCAAAGTGTAGCCCAATGTGGTTAGAATCTTTGCTCATGAACAAGCTTTCATTGTGACACTTGCTGAAAGAAAAAAGTAGATTTGGGATTTTTGAAAATCTATTATTTCTTTTCATACTCTGTTCCTTTGGAATCAGAAACACTACTTAAAAAAGAAAAAGCTTTGAAAAGGATTTATTAAAAGTACATTTAGTTTTTTTTAACACATTTTTTTCTCAATAACTCTTTATTTGCTGAGCCTTACAAACTCCTTTTTAATAGTCATCAACTCATTGCAATTTTTTTTCTGTAAATTTAGCATTTTTTCAAAATTTTGAAGATTAAAATAAAGAGATTATAATCTGATGTGGAAAGTTCAGGATTGCTTGTTTTAGTTCGTGTTTTTCTCAAGTAATTTTCGAGTGGTAACCAACCCACAGTTTAATGTTCAGTTTCAGTTGAGTTATACGAGACAGGATCTTGATTCACAAGGAAAACAACGTTAGCTCATCTTAGATCGTAATTAAATGTAATAATCCTTCAAACCAGGATAGTCTGTAATCCTTTTTATTTTATCAAGAACTGACTGATTTGGGATTAGATATGAATTTCTATTGCAATTTTTTATTTTTCAAGCAAACTAAAAATCAATTCATTTTCTTTACCTGTTTTAAAGCGGTTACAGGGTTACCAGTGGGGCGAAGACGGGGCAAACTAAACTTTGTGAATATTCAATGCTTACAAAGAAGAGCACAAGATGCCAGTGGTGAATTTGCCAATCTTGATGTTCTCTAGCAAATTCCAAATGTTTTGCACTGTGTTGGACACACTACTCCCACCTACAGATGTCTGGCCCTCATACCTCCTACCTTCATACCTTGTCTCTTTCTAACAGCTTGAGCAGACACGTGCACATTTGTGGCCTGCTGGGGGTCATTTTTCAGGGCTTTGGCATTGCTCCTCCTCTTTCTCCTTGCACAAAGGAGGAGGTAGTGGTCCTGATGCAGGGTAGTTGACCTCCTGCACATCTCCTGATGTACTGGTCTGCCTCTTGTTAGCGTCTCCAAGCTCTGGACACTACGCTGACAGACACATCAAACCTTCTTGCCACCGCTCACATTGACGTACTGTCCAGGAGGAGTTGCACAACCTGGGCCACTTGTGTGGGTTGTAGATGCTGTCTCACGGTACCGCTGGAGTGACAACACTGTAGCCATTCAAATTGACCAAAACATCAGCCAGAAAACATAATAATGGAGGAGTTATCTTGCAGAGCCACTTCTTTAGTTATTTCAACCTGTTTCCTATTCTACCCGCACAAAAACATGTGAAATAGATTGTCAGCCATTGTTGCTTCCTAACTGAACTGATTACACAGATGAGTGATTGACATGGAGTAACAATGAGTTGTGTATGTGTTTGCACTCTTTTTTTTTCAGCAGTGCAATTAATTGTGTGAAGATCGTTGCGCCCATTGATCAGATATCATGAAGGTGGGGCAAAAGTACTATAGGAAGTTTGTGATGGGGGTCTTGCAGGCTGCACTTGTTTGCAATGGTAGAAAATATTCTGTTGATACAGTTACAAAATACCGGAAACCCTTCTGAGTTTTAGACGCAGCTGATCTGAGGTCTGTTTGGCTCGGCCAAAACGTTCTAAAGATAACTGCTGATGAGGAGATGTGCCCCTGTTTATTTGAAGTAGTCACACCATGACTGAACCATGTCACATTCTTTTTAAACATCGACTGGATCCTTTCCAAATGGGTCCCGGTTCAGTTGTTTACTCCGGACTAAAGTTCACATAGTCAAACTCTGATGGGAGCATCGTAGGTTCAGTTCCTGCCTTGCCCACCCATGTGTCGAAGTGAACTTGGGCAAGACACTGAACCCCACATTGCTCCTGGTAGTTGAGGGTGAGCATCAGAGCTGCCATTAGTGTGTAAATGTGTGTGTGCATGGGTGAATGGTTCTGTGACTGTAAAGTGCTCAAGGCCTTAAATCAAGGTAGAAAAGCACTATATGAGTATAGGCCTTTACCGTTTACCACGTGGAGCAGTGTGAAAGACACCCTAAGAATCTGTTGTAGTTTCAGTCAGCATTAGATAAATTACTTTCTTGACTGAAGATAATCCAGAAAAAGCTGAGGTGTTGACCTCAATGAACAGCGGACATAAATAACCTTGAGAATCAAAAGCAGAATGGTGCACGGCATCAAATCTAAAACGCGTGAGCAAGCATGTGCAACTCAAATTTGAGCACAAATGTCGTTTTTGTGTACGTGTCACCTAAGTTCAAAGAAGTGAAACGTAAGAGATCAGTGAGCTTTATTGTTGTTTCCTGCAGAGCCAGAGTGTAATTAGGTTTCACGGCTGCTGCCTTCCGGTGAGAAAACCTTGATAAGGGTAATCTATTTCTTCCCTCTTAGAGGCCCACACTTCACTGTGGTCAGTTGCAAGCGTTCGATAAGCGCTGTGGATATAAAAAGCCCTGCACGTGGACAAATTTGGGAGGCAGAAAAGGAGCAGACCAAGCTCTCATTTGAATTCCACACTGGGGAAAAAAATAAATAAAAAACAACCTTTCAAAAAGACAAATTTCTAACACCTTCATTAGTCATCACTCATAATTAATTAATTGTGTCACTGCTGGTCTTTAAAGTTTTTCATCATATAACAAAAAGGAAGGAAATGTGTTTAAACCTAAGCATGAAATGCATATAAACTCAAACTGTGGAAGGCAAAAAAGAAAAAAAAAAAAAACCTAAATGTTCACAGCTTGACAAAGAAATATGGAGAAGTGAAGATTTGCAAGATGTTGTGCTGCACCAACAAGTGATAAGTGTGAAATTCCTATCTGGGATACATCTCTTTCTCTGGTACGAAATCATACTGTGGGAACTCTGTTACCCTATGTCAAAAAAATGTGGTGATCTCACATGTTGCTTTTTCTTTGCTTCTGCTGAGGTGGTGAAGAAGGCCTGGCAGCTCTCATGGCAATGCTGCATTGCAGTGCATGTTGCTCTTTTCAGTCCACTTGAGCAGTGGGCTGCTGGAAGAAGATAACCACTTTGTGTCATTGCTTGTGTACAAGAGTAAACTGTTTTTCCTTGTCCTCTCAAACACTTGGGCATCTTTGAACACTGAACACAAAGTTAAACTGTAAAGTGAAAATTACCAGGGTAGTGCTTTTCAAAGAGCATTACTAATTCAGCACAACCCTTCTTATGCTTGAATACGCTTCATCTTTGCTATACTGTCTGGGTTTAGTTATTGAACATGGTTATTCTATAGTTTTTTTTTTTTTTTAAGTATACATTTTTTGTCAGTCACATATGTTTTCTCTATCTTATGAATGGCTTTCTGGTTTCCTGACTGTTTTCTTTTTTAATTCATTCTTTGAATTAATTTATAATTCAGACATATTCACAACAGCTTGTGGATTCAATCAGTACAAAGAATGAAAGAAGACTTAAAAAACACCTTTGCTCTAAACAATTTTAGCGCTACAACAAAACTAAAAAGCAAAACAAAAATGCTGTCATACTTTTCATATGGACCTTTATGGTATAATATGGCTTTTCAAAACATAGTTTTACTTAAGTGTCCAAAACTCTAACAATATACACGGTTTTCAATTCCTTACTGATTTATACAATTTTAAATAACTTAAATCCTCTTTGAAACACTTCCTAGTTACTTAAACTAAATCAAATACAAAAAAGAATATAATCTTAAATAGATCCTTTGTGGAGCTACCAAGATTTGGAAAAAAAAAAAAAAAACAAATGTTGAAAAGAAATTCTTGGTTTTGGAGAAATGTTGCGATAGAAGAACACAGGTAAATTGTAGGTGGAGCTTGTGTGAAGATTTTTAGTTGAGTTTTCTTGGTTAAAGTTGTGCTATGTTTTTAGTTCACACCACATTTCTGTTTCAAACAAGAACAGCTGTTTCTCATTTTGCTAATTAGTGTTACGGGGTATGGAAATACAACAATATTTAAAAAAAAAACAAAAAAAACAAACAACTCTTAAGCTATCGCAGAAAAATATACATAAAATTGTGCAAAAAAACAGGTCTTTGTGTTTAAACATATGTTATCGGTCTTCAGATTCATTTGTAAAAAAGGTGTAAACACTGCTGCTTTGTTTAGCTGTAAACTGTCATCAAGATAAAGTAAACTACTTTTTTGCTGCAGTCTATTTTATTCTATGATGGTCCGTAATTAATTGTCTGATTTGTTTGCATTACGACTGAGCATCTACAGTATAGTGGGCTGTTTGCACTGGTGGAACTCAGCTCTACTCTGTAATCTATCACAGCCTGGAGGAAGGTGATTTTTTTTTTTTTTTTTTTTAATTCCTCCATTCATCCATTTTGTAAACCCATTTTATTTGTTTTTGGGGTCGTGAGGCTAATGTGGTTACTGTTGGGCCTTGGAAGGCAGGGTACACCTTGGCCAGGTTGCCAGTCCATCACAGGGCCACAATCACACACACACATACGTGCCTAGGGACAATTTTTGAGTCACCTGTTTACATATGAAGAATATTTTTGCACTGTGAGAGGAAGCCAGTGAGAAAACCCACACATGCACAAGGAGAACATGCAAACTCCACACAAAAAAGCTTCCAGCCAGGACTTGAACTGGTACCTTCGTGCTGTGAGGCAAGAGCGCAAACCACTGTTACCGTAAATGTTGCATTTAATTTCGTTTAAAGTGATCCAAGGAGGTACTGGAAATGATTATGTTTGTCATTTACAGTCGGATAACAAATTGTTTTATCTTTACCGTAGTCTTGGAGAAATTCGACAGAGATAAAAAAAACTCTGTTTTTTCACTTGGAAGTACAGGTGTATGCATTTATCCCGTCATCCACTGCCTTATTTTTATTCCCAACAAAAGATTGTGCATCACCACACTGGGCACCTTGTTCTGAATAAAAGGATGATTCAGTGACATGAAAGAGACGGTGAGCAAAACCTAAAATGGAGTGATGGAAAAGTGTTTTTTCTTCCTTTTCTAAATGATTTTTTAGATTTAGGTTTTCCTACAGTGTTTCTGTCTATGTCACTTCTTCAGCACAAAGGTCGCAGCCACTTCAAACAACACATTTAAAAATACCCAAATAAAGGAAAAGACCAGCCATAGAAAGTAACACAAATTGTTACAGAAAAAAAAAACCTCAATACTTATAATAAGGTTAGCAATGATCATTTCATTGTTCTCTGAAACAAACATGAGCAAACAAAGGTCTGAGTGTGTATTCTAACTTTCAGCTGGTCGTATGCCTGCAGGCCTTTCCTCAGCTGTTCCAGGATGGCAATGACTCTCATGGTGGAGTGCACGAAAACAATCTGGAATCGAATTTCCTTTAGCAATAGGCACCATTCAAAACATTTATGTAGCAGGAAAAACGTATACATGGCATCTATACACTTATCAACTAGAATGTCAATTTACCCGACTGTGAGGTCCTTTTTGTGCAGATACTAATGACATCATAGTTGCAACTATTATTAGTTTATTAGTAGATTAATTTACCCCCACCACAATAAAAATATGTACAAATATGTTGACAATAATTTCTGCCATGTAAAAGTCACAACTGCCAAGTTCACTCAGATCAAATCAATGAAAATAAGCCAAACAAATATTTGGGACAAACTACCCAATTTCTGTATTAGACACTGCTTTTAACTGTGACTAATGTCATCAGGTCAGTATTAATCAATATTACCTTAACAGTAAGCTGACAGAGATTTGTATTTTTAGCAACATTTGTATGTGGAGAAGAGAGGTCCTCTATGTGCTACATGAGCTGCTAGAACTTCTCTAGTCGTCCTTAGCATTAGAAAAGACATCATTTTATTTGAGTTTCATCACTTTTTCTATTAGTTCTATCATGTAAAATATAGGGATAAAACATGTGCCTGAAGGAGCTTTGATCTAAGTGGTTTAGAATATAGAAATGCATTTTTCTTATTGAGTGAGTTTCAATCACAGAAAGCCTGTTTTAAATCTTCATAATCATTTCTTGTTATGAAGAAATTAAGTGAACAAAAACTCCTGTTCAACACATCCCTGTAAAATTATGAAAACGATAAAAACAGGGGGAACGTTTTTTTGGTGAAAGCCCCTGTCTTATTGCAGTTTACCCAGAGAAAGAAACTCAAAGTTTGCTTTTCTAAGAGGATTTCCTTTGACTTTTCCTTCACTGGAATGTCACTAACTACAAGATATCTAGACAAATGGAAGCAAGAAGATGGTGACTTAGAAAGAAAAAGACTGTAGTGCAACACATGCAAAGAAATCTTTTCATACTGTTACTACTTTACTGCATCATTTGAAAAATGTGGTTCTTCGATATCTAACATTGAAAATTTAGTACAGATATAGTTCATATTTGTGACACGAATTTTTTTTTTTTTTTTTTTTTACTAAATATCTAAAAATCTAAAATCTAGAGCCAAAATAAGAACTATTTTTCTATTGGTGGCACATACAACTTTGAGGCTGTTTTCAAATTATTTTGCTTCCAGTGTTAATGGAGTTGTGTCTGTTTTTTTGTTTTTTTTTTTTTGCAAAGTAGCAATAGCAGTGTTCGGGGTACATTTCCAATTTCCAGTCACTCCTTTGAGCTGATGCCTGCTGTATCCTTCTGAATAAGAAGAGATGACAACTAAATTGCATTGCCATGCCCACCAAGAAAGTGAAAGACATCAGCATTAATTCAACATACAGTCACTTGTCAAAAATATTCAATACAATTAAATTATAATTATTTTTTTCTACATATGAATACTCTCTTGCATACTATAATACTAGTACATAATATACCAAACAAATGTAAAGGGTTAGTACTTAACATGATCTGTATTTCTTATTGTAAAACATTGCATTATTTTAAACATTAGCAGCAAAATTATTTTGCTTCTTCATAGGGAAGTCCAAAAAAAGTTTAAATGTATGTACTTAAAAAAGAATATGAAGAAACTATTGCTTGTTTAATGAAATTACACCTCTATGATTCAACACCATTCTGTTCAATTGCTTGTAAGGCTGAAAGTTTAAACTTATCAAACCAGCTCTTGATGGGCTGACTGTCTGACTCGGGCTTTTGCACTGTGGACGATATGTCCTGTCTCTCTGTTTGGAGGGTCTCCAGGCTCCCTGTCTCCCTTCAGGTTGGCTTGTATTTTCTTGCCTTGACATATTGTCTAGTTACAACACCAAACTCTGTGCCACATTTGTTTTATAATACCTTAGATCTTACAACAAAAAAAAAAAGTTGTTTTAAAACATATTATTGCATCTGATGTTTCTTAATTTGCCAATAGATACGTTCATATTACTGGAACAAAGTCTCTGAACAAAATGTAAATTTGATAACTAAACATGTGCAACAAAAACTAGATTATTGTAGTTCTTTGTGTGCTGGGTTACCCAAGGCTTCAACAGCCAGACTGCAGCTGGTCCAAAATGCAGCAGCCAGATTTATTTGCAGGGCAAAAAAAGTTTGACCACATAACTCCAATCGTGGCCTCTTTGAAGTGGCTGCCAGTGCAGTATTTGATTTTTATGAAAATTCTTGTTTTTACTTTTAAGGCCCTGGCAGATACAGCACCTTCTTACCTCTCTGACCTCCCCCCCCACAGTCCTTACGCTCTGCGGACCAGTGTGTGTTAGTGGTTCCCAGAACCAAACGTACATTTCGGGGGAACTGTGCTTTTGCTGTGCTGGCCCCTAAACTTTGGAATCAGTTGCCACCAACAATTAGAGAGGTCGCGCTCTTAGAGAGCTTTAAAAAAAGAGTCATTCCTGCATTACAGCGTTTTAGCATCAACCTGGCCGTGTTATTATCCTGGTTTTAGTTTACATTGTTTTAAATTGTTTTAAATTGTTTTTTTTATTTTTAATGCTTTTATTCTATTTGTTTTATTATTACACAATGTTAAATCTGTTAAATGCTGTGTACAGCACTTTGGGCTTCCTTGGCTGGTGGTGGAAGGTGCTCAATAAATAAATAAATGAAATGAAATGAGAAAAACTGATTTGCTCCCGATAGAGCATTCTCTCTCTACCATATTGATGGCATAAAATAGAGCAAACCCCTGGAACACACAGTCACTTTGATTACTCAGTTTTTCACGACTTGTCACTGCTGACATTTGGACCCATGTTGGACCAATAAGGCATTTTGTTGAATTGAAATGTATTAATTTAATGTAACTTTTGATTTAAACATTCTAAAAGCTCTATTCGGGCAGCAAAAACGCAAATTTGTGTAAAAGCAACAAAAACACATTTTTCTCTTTTCTTTTGTTTTTCAGTTCAACAAACAAGTGTCGTGATCCTTAAACTTTTCTAAGTCGTGATAAACTATTCACACAAGTATAAAGGGACATATTAGCAAGAGACATCCATCTTTTGGCTTTGAAGAAGGTGGCAGAGAAATGCAGGAAACTAAAGAGAAAGACACATCAAAGCCAGCTGAAGGATGTTTCTAAAAGAATCCACCAATAACTATGATTTTTTTTAATTTTTTGCATTTTGGAAATTCTATCTCATTATTTGGAAAAGAGATTAGTGCCTTTTTTAGATTGGACTTGTCAAAAATATGTAGTGTTTACTGTCACTAAACTCCTTGATGAAGAAGCGATCAGGGTGAGCAGTAAAAAGGAAACATCTGTCAGGATGGTAAGACATTTATACTCTTTATCCTATTTGCTGGTGTGTTTCATGCTCTGTGATGATTGTCTTTTATGTGGAAAGACAGATGTGTAATTGGATTTATGCGTGGTCCCGAGAGGATCAAACAAAGAAGTGCGTTTTTTGTTTTACGGAAATGCTGCCGGGTTTTTTGCACCTCGTGGTGGTAGGACAAGCCGAGCAGGTGACATCTGAATGGTGGATGTGGTCCATACTCAGGCAGACTGACAGAGCCTATCTGCAGAAGGCAGTCAAGTAAAACGGAAGTTGTCATGCACAAGTTTCGCATGGGAAGCTCATTAAGACACAGTCCATCACACCCCTCTGCTCACTTTCAAACATCATTTGCACACTTGTGCATTCTCGTATCTTTCTCACTCGTCTCTAAAACACTAACACACACAAACACACACACACACACACACAAGCATTTATGTTTAGTCTTGCTTCATCGTTCTTGTATGCTAACTGTACCGTCTGTTTTTCAATTTCACCATCTGTATATACAATATCTGAAATGTGTGGCTTTCCTTCTTCTCTTTGGTTTGTTTCAATATGTTTTGATGAGTATTATTAAACATTCTCCAGGGATTTATTTCCCAGAGATCCCCTAAGTGGACCTTTCACGGGATCACAAAAGCTTTCACAAGCTGATTTTATCTTAAGTAATATCTTAAGATATGTGTGATGGAAAAGGGTTTTCTACCTCAGGATTTTGTCTTTTTTGGTGGGGATAGACCCAACAGTTCCCACACTATTTTTGTTTTTCTTGGTTGGACATCAACCACTCATGACCTGAAGACTGTTCTAAACTAAACACCATCTGTTTCTCCAAATTTTTCATCATTGTCATAAACCAATGAGCTCCAATCTCGAAACAGTTTTCTTTCTTTCTATTGTTCAACCATTATCACATTTGTTATTTGGTACATTGTGTTCTGAACGAGCACACAGCAAACAAATGGATGAAGTGTTCATGGGAAATGCCAGTATTTCCCTTGAACCCAAAAGACAAAATGACACAAAAAGAAGGACTTTTTTTTTGCCAAATTGCAGTTTGTAATTGCACTTATCCTTTCATATCATTTCTATGCGGGCTTTACTGTTCTTTCCCGGAAAATGATTTTAATAAGGTACAAAATATGTTGGATTGTTAACTATTCACATAGCTGTATAATAATAATTTAAATGTAAACACCGAGAGGACAGAGACATTGATTTTTACCCCAGAAAATACAAATCTTCAAGCAGACAGAACTCTAATTTTCTTAGCTCTTCTGTCCATTCAGGTCTTGGAAACCTTGGGGTAATGTTTGACAAGTCTATGTCCCTGGAAGGTCACTCAAAAGAGATAAATAAAAATGTTTTTATCATCTGAGGAGCGTGGCAAAATTAAAAGTATTTTATCTTGATCTGACCTGGAAACAATTATTTCTGCTTTAATTTCTTCACATTTAGATTACTGCAACTCTCTTTTTACCTGTTTTAACGAATGTTCCTTTAATAGTCTTCAGGTTATCCTGAAGTCTGCAGCAAGGCTTTTCACAGGAACCAGTAGACTGACACACATCAATCATCTGTTGCCTGATTTACATTGGTTGCCTATTACATTTCAAATTGATTTTAATATTTTACTATCAGTTTTTAGAGCTTAAGAGTTGTCAAACCTCGACTTACATCTCAGACCTTTTAACCCCATACTATTCAGCCTGATCCTTTAGGTTTGCCAACCAACACCTCTCAAGCTTTCCAAAAAACGCTTTAAGACTAAAGAAGATCTTTCCTTTCTAGCTGTTGGATTTTACTACCTATATTTTTTTGGTTTGATTTTATGTTGTCTTTTTGTAAAGCACTTTGTGTTTTCCTTCTATAAAAGGTGCTAAAAAACTAAAGATATTCTATTCTATTCTATTCTATTCTATTCTATTCTATTCTATTCTATTCTATTCTATTCTATTCTATTCTATTCTTGTCATTTGAACTTTTAACCTACATTTGACAGGTTGGCAGGTGCTAATTTGAAGCCCTACCTTAACTACACTAAACATTATTTTTTAAACTTTAGCTTTAAAAATAAAACTTTCATCTTTAGCTGTCCACAAACTCTAAGTAAACTGTTATCCTTCACACAACATGGAATAATAAAGGTAGTGTTTTGTGGCCAGTCGATAAAGGATACGGACTGATCTATTTTTCCTGTCTCAATCCATGACTCAGTTTCTTTTTTGGGCATATTCAATGCCGTGTCCTCTTGCAGGTTTTTTTCCCCCCTCTGCACATGCACCTTTGATATTGTTTCCACTTTAAAGTCTCCTTTGAGCTGAAATGAAAGTAAAAGTTCAAAAAAATTCAACTCAAGCTTTGATAGCTGAATAAAGTGCCCTCTAATTCTTCATACTGGGTTCAGTCTTCAACACTAAATACATATGGCGTAAATGTCAGCATGTCATTTAATTCGGGTTACATTTACTATCCTGCATCAAAATGTCCTGTTAGAGCCCCTAAATGTCAAACTGAAGTGTCTGGTAATCCATTAGTTTATAAGCTGCTTTCTTGACTTTTTAATTCAGCCATTTAGACAGCAGTTCACATTTGGTCCATAGAGCAAAGTTGGCACTCTCAAGAGTAATGTTCTTATGGAAAGCAAAAGTCTGTATGGTTGATCTGACATTTTTAATATTTCTGTGAATTTTATGCCGTGGATGATTGCTTGGGTACCGAAATTTTCTTTCATTTGGAAAAATCTCCAATTACATTAGAATGGTTAAAATGTTAGGGAATCATGAGGTGTTTTATGACAGAATATATGATGCATGTCCCAAATACTTAATGACAGACTGGAAGTCATTTAACAAGACATTGTTGCTCTCAAAGCCAAAACACCACTAGGCTTTGACCTAAACTTTTGGAGCATTTTCGAATCTTAAAGTCCCACTCCAATCATATTTCGATCTATTGTAAAAGAGTTCCCAGAGGTCTTTTAATTATGATTACGCTGATTTTAGCCACATAATAAAATAAATTAAAAACTGTGTTGTTTTCTAGGACATAGTTTCGGCAATTCAGCAAGAGTTTATCAGAACTTTGTCTCTGAGTTGTGGGCAATACTGTTGCTGCAGAGCAATCCCCACACACTTCCCATCATCCATCTGTTTGCATGCTCTTCCACTAGTTTATAACGCTTAAGTCACTAAGGAAGCTGAGTTTC
Source organism: Oryzias celebensis (assembly GCA_014656515.1). Taxonomy (NCBI): domain Eukaryota; kingdom Metazoa; phylum Chordata; class Actinopteri; order Beloniformes; family Adrianichthyidae; genus Oryzias; species Oryzias celebensis. The sequence continues at coordinate 7,400,145 of BNCR01000010.1, forward strand.
AAACATAAAAAGATTTTGTTTTTTTAAAACAAGAGAATATTTACATGTAACAGGCCAAAGATGAGGCAAATAAAAAAAATAATAAATAAAAAAAAAAAAAGCGTTTTGCTTTTTTAATCAAAGACAAATCTCAAATGTTCAGTATCTTCAATCTTCTATTTGTCCTGAAAACATTTTTCCATGTATGTTGACCAATTGGTTTATGATATTGCAAAATCCACATCTTAAGTTTCAGCTAATACCAATCCTTTGCTCATGGAACATTTAATCTTTTAGGCGATCAGGGCGATCAGGATTTTGTCCAGCAATAGTCCTCTTTTTTTTTTTTTTTTTTTTTTTTTTTTTTTTTTTTTTTTTTGTGAAGGAACTGTTTCTTTTAGGTTGGTATCACCTTTTAAATCAAACTGGGCTTCTCCTTGCCTGATTGGTTTGCTGCATGTATGCACTTCATTTTGCTTGTATTCACTTGGCTGGTAATTTTTTATTCTCCTCTACCCACAGAACCTCAGGCATTCAGGAAGAGGTTAACCTGTGGTCAACGTTTCTTCATATCTGTGTTCAACTCCACCGACAAGCCATGTAAAACTATGGCTTCAAATATTGATATATATACTTTTCTGTAAGGCTTTCAGTATTTTTCTGACCCCAAATACAAATAATCCTTTAATGCCTGTCTGAAGAAGTAACTCTCAATAAAAAGAAACTACAGAGATTTGTAAAACCTTCGATAGCACAAACATCAAAACAGGCACATCAGCTACTGACTCAAAACGGGAAAAAAAAGTCAGAAGAAATAGCAAATTAAATAGTTAAATTATATTACAACTTCATTGAAAACACTCTAGTTTTAAAAGAAAAAAATATTGTTATATATTTTATCCTCCTCCATGTATATATTTTATTGTATTTACAATGTTGTTTGTGACATATTAGAGACTACTTGCCCTGTCCGTGGTGCTGAAACGCTCCATAAGATCAGAAGCAGAGCTTTTCTGGCTGCTTCAACACTTCACGCCTGTGACTAAACCGAAAAGTGTTTCTACACGCAGAACACAGCTTGGACATGGCAGCCAAATCCTGTCGGGACCCCAGTGTGGAAAAAAAAATCTCCAGTCTCAAATCAATGACATGGTTTGTGGCGAGGAGAGGGAGAGGGGGCGGTGTCTGATGACCAGAGAGGAGGAGGAGGAGGAAGAGAAAGCTCCTGGTTGTCTCGCTTTCGCTGCTCAGCTTCGCCGTCAGTGCTGTCGGGGCGCTACCGGGGTGCCGTCGTGGACTTATCTTTGTTTAAGGAATTACGCACCAAAGCGCGCGCCAACGGCTAAGGTAAGTTGGGCATTCTCGGAGCAGCTCCCGGTATTTGGCAGAAAAACATTACATTTGGATTCAAAGTCAACTCTGTCAGACTTTACGGGTGCTGCTGTCGCTTGTGAGAGAAAGCGGCAGAAAGCAGACAAAGCTCAGTGGGGGCTGCAGATGCGTCCCCCCTTTTAATTGCTTTTTTTCCATATTGGTGGAAGGGAAGCTAATCGTTTGGCTGTGCCCCATCTGCTGCAGTAACAACTCTCCAGTGTTTATAATCCGATTAAAAGGGGGATCAGCAGTTTGATGAAACGATCACTTCACGCGCAGTCAAAGGAAGTGGCTTTTCTAACTTCTTCTTCTATGAACCCGCTCACTTTTCCTCCACTTTGGAGCCTCCTCGCCGTCTCTCAGAGTTGCTTCGTTTTTTTCTTTAATCCTCTTTCATTCTGCTTTCAGAAAATGATTTTCTGTCTCCTACCTGTCGTGGCTCTCGTGCTGGGCAGAGAAACAGCAGTCTCCGCTATCAGTAACGACAAATGGTTGGGCACCGTGGCTCAGTACAACAAGGACAGATCCTGGAACAGATTCAGAGATGTGAGTTGCACTGGCAAAACACAAGCACTTACATTCCCCTCCCAAAACAAACAAACAAACAAACAAAATAAGACAGACAAACCCTGATTACCTTCATTGTGCGTAAATGCGCGCGCTTGTGTGTGTTTGTCTGTGCGTAGGCGCGCGCGCACTCCGCCCTTCATGCACTCAGCGAGCAGCTGAGCATTTGCCAGCAGGCATAATCCACCTTGTAGGAAGTCAGCAGGTTGAAACCCAGGTTTAGAGCCAGTCAGACTCCCAGACAAACAGCCTGCTGCTCGCGGTGGAAAATTCTCCTGCAGCACATTCTCACTGGCTGAGCAATTTCCCCTCTGAATTGCCCGAGTTACCTTAGTTGTGCTGACATCAAGATGTGTTAGAATTTCATTCCAGTTTACCATCAAGCATTGACCACATGATCGATACACCATCAGTTTGAAGTTGAATCTAAAGTCATGAGGAAAATATTGATCACTGAGTTAACAGATATACATTTCAAGAAATACAAAACATTTTTTTGGTTCATGTTTGTTAGCTTTCTTAATATGTTGGAGACATGCAAGGACTTGAAAGCGTACAAGTATGAACATTTTTCTTTTAAAACACAATATGTATTTTGGAAATTACATTTTGTATATTTTTTAGGAAAACTGAATTGGATCCTAGCTGATTTTGGAAAAGCTGCATGTTTACTTCATGTGTTGGATCACTTCTTTCAAAATCACTGTACGAGGACCAGAACTCAGCTATTTCTGTTTTGGTATGAGCTCAACACATTGCACACAAGGGTCATGCATGGGTTTTTTCTTGAAGCGCTCCAAACATTTTCAGACACAGCGTCTTGAATTACAGAGCCGTGAATTGAGTTAAGGTAATTAGTTTTTTTTTTTCTTATTCAAACATTTAGAGCTACAGTTTACCAGCTGCAGTGAATGACATGGTTGGAAGGCAGTGTCAGTGGTTTCAAAACAGATTCACACTTTTTTTAATTAAAAGGCAGAAAAAAAATGACTGTGAGGTTCTGGGCTGTTCTAAAGTGCTGGAAAGTTATTTTCATTACATTTCATTAACTCAGATTTCTTTCTGCAGTCGGGATTTATAGACACAAAGATGACTGTCAGATGTGATCTTACAAACGTCCCATGGAAAGCCTGTGCTGGGATTTCTATGGGACATTTGTTTGTTTACAAGGGTTTGCTGCCTGAGGGCATGCATATCTTTCCAGTCTCACACTTTTTTTCTCTTTGCTTTGGTCCACATCTGTATGTTTCAAAGACTCTGAGCTGTCCTTTTTATACTTCAGTCAGATTTTTTTTTTTATCTTAATACAGACAAATTAGCAAGCTGTTGATTTTGCTAGATGTGTCATTTTTGTTGTCTTTTTTCGTTTTTGCATGCATGAAGCTTCTGAAGGTTTTTGAGCCTTCTTTTTTTTTTGTAAAAAAAAAAAAACGAAAAAAGCTTCGTTTTTATTTCATTTAGTTTTGAACTTTGTCCATCTTTATACAAGCTGTGGAGTCTTGACTTTTGGTCTTTTAAAAGGAACTGTTAAAATGTCAGTTATTTTTCATAAATAAACTAGTTTTGAGCTTTACTAAAAGTGAAAATAATTTTTTTTTTATGTTTGACTTTAAATCTGAAAGACATTTGTGGTGTAACATTGAAACTGTTGAGGCTCCAGCTTTTTTTCTGCCAATAGTTGCATTGTTAATCTTTATTTATTCAATAAAAGGCTCTGTTTATTGATGGTGCATGATCTCCACATCAGCACATATCTGCCAGGTCCTGTGGGGCTCATGAAAGTGTTGGGAGCTCTTCTAGGCTGTCTTAGATAATTAGCAAGCTAAAAACATGACGTATTCATGCAAAACGCTTTAATGCAGATACCAAAAAAAAAAAATCACTCAAAAAGACATAATCCCTGTTTGAAGTCATTTAGTTTCCTGTCTCGCCTGAGCAGTAACTGCAGATCTGCTTGTGGTCATTGTCATGCTGATGGTGACAGGAGGGATCCAACACTCTTTAACTTCATGATGTCCTTCACCAGCCTGCATGTTCCCCAGATATTTCTACAGACAGAAGTTTAACCTTATAAGAGCTGATCTCTTTTACACTGTGTGTGTGATGAGAGCCACAACAGTGCGAGCTCAGCATAAGCTCTGCAACTGAGTGTGTGTTTGTGTGCCGTCCCTCATTATGGTTCTATGTGGCCTTGTGTCCGAATAAAACTGGTAAATGACAACCTGTCAGCCGAGAACAGAGGAAGAAAGAGAAGTGAAAGTGTGCAGAGGATGCTCAATAGGTAAGGTGAGGTGTGGAAAGGATTGGTGTTATTGTTTCTCTCTCCAATTTCTCTTCATCTTGGTTTAGGTCTTCTCCTGAGAGATGACAACAACAAAACAAGTGTTACTCTGATTCTGTTGTTATATTCAATAGAAATGCCCTCTACTTTCTACAACTTTAAACCTGTCCCTTAAAATCCCACTCCAATCATCTTTGTATCTATCTTTAACTATTCCCAGTGGTATTTTAATTATGCTTATGGTGTTTTTAACCAAAATCAAAGAGCTTGTGTCATTTTCTATTGGACATATTTCCCTATTACAACCTCTTAGAACCCCAACTTAACATTACCGGTGCAACAAGAATGAGGATGAATATTGGAGCTGTCCAGACGTACATGGATCTAGTCATCTACAAGTGGATGCATGAGAATAGAGTCAATCAAGGAGCTTGTAGGTCACCGATTGTAGCACCTATGTCATTGTTTTCATCTGCTTGTGATTCACAATAATTTGAATAAAGACGTACTGAGAAACGCAGTTTCAATCATAACTTTATTTATATATGTCCTCCGTCATGAGAAAAATGCAACAAGAACAAGTAAAAAATACCAAAAACTTGATTTTCTTGGAGTAAGTCTATAAATCTCAACTACAGCTGCTGTGTTTCATGGTTGTAATTGAGCTTTCTTTCCTTAATCTCCACAAGTCCACATCTTCCTCCATATCCATCCCTTCATCTCATGTTCTTCCTCTGTTTCCGGAGCTGGAAAAGACTCAATACTTTGTCAGCCACAGCACCAAATTTTGCTGTTTTTTTTCTCATCAAGCCCCTCTTCCTCGAGTCGTCCTCTCTTTTGCTCTCCCATCCCTGCAACGTTTCACTCTACATACCGGTTGATGAGCCACTTGCTCCCTTGTGCATAATGCATGAGTGTCCACATTCTGGCTGAGGAGCTGGTGTAGTAGTTGAAAGTCAAAGTTCAGGTTATGTAAGAAAAATTGAATTTCAGAAATAATCTTGTCTGGTCATTGTTAATAAGTGACTTGTAACATGTGGGAGAAGAAACGTGAAGGTGGAGGATGTATATCAAACTCATATTTCATCTTATTTGTGCCCTCATGTCATCGTGCTGTCAGTTTAAACTTGTTTTCATCGAAGCAGTTCATAGTTTCTGCAAAAAAACAAACAAAAAAAAAAAAAACAAAGCTGACTTGCTGGATTTCCAGTATAATACAAAGATATTTTCCCTCAAATCCACTCTTTCTTTTTTGTTATTTACATGAAAAAAAATAGACTAAAGCAGCTTGAGAGCACAAAAAATGCCCATTGCCATCTATGTGGAATGAGATTTTATTGCCACACAACAAATTTAGAATATTGACATTATTCTTGTGTTAAACAACATTTTAACTGTTAGAAAATGTGTAGAACAAAAGACATATGATACTATTTTTCAAAATAAATTTTGACTTTTGTATATAAAAATATCTACAACTCAAATGTAAAACGTTTTAGGAAACCTTTCATTAGCTGCTTGTTTTTTGTTCTTTAATTTATTTTTCTTCTTATGTTTTTTCACTTATTTTTGTTCATCCGAACAATTTTTTCTTAAATGACGTTGATGTTTTCTTAACTTTGATGTGTAGCCACATAGAACAAATGCATTTGTATGCAACACTCACTTCAGTTTGCGTTCCTGCTTCAGACAGGGTCAAGTTTGTTGTGAGCCTGCAGCAGCCGTGTGCTGCTGGCTCCATCAAAGTGTTTTGGTCAGGAGAGAAGTGAATGTGCACAGTCTGCCTGCAACAGTGGGGAAACTACCAGCTAGAACAAAAGCAAATCTTCGCAGCCAATTCTAATGTAGCGGAGCAACAGAGCTACGGGGAGCAAACATCAAAGAGGGACTTCACTGATTTACATGGAGGTGGAGGCACCAGTGTCGACGCACTCTCAGTATATTAGTGGTAAACTTGCAGCCTGTTATTTCCACATAGAAATTCATTCCAAGTTGAAAGGGAAGCGAAGATTTCCTGAAAAGCTCTTAAAAAGCAGAATCTCAAACAATCTTTTTATTTTGGGTTCCTTGAGCAGTTGTTTGTTCTTTGTTCAACCTCACAATCAAAATGAAAACTGAACCAGAAGCTCAAGCTTTATGTCTACCATTCAGTGTGTCAGCGAGAACACCCATTGAGCGCCTATAGAGGTTCCCGGTATTCTCTGTGATTTAATTTTTATAAGCCTCCAGCTTCTAAAGTGTTCTGTGCTCTTTGGAAAGCAGTCAGTTGAGCTTAAACGTGACATACTTACCTAGTGTTGGTGCAAAACTGTTGGAAGGAAGCACAATTGTGAAGTCATCAAACAGACCTTTTTGGCTTTTTTTTTTAAAAACCTCTGTCTTTTTAACTACTTTATCTTGTTAGGAGAGTGCCACCTACAAGAAAGCAAACAACGACAGCAGCAACCCGTCATTTGAAATATTTTCTGTAATTTCCTTACACATAAAAACAGCTGATGGCAGACACATGATGCAAATACTTGTATCTTGAAGTGGAAGTCGTTCTTATTGCTTTGATTTATTTCAAGCAGAAGATTTTAGTTTGGGTTCCTAAAGTTTTCACACAGACTAGTTATCTTGACTGACATGAGGAAACCCTTAACATGTCTGGTTTTTTTTACCCATTTCAGTTGCTGCATCACAACTGAGAACTTTTTTTTTATCTGCTCCACAATTTAAAGAAAGAAACACTCAGAAATGCAGTTTTAGTCTTCCTTTAGTCTGCCCTCCATCATGAGAAAAATGCTACAAGAACATGTAAAAACAGCAAAAACTCTCCGGCCCTCGTGAAATAAAATAAGAGCCTTCTCTGTCACTTCCTGAAAGGTCTGCTGCCATATCGCAACCCGTCAACAGTGATCAGTCCGAGTCAGTTAGACCAACCACTGTTGCCAATCATGAGTGAGCTTGTTCTGGTTTGTTCGAACTCCACACCCCAACCCTGAGAGCGAGCTCGGGAGAAGCTGTCAATCAGACGCTCAAGGTGTGGCCAGCTGGCACCACATGCTTTTACTGAGGCATCTGATTGGTCAATTTATAACTGGAATAACTTGCGATAAATATATCTTTAAAATAATAGGATTATAAAAAACGTGTTTAGAAGAAGGTATCTTGGTCTTCTTGCAGCCAGCGAGTACTTCCTATTTGGAACACAAGAGGGGAGGGTTTGCCATGTCCATTGTTTTTACAGTCAATGTTTTCAACTTTTGAATTTACTGGAATTATGTTAATTGCATAAACAGTTGAAGAGTTACGATAGATCCAAATAATATCAACAATGGATATCAACACTATACAAAACTCTTTCGTAGAAAGGTAAATGCCCAAAATATTTCCAAACTTTCCAGATACATTTTCATAGTGATTTTCAACTTGAAATGCTTTTGCTTTACTTTTTAATTTTTTTTTTAAGTAAATAAACTCTTTTTCCTGGAAGTAAGCTAACCGGTCCAGGCTCCAGTAGTTTTTTTTTTTTTTTTGAGTACCCTGTTTTTGGATCTACTTCTGCAGATGGTCTGCTGCCCTCGCATGCTCTGAATGATAAACTCAGTTACATTTTGGACATTTTGTCCAATACCAGCATTTCTCCACCATGTCCATCGTTGTGAATTCTGCTTCCTGCCTGCATTTGGACAGCCTTTGACAACTTTCTCCCCTCCTGATGCAAACTGCTGTCATCTCCAGTCTGAAGCTGCACTGTTATCCTCAGAAAGTGCAGAAAAAGCTTGTTTCAACTTTTCCGAATCTGTTACTTGTTTCTCCACAAAGAAGCTTTTGTTTGATTGTATCTCTGCTTTCTCTCTAATCTGTGGGAAATCCTGTCCTCCACCCCGCTCGCATGCTGTCAAACTTGGAGAAATGCTGCATCGCAATTATGAGGGACATTGGATGTCTGCTGCAAATTGTCGGGCCGGCTATTCATTAGCTGATAGACCTGGTGACAGGTGTAGAATGCCGTCAAATAAACCAAGTGTTCAGGACTGTAGCGAACTGTCTCAACTCGTTTCTACAGTGAGAATTAAACGTTGTCATCTTTCATCAGTGGTGCTCTCTTTTCTGAGATGACAGATGGTCTCCTTAGGGCTGCCAGTTACAGTCCCTGCCTCTTCCTCCTTTATCCCGTGGAAGGAGAATTTGTGAGTTGCAGGGAGCTTTTTTTTTTCCCAACATGGTGCAACAGAAGTTATACCTTTTCATTTTCATTTCAGAGTTGGTTGGTAGAGTTGCTTGTTTGACATGCCCCCCCTCCGTTCTGTTTATGGAGAACAGGTTTTGCTGAACTTGCATGTTCTTTTTTAGCTTCCTCTTGCTTCACATTCACACCTGGAAGCACCTCTCTGCCTCCAAATGAAATTGCAGACTTCAGTGTATCTAGGTTTGTGCCCGGTGAGTGTGCATGTGTGCTCTGTTAAAATGATTGGTCGGTTACACAGCCAAAGGCGGAGGGGGAGTTGGTTGTTCAGACACACATACACACACATTCTTGAATTCAATACTTTAGACTAAACACCAAATTCTGCAAGTTTGGCTTCAAATTTGGCTTTTCTTCGATTTGTCCCTCAGTTATCACCTTTAACTTTTTCTTTCCGTGATCTTTTTTTTTTTTTTTTTTTGGTTTTCAGATAAATTCCAGATAAACAAGCAGTTTCTAAAAAAATGTTGCCCCTTTCTTCCAAATCCCTGTTTTATTCCCTGCCCTTCCTATCTACATACACATTTACCGGTATAAAAATAAAGCAAAACAAGACAAGTAAGTGTAGCGAACTGACTACTTGCATTTTGCTGTGCCTCCTTATGAACATTCCCTTATGTATCGCTGCTGATGACCCAGAATCCCATCTACCGTGAAACTCCCAGAGATCAATCACTACATTTACAGGGAGGGGTGACCTAGATTGAAACCTTGATGGAATCACTAAGCACGGGAAAATCCAGGTATAAGCACTAATGCCACACACACACACATATATACACAAAACCAATAGGACAGTTAGGTCACACTGGGTCAGTGCCCCTCATAACCAGACATATTAGCTATGGGGGTAAAATGTAGGAACATGTGTGTGCTCAAGGTATGAGAGAGATAGAGCCATTCCAGGTAGTTTTGGAAATATTTTTAAGAAATATTTTTCTTTCTCCAGCACAGAGGAAGAAGAGACAGTTTGATGCAATTCCAGTCAAAAGTGGGAAGAACACAGATAGACGGAGAACCGAAGAGTGACTTGTGCAATTCATCTGGAGCTTTTGTTTTGGCAGCAATGTTCTTTTTCTAGGTGGAAAATATCACCACTGTTGTGCCTGAACTGCAAATGTTGAGCTGATGTTGATAATCAAAGAAGTGAATTGGCCAGCCGTCACAAGCTTTTGCTGTCCCTGAAGCTTAGTTTCCCTCTTTAATCTTCATTGATGTGTTAGATCATTACAGACAGTGTTGGGAATCATCCTGACCTTTTGATAATTCAAATGAGAATCTGGAGTTAAAAGTTTTGATCTGTGGTTAAGTCTGACTCTGAGTTGAATTCTTCAAGAAGCATCAGGATTTGAGGCATCTGTGGCCACCAGGGTCAACGAATCCAAATGACTTTTGTTCCTGATCTGTTGTTTACCCAAAGATCTTTTGTCAAGCTAGACAACTTAAAAATAAGCAAGCAGCTAACTGCACCTTGTTCTGACACCATCAAACTAAAAGAAACAATTATACAGCAAAAATATAAAACCTCATCAAGTATTTTTGACTTGATTCTAGATTGACTATCTTCTTTAACTTGACAGAAGACAAGACTACCTTCTTAGTAACTTAACAGTAAGATGTAATGACTTGTTTTAAAACAATAAATCTTAAAAATTATTTGGTCTTGAAAACGTCTTATTTTAAACAACATTTTAAAAGAAGTAAGTTGTTTTTCACGTTACATAATATTTTTTTAAGCAGAGGTTCTTTTCGTGGATATTTTAAGCAGCAGACTTGTTTGATTAGGAAAACACATCATTTCCAACTACCAGAACAATATACCTAAATATGAGTGTTTATAGCTAATTTCAATATTTAATTTAGTCCTAAAAGGGCAAAATATCACAACTCATTGAAGAAATCTCACCAAGACAGATTCTACTAGTTTCATTGACAGATTTTTTTTTTCACTTATAACAAGGGAAAACATCTAACTTTATATATTTTCAATCTTGTTTTGAAAAGGACATTTTTCAGTGTCGAAAATTGTAGGACATGAAAAATCTGTACTTTAAGCGTTTTTTTTTTTTTTTTTTACTCACTAGAATGTGAAGTCCTAACAACAGTGGGTTTCTGTCTACAGAAGTGTCAGATAGCCACTGCATTTATATAATTGCTCTGCTAAAATTGATTGCTGCCACTTCAAACAGCGCTTCCGTCTGAAGTTTCAGAAGGGCCCAAGAAGTGGCTCTGTACTTTGCTGAAGTAGTGAAAAAAATGACCTCAGCATTTTTTTCATTTTTTTTTTTTTACAACAGTCAAAGACAGGTAATGGGAAAAATGTATAAAATAAGATCAAGGTTTTTAATTATTTTAAAATGCAAATCTATTTTAAAATATAATTTTACTAGACCGGAATTAAAGCTATTAAATTATTTTAAGTGAGGTTAGTGAGGACTTTGGATGGTCGAGATGAAACTGGTACAGCTACAGAACTGCAGCTGTGGCTACAGTTAAACCATGAGATGGCGTTGGTACTTTGCCTTGTGTATTACATTGAAAGAGTTAAAAAAAAAAAACGTATTCTGATAGATTTACTCATTTGGTGTTATTTAATTGTTGGGGCCTGCATCCATCCCTCCATTTTTGAAACTTGCTTCCTCTCAATTAGAGTCAGCTGGAGCCTGTCCCGGCTGTCTCTGGGTTGTCAGTCAATGTTTGGGCGAAATAGACACTCTCACTCACTCCTCATAAACAATTACTAATCTTTAGTTTACCTATAAAATATATAGTTTTTGGTATGCAGGACAACTGGGAGCAAAACTTGTTTGACTTACCTTTTCCCCACTTGTGTGGCAACAGAAAGGGAAGAGATCTGCATATGCGCGCATGCAAGTAAAATTAATGAGCAGAGTTATACCTCCTCATTTCTTTTAAATAAAAAAGCATTAGGCATCAGTTCATGCATGAACTGCCATAGATTGTTTTGATTACGATGCTTACGTGTCGCAGTAATAGTCTAAAAACATTTATGGCACAGTAGTCTTTATGCCTTTTCATTCACTGATTTTTCGTGGCACCACCGCTAATGAAGCTGTCACTCCTGCTGTGCAATTTGTCTAATTTAGTTGATGCCATCTCTCATAAAATACACGACATAACTACTGACCCGTGCTTAAGTGTACAAAGATGTAAAGCCAAGCATAACTGTGGACAGTGCAGTTTTGTTGCTGTGGGACAGGACAGAAAAAGAAACTTGAATCCAATGACACTTTCCTTTGTCCCCAAAGTTGCAGACAAATGTCTGCAGGTTAAGTTTTGGATCTTAAATAATGAAATTATTTTACTTTTTGTTCAAAAAGAAAAAAAAAAGCTAAACAAAAGCAGAAAATGTGTACACCATAAGTCAAATGTTAACTATTTTATATTTACAAAAGGTCAAAGGAAAGTTGCTGGTCAGAAGTTTGAGGATTTAGCACATAGTTTGCCCAGTGGCAGTTTGACCCTGCTGCTCCCTGTTCAAATGAAATGGATGAATGGCAGGTTTGGCAGTTTTTAGATCGCTCAGTTTATTAGTGTTTGATGACAGAATCAAGACAGAATCTACAAGTGAAGATGAGGTTTAGCTGCATTATGTGCCTGTTTGTTGCTGTGCCAGGTGGTAAGGATAGGGATTGCATTTTGTGATTTGGAGTAGAAGATCTTGGGCTTCTGCCTGGTCTCTGCTCTTTGATTCACTGCTGTAATATTCCTCTTGGGTTCACAGTGAATTAAATACACTCTTCCTTTTCATACTAAAGAGTAATTAAGAGTCTTTTGAGGTTCACAGTTTAGTGTGTGGCTTTTTGCACTCAAGAGGTCCTATAGAGATGGATCTTGTGCAAGAAACAGTATTTATAGAAACTTTGAAAAGTTAAAGTGGAGAAAGTTTTTATGCTGTCATTGATTTAAACACTCCTTGACACGGTCAGCTGTTCAACCCAGGTTAAATGAAAAACGCCTGAACGTAATTGTTGAAAGCAGGCAGATTAAACCTCGAGTGTTAAATGCTTCTACAGAGTAGTTTGCTTCAGGCTCAGACGCTCTTGCTATGCCAACAGTGTTTTTGGACACAGAGGGTTAAAATGAAATGATTGATGGAAACTAAGCTTAAGCTGAGCCTTAAGTCTGTAGCCGTATGCCAGGAAATCCTGGCTGTGAGTGAAGGTCTCCCTAATAGTTTTGAGTGACTTCTGAACTAAATGTGCCCACAGTTAGGGGGGAAGTTCAAGTGCACTCACAGCACATAAACCCACTCACACTTTATGTCACCAGGCATTCAGGGGAAGCAAAGAGACATACTGCAGTTTGCCATTGTTATGTTTGCCAATGTTTTTGAATTGGACAACAGACCAAAATGTCAGTCTGGAACTTAATTCTGGACCATGTGGCACCTTGCCACCTTGGCCTACATCCAAAAGGCTGCTAAACTCCAAAAAAGATTTTCTGTCGATGATCGATGCAGTTGGATGAAGTCTGGAAAGCAAATAAAAGATAAAAGATCCGTTTTTTAAAAAATGAAGATCTTGATTCTTTCTCTCTGTCCACTCATCAGATGTTTTTTTTTTAACAGAAAGCCTGCGATATCTGAGTAATTAATCAAGTGACCCATTAAAATCACAATGCCTGGGAGGTTCTGTGGCAGAGAAAAAGACACTTGACAAGTGTGGCAGTGTCTTTAATGCAGGGGAGAGCTTAAAAGTGCTTTAGAGTGAGCAACTATGGAAAAATGATTGGCGGTGGTCACATTTCCAGTATTTTATGTTTTTGAAAAATGAAGAATGAGTTACTGGAATCTAATAATAAATGATTTATTATGTTTCAGTCATACCTTAAAGTGAAAAAAAATACAGTATTTGGTCATTTTAGGGGGTCACTGAGTAACTCATTTTCTCTACTTGAGAAAGGTGTCTACACTCTTAAGGTTGAAGGAGCTAAAGTTGGTAAAGATGTAAGCTTGATAGATGACAGTTTTCTATTTTGTTGATTTTTGTAAAATGTCGTGATGCATTTCATTGTCCCCTGTACTTCAGAAATATTTTGAATATTTTTCACATGGCCACAATTATTTTCTTTATTTTTCTTTCTTTCTTTATTTATGTATTATTTTATTACATTCAGTTGAAGGCTAAAACCAAAAAGTCCTTGCACTTGTTTACCACTGCTAAGCAGATTTTCTTTGGTGAAGGAGCTAGGAAAGTAAAACAAATACTCAGGAGATTAACTGATAGAAGAGCTGAAGAAAATAGAAATGCTCCAGGGTAAAAGAAAATGGTTTTGGAAACATTCTGAAGGGTTTTTTAAGCTTTGCAAATTCCACCAGTTGGGGATCCTCTCAAGGCAGCATCTACACTTATAGAAATTTATGAAGCTCATAGTAACAGCTGATCCTGTCAACCATCAGTCATTAGTTCCATAATAAACTGAGATGTCCTGAATACATAACTATCCCAGATCAGTGAGCATGAAATATTTCAGTGCCAGGCAGCTGCTGGAGGAGGCTTTTTGTTTTGCTTGCTTGTTTGTGGTTTGAGGGGAAGGGTTGGAAAATTCTTTTTTCCAGTTTTACATGACAGCATGTTTTTCTAGTGGTAGTGTGAGCAGGAAGTGAGTTTATCATTCCCAATAACTTCTTGCATCCTTACAGTCTTCCGCGTTTTCTTGTAACAAGGGTCATGTTGTGATTTATAAACCGATTTCATACCAAGATGCATCACATCTGGCTCTGCTTTTTCTTTGTAAAAATGGGGTCGTTACTAGAATGATAAACTCAGTCTCGCCCATTGAAAGAGCTGATACAAATAAATATTCAAACAGTACTAAAATTATCTTCCCGATTTCAGTGTTTGACCCTATATTTTCTTTATGTTAAATACAATTTTAATCACTTGTACCACATTCCCTTTTTTTTTTTGTCCAGAGTGGACAGGTCTGCACAGATCACATTTTAAAGCACCCTTTCCAACCTGAATGTCACCACATGGAATAAATTCTGAACTGTCTTTTTTACACCTCCTCAGCCCTCTTTTGATCAGAGTCAGCATCTCTCCTCCACCTCGTTTTGTGCCCTCTCACGCTGATGTTTATCGCCTGTAAAACCATGTCAGCTTGAATCGGTCATTATCTTTTTTTTTTCTCCCACAAGGAAAGGGACCTGCTGTTTGTGTGTATGTGTGTGTGGGTGGGTTTGACAGATGTCTTGTCTGCTTCAATAATTCAGAAGGTTTCTGCTACTACACCTCTTGATGCTGGAGGGAAAGGAAGGCAGTGAGAGGAGAAGAGCAGATGAAGGGAGGGAAATAGTGCCAGGTTTATTCCCTGTGGCTCCCGCTTTTTTAAATAGATTAATAATATAACAAATTTGTCTGAAAACTTATCCTATGCATCAACACATACATCAAAAAGAAGCATCTAACTCAATGTAAAACAAAACATAAAAAGTTGTTTTTCTGAGTTTTACTTTTCTTTTTTTCTTCTGTAACATTTTTTTATTACTTATTTTCTTCTTTCATTTTTTTATTGCCACTAAAAAAATATGAACAATTAGGGAGACTTTATTTCAGTGCTAAAAAATGATAGAAACTAATGAATAAACCTTGGGACAAAATGGAAGAATTCAACTCTGTTTTTTTTATTGTCTTTAACCCTTAAGTTTTTAAAGTAGCTGTAGTGATTAAGGGTTTCTAATGTGATAATATTTGTACAATATATACAAAAGAAAAAAATATATCTATAAGCTTTGAAATTCACCACAAGCGACAAAATTAGAAACACTTTGGTCTTTTTCACTGGACCAATTCAAGGACTCAGTTTTTTCTCATTGGTAAGTAGATATGGGTATAGGTGCGTGTTTGATGAGCCCCTAAACCAGCAAAAAATGAAAAAGAGTTGAAAGGTCATTTTTATCATTTTTTTTATTCAATTATCGACTTTAGTGCTGTCAATCGATTGCAAACATTGTCAGATTAATCATACATTTGGGTAATGTCTGCAGGATTACTCCAAGAAAACAAAGATGCTGATATACAGCCATAAGAAACTAACATTGGGATTCTGCAATTTAAATGATCCGAGTGAATACTCTACTCCGATTGGATGCTGGGAGTTCTGGAAGAAGTTTTGGTCACAATGGCCTATTTGTACAGGTTTCTTCAAAATATATATTTTTTCATATATTTCTCTCCTTTGCCGCTACAGTCAAGGTTTGCCGGCTCAGCGAAGCATTGCGTTACTGTGACAACGGGTTGCATTATGTATCAAATAGTCTGTCTTTTGTGAAAAAGCAATCTAAACCTAAAAAATAACAAGAATAAAGTATTGAATATTCATGCCTTTTGCAAGTGACCACGTTAGAATCAGGACTTTGCCTGACAAATATGTTCTTCTTCAGAAATTGACGAATGTTGCGAAAGTCTGAACCGCAGGAAGACGGATACTTCGCTGATTGTTAGTAATCTAATCAACATTTCTATATATTAATGTGGCAATTTTTAAAATCAATTGCGTGCATTAATGCTGACAGCCCTATTTTTTTGACTGTTTTCCAGGTATGAGATTTCAGCACCATGGTCAGCTCCTGATTGTGTTGCTCCTGTCAAACTTGTACTTAGTTTTTCTCTGCTGTGTCTAGGATCCAAAAGTGGACAAGGTTTAAGTGGATTTGAGTCTCTGTGGACTCAGTGTTCTATACTGAGCTTGACAATTTGCAACTGATCTTCCTGCCAGCAGTGCTGGTGGTGAAGTTACTGTTACACTGGCTTTTCGGTGCCAACTTTGCCTCAGTGATCTCTAGCAGCCACTCTGCAGTGGGATGCTGCAGTGTTGTCAAAGAAACAGCTGGCAGGACGTCCTCTTTCAGGCTGACTCTCAAACCATGAGAGACATGACTAAACAGATTTAGGCCAGATGGTGTTTTTATCCTTTACACGGTGTGTATATTTAATTTGATTTGATTTTGAAGACACAGTATTGAAAGAGAAATTAATCCATTGGCAAACAAGGATTAATAATCTAAAAATAGTATTTTTTATATAAACATGTTACCAAATAGAGGTTTTTTCTGTCTTAAAATTGTAGTGTAACATCTAGGGCTGTCAATGTTGACACGTTAAATCGTGATTAATTTTTTAAAATGAATGCGTCAATAAATAGTAACAATGATTGATCACACTCAGCGAAGCAACCGTTTTCTGTCTGTTCCACTTGCGTGGCGTGCGTCAATTTCTGAAAATACAAATCTTGTCTGGCATAATCCCGCTTCTAATGTGGTCACTTACAAAAGACATAAGTATTCGATCCATTTATAATACTTTATTCTTCTTATTTTTTAGGTTTAGATTGCTTTTTTACAAAATGCGAACTATTTGATAAGCAAAGTGGCCTGTTATCACGGTAACACAATACATTGCTGGGCAGGCAGACCTCGACTGCAGCGACAAAAGAAATAGATATATATGTGCTGATCGTCACAATAAGTGAAATAAAGCATCCATTCCGAGAGTTCACGTCTTTACGCTTGTTTTTGTCCACATCATGAAGTAAAAGTTAATTTTGAAGAAGCCTGCACAATTAGAACATTGTGACTGGAACTTCTTCCGGGACACCCAGCAGCCAATTAGAGTCAAGTATTCACCCGGACCATTTAAAGTGCAGATACACAATGTTTGTTTCTTATGGCTGTATATCAACATCTTTATTTTCTTGGAGTAATACTGCAGACATTACAGTCTTTACAGTTCTGCTTGTCTTACTGTTAATGTGTTTTGTGCACTCAAATTACACTTCTGAGTTAACACTTTATACATTTAACATATTTCAGACAGTAAATTGTAGAGAAACCTTTTCTCTCTGGCCTTTTTTTTTTTGTTTGAAAGCTGCATATTGTCGTATAAAATTTAACCTGTGAAACATTTAATCGATTGACAGCACTAGAAACACCACGATTGACCTGATCTTTTAGCTAGATGTCTATCAATTACTGATTATCAGTTGTGAAGTGTCTGACTTGTTTTTTTCTTTTTTTTTTTTTCTGGCCATAAAATTCTGTTGTTTTGGAATTTGTCATTTGATATGGTTCAAGTCATTATGGGAGTTTGAAAAATTAGACTACATTACAATTTTGGGCAGCAACCAAGCAAACAATCAAGCACTTTTAACTAACGATTCACCCCTTAAATCAGCATAGATTTATCACAATGTCCATAATATATTTGTAATTTATATAATTGCATCTGCAGCATCAGCTCTTTCTACGGACTTCAGCTGACCTGATGTTGCATTTCTGCTGTCATCTTTATGAAATCAGACAGAAAAAGGGATTCTTCTCAATCACCTTTGGAGTATAAGCTGATAGGAAACATTTTTGCTGAAACGGAATTTCAAAATATTTTTTTTTTGTCAAGTAAACCACAATGACGCAAGAAGAATAAAACTATAAGGCATTGTTGTTGACTGATCCATCATTAACATAATGTTCAAATATGAATCAAATTTATTTCAATCAATAATTCATTTCAATTTTAATGATAATGTTTGTGGCAGCACGTTTTACCACTTAAAGGTGTGCCACTACAATGATAGTATTATTGGTGGTTTTCATAAAAGCCAGCACTTTATTGTTACTACTAAAATAAACTTTAATAATGTTGCTCATCTCAATATTACTGTTTTTGTCTGCAAAATATGTGAATTTTGAGGAACTGCTCCCTCTGATGACATAAAGCCCCTCCCACTTAATTGCAAAGAGACTAATGGACTTCTGGATCTGAGTTTCATTATCCTGTCGTTCTTCATCCTTGCTTTTCTTCTGTGCTTCGGTTGTGATACAGGCTTTTTGTCTGTTTTGATAGCAGCTGACCCAGTGGTTGTGGGCGGGGGCAGTGGCACGAGAAAAATAATTAGGCCAAAAAGCCAGTTGTGTGTGTTGGGGGTGGATAAAGGGAGATCGATTGTGAGAATGCCACACTTGAGTTGCTAACAGTGAAGAAGAAATGCAGGGTGAGGCAGATTAGAGTGTGAAAATGAATGCATGCATATGCATGTTGGGGAGTGACACAAGACTGGGTTGACAGTTTTAATTAAACTCAGCTGAGTCAGCCTCTGAGCTGCAGTTTCAATCACATTTTAATGAGCCACACACCCATGAGCCTGCTTGGAATGAGGCCTGTCCTTCCAAACCCTCCCCCTTTTCTTTGTCTGTCATTGGTGTGCACATGATGGTGTGTGTGCACTCTTAACCTTGAAGACCACTGACCTTTGACACATTTTCATTGACTTTTAAATAGGTTTCATGAAAAAGGTGTACTGAAGATATTGCTGATCAACACTAAGAGCTTCCTTTTTTCTGTAGCTGACAGATAAAACTGGTCTTTTCTTTGCCAAAACCTCAAATTAGCACACATGGCCTGACTATGGATAATGCCTTTTTAATTGCTGCAATTATGAGATTTTTTTAGTTGGAGACTTTCAGTTGCGCTGTTCTAAAGTAGGAATTTGACAGTCAAGGTTCAATTTCATGAGCTTAGCTTTACTCATCACAAAGATATAATTCTGTAAGTATACAATGAATTCATTAAACGACTCAAAAGTATCATAGGATAGAGATCTGTCTGTCGTTGTTACACAATGTTGCACTGGCTGTACTGTAAAAAATGCATATTACTGTCTTGAGTATTATTATAAAAAATATTTTTGTGGTATTCAATCCCTTTGTTATATATAGTAAAAAAGACAGGAAACAGTAACTTTGCCTAACTATGGCCTTCATTCATCTACCTCAATATTTAGATAGCTGATAACTGGGGTTTCAAGAAGAGCTGTTCAATGCCTTTTAAAGAAGTATGAAGAAATGCACAACTGTGAGGATTGTAGACGCTTTGGTTGGCCAAAGAAAGTTAGTGAAGCAGATGAAGTACACTCGAAGCTTCTGACCCTTTGAAATCATAAGATGTCCAACAGTGCCATCGGCTCAGAACTGACAGAAACCAGTCGGACCCAGGTACATCCAACCAATATCTGGAGAAGTCTGGCCTCTTTTTATGCAGGAGTTGAAGCCAGAATGCCAAACCTCTGATGTGGAAACAAGGCTGAGCAAGTCAAGTATCGACAAAAACATAGCAGAAAGCTGGAAATGTCAGCCAGTGCTCTGGACAATTGATTCAAAGTTTGAAATATTTGGTTGTAACAGATGGTGATTTGTCTGTCAAAGGGCCGGAGTACAATTATGAGTGTCTGCAGGTTATAGGAAAGTATGATGGAGGTTCCTTGAATATGTGAGACTGCATATCTGCAAAAGGATTTGGAGATTTGGTCAAGATTGTCCATCAACACCGTCAGTGTGGTATATATTTTAACCTCATATTTATTCTGTAACAACCCCAAACATAAAGCCAAAGTCTAAAGGAACTATCTTCAGTGTAAAAAAACAACTACTGGAGTGATAACGTGGCCCTCAGAGCCCTGATATCAACATCAATGAATTTGGTTGGGATTATGTAAAGAAACAAAAGCCAGCATGCACAGAAGATCTGTGTTCGGTTCTACAAAATCAATCAATCAAGTTCCTCTAAAAACTGTATGCAAATAAAAGAAATGATGCTGTCTTGAAGGCCAAATGTGGTCACACCAAATTATTGATTTTGTTTGTTCACTAAATTTCATTGATTGATGAAAATAAATAATTTATATTTTATACAATTTTTTAAAGAATTCTTTGTTACAGCATTTTTCAGACCTGTCTGAAACTTTTGCATGATGCTGTATGTAAAGGTTTTTTCTGTAAATTTGCAATCCATTTTTTAAATCAATTTTACAATGTTTTTATAGTAGTTTATTATTATTTAATCTGTTAGACTTTTATTGTAATTGATTTTCCCCTGAGAAATAAAGCAATTTATCTGTCCGTCTGTCTGCAAACTTAATTAGAGGATATTTTTTTTATATTAATACAAGCAAGAACTGAATGTGATGTTGCTGTCTTCTAAAATCTGCTTTCAAACATTTTGAGCTGTAGTATTTTGCTGTGACTTGGAAGCTTCAGACCCGACATGTGTAACATTTTATATATATTTAGCAGTCGGCCTGACCATCCTAATTAACCCTGGATTTGCTTTCCTCGACCGTTTAAATTGCCTAGACATGCACTTGTGCACACCGACATGCAAAAATAAGGCTTTATGACCCTTTACCTTGTTAGTTTTTATTTATAACTGCAAGTTGTCCTGCTGAGATCACAGACCTGAAGGCAAAATATGATGTAAAAAACAGTAAAAGACATTTCTATCACTCTGTTAACCTTAGATTTTTTCTTCTTTTTTGTTCTATTGGAGTTCTTAAGGTTTTTCTTTTAAAAGTTTGTGACTAACCATCTGATAGGGTTAAAATTTCCAGCACAATCAGACTAAAAAAAGGAAAGCCAAGCTGATATCAGCCACTTATCTCTGGCAGTATAACAATGAGTGATTGTTTTTCTGTGAGAGTTCGGAGGCTAATAGCTCATATAAATGGTAACACTGTTCAAGCCAGACACGTCTTTATTTAGTGCTCCTAATAAGTTGGTTTATAGTTGATGAAAACCGCTAATGGGTGGTTTTTCTTCTTCTCAAAATACTGTAAAAAATTGCTTGTTTCTGTGTCAATAAAGGGAAAACATTTTTTTGTTTCCAAGGTGCTTAATGAAAAATGGCTTCTTTCCATAAATGCATAAGTCTGCATTTTGGTGGAGATTTTTGTCCTAAATGATGAATGTTGTCATTTGTCCTTTGGGAAAAGTCTCATTTTCATGTTTTTTGCTCACTTTGTAGTGTGAGGAATGGTGTCACGATGTGCTTCATTTCCTTGCTAAATATGGGACACTTTTTCATTCACAGTAGGAGTAGTAAATCTTTGCTTACGTGTGTACCTAAAACAAGACAAAGTGTCCTTCTGTTTTAAACTGCTCAAGGCTATTTGCTGAACCTGGACATGTGGATGCGTTGTAAACACTGCAGCACTAAAACTGAAGATTTGATACTTGATGTTTTTCTTTTATCTATTAATGTTTGCATTAATTTAATCCTGATTGTGACATCTTCTCTGTTACTAATCCCAGGAAGTTTGCATTAAAGCAAAGAAAAAGTGCAGCACAGGTGTGACTGCACAGAACATAATGCTTAATGACTTGGTCAGAACATGCTGTTAGGCCTGTTTGCTGCTTTTTACATACAGTCATTGTGACTATAGGGATTTGTGCCAATTTGTTTTAGCTTACACACAAAAACACACAAGCTGCTGGCTTGTATGTATGTGTCTTTGCAGGTGCAGTCTTGGAAACCACATAACCTGCCTCCAGGCTTAAGTGTGACACCTGAGATTTAGCTCAGCTCCTCTGCTTTGTGCTGAGTTTCCAAAGATAGAGAACATTTTATTTATTTTTTTTGCACTTAATGTCACCACGAATAACAAAAACTCAATCAGCTTTCGTCTTGTGTTGCTCACCGGAAAAAAACTGGAAGATTTATCGGCATACGTGATGATGTACTCTTTTAGTTCGGTACCACACACAAGTCAGGGGGTGTTATAATCCTTTCATGGGTGTAGTGAGATATCACACTGACAGTAACTCTGACTTCTGTGTGACCACAGTCTAATGAATCCCTTCATCTTTATTTTAACACTTGTTAGAAATGTGTATAAAAAGCCCAAAGGATGTCTGGTAGGAGGTCTTCAAAGGCGAATGAACAACTGCAAAAGAAAAGCATGCTTTTTTAAAACTACAATATTTAGAGGGCCTATAGCATGTTTTTAAGACTTTTATAGTAAATATCTATGACTATATCATATATTATTATTCTTATTATAAAGAACTAATCATTTATTAAAAATTTGTTATTTTTGTGGACTCTATTCACATCCAGAAGTAAAACGACTCGATGTCTGAGGAACCACCTTTCGCTTCTTGTGAGTGACACCCAAATCATGGCGTTAACCTAGAGCCTACCTCAGCAGCGTGTTCCCGTGTCAACTCTTGAAAAGAAATCACTCTGAACTTTTTTAAAGATGAATGTGCATGTTATGGAGTCTTACACTCCTGACCCACAGTCCAAGCCAGAATTTTTATATATGAGGTGCACCGTGTGTGGAAATTTAGCATTAGCTCATGCTTTATGTGGTTATACTGGGTAATGTCAGCTAGTTGTATGATGTACTTATGGGTCTCACATCTTCATCAGGTTTGATTGTAGGAATTGCATCAGCTGTGAGGATCAGTCTCATGGAAAATCCACTTTGATACAGGCCAAGGTTAACAAAACATTCATCTGTGAAGTAGTGGTCACAGACAAAACGCTGCTGGTCAGTCTGTCACTCGCTCACGAAGATAAACTCAAACCATTTCTGATGACCAGGCTCTTCTTTGGGAAGGCTGAACAAAAGCAGAAATCTCTCACAGCCTAAACATTTTTCTCTGCTTAAAAGGCATTGCTTTGCAAAACAAAAGCTAGCTCTTGTTTTCTCTGCAGATCAAGAGGAACTACTTCTTCTTTGAGTCATTTTCCTTATCACTAGCTCTGTACGGAAAGTGGGTGTGTGTTTGTGTTAGCTTGGGGGCGGGGCTTGCAGTGCAGACTCTTCCTGGTAGGGGGGGTTCTCACTGGTCTACGTTACACGGTGAGGACCCACTCATTTTTGTGGGTATGGGAGGGGCTGCACTTAAGAGTGGTGGTTTTTGGAGAATTACTCAAAAATGCGAGAACGAATCAAAACACCACTTTGCGGTTCTTTTTTCTGAGGAATGAACAGTATGTTACACTTAAAACAGCGATAGCTAACTCCAGACCTTGAAGGCCGCAGTGTCTGGATGATTTCGAGATATCCAAGTCCTACTCATAACTGATTACCTAGTTCAGGTGTGTCCAGCCAAGTACAGTATAACATACCAGAGCATGGTATGTTGGAAACATGCAGGAAAGTGGCCCTCAAGGGCTACAGTTACTAACTTACTGACTTAAAAGTGCAAAAAGTAGATTTTTCATGGTTTAGGCCCTTTACATGTGATGCCAGTTTCTATTGGAAACCCTTAAATCTCGTGTAAAAATGCATTGTTCAGCCTGTAGCCCACACTGCAATAAACCTTTGGCTGTTCTGTTATAATGCTGTAATGAGGCTCTGCCCAGAAATTTGTTTTGCTCAAAAAAAACAAAAAAAAAATCCAATTTGGAAAACAATTTCTGGACCATTATTGCAGGTGGAGCCATGGACGTGATTAAATATTTCCAAGCAATAAAAAAAGAGCTGGGCATCATTATCTTATCAGGTAGCATTTCAATAGTAAAGGAGCTGTGCTGTTTCATCAAAAAAGAATTTAGAGAGACTGAATGTGTGAGGACCTGTCTCTTTTTTTAGAGCCTTAAGGTAGTTATATTTTAAGTAGCCTTGGTCATTTAGTTTTGTTTATTTTCTTTTCCAATGTCAGGCTTACACTTAGTTTCATTTCAGATTTACTGTCATTCCTTTAAGCTCAGTAAAAACATGGTTTCTGTTGGTTTATTGTCACATATATCTTACTTAATGTCCTTTGTTTTTTTCCAGGTAAAATTTAAGATTCATGTCATGTTTTGTTTCTTAAAGTTATTTTTTTGTTGTTTTAATTAATCGTTGATTCATTGTTTAGTAAGTAAATCAAGTAATCCAAAGTCCACAACATCTGAAAACATTTTAACAGCTAAAAACATAAAAAATAGAAAAAGGATAGGAAGTAACAGGGAATGTTATGTATTTGTATTTATGTATGTTATTAAAAGTCTAAAGCTTCATAAGATGTCGGGTTTGTCATTGGTTGTGTATATTTTCATAAAAATGATAGCTAGATGGTCTCTCTTTGTGTGATGATCCATCGATCCATTTTCTTAACCCACTGTATCCGTGTATCACGGGGTTGCCAGATCCTTTCCCGCACACTGCTGGATGAAGGAGGGGTGCACCCAGGACAAGTTGCCAGTTTGAGCATTGTTTGAGGATGTGATACTTCTTACCAGTAATCTTACCAGGGAGTTTAAAGATTGGGAAAATCCTTTTGTTGAAATGTATCAACTTTTTCTGATCATTATCCCTATTTTATTTTTTATCTATGTTCTAATATTTCATATTATTTCATATTTTTGGTTGTTTCCTAAATTGAAATTTTAGCTTTTGCAATTACCTCAAAGGAAAATATATTGATGAAAAAATAGCAGTTCTGTTTAAGCCAGACTTTTTCATATGTTCTTTAGTAATACAATATGTACTCTCTTTGCTTCTATTTTTGTTTCTATTCTTAATATTTCAGGCTCTGTACATCTGCAGTAGCATAGTTTTATGACCAACACTGCAAAGACATACAATAAATGCAACATTTGAAAGTATCTTTAATAGTAAATTCACAAAGACATTTCTTTTTCCATTTTCAGATTTCGGTTTGAAGCCCTAGAGCTATGGGTGCAATGAATCCGCAACCTTGCATTCTCCCCCTGCATGGCCAAAGAGGAACATGAACCAATTTGTTAGCTGAATTTATTTGGGAATAAATTTCAAACCTGGTTTGGCTTGTTTTATTAGGACATGACCTGACCAAAGATTAAACGAGCTTTTATAGCTGCTTCTGGGTGCTGAAGGCAAATATTCATACAGCTCATATTGTTGGTGTGGAAGCCCTATCATGATTATGGTGGATTATGTGAACTTGTGCTCAGCTGCTTCCATTTACTGATTTGTTTGCTTTTCCTGTTCATGTCAGCTGAAGGGCAGAGGATTAGAAAAGAAAAGAAATCATACCTCCCACAAAACCTTGCTGTCCTTAAACACATCTGGATAAAAAATAGATTTCCAAACATCCCCTAATGATGTCAATCTTTATATCTTTATGGGAACATTTAGGATTTTGTTAAGATTCAGCATGTTTAAGTGATAAAAAGTATAAATATGTTAAAAATAGTACATTTTTGGTTAAACAATTGGGATTAATGGCATCCTCTTTGACCTCAGTACAATCCAGCCCACACACTAATGACGCTTGAATAGTAAAGATCTTGCATTCCTAACTTACACGCATTTAATGAAATGTTTAATATCCTTTGAATTACATCATTTGGTATGAATGTGCAACAATATATGATATAAGTAGATACCCTGAAGAGGTCAAACAAAAATGCAAAAATCGATAGTTTAAAGATGTTTAAGGTTTTTCCCAACTACCAAACTTTACATTACTAACCTCCACTTAGTGTCAGCTTAGTCTGATATTCTTCTTTAACAGGGATAAAATCCCAGCTGTCAGACGCACACCTTGAGGGCAAATGTGCTGCTTGCTTGCCAACTAACCTGCCCTTATAGCTTCTAAAAAGCATTACACATCTGATTCAAGTAATCAGCAGCAGTTAGGGCAAGGTAACCCAAAAAAAAAAAACAACCAAACAAACTAAAAGAAAACCCAGCAAGATACAGTCCACTGGGGCCTGGTGTTCAACACTCTTGAAGCAAAATATGGCTAATGACAAAAATCTTGTGCACCTTGGACACTTGTGAAGCTGCTCTCTTGTAGATTCTCTGTCAAAACACTTTTACTGAGACTTTTTTTAAAGAAATGTCAGATATGCTCTTTTCAAACACCAGAAAAACATGATGGTATTTTAGCACATTGTCCGAACAATCAGCAGCAACGCAGCCTGGAAGCTCATTAACTAAAGTGATGCCAGGGAAGACTAAATTAGGAGCCGTGTTCTCTTTAGCTGCTTGCCTTGTTTGTAATCTAATTAGTAATGGCAGATAACAAAACAGTAGAGGTCAAGTTGAGGTTTTGGAAAGTAAGAAAACTCTCCAAAATAAGTGCTTTTAGAACTGCAGTAAAACTGTGGCAAATCATTGAATTTCCAGTTGAGAAAAAAAAAGAAATAGCATGAAAATCACTACACCTCAAAAGCTCTTCATTCATCCGTTATATAGGGTAAAATGTATTGCAACAAAGTTTAAATTATTGATAATTTATTCTTCTTGCATGTAAAAACATGCATTCAGGAGGCCATGTGCATTAGGAAAATGTTTGGAGAAAAAATATATATATTTTCAATACAATGGAAAATTGTTGCTGTTGTTTTGGCAGGTCTTGTTACAAATGGTATTATTGTGGGATTAAGGCTGCAAACATATGTGCACAAGAGAAAAGCTTTTTAGAACTCCAACATCTGAAAATCTGCTTCAAAAAATTCTTGAGCAGACTCAAAGTGTAGAACGTCAAACAATTGCAATGTTTTGCAACACCATAAAAAAAAGGAAGAATGCATTAAAAAAAAGATTGTTTCCTTCTAATATGCAACAAAAGGCACTTAGAATAAGTGCTGCTTTGCAGCTAAGAATTTCCTGCTGGGTCCCTTGTAATCAAATTCTTTTATCACAATTGGTTGTTGTGGATGACCCAAATGCCAAATTCTGTTAGCAAGAAACCTAAACATTCATTCAATAAACTTCAACATGCCATAAAAAGCTGTGGACAAAAGGATGATGGGAAGTCAGGGAAGGCTTTCTCACCACCAACAGTACTGCCCACAACTCAGTTTCTTTACTCTGCAGAAAGTACTGGATATCCTAGAAAACGGCACAGGTTTTTTTTTTCTTTTTTTTTTTTCTTTTGGTTAAAAACTGCATAATCAACTGCGAAATCAGTATTTATTCATGCTCTGTGGTAAAGATACTCACCATTTACATGCACAGTTACACCTCTCTAATATCTACAGTCAGAGCAGACCTGAAACAATGAGCATTATTGTTTATAAATAGAGACAATTATGTGAAACAATATACCCAGGTTGGTTTGTGTTTTCCAATCACTGCTTTTTTGAGTGCTCACTAACAGTTCAGTGAATGCAGCACAATGATATCAGCTTTCATTTGAGCAAAACAAAAGCCACAAATCAGATACCAAAGATCGAGTTACAGTGTCTCCTGTTTGGGAAATGTGCCCACAGGATTGAGAAAATAGACATTTATGATAAAGATCCTCACATCTCTTTTTGAAGATACTTAATGAATGGAATATATAAAAAGAAATGATATAAAACACCCTTGTCGTGTACATCTCTTTGCCGAACTCAACCTCACCCACTGTCATCTGCTTCTTATAAAACCTTTGATTTTTTTCATCCTGCAATTTCTTTTTAAATTGTTTTATCTAGACTTTTTTTTTAATGTATCAAATTTTTTTATTTACCTACACATAATGCTTTTCTGATAAGCATTTTTTTTCATTTGAACTCAGAGGTGACAGACAACCCTTTGCTTTCATCATTGACTGTCTGTTATCATGGCTCTTGCAGTTGCTTTCATTGTTGTGTCATCTGTTTTCCTGTTGTAGTACCAACTTGTGCTCTCTTCTACTTTTGATTAATTATGGAAATGGAAACAAGGTATGTGCCCACATTTAGAGAAAAAAATTGTTAATCTTAGTAATGGTTCAATAAAAACAAAAACCCAAACATAGGTTAGTCAGGTTTAAACACAAAAACAAGAACGGTTTCACACACGTGGCCTCAGGGTTGAGAAGTGACAGCTCCATCTTTGCCGTCATCCATTAATGACCAACCAGGTCATCAGAGGAATGAATGCAACTCCTCATAAAGGCAAATAAATTCACTACCAGCCTTTTTTTCCCACTCTGAGTGTCATCAGCAGAAATGAGGGCAGTTGAGAGCGAGTGGAAAGGTGAAGGCAGAGAGGGAGACAACAGTGAGGTGAGAGAAAAGTCGTGACAGTAGAATGAAAAGCAGAAGAGGATGAGGATGTTAGCGCCCTTTACTTTAGACAATAACAGGTTGTTTTTTAGCGTGCTTGCAAAACCTGAAGCACTGTAAACAGGTTCTGCTGCATAAAGAATAGTCAATGTCACACCTCAGATGGGACCAACTGTCTTCCTGAAGCATATGTATCAATTTGCAAAGTGGAAGGAGATAAACATGAGTCCCAAGATCCTTTTTTATGTAATCAGCCTTTCACTCATGTGCCTGCATGTTTTAATTCTCTCCTCCATCTTCCTACTGTCTTTTTTGTCTTTCCACAATATTCTTCCTTGAAAAATGCTAAGGTTTTCCTCATTTCTCTTAAAAAATAAATACCATGCATTAGTGCTTGATGGTTTAAATTAAAATCCCAGCTCTCCTGAAGATGGAAAAAAGAAAATACTAGAAGAACTTTGAGCACATTCTAAATCTGCCTGCTTGTTTTTGTTGCATTTGAGCTTCTCCGTGCCTCCCTGCCTCAGGACATGGATGACAAACTTAAACTTATTAACAAACAACTGTCAAAAAAATGTTTTTTTGTTCAAACTGAATGACATTGTTATATAAGGAAGGGAAAGCATTAGAACAGAGTAGTGTCAATCCACATCGGATTTTTTAAATGTTCTTTACCAGAACTCCTCTAGAATTACCACATTACTCTGGCTTTAAACCAAAAATAAATAACCTATAATTGAATATTACACATGGTGGGAACTTGCTTTGTGTTCCCACAAAGGAAGCAGCCCCTCACAATGTGATTGTAACAGATTGACATCCTCACAACACATGCTCTTACACACCTGCTGAGAGCTGCTGCTGTGATCCCTTCAATTGCACTGCAGAGTCTGTATTGGATTTGTATTTGGAGCCAGCCTCCTGTCTTGTTGCTGTGTTGTGGCTCTTCACACACACATGCACACACACATACATATACACTGGGAGAAGCGTGGCCAATTAACTTCCAGAATCCTTGCTATGGGAAGCAGATATGCAATCCTGGCAGTGGCATCAATGAGGACTTCGGTGCAGAGAAAGTAATGCAGTCTTAGAAGGTGGAGTTGGCAGGAGCATCGATGACCAGCCACAACGACACTCCTCTCAGCCTATTTAACTGTGGGAGACAGCTTTCTAATGAGCAGGGAGGGGAGGTCAGGTCAGATTCTCAGAGAAAAAACTTCTCCTGGAGGCAGTGAAACTGCATTACCTTTTGCATTATTAATACTGTCTATATTTCTCATTTAATTAAATGATTAACACTGCAATGGCAGTTGCTGTCAGTGGGATTTCCACTTGGTCAATAATTCCACTTTCACAAATGCAGTGAGAAAGATGTAGATCTGCAGGAACCAAATACTCCTAGTGTTAGGATTACACCTTCATAAACTAAACTCATTTATTCAGCTTTAAAGTGTGAGCCTCATTAAAAACTAAACAAACACTCTTTAAAGTCCAACTCCAAACATCTTTTCATCTATTTTAAAAGCGGTCACTGTGGTCTTTTAATCATGATTGTGTCATCAAAAATGTGTTGTTTTCAAGGACATAGTTTCTGCAGTGCAGCAGTACTTCATCAGATTTTTGGCTTTGAGTAAGACTGCCCCCTATTCCCATCACCCATCTACTTACATGTGTTTTCGCTAGTTTACAGCTTCTCACACCCACAGCCTAATATTGACAGAGCAACAAAAATGATGTGAAATATTGAGCCAGCTCGGACGAGGAAAATGAAATACACTCAATCGTTTCATCAGAATGAAGCGAAGCTGGGAGCTTGTGGCTTTCCATAGTAGATTCTACATACAAATAAATGTTTTTTTGAACAGTATTTTTTCTTGTCTGCTTCTGATTTAAATAAAGAAATAGTAATAAATGCAATTTTAAAGCTCAATTTGCTTCCTATTTATCCTCCATTATGAGAAAAATAGAACTAGAACATGTTAACAACATCAAAATCACAATTTTGATTGGAGTGCCTTTAATTTTGAAAGTAGTAATTTCAATGTAACTTAAGTAAATACATAGTTAACAGCAGTGAGACACTGTTGATAAAAAAATACATTGTTTTTTGTCTCATTTTCATAATTTTTTATTGTTCAAATGAAATGAGAAAAGTTTGCACAAATAACCCAGAGATTCTGACAAGTAGAGGTCAAAATTTCCAACAGGCTATTTACAATGAAGTTATGTTCAATCCCTGAAGTAGAAGGAAAAATGTAAATTGGAATGAAACTTGCCAAGCTGATGCACATTATTTTGTAAATGTCTCTGTGTGCACCCACACTAAGTGAAGCAGCAACGTTTGCTTTCTGTGTTTGCACTTGCAGGAAGAGGTGCCCTCTGCTAGCACTCAAATAGTACAACAATTTCATGGCAAACTGTTTCTGAAATAACTCTTTGCCACCTATTTAAATAAACTCAACTTTCAACCTCATTCAAATTTTAATGGAAAGCCACAGTTTTACCAAGTAAGTTCAAGTCAGACAAACTTTTTGTCCAGCTAACAGTTTAGCCCAGTGGGATATTGTCATAAAAGTACATCCATTTCCAGCCAAATCCACCTTTAAGTACCTGCCTTTGAATGTAAAACGGCTTTTTGTCTGCTACATTTTGTATTCCTCAATCCTTCAATAGCAGGAAGGCATGCTGACGTTGTTTCAGGGGCTTCTCTGTAATCTGTATGTTCACCTTCTTGCTGTGATGAAACCGTTTTGTCACCAGGAACCCCTGAAGCTACAACAAAAAAATGGTTTGTTCACACTCTTTTATTGGGACCTGTGTTTGTTTTGTTCTGTCCATTTTTAAATTAATTGGGCTTTCTTTTTGTGACACATTAAAAGAAATAAAAGGAATGAAAATGTCATTTCTACCTTGAGTAGAAAGATAAAGCTTTTTATAAATAACAGCAGAAACCCACATTCAGCCCCTGCAGTCATTGCTCCCAAGTTGTCATTTGAAGCCGTCCTCTTTTTTTTTTTTTAAGTTTTCCTTGATCTCTGACCTCGCGTGATGCTTGCTGCAAGGCTCCCTTTGATTTGTTTGCTGTTTGTCAGTTTGTCAGTGTGTTGCTGTTAAGTGACAGGGGAACTGTGGCACAAGGACACATCTGCCAAAGCAGATCTGAGAGGGGAAAACAGCCAGTGGAGCTGCACAGCTTTCACCAGTTCATTAGAAACACATCGCTGAAGCCTGTGTTTAAGCAACACAGTGATGAGCAAGACAGGGACGCTTATGGGAATTTTTCCGTGCAGCTTTTGTTGGCAAATGAGTCATGTCTTAACAGTTTTTTTACTTACACTTTAAAGCTTCCTTTAATACTGACATGGTTAGTTCCAGAATTCCCAAGGCTGTTGTCTTTATCCACTCTTTAGCAACCCACCTAATCATCTCTGATGTCTTTGTATATTACTAAGTTCTGACTTGTATTGTTTAATCCAAAAATGTGCATCTGAGATATGAAACAAAATGCTTCAGGAAGCAGGGATTATCTTTGCACTTTGCACGATCAGGAATATATTGATTCTCTCATCTTTACTGCTGTTTGTCATCCTTCGTTTCAAGTGGTTTTGTATGTTTCGGACATTCTGACTATGGGTGCTACTTTAATGACAAACTCAACATCGGATTGACATTAATACAAAACAAGCTTGCTTTTGGGGAATTCATAGGGACCAGCTGTGTTAAAAAACGGGATTGTCGTTGATGGATTATCCTGTTTTTGGAAGTGAGTGGTTAGAAACTGTATTTTTCAGTAACTGTTTCAATTTAATCTAGGATTTGCAGGGGGACGGGGGCGGGAAGGATCACGCATACTTGTTTTTTCTTTTTAAAATTTGGCAGCAGTGCTGCTGCCATTATGATATCGTCTTCAACTACAAATTGGTGAAAAATAAAGAGCTGGCATGCTTTTTCTTGAACATATTGTTGCAAAAGAACTGATGGGTTTTGGTAGAGAGGAGTTACAGTAGCACCATTTAAGTGCTCGAATATGTCAGCTGTAGGTTATGTAACATCACATTGGGCAGTCTGGCCAAAGACTCACCGTCAGGTTGTCAGTAGAGGATGGAAAGGTCTTGAAGAACACGACTGTCAGGTGGTAACATAGCAGCTCTGTTCTGGCAGTCCACGCTGAGCTTCAGGTGGTGGAAAGCTGTCCAGTTTAGCTGAAAATGTCACTCAGGTGGACAGCTATGCCAGGAACCCAGCAGGGTAAAGCAGAGCAGATTTATGGCACAGTTAGGTAAAGCGGGTCTGAGTGGATATGTAATTGGATAGAACTTCCAGATGTAAACTGTCAAAATCTGAAGTTTATTTAATCAAGATGAAGTCAAGTGAAGGTAAGAAGTCTACAAGCTACGAGCTGGCAAATGAAAAAAAGATCCAAAGACTGTCCAGAAAGTCAAAAGCTAAGGTGGTCGGCTTAAGAGGAAAGATAAGGCACAGAGCCTAAACCTGAAAACGCAAAAATCAAAACCAACAGAAACAAGAAATGAAAAGCTTGACAGCAGATCACAAAGGAAACCTGGCAACCCCGGGACAAAAAAAGCAGGGAGTCTGCAGAATACACACACATATGACAAGCATAACTCAGGAGTGGGAAGCAGAACTGTCATATCGGCACAAGGACGAGCACATTTTTAGAATAAAACATCAGGAAAATAAAAAAAGCTGATTGAGACACATAAATCAAAGTCTAAAAAGACAGAAGGAAATACAGGCTTAAGGAAAACATTGCATAGTGTTTATTTCTGCAGATCTGGTTATTTTGAAGTAATTTAATGACTTAATTAATACACAAAAAATATTTGAAGTTCAGCCAATTGTTCTTATCGCCTCAAGATACTTTTAATTTTTGTATTTTATTTTATTTGGATCAACCATCAGATAAATGCTCGAAG
Source organism: Oryzias celebensis (assembly GCA_014656515.1). NCBI lineage: Eukaryota > Metazoa > Chordata > Actinopteri > Beloniformes > Adrianichthyidae > Oryzias > Oryzias celebensis. The sequence goes on from BNCR01000010.1 coordinate 7,433,268, forward strand.
CACCAACATGGGATTTTACACCATCTGCATCCCAAATGCAAGCTGCCTGTAGGCTCTCGTTCTTGTAACAAGAAACCTGTTTTACAAAACTCTTGGTTCAACCTTTAACCTCACTCTGCATTTCTATCTCCTCACCTCCACTTTTCTTGGCAATATTTCACCCCCCCCCCTTTTTTTTAGTATGCATGTTATATTTCTTTTCTGTTTCTTTTGCCATGCATGCACACACACTCATACTCAGATTACAAATATCACTGCAGCCGGCTCTCTAGTAAGATGAGAAGTTGGGTAATTTGTTTACGATTGAAAGACTTATAAATAAAAATGATTTTCAATTCAGTTTTAAATGTAAATGTTATATGTTTTATTTCTTTAGGCATCAAGATTATGTTTAATCTGGTAAAAATGAATGTTATGATCACTGTGAAGATTGTAGATCCATTATTAATTTAGTATATACTACACTTCAATCTTACAAATCCTCCACATTTATTTTTACCCTTTAGATCTTTTTTTATGGGATATAAAGCAGTCTGAATTGGGTTTTTTTCCAATTCTACATGGACAAGATCAAATGTGTATCTGGATCTACTGCATTTCAATCTCAGTCTGTTAGCGCTTTGGGTTTATCTCATTGCTGAATTTCTGTTTTGGAAAAATTTGACAGAAAGGAATTGACAGCTTTAAAGGGATACTGTCCCACTTTGACAGTCATGCAATGGCAAGCGCACAAGCCAAGCAATACTGCAGGAGTCTTGTGTGCCATCTTTTTGCTTATTGTCATAAAATTTGTACAAAAGAAAGAGTATATTGAACTTTCCCCTATACAAAAACAAACATGGTAGACAGCAGTGAAGGAAAAACCCAATAGAGGAATAATGAGGCTTCATGTGTATTTATTACTTTTCCAGATACCAAAACTGCAGCAAAGCTTGAGGGCTAAAACCTTCTGTGCTGCATGTGACTTTATCATTCTATGTATGCAATTGATGATAGGGCTTTCTTCAGGTCAAACTGCAGTCTGATACAGGTTTAAAAAATAACAGTTATAGAGACAAAATCATTTAATTGTAATTCTTTACTTTGTGGAAAAAAAAGGTAGCAAGGACATGAACAAATGTTGTTTTTGTCAGTACTTTTTTATTCACAAGAACAGAATTTCCTTGAAGATCTAGCATGGCTTATTATTTATAAAGTAAAGTATAACATTGCAGCAACAGGGCACTTTAAATGAAAGAAGTTTGATTTGAGTCGGGTAAAAGCACATTTATGATGCAAATGAGGAGGAAAACTTATTATTTTAATGCAATCACAGTGAAAAAATTAAGAAAGCGGATGAATATAAACATCAGATTCTGGTCAGATCTTGTCCTTCAGCTGTTGGTGTCACCCAGACCCGCTTCAACTGTCTTACTCAAATAAACAAAAGTTCCTCAATGAATGAGAAGAAAAGGTTGGGCAAAAGCAACGTGTCAAGAAAAAAAAACCTGCAGGATCTCCAAAATCAGCCAGAAATCTAAAAGAGGCTTTCTTTGCCTTCGTTAACTCTTATCGACATGGCATCTTTTGCTTTATTTTGAGTATTCCAAGTTCTTTGTAGCTTTCTGACATATGCGGTCAATAATCAATATAACAAATCTGAAATAGATTGTGAAGTTCATCGAGAAATAAAGATTCTGCCTCCTACTATGAGCTGAAGAGAGAATTATCACATATTTACAATAGTAACACATTTCTCAGTCTTAATTTGACTTTTCACTTGATCTCTAATTAGATAAAACATTATGCAATGGTTCACTTACCATTGCATTTGATTTCTATTATATTTTTAACAATGTTTTTACATTTGTATATGTACTATAAACCTGCTTTAGCCCTTTAAGGGTTGCTGGAGCCTATCCGAGCCACTGTTGAAGAAAGGCAGGGTACACCCTGGATAGATTGCCAGTCTAATACAAGGCCATTAAACAACACACACTCACATTGACACCTAAGGGACCATTTTAAGAGTGACTAACTGACCTTTGATGCATATTGTTAAGAGCAAAGCTGGAGTGTCCAGAGAAAATCACTGCATGCCCTGGGAGAGCATGCAAACTCCACACAGAAGGGTCCAAACTGGAATTTCTTGCATTTTATTTCATAAATAAAGATGAAATAATACAGTTATATTTTTCTCAAACACATTTTTTTCTGCTGTTTAAAAAAATGGAAAAAAATTTCAGAACCTTTTTAAGCAAAATAGTAGCATAAAAGTCAGAATCGACAGCTTTAGATTATGTAACCTACACCACCCACCATTGCTTTAGCTGATAATGGCGACATGACCCAGTTATAACCAGTTTTAACCCAGCAAACAGGTGAGCATCTCAGTTGATCATTTTACTCTTGTTTTTACTATTTATTATGTATTTTTATCTGCATCTTCAGCAACCTTTGTACAGAAACAGGGAAACAACAAGAAGGTGACAAAACCCCTGATTTAAGGGATGTTTGTCCACTAACAAGTGTAAGTTGCTGCAGGTTTAATCTGACAAAAATGTTTTAGGCAGTCATGCAAACACAGAGGGAGACACAAAGACCTCTAAAACAACGGAAACTGGTGAAACAGACAGAAGCGTACCAGAGGAAATAAAAGATGTAAACATCCTCAAATGTTTCCACTTTATGCAGAGGCTGAAATCTCATTCTGTGGCATTTACGAGGAGATGGTATGATGGGATAGATGTAAGTTGCAGACGATGACATGATAAATAGATGCACTGAAGATTTTTGACTGGCTTTCACTAAAAGGAATGGGAAAAGAAAATCTTTGAACGGCATAAGCTGACAGCAATGACAATGATCTGTGAATGTGCGCCTGTAATCTTTTCTATTTTCTTTAGCTGTAAAAAGCGAACGAAAAAAAAAAAAGTTCCCAAATGAAAATGGCAAAAAGCAGGCCGTGTCTCATAACGCATTCAGCGTAGATCTTGTTTGATGAAGAGTCTGCAGATAGTCGACCTGACAGGTCTACACAGCACCTTTCAGTCCTCTCACTGAATGGCAAACCAGCTGTCTGTCTGGATGAAGGATGTAGAATTCTTTCAACATTCACAGCAGCTCTCCCAGCACAAAAAGGACCTCACAGAATGGCTTTTGAGTCAGAGAGCTTTGCCGAAAAAACAAATCTGCATTTACAGCAGAGCTTCTGAAAACATTATTAAGCTCCTCCATCACCCTTACTGAATTACTGTTTGAACAGCATGATGGGATGTGTGTGTGAAAGGAGTTCCTAACATGCTTCTGCACATCTCCGTCTGAAGAGATTTAAGAGCCTTAAGCAGAGACGACTTGAAGCATCCCTTGAGTGTTCCTTAGAGGAGTCACATTGAGAGGATTGCTTCCAGCCTCTCTATCTCCTTATCCATCTCTTAGTGTCTTCAGCTTGGCCTTCTTGTATTCCTTTTAATTATACCAATTTAGTTATTGTACATCAGGAAGGAAAGGCTACAAAAGAAGTATTTAGGCTGATTTGACAGACTCAAGTGACGATGAAATGGTGAAAAAGCAGTAAGGGGTTATCAGCAGGGCAGAAGAATGAGCATTTCCAGGGAGCAGCTAGGGAGACTCAGGTTGGTGATGTGTGTAAAAAGCTCTTCCTCTGGAGCATGACAGGAAGATGGCTGACTTGACTCAAATCATTGCACAGAAATAGAGAACAGATTGGGGTTTTACTTCATCCAGGAAGTTAACCTTTCATTTTGATGGACATCGATCTCCCATAGAATTGTGTGTTAAACTTAAAAGGAAACAGAAGTATCCAATTGCTGGTATAATGCATATATTACACCAAGACATGTCATTACTGACAGTTTGCTCATCACTAAATCTCAACGTTGTCATTAAAAATAGGGGACACGTCAGAATACAGTCCATATTGAACCCAGTTACTACTTCATGGGTGACCTAGTAATATTTTATTTTTATGTATTTGTATGCACAAACATTGTTGGGCAGGTGGACCATAACGTGGGTCACTTGAAGAATAACTGGGTACAAAACCTAAGTTATTGTGTTACTGTAAGGCCGTGCCACTCCCCAGCCAGCAAGGCCAAGCGGGCCCCATGTGGTTTAAAAGTGGGCCGAATATGTGGGTACTCATACTCAGTCCAGTTCTCGTGTACAGTCAATGGTTAGTCCTTTGACGGGAGACTTCCTGTGACTACCAGGTGCTGTACATGACTGCAACCACATGAGGACACTTTCCTGGGAATTTATGTGAAGTTTCCATTGTACAGTTTAGCAATCAATGCTTATTTATTCAGGTCTATCTGCTAACTGCAGGTAGAGACCACACCCCCTCTGTTTTCTGGAAAACAACTCTCAATTCAAGATCACCTCTGTGACCTCACAAACAAACTTGGATCCCAATTTCAGCTGAACAAGGTCATACTGGAAAAGAAAAACAACATTTTCCTAACAGTTTTCTGTACTCTACAGAAAGAATATGTAAATGAACATGATCAGGATGTGTCGTAAATTATATTCTTACCTTTAAAACTGAAATAAACCTTCCATCAGTGGATGAGTGGGATGTCACTTGTCTCAGGGGGCCTCATTAAATTTTATTCCACTCTCTTCAATCAGAGTAAGAAAAGTTTCTTTGCCATTTCAGTCATAACCAAGGCTGGAGTAGATAGAATGGATATGCTTTACCCTAAATGGAATAAATCTACTGTAATAATTGCACCAGATCATTGTATTCCCTCTGTGGAGAGAGCTCATTCTTCATCCAATCACTCATTACTCTGTTAAAAGGGGTCATTCCCTGTGTTGGCTTATTAGGAACTTGATGCTATTTGTCAGGAGAGATGTGAGAAAGGATCAGGTTAGAATGATAGACGATGTAATAAGTGTATTACTTACAGTCTCTGAAGAAGACTGTGCTTGCCTTTTACATCTGTTAGAATTGTAGATATGAAGGTTTCTAAACTATAAGTTGCTGACATTATGACTTTTTTTCTCAATCATAGACATTTTCAATTTAGTTTATAATTACATATATATATATATATATTAAATTATTTAACATCTTAGAACTGTGAAAAGAATGAAGAAAACATTGGCAACTGCCAAGATCTGTATTGGAGACCAAAATATGTTATACTAATAGTATTTCACTAAGGGTTTGTGTGCTGTATGGAAATGCTGTGTTTGTTAATGGGAACTGTTAAATGTTTACCCAAATATCATATCATATTGGTTTATTTTATAAAAAGGAGAGGTTTATGACATAGTAGTGTGAAAAAAGAAGCTTTGAAAAGCATGCAACTTCAGCGTTGAGTAGACTAAGAGTTGAGTTTGCGCTTTAGGTTTGATTCACTGATCATGTGTTCCGTTAGCAGTTAACGAGGAGTTCAACTTTTCTTGGTCTTTCATTTGTGTTTGCTTCATCTCTATCTACCTTACACTTCCATTCCTTCTATACTCACTTTATTCTATGTTCTGCTTTGAGATTCATTCTCCTTTTCACTGCTACATCAGCACCTTTCTCTTTGTTTCCTCTCGCAGACTTCGCTCCTGAGTAAGCCTTTAAATTATCAAGAGACAGTATGAAATTAGCTTCTGACTCCTGTGAGCTTTAAAGGTGTGTGTGTACTTGTGTGTAAGTGAAGCAGTTGTCTTGTACCCATTAACTGCTACGTCAAAATAACTACTGTTTCTATTTAATGCTTTATGGAAATAAAGAGGACCATGTTGCCAAAGTTGCTGATCCGTATGAATGCAAATCTACCTTTTTAATTTAATTCCTTTTTGCTTTTTTACTTTTTTTCCTCTTCTTTTGACCAAACAATGTGAAAAAGACAGGGAGGTAAAATTAGCTTGAAGCAACCAGCAACACATGACACTATATACTGCCAATAAATAAAGAAAGACTAAATATAAAACAGTGTGCTACAACAACACTACATTCAAATTGATTTTATTGAAATTAGTGCAGAGACCAAGTGCAGTGTCATGCAAATCAGGACTTGACATGGGTTTCAACATGGAAAATTATTGGTCTGCTTTGCCTAATTTGGCTTTTCCACAATACAGAGAACCATATTTTTCAATATAAAAGCACAAAATGTTAACATAAACATGAACTGTCCAGGAGCTAAGCTCAGAATTTTACAGCATAAGATAAAGCCTAAATCTAATTTAATCATTGATTAACATTGTTGATTTGGTTAATTAAGACAAAATGTTATTGTTAAATAAGTGTATTATCAAATGTACAGCATATAGTATACAAAGAATTAAGGTGTTGGTCTGCATTTTTTATTTGTGTGCATAAATGTGTAGATAAATGTTCATTGTTTTTCTTCGACTCACAACCAACTCCTTTTTGTGGTCATTTTACTTGATTTCTTGTTGCCCCTACATTTTCTGACAAAATTAACCATTTAATTCCATATATATAAAAAACATTTTCTTTAATAGCTTTTTTTTTTTTTTTAAGTAATGCTAAATTAGCCTTGGATTTAATGATACTTTGCAAATTACTAACATACGACATGAAGGGATTTAAATTAGAGAGCGTATTCAAAGTACTCTACAAAGACTTTGGATTTAGCTTTTCTTTTTTAAATAAAGCAAAAAATTAAATAGAAAACGAGTTATCCTTAACTTAAAAAGTAAGTTGAGATAGATGGTTATTGAGGCATCCAATATCTTGTTTTATAGATCAGTTGTTCCCAGCTTGGAGTCCCCGCCCACTTTGTGGGATGTCAAAGAACATATGGGTTTTCTCTGCTCCCAGGTGGTCAAAATTAGATTTTCTCATGGACAGAAACAGAAACAGTGATAACCAATTGGCTGAGTCAAATAGTGTGTACAGGATGAAGGACATCCAGCATTGCTACTGAACAAAGTGTCATTGCTCTTTTGAACTGATGTTTGAAACAAAGAATTTCTTTGAATGGTGACAAATAAAGGGCGACATGGTGGTGTGATGGCAGTGTTTCACACCAAATAGGTCCTGGATAAAATTGGACATTTTTGTTGTGAGTTGTGAACGTTGTGTTTTCCTTACCTATACAGTACTTTTTTTCTTTAGTTTTTTCTTAGAAGAATAGAATTGTGAGAATCTTGATGGAAATTTAGACTATTTTTTAAAGGAAGCAATATTTAGTAATTTAAAAAAGAAGGATAAAGATTGATCCAAAAATGGTAGATCCTAACCTTTTCTCAGCTATATATACCGACTATATTATCTTTTGAAAAACCTAACAGTAGGCTGAATTCACACTGTTACTGTGGTTGTTTGTTCTGTCTGCTTTGCAGTTATTCTGGGAACAGTAAAGATTGTGACCTGGATAATCCGAAACTCCCAACTCTACTGGGATTTAGATCATATCTCTGTTTTCTAGTGAGATTTTTCATACACAACGGTAGACAGGAGTGCAGAGCTTACTGTTGAGAACTACACTGGAACAACCCTAAATACTAAATGTCACATGATATTGTGCACTTAGTTTGAGTCATACTTTAGTAGCTCAATTTAGGCCATAACTTAAGACTCATGCACTTTACCCTTTTAAAACTGCTTTCATTCATTATCAATAATTAATGTGTTTTGGGGAGCACTTGCAAATTGCATCCTTGGTTTTCAGCTGTTAGCGTAGCTTCTTTTGTTTCAATGTATGCTGGGAGCTTTGCTATGACTAAACATCATCACTGGAAAATTTCCTCAAAGTAAAGCCATGTTGACAGTTTTCTCTTGAGTAAGGAACATTTATTGTGAACCCTTGAGATTTCTGCACATTTCTGTACAGATCAACAGTTTCATAAATACTTAAAGGCACCACTCCAACGAAATTAATGTTTTTGGTCTTTTTAACATGTTCTTTTAGCATTTTTCTTATGATGGAGGACATGAAAATCAAGATATAAACTGCTTTTCTTAGTATTTCGTTGTTCAAATCAGGAGATGACAAAAATGTGCCTTTTGAAGAAGCTTGAAGGAGCTCCCTGTTCCATTCCATTCCGATGCATCTAGACAAGTAGATCCATTAACGTCTTAATTTTCCTCGTCTGAGTTGGCATCTGGCTCAAAACTGTATTGCTGGATAGCTCCAAAATTGCTCACCATTTTTTTTTTTTTGCACCGCTAATGTTCGGTGGGGTTGCAGAATGATGATGGGGAATAGGAGCAGGCTCACTCAGCTCCAACGATCCCACCCGCAACTCAGACACAAATTTCTAATGAACTGCTGCTACTCTGCAGAAACAATGTTCAAAAAAAGTTTTTTTTTTTTTCCTTCTTTTTAGTTGGGCTAAAAATAGCATAATTAGAAATAAAGGTCCTCTGGGAATTTTTGTACAATAGATCAAAAAAGGATCGGAGTGGGACTGATCTAGCGTGGCATCTGGTCCAAATGCATGGAGACATTGTACTGTAATTGCTTGATTAGACATTTTCAACAAGTATGGGTTGAACATGCAGCTAGCTTTTTTTTAAACATGAAAAATCTTGCACAATATGAAACCTTTCAGAAAAGTTGAAACACTGAAATTATGAAGTTTTCCCAATAATAAAGTGGAATCAGAAATGCCAAATACAAGTATGAAAAATTAGTCTGTAATTTTCTCAGCTGTGCTAACACATTTGTTGAAGTGTGTCAGCTTCCTTCCACTTCAGAACTTCAGGTGTTAACTTTGACATCAGTTAAACTCAGAAGGTGGGAGAAGTGAGTGGGTAAAAAGGAGCTGAGCCTCAGACTCATCTGAGGGGTTCGGGATAGCTCCAACGTGCTGAGGGAGGAGAAAACTCCACACGCTTAGAGAGAGGAAATGAGCTGGAGGAGGAAAGAATTAAACAGAGCCGAGTAATGCAGTCAGAGGAAAGTAGGAACATTTATCAGTTCATCCTCCTGAGCTCTCCCCTTATTTCCCCAGTGGAGCCGGCAGATAAGAGAGCCTGTGTGCATGACTGGCTTAACACTTGGCCCATCACCACTGCCGCACTATCACTGAGGGACACTGAGACAAGCTAAGGGATTCTGCAGATAAGGTGGTATTTAAACAAGATTGGACAGCTTCTGTGCATGATATTGACTTTCTGAACTTAAATCATAGAATCTGAATTCTGGATATGATCAGTAACACAAATTGAAATCCTATATCAAGCAAACTTTCTTTTCCTTTTATTTTGCATGTAATTTTACCCACTTTTGATGCATTTTCAACACTCAACACATTTGTTTCCAGTGAAAACTCTCAGACTTGAACGGTTGTGGAATTTGGCAATACAGTAGCTGGGTTTTCCTGTTTTTCCTCGTGAATTATTGCAGTTGGTAAATGCAAATGTGGATGCAGATGGAAATAGTCTGCACTTTGCATCCAAACAAGCTCTCTAATGCAGAAAACCAAAGAGCCAGTTGACTAAATAGAAATAGAAACAGATGATTTTTTGTTTTTTAGCTTTCCAACTGTTCACATAAAATAATTACAAGACCGGAGAACACAGATGCTGGTGGGCTGTTAATGTTAATGCACATGTTTTGGAAAATGCAGGAGTGAGCAAACAGCTGTCAGGTGGAAAATAAAAGTACTTTTTTTTTTTTTACTTTGTGCAAAGCCAAGACTGTGAGACTGTAAAGTTGTAGGCATGGGCAGCAACAGCAGAATGTTTATTGTTCTCTTAAAACCCCACACCCATTCCTGGAGCTCACTTGATTGATCGGACAATCAAAGGCACCACTGGACATGCTTTTTTCTGACCAGGTATCTAAAGTTTGGTCAGATAGAAATGACCTGTAGCTGTCTCAATGAAATCTACTGACATAGCCTTGCATCTAGTATTTTTCTCTGCGTTTACTGGCACTTTACCTCCCAAAGACTTGGATCTATTTTAATATCAGAACATATGACAGTTGTTGATAGGCGTCAAAGCTAAAGACAACCTTTAGAAGCAGCAAAGGTTTTTTCACTAAATGTAAGTGCATTCTTAAAAATAGTTTATTTGCTTCCATCAGGTAGAAAAACGACACTAAAATGAGAACAAGATAAGAGAAAATAGGGGGTATTTCTTCAGGACTGGCTCTGTTCTTCATTGTTTGCTCTTCAGGAGCTTAAGTTGTAGGAAACATTCACACAACAGTGGGTTATGCACTGTATCACATTAATAAAAACATGAAAAATGTTTTTTGGGTCCATTTTATGTAACCACCAGTAAAAACTGTAACATTGGGATGGAAATGCCCACCTTCTTGACTTCATTTTGCTTAAATTGTTGTATTTCATGTTGTCTCTCCTCATTCTGTAGTTTGTTTAAATTAAAGAACCACTTAACTGAAATACTCATTAAAGTTTTAATAAAAAATATTGTTTTAGGTTTTAACTAGTGAAACTTGAGGTTTGGAGTGTGTGATCATACTTTACTTTATATTCTACATCTACATAAAGTTAGTTAGAATCTGATTTAAAATGAGTCTGGTTCTTATTAGTGATGAATTCATGGCAGCAGATGTGATTATCGTGCGCTTTTGTGACCACGAGTTTCTCTTTGCAGATGTTAAATCAAAATTTTGACCCAATTTTTTTTCTATCAAATCTCTGATATATTTTGAACAGGTTATTTTAGGAATTAAGATAATTTTAAAGAAAATAAAGATTTCCATCAGTTTTTAAGCAACAGCCTGGGCTTTCTAAGGGCTTTCCCCCAAAAACCGGGAATACAATCGGAATAGCACAGGAAGCATTCTGTTTTTGAGCTTTTGTTCAGTTTGTACATCTGTGGGGGGTTGTTATTCAGCAACAGTGGGAAGGGACAAGAAGAAGACTGATGAATGAGGGAGAGTTTTTTAAATAGAAAGCAAACTGCGTAGGATGGGGGATATACAGAGGGGAAATAAGTTGTTTGTGTTGTGATTGTTTGTGTCTGCACTGGCTTGCCGGTTGCTTGCATAACCTTACAGTCAGGGAAGGCAGCTCTTCAGCTTTCTGTCTTTGCTCAGTGCTTTCTTTAATCCCCTTCATCTTCCAAACTCTTCTTCAAATGTGAGTTGGCAAGAAACAGGGCTTACTTTGAAAAGCACAGTCAAAAGAAAGCATCCACATTCACTCCTACTTCAGTTCACTTCATCACCTAATCTGAAAGAAAATGTGAGTTTATTTTGGAAACTTGAGTATTAACAAAAAAATCTTCTCTGGGAGAACACAGACAGTCACGGGAAGACTTTAGCTCAGACTGATATTGTATTCCTCTCAGTATTTTCAAATTTTTTTGTTAGAGTAAGAATTTTTTTTTTTATTTATTTCAAATTTAAACCCATTATTTAATAAATTATTATTTTTAAAATATAATTATTTAATACATTTAGATTGATTAAAATCTTAATATTTCAACAAACCCACAAAAAATGAATAATAAGCAAAAACATAATAACACAAAGAAATGATCCATCCATCTTCAAACCCATTTAATCCCTTTTGGTAGTGACGTTCTGTATCGAGGTTTCGAGGCGTGTGTCAAGTAGCTTTCGCCAATAGCGTATTGAGGCTTGCTTAATCTAGAGGAGGTGCCAAAAATGATGGCGTCTGAAGCTTCACTACCCAACTGTGCCACGTGACTGATTCATGAAGTGGTTCAGACTGTGCTGCGGCATGAGTCCTTCAGGCTCCACACAGTGAGACTTAAAGAAGATATATGGGAAACTGTTGTTTTTAATAAAAAAAAAAAAAAAAAAACAGTGTGTCTCTGAAACAATAATCACTGGCCATATCTCAGTGTTACAAAAGCATGATCATTATCCACAGTGGTTATTCATTTGTCACAGAAGTTACATTTTAAAGATAATCAATGATAGAGATCAGCAAAATATTCATCTTTTTTTTTAGAACAGGGTCTACTGGTAATCATAGATGTTGTCAGGCTGTAAAGCCCCAAGTTTATCTAGTGAACTGACTCTGTATTGAGGCTTCACACCATGTGCCAGTGACCAGCAGGGAAGGGGAGATTTCACGGTGTGCAAAGAGGCTGCCTCCTCTAGGGGAGGAGCTGAAAATGATTACATCCGAAGCTTCGCTGCCTTACTGTACCACGTGACTGATTCATGGAGTGGTTCAAATTGTGTCGCGAGTCTTGACAGCAGCATGAATCGGGCAGGCTCCATTCATAATGTGGGTGTTCGATGGAGAGTTATGGTCAGTGCAAGTTTGGACAGAGGTAGAGAGGCACATTTATGTGCTCTCATTCACCCTGTGACACTGCTTTGTCACATTTATATGCTTTTGGAAAAATTGGCTCATCATTTTTTTGTTTTTTATTTATTTTTCATCTTTGAAGCAGCTGTTTCACCCTTTAGAGAACAGAACAGTTTTAGTCAATCATCAATCTTTATTTATATAGCACTATTCATTACTTGGTGTCTAATAAAAATGCTCATTATACCCCCAAAAAATATTAACAAATATAATAAGCAAATTCGTTTATAGATAGGGTCACTCCCCCCAACCGACACAAGTCCTACCATTAAAGTACCAGTTCACCATCAGCACCCATGAAATCTAAATCCATTCCTCCTCTTGTTTTTTTTTAAATGCAGCTTTTAATTCAACTGATCCTTTTTGTGTCCACTAGATTTCCTCTGCAAACGAAGCATCATTAAACATTTCACTGGAGTGAACCAACTGGATGAAAGGCTTTAATGATTCATGAATCTTCATCTGCCCATAACTACCTTTTGGGGTCAAAGTGTCAGGAACTGGTGATGTAGGACCCAGAATGCAGGAGACTTGGCTTGGTGGCAGACACCTAACATCCAGTAAAGTGACCAGAACAAGACAAAAACCATGAGAGCAAAACAAGGTGACAAAGGGAAACGGATGAACAGAAAACAAGACACTTAAATAGACGGAGAGCAATTAACTAAAATGAAGAAAGCTGTGGATCATGTTGAACCTGAAACTGATGTGGCTGACAAAGGAAACTCAGAACATTACCAAAAACAACTTAAAAAAGCAAGTTATATCATAGACCTCACACGAGGTTGCTGGAAGTGTATTCCACTGTCAAACAAATGTAGAGTACACCTTTGATAGTTAACCAGTTTGTTGCACGGTAGAATGCAATTGTAAAAAGATTAAACAAAGTATGTGAAAATTCTACAAACGCAAAGTGAATACTGTTATAAATAAATGCAAAAGTATAGTAATATAACATGAGGGGTAAAAAAGCAACTCAGGCATGTTTTAGGTCAAGATATCTGCTGTGGTCAAGATCAACCACAACTGTAGTTGTGGTCGATCTGCTTTCACTGAGGGTATAGATGCACTCAAGTCTCTGGCAGTAATTGTGGTGCTCCGGCATTAGCCTTCTCATTTCTGCTCGCCCCTGCAGTCAAAATTGCACAACCTTAAATTGCTCTTGGTTTGAGCGCCGGTCATAACATTGATAGCACACATTTCTCAGAGTCAGAACCACCAATTCAAATACTTGGTAAAGTGTTTGGGGAAAATTTTATTTTTTCAATCAAATACCCCCTTATGGCAACAGTAAGAGAGCTTTCTTAAACTATAATTGTGCAGTTGCCTTCAATCCCTGCAATGATTGAACTTGGCCTCACTAAATCGGTTGAGTTGCGAAGGAAGTTGATGTAAAATTCTATCCACTGTAAGCTGCACTAGCTATATAGATGATAAAGTTACAATAACAAATCTAAGTTCTTCTAGTCCTATTTAGCATTCCTCACCTCAGCAGAGAGCAAACAGTGCAGTAATCTGAGGCAGTGTGTCACTAAAAGCCACAGTGTGCTGTGTTGTGCTATCTGCTCACAAAGCTCGTGTCTCAGCTTCACTGACTGCTGATTGGATCAGAGGATGTAGCCTAAAGAGAAGAGTAAGGACCTGGTGGAGAAGAAAGAAAAGAGAAACTAGATTGGGGAGAAGATGGGGGGAAATTATAGTGGGAAAATAGGAGGGAAAGAAGGAATTAGGCAAGGTTTTAAAACCATGGAAATTAAAGCAAAAATTAAAAGAAAAAAAAAACCTATATGGTAAATGTTTAATGCTGTTTGGTCTCCTCAAGTAGTGGGATTTGCATCCTCATCCCCTGATTATGACATTTTCAAGCAGCACTCCAGGCCTGGCTTTGCCTATTTTAATGTTAATGTGAATATTTTTACATACTCACAATTATTCACTCCTTAGGGTTTCAATATCTCAGGAGGTTTCAAAATGGGAAAAAAAAAGTATTGACTGGTTGAGTTTGTGTTTATCATGAAATTATCTTTAATATCATAATTACCTTAAAAAAATGTAAATAAGAAAAAAAAAAACATCCTTTCAGTGTACTTTTAGTCATGTTTATTTTGACCTGCTACTGTTTCGCAGCTATTTTGTGTTTGGTAGATAATAATTTGAATAAAATCTGGTTATTGCCACAATAAGATTTGTCATTTGTATTAAAATATATTCTACAAATAGACCGATAAACAAGAAAAGCTGTAACACAGAGTAGCATCGCTGAAGACTGCCATGAATACAGTAGGGTTGGCAGGTAACAGACTAACTCTCATTAAACCTTATGGATGCAAGCCAACAGTTCAATTCCACATTTGTGCGGACGCTCTTTCAAAGCCTCGTAAGCCTGAATATGGTTTAACTCATGTCTTTGTGTAACAGACAGTACTCATTTGTGCTATTTCTATTTTGGTTTTATCTCCATTCATTTTACTTCCATTATGCCTAATTAGAAGATCTAAGGATATATTTTTTTTCTTTCTTTACTATCTTCTTTTCTAGCCAGCTTTTTGCACCCAATGATCAGGCTTTCTTAATTATCATAACACATCTGCCCAAAGAAAACAGTTATATTTTGCCAGAAAAGAAGGCGTTATAACACTGAGGCACTGAAAAATAGGCTGGTTGCTCTGTTTTAAGTTAATGTGCCACCAGAATGATTTTCAAGACCTTATTTTAAAGGTGAAAAAGTAAGTTAAATGCCACAATTAATTGTTACAAGTGTCAGTAGAAATTCCCTTAGGCAACGCAGAGCAAAAAACATTGTGCTCCAAACCTCAGTTTAATACAAATAAATAAATAAAAGGGAAATATCCCAGAAAAAAAAGCACAAGATTACATGTGAAACTGTGAGAGAACAGTACAGTGTCAAGAAAGCATAAATCACTTTGGCTTTTAAAGCAAAGCTTTTGCTCCCGAGGGACCCAAGAATGGTTCAGTGCTCGCAGTGATTTAGTTGCAGAGTTTAAGACAGAAGAAAATGCAGTGTAATAATAAAACCTGATCAGACAGGGAATGGCTTCATCATGTTTTATCCCAACAAAAAAGCAGGAAAATCTACTGAAAATGTAGATGATTTTTACGTTCATAATTGTCATATATGCCCTATAGTTACACAACAGAAGATTAATTTTTAAACTTCAATAAAATATTTGAAAACAAATCATGGATATAAATTGTTTCTTCTTCTCTTACAATAAATTGACATTAATAGTCTTTGATGGAGCAGAAACCTTTAATGGTTCAAGATCTCCCAATGTGCCACTAAATGTCATTTTTCATCTTTTTTTTCTATTTACTTGCATTCCTACCCTCATAATTGTATCGTTTTGTTCTCTTTCATGGATGTGTGTTCAATGGGGTGAAAACGTAATGCGAGGCATTAGACATTTGATTGGTTTGGGTCAAACTTTTATATTTTTGACAGCTTTTTCCAAAAATGAAATCATGCAATTCACTACACTCCATGCTTTCAATGTCATCAGCCTTTGTCCACAAAACTCAGACCTTCAGTTTCAATGCCCATTCAAACAAACTGGTTTAGTCCTCCTTTAATCAGCTTCCAAAATAGCCCAGAATTCTGGGATTTAACACTTGCCAGATCCACAAAACATAGTTCATGCATTCATCTCCTCTAGCTTGAGGAACTAGATATTTTTTTCTCTCTTAAATGAGCCAAAAGCCTTTAAATTAAACCAGTGAAAATACAGTGACTAAGTCTGAGTTCATAACAGTGACTTAATTTCCCTCGGCTGGATCTGTGTTTTGTTTTAGAATCCATTATTAGGTGTCATTTATCTCTTTAAAGGTTTGTTAGGACATTTTAATGTAATCATACTAATAGTGTCATTTCTTACAACCCCTTTTTGTACATTAACTCTTAATTTTGTCTGCTTGTAAATGTTGATAGATACTGCAAAAAAAATTATAACAGTAGACACACGCAAGAAGCATTATTGTTGTTATATTGAAGCCAACTATATCATCGGAGTCATTAATAATAATTTTAATGCAAAGGTGTTTAAGCACAGCGGTTCCATTTATTGTCCTTTAAATGAAGGCGGTTCTTGTTCTTTAGTTTTATAATGAAGGCATCCCATTATCACAGACTCTTATTGTGCTGCTTCTGAAATAGATTTTAAATTGAACCATTAATTAAAACCTAATTATACTGTGTAAAATTATGATTGGTAATAAACTCTTACAGCCTGCAACTTTGAACAGGCACATTTTTCCACTTGTAGCTGGATTTAGCAGCTATACCTCCATCAAAGAAGATGTAATAATAACGATCCAGTTTTATATCCTCGTAATCTTTTTAAAAGATTTGAATGACATTGGAACAATGACCTGAGCAGGCAGCTCATACTTTATAGATAAGCGTGCTAAACTGTTAATGAGGGACTCTTGCAGAGAAAGGTCATCGTTGAGACTCACTCGAAATATTAATGTTTGGTAACAACTTCTGCAAAAGAGCATTTTTAGATATTTAAGGTTGTTCTTTGATTAAATGAAACAGTGCACTTCTTATAAAGCTTAATGTGGTTAAAGGCCATGATGCAGAGGTAGATCGGTCAACCTCTGTTTGGAAGATTGCAGGTTCTGTTCAAGCCCTGCCCGCCCAAGAGCCAACCCATGTGTTTGGCACTGGTGCTGCCATCAGTGTGTAAGTGTGCTTGTGGATGGGTAAATAGTACTGTGACTGTAAACTGCAGCAGCCTTTCTAAGAAGGTAGTAAAGCGGGATATAAGTAAACGTCATTTATCATTGTCCTGGAGAAAGAGCAACATCAAAATCCTGGTGGTCCAAAAAATCTTACATGTCCTCTTTAACTGACATGTTTTACAGAAATGATCGTACAAACAAGTTTGATTAAAAATCATTTAGCTCTAACGCTCTGTTCACACTGGACAAGCAGGGAGGGGCATCTTCTTATTCTTTAGCTCCGTTTACTAGCACACTTACAGTTGGAAGAGGCTTGGTGCAAAATACCAAAAAGGTGCAAATCTGGCAAATCTTGCTCTAGGCGTATTCTTTCACATCTCTATTACAACATTTGAAAGACTTGGGGTCATATAAATTGCAATAAATAATATTTCCTTCGTGCTCAATTTTCGAGCAGTTAGTACTTCTATGAATTAAAAGGGACGTCATCCATTCGTGGCTACAAAATGCAAATCCTTCAATAGTTAAATTATGACCTGGTTTAACTTTCAAAGCATGCTCAATGGCTGCACGTTTTCTACGTGGAGCTCGAAAGCAGACGTGAAAGTTTTGGATGCACATTTACGCATGTTTACATAAAGCTTTTATTTGAAGTGGCCCATTGAACACGCATTGCTGAGGGTGTTGTGAACGTGGCCTAAAATAAAATGATCTGTAGATACAAGAAGTTATTAAGTGATTTCCGATAGTGGTGGGTGATGGTAATGACTTTGAGTTGGAATGACTGTTGGTATCGTTTATTTGCATTCTAATTAGGGCTGTCAATGTTAATCTTAATACATGCCATTAATTAAAAAAAAAAGCGTTAATATAGTTTAACGATGATTACACTCCACGAAGCAACCATCTTCTGCCGCTTCAAGCTTCTACAGTGTGCGTCTATTTAAAAAAAAAAAAAGTATATTTTCCACAAGCCACAATCCCACTTAAAAGATTGTCATTTAAAAAAGAAATAAATATTTAATAGATTTTTAGTTCTTTATTCTTGTTATTTTTTAGGTTTAGATTGCTTTTTTCAGATAAGGTGGATTATTTGATACGTAATGAAGCCTGTTGTCACGGTAACAAGTCAATGCGTCGCTGACCTGGTAGAGACGTTAAATTGCAGCCGCAAAGGAAGTGAAATAGATGCTTATCGTCACAAAAGGTTTATAAAACAGTTAAGAGAGAAAGTTCACCTTGTACGGCTTGTTTTGGTTCACATCATGAAGGAAAAGTTCATTTTGAGGAAGCCTGCACATATAGTGCGTTGTGACAGGAACTTCTTCCGGAACACCCAGCAGCCAATCAGAATAGAGTATTCACCCGGGCCATTTAAAGTTCAGAAACACAATGCTTGTTTCTTTTGGCTGTAAATCAGCATCTTTGTTTTCCTGGAGTAATCCTGCAGACATTAAAGTCTTAACAGTTCTGCTTATATTACTGTTCACAACCAGAATGTGATTTATCTGATTATTTTTTTTAACGATTGACAGCACAAATTGTAATCTAAATAAGTGAACAATAGAAATCTTCTTAGTCTGTCTGAAGAGTATAGCTCTCTCATTTTAATGCATTCTAATAATGAAATTACAGATATGTGATATATATATATGTATATGATATATTACATATATCACCATGTTCTAAAGATGCAAGTTAATTTTGCAATTTATCTTTCCTTTCACATTTCACTGTATTAAATCTGTTTCCTTGTTTTAGCAAATTGTAGCACTTCCATCATTTATCAATAATTCCATAAAAGAATGGTTTTCAGACATATTCTTAGTGAGATCTCTTATGTCTTGAGTTTTCCTCGTGCTCAGTTTTCTTTACAGTTTCACATCACATTGTAGTGCAACAGAATGACGATGGAATAATTTACTTTTTCCTCCATCGAATCAGTTTCTGCGCAGTGTCCGTGCCTCTCTCCTCTCTCTGATTTTTCTTTACGCTGCAATGCTACTCTGCCTTCACAATTTGGACTCGTTGTGTTTCAAATTACATGCCACGTCAAATAAAGCTGCAAGTGCGTGTACGTGTGAGTTCTGCGGTAATCAGCCAGCTTCAGAATTAGATTTGCATTAAATGGATCTCTGAAGTTGAGCTTGGTATTCTGAGTGAGTCACATAGGGTTGTAATGGATCTGATGGGCATAGCATACTGTGCCATAATTACTGACCTTTCCTTCTTTCTCTTCTCTCTCCTCGCAATTCTCCTGTGCCCTCTGCAATCTTTTCCAGGAAGCAGAGGTGAGTATAGTCATTGTTTCTTTGACTTCAGATGCTATTTTAAAGAGAAATAACACAGTTTCTCACTGGAAGCCCCGGATATTGCAGTGTTTGTCTGACACCTACTTAAAGACATATAAGAGAGGCTGGATATGTTTTTCCTTTTGGCTTCTCCCTTCAGGGGTCGCCACAGCAAATCACCCTGAGGAGCTGGAGCAGTATTGCTGATTTGAATGCACAGCAGGTTTGATGTCTGGTCAGACACAGTGCAGGATAGTTCAGAATATTAAGATCCATTTCATTCCATTTTATCGATTTTAAGCTTTCTAATTTAAAGTGATTGAGTGATTGTATTTTCCAGTATAAAGTCAGTCATTTTGACATGACAAACGTGAATGTGAAGACACCCAAAAATGAGGATGCTATTCCCACTCAGTTTGAAGACTACTGCAGAGGTTAGAAATGTGTGGAGGTTTCTGTGCAGTTGAAAAGAAGCATTTTTGATTTCTTTCATTCTTTTACTCTTTCCTCAAGACACTTTAACCTTTTCAACAAGAACAACTGTTCTTCAGAAATACTGTATGTAGGTTTAAAATATCAAAGCTGCCATGCTGTTAAATGTTCTTGTGCTCTCCTGAAGCATCTGTGGATTAAAGCATCCTAACTGTGCATGCCAATCGCCAATCAGAGCATTTAAAGGATGCAGTAAAAGGTCTGTTTTTGTTTGCATTTTTCTGAGGATATTCTGAATAATATATAGTCAGCACTTGTCGACTCCAAGCGGCAAATGTTTTAAACCTTTTGTCCTGCAAAGGTGGATGTGGGATTACATCAGGGACCAGCTCTGAGCCCATTCCTGTTTGCAACAGTGATTGACAGGTTGACAAATGAGGTTAGACTGGAATCATCATGGATTATGATGTTTGCAGACGATATTTTGATTTGTAGTGAGAGCAGGGAAGAGGTGAAGGAGAAGCTTGAGAGGTGGAGGTTTGCCCTGGAAAGGAGAGGAATGAAGGTTAGCTGCAGCAAGAGCGATGGAGAGTGTGGAAAAAAGAAGTTAAGAAGCAAATGCAGGCAGGTCGGAATGGATGGAGAAAAGTTTCAGGAATATCTCCAAAATTTCTCACCATTTTTGTTTGCTTTGGGTTAATGGAAACAAAGGGATGATGGCATGTTAGCAGATGGTTACGGCCACAACACAGAGGCAAATTTTTAATGAACTACTGCCACTGCAGAAAATATGTCTAAAAAAAACACAGGCTATTTGCTCTTGGCTAATACCTGCATAATCATAATAAAAAAGACCACTGAGAAAAATTTACAACAGATACAAATTGAGCTGGAGTGGAACTCTAAGCATTAAGTGTCATCAAATAACCATATGATATTTTAAAGCCTCTAAAGATGCTTTTTGCTTTTATAGATGAGGTACAGCTTAATAATCGGAATACATTCAGCCTGTCCCACCTGTCATATCACTAACAGGTTGTATCTAAAAAAAAATAGCTTTATTCCAACTAAAATGATTCACTGGACTGTTTTTCAGGGTATAATGAAATATGGGATAAGATTGGAGTATTAGCAAGTTTGTGAACAAAATCAATATCTGATTAGCCTCTGTGTTTTGTCAAACGTTAGGATCCCTTAGATTCCAGCATTTTGTCTCAATTGCAAAAGAATAAGAATTGAATGGATTTGTAGTGAAGCTGAAAGCAGCAACCCAGAAGCCGTAAGTCTTTCCAAGGTGACGAACGCTGTGTGTGCTAACCCACATTGTTGATTAATTTGTATAGTGGCCATTAGAGGGCCAAACACTTACAGAGTGTTTACACGTAGCGGATTGAAGTGACAGAGTGCTACCATCAAAGCTGGCTATGTCCCCACATTTTCACTGGTTAGTTCTCCAAATCTTTATTGAGACAGCTAAAATGAACAGTTGTGTCATTGGAAAGAGTTTATCACACTGCGTTCTCTGTGTTTTCTACAGAAAATCAAAGAAATCAACTGTGTCTAGACAGTCACTCTCTACTAATACATAATCTATTTCTATTATTAATCTTTGAATTTGATATGTTAAACTCTTGCATCCTTAAAAAACCCAAATTTGAATGAATTTTTTGGCAGCTTTTTTTTTCATTTTGTAAAATGTCCTCTGCGAAGGATTGTAATGATCAATGCTGTTCACTTATATTAAAGTACCACAAGCAAAGTGGCATTACTTTTTTTTACACACTCAGATCACTTTTTAATAGCTGGGTGTTAAAATTGCTTTTGCCACTAGCTCTCTTTACTTCCCAGTGAGTGCCTTGTAGGTTTCTGGGTAGATTTATGTCCCATTTAAGTGTCTACATAAGCTTGTGCCTTTCCCTTGTCAATGAATTTTCTCGCTGCAGACAAATTTCCCTGAAAGCTGACCTTCTTTTCTAGAAAAAAAAAAAACCTCACGATTAGCATTGTTTTATTTTTGTATTTTTTTTCATAACCCTTGTTTTATTTTTGTTGTTACTTTCAGGATGACTACTTCAAAAGTTGGGTTCCTGCTAAATCGCTCGACCACGGTGAGTAGCTTCTGTGTCCATAGCTTCTTTTTTAAGCACTAATGTAAAATTTATGTCTCTCTGTGTCAAAGGAAATTCTCCATTGTGGCAACATATAGATATGTATATTATTTAAATGAAAACTTCAGATATAATATAAAAAGACTCATTTCTGTTACATTTAATTACATGGTGTAAGGATTTAAGATGTATATTCTAAGGAAAATAAAGACAGGAGCAGGTAACCGTTGTGGAAGCTCGGATGTGGAGGATAGATCAGTGATGTTATTGTCTGAAGTGCTCAGGAGGATTAGATGAATCTTCTGAGACAACTAGACTTATGATTGAGTCAGGATGTGGTGATCAGAGTGGTGGTGAAAAGCAAATCCAACAAACAATCCAAAAGGGGTAACTCAAGTATGAAAGCAAAGGTCAGAACATTTGTAAATCTGCAGGTAAACTCGTCTGGAAACAGAAAAAAAAGGTTAGCAACAAAGAGGCAACAAAAAATGCAATAATCTAAGGATGATGCTGATGAGGAGGGAAGGGAATGTGGCGAGACCTCTAACAGCAGCTGGAGGTCTGACAGCACAGCAGAACTAGTATACTAGGGATGAGTATCGCTCTTATCGATACTTCATTTCATTTTATTTATTTATCAATCAGTATTCTTATCAATACTTTTCTGTGTGAAAACAAAGAGGGAGAAGACAAATAACAACTAGGTACAGGAAAAACATTTTATTTCAGAACCATTTAAAATGCAGTAAATTAATTTTACGTCCTTTGCAAAGCAAAAATAAAATTATCAATAAATACTAACATGTATTTGTAATAATATTATATGTTTTAAGGTAACAACTAAAATAAACAATGGCAATTAGAAACTAAAATGCTGAATATATCAAATAGCTTCACTTCAAAAACAATTACAGTGCAAAAATAAATGCCCAACGTTGTATTTTAATTAAGTTTAGACTGTACGTCAGGTAATTTATTGATATGATTATAATGATTGATGAATTTTCAGCCTGTTAAAATTATATGTAATTTTATGCAATAATTGTTTTTTTTTCCTTTTAATTCAGTTTTCATCCACTTATCTTAAACAACACTTAAGTAATGTGCTCTACATGTGTAGCGCCAGCATACACACCTGTTGGAACAATAGTGACACTAGACGTCTCACTTCGATAGTTAAACTCTGCACCTTTCTGCTAAAATCTGGTGTATTTTAGTTCAGTGTTTGGACAGGTTACTGACGTTATTACACGCCACGTTTTTGTTACATTTGACACACCGTACGCTGTCTGCATCCCTGGAAAAATACAACCCCACTGGACCTTTTTGCTCGTGGCCGCTCTGCCATCCGTGTGCGTTTACTGTCACTTTATCAAGCTGCATTCACACCAGCCGGCTGTTCATGAACGTACATTCAGCTGGTGGTGTTCACACTGAACAAGCAGGTAACAAAGGGGAGGGGGATTCTTCTTCTTGTTTCTTTTTTTATTTACTGCTTACTTAGCACTCGTCTGCCACCTACAATTGTTACAGGCTCGAAACAAAAATCAATGCGGTGCATATTCCACAAATCTTTTTTTTTCCCAGCTCTGTTCTTATAAATGTGCGTTTTAGTGTCAAATGATTTTGGCCGGACAGAAAATATTGACATCTTTTTTGTAATCACGTTTTTTTTTTTGTGATCATGTTGGCACTTGTTGTGAAAAGGGCACTACCCACACATCACTACCAAATCCAAGTCCCTGATTGGTCATAGTTAAGGGTTGTCGCAATTCACCGTCAAGTTTAACCAGGTTGTACCATCTATGAGCGGCCGTTGCGTACTTAAAGCCCAAGACCAAACTTAAAAACCGTCTTCACACTGGAGCAGGAAAAGAACAGCAGCAAGGAAAGAGAGAGAAACAATACAGTTAAAGGCTGAAACTCATCGGTCTGTTAAAAATTGACTTTGCACTGGTACCAAGCAGTTTGGGTACTGAATCCCTTCTGAAGACTGTAATTCAATTGACTTTAATTCATTCATATATTTTGTTTGTATTTATGATACTAGAAGAAGATGGGATGAATAGAAAACGTGATTATCTAAAAAGGAGGAGAAATGAAAAGCAGTCTTTTGTCGTTCATCACTGGTACATGGTCAAACAGAAGCAAAATAAGGTTCTACTAGTTCATACTAGTTTTTCCACTTCCAACCACAACAGTAGCTCATCAGCATCAGCACCACACGTGTTGTGTCTAACACACTAATCCATATGGATCTGCTGGTGCATGAAGTCAAGGCTTGCCAAAGCACCAATATTAATTACACAGTGTGTACAATTGATTTCTCATGTCAACATACACATGAATACCCGAGATCTTCTTCAGAAACAACATAGACATATCGCTTCAAAATATTTGTGAAGGGTTGTTAAGTTGTTAACATTTAATTGAAACACAGCTCTTTTTTTCTGTTTTTGCAATCAAAAAAATGATTTATGAATAAACGAGCTGACGCAGCCACATGCTGTCAGGTAATCAGATTATCTACATGCCTCCTGTGTCGTGTCCTCATTTAGGTGTGCAACACATAAAATGTCAGGTGCGATACATGTTCCATTATAATCAAGTTAGTTTTATTGATGAAATGGGTAATGAAATGTCTTTATTTTAAATTCATATAGAGATGTGTACAGCATCCAATGCCAATATCTGCTTGTTCTGCCACTTGCTTATCATTTTTTAAAGGCCCACTCTGATGAAAATGGTGTGTTTATAACATTTTCTTGTGGCATTTTTCTGATGAAGGAAGACATATATAAAGAAAATTAAGCTTAAAATTACATTTCTGACTGTTTTTTTATTTGACAACTCTAAACATAAAGCTTTAACAATGTCTTGACCTATGAGTAAAGTGCACAAATAAGATCGATTCTATTTAGTGTCAATATTTGTGTCCCAAAAATGTTTGTTTCATGTGTAGCATCAGTCACCATCACCTTTAAAGTGAAAAGTATCCTTCATCTAGCATGCGTGTTATGTCTTACAAGGAGAACAAGGACTTCTTTGCAAAACGAAAAGGGTTAAAGCATTGTGAAATATGCAGGATTGTCCAACAAGCAATTTATCATGTAACTCATGTCACTGTTTTATAGATAAATGAGCTCTTTTATCAGGTCATTCATCCTCTCTGTGCTGCAGCTTCCACACTGGGGTGGACTTGCATGTTGAACATGCAGACAAGCATCCTGTGAGTGGTTCACGTTACCTTCAAGGCAGAACACATGACCGTTTAATGCAATTATCAATAAATGAATATTAAATTGTACAACAACCATCAACAATCTTTTTAATTTTTTTCGAGTTCTGTACAGCATGTCCCAGGATGTTAGCATGTTCAAAGAGAACAGTGTGCTGACTCAGACAGTCACAACGACATGAAGTACTTGACTTTAATGGCTTGTTGACTGCACTAATCAGTGATGACTGTCAGTTAATGTTTGTGTTCTCACATCAAAAACACAAGTGGATTTTACATCAAGCTTATATTTATCTGGACACATATGCAGGTGCAAAACGACGCTCAAGATCATCAGTGCTCAACAGTGAGATTTTGATTTGCGCTATTTTTCAGGCATAAATAACTGATGAATGAATGAATTCTAAGTATATTAGTTAATATAAATTATAAACAGAATGTTATAACACAGTGACGCTATGACAAAGCTGACAATGATGGGAAATGTCAAAGAAGAAACATGTTTTAGCTTCTTTTCATTTTTTTATGCCTTTCAGAAAAGGATTTTTGTTTCATATATTCAAATGTAAAAATACGTCAAAATGATTCACAGGTTTTGAAGCACCTTTGTGTGGGCAGGTAATTTAGAAGTGGACCAGCTTACATAAATAGTAAGTAACTTTACTTCACAAAGTTCAAAAGACAATTCTTCAAAGTGTTTAAAGTGATTAAACAAAACAGACATGGGAACTTTGTGGAGAGTTGGGTTAGTTACTGCATTTAATTATTGGAAATAAATTTCCTCTTCACACGGCTTGGTGATTATGGATTTACTACTGTATAGAAAAAATGCCAAGTTCTTTCTATCAGCTACACTCAAGTGTGTAATGCTCTTACATCCCCAGTAACTCTCAGCTAAAGTCAATTATTACAAACATGATTTCACCCACATACTACTGCACAGCCTTGTAGCTGCCTGTGCACATGCTCAAATTCTCCCACAGTTTGAAGGGGGTTAATTGGACTGCAGCTCTCTGAGCAGCACACCGAACCTTAAATCTTCCAGCTGTTTAGCTTTTTCTGTTATTTGTAGGCTGGATTTTGCATATCTAGCACAGTAACTGTAATTCTTCAGGGAAGGACTAGCTGAGCAGGTTTATCTGGGCCAGCTCCTTGTGGATGCTTAGCCTGATGAGAACAGCCTTGCTTCAGTGCATCGTGTTCTTCGTGGAGTTCTTAACTATGACTCAAAGCACAAGGTATGCAGTACACCACACCCTGACAAGGGACTAAATCCGCACGTGTTTATATGTATATCCTCTGTGTCAGTCTGAGAGTTGTCTGATTTAGCCTCTAAAATAATTTCTAACCCCAATAGAGGTGCTGCACAAACAAAAACAGATCATAAATGCCAATAGGATTAGATTAGTTATAAAAAGTAGATTTTGTTTTTGTCTGTTCACATGATTGCAAAAATCAATTAACTGTTTGCAAACATATGTGCACAATGATTTTGCAAATGAGATAATCAGAAAATCTTTCTAAATCTATGGGTGGGTTTTTGTTAAACTAAGGAGTTGGAAAAGTAGACGTTTTACTGCTGTCCCCCATTTGTATTTGTAAAGAGATAACAGCAGTTGCCTTGGTTATGCAACGCCGCCATGGGTCTTCCGTCTACTATGTTTAATTTACTGAGATGTGGAATTTTGAAATAATTTAGATAAATATAAATGCATTATGGGATTATTGACTTTCTGGGTAGAAATCAACATGTCTGATTTCTGATTATACAATAACTGCTGTTACCAGATAAAAGAGACTCTTTTTTTCCGGTTTGCAATGGAAAGTTTAGAAAATCAGATTGTAATCAGAATTTAAAGTGTGTATGTAAACAGGCTCGTGTTCTTTACCTTGATTGATTCATCTCAGTAGGAAACAGTTGCAAACTCAAGATGCTCAGCATCTGTTTTACACACTGAAAAACAGACTAATGTGTCCAAATTTCTACACAACCCATTTCTTTGTTAACTATTTGGTGTGTTTGTTATTTTGTACAGCTGTCCAAATCTGCAATTCCAAAATTGAATGCCACATACATTTTCCTGATGTCTCTGCAAAAAACTAGAGTGCATTGATGCTCACTAGATTGGTGAATATAGACCACAAAAACTAAGCTGAGTTACCATCTAAATAGACAGTGCATGTGTATAAACAATTGTTCAGCAGTGCTGCTGCTTCCTGTCTGCTCAACAACATACCAAGACCTTGCTGTAATGCTGCAGTCGTTCTGAAAGGGTTGAAAGATATTTTTTTAGCCACATAAAAAATGCCTCTGTAATTTCAAGAAAAAAAAAATCACACTTTTTTTTTTTTTCTACAAAATGGGAATTGATGCAAACCTTGGGTGAAGGATCCTGAAGCTGAGATGATGATTCTCATAGAATAAACATTGGAAATGGAATAAAAATTGAAAATGCTCCAACATTTGTCTAAATAATTAAGTTTTTTTTGTTTACACATTTTTTGTTTTATATTTCAAAAGCAGATAGGTCCAAAGTGCATTTTTATGGGTCTTTAAAGCAGAGAAATGGAAACGTGCCCGCATGACAACCAGCATTGTCATCAGTCAGCACAGCTTGTTTAAATTTCTTATGTTGTGAAACAACTCTTCAGCTTTCAACCACATATATTAAAAGAAAGTTAAAAAAAACTGCATTTTCTGACCGAACTGATGCAACTGTGTGAAGAACTACGCACCAACTTAGTGCTCCTTCCTATGTAGAGAATGTTTGGTTCAAAAACATTGTGTCAATATTCGGAGTTCTCTTGTGGTTCTGCTGCAGCAGCGCAACACTTTTTAGTTAAACATGACTGCAGACTGTTTTCAGCACTGCAGCAGGGGAGCAGTCACTCCCTCCCAGATCAGCAGCACAGCTGGGAGTAATGGACAAGACAAACAATTAGACAGCACATAAGTAATACAAGTCTATTAGACAATCTGGTTCCCGTTTTGGAGCATTTGCTAGCATCATGTGCCTGGACTCCTTCTCCAGTTGTTGCTACATCCATCCATCTGGCACTGCAAGCATCACAGTCAAATCTGGTTTGACTTTTATTATGATTTATAATGTGATGGAAATTGTCTTTACTTCTTTTCCTTAGCAAAACAGAACCATTAGGTGACATTTCCTACAGTTTCTGTCTTTAGAGTTGATGATTAGTTGGTGTTCCGGTCCATTTAAGTTTAGCTCCAAGCTTTAAAAAAGAAACAAGTTGATTAAATTAATAGATCTGTGAGTGAAATTTCAAATTTAATGAGCATGCAGTCAGTCATGGAGATAATTTTTCTAATTTGGCGGCTACGTGAGGACTTAGTTTTTGAGGAGTGGGCACACAAATGCTATAAAATGATGTATGTGAGGAAAATCAAACCTTAATCAAACAATGTATAGAGCACTTTTCCTATACCTGGGGTAACATAAAATAAAAGCATCTTTTAAACAAAGACCTTCATCTGTACAAAAAATGGTTGATACAAATTTAAATTTGAATCAATATGGATGGAAGAATTGGAGGATTGATCACTGGCTGCTGATTTCAGTTCGATGGATGAAACATCACCAAGAAGGTTGATGGAGGAGAAATTTAGTTCACTGATCAACCACTCTGAGATTAATGCTCCTTTCAGACGAATGGATGAATTCAGTTGGATCACAAACTGCTTGTTGGTGGCACAGAGAATAATAAATTAGTTTTCCAGACTTCTTGCAGCTTAATGATGTCCAGCTGTTGATCATGGGACTTTTGTGATGCTGAGATAACATATATTTGATCCAGTGCTGTCAATCAACTAACAATTATTCTGATTAATCACACTTTTGGATTGTGATTGATCACGGTTAATTACAATATTTAACAGGTCAGTTTTATAAGACAATAAGCAGCTTTTGAACAGAAAAAAAGCCAGAGAGAACATTTCTCCTTCATTTTTATTGTCTGAAATGTTCTAATTTGTGAAATGTTAACTCAGATATCCAAGAATTGTAACTTGTGTGCACAAAAAACATCAACAGTAAGATAAGCAGAATTGTAAAAACTTGTCTGCAGGATTATTCCAAGAAAACAGACATATTTATATACAGCCATATGTTCCTGCAATTTAAATGGTCCGGGTGAATTCTCAAATCTTATTGGCTGTTGGGTATTCACTTGCAAAAAAATGTAGTTCCGGTAACATAACCCAAATCTTCTTTATCATTGCGCAGGCTTCTTCAATACAAACTTTTTGCTTTATCTTCTAGACATAAGCAAGCAGTAAGAGGTGAACTTTCTCTTTGAACTGATGCTCTATTTATAGTTTTAAAGATAGTGACGATGGGCATATATATCGCATTTCTTTGCCGCTGCAGTCGAGGTCTGCCGGCACAGCGACACGTTCTCGTGTTACCGTAACAGCGGGAATTAATATCAAATAGTCAAATTTTGTGGAAAAAGGATCATTACTTAAAAAAATAACAAAATTAAAGTACTAAAAATCAATTGAGTCTGTTTATTTATTTAATACGTGATTTTTGATTCCATCACAAATAACAAATCTAGAAAAGCACATTCTTTCACCAAATTAATGCAAAAAAAGGAAGAAAAATGCTACACAGCATCTTCTTATGAGTGTTAGACTTATTCAACTGCAGGAGTCAAGAAGCAACTAATCCCGACTACTTCTACAACTTAGAATGAGCCCTTAGTATGAACTACCCAATCTGACAGAGGATATACTTTCTTCTGTACATGACTCCATATGAATTATAAGTGTAATAATATATTAATAATCGTGCTCCTGTCTCTGTCCTGTTTTTCAGCTTTTATCCTCATATAACTCTGTTTTATCCTCAGATGGTCGAATCCACGAGTTTGCTTTTACCAAGTGAACAAAGTTCTAGCCTTGGCTGAATAATGCGCTTTCCTAGATGCTAAGACTTCCATAAAAATTGATATGATCTAAATTCAAACAGCTGTATTTTTCAAAGGAGGAAATAATTTGGACACTTTTAAAAAAGCCACTGTTTTTGTTGCAGTAGTGCTGAGTCATTGAATCGTTATTATCTTATGAACCATTAGAAGTCAGTGAACTGTATTTTTGGTAAAAGTTTTTTGCATCTCACTTATTATACCATTTTGTACCATTCATTCAGAGTTGAAAAAGTCTGACTTGAAAACCTAATAAGTAAATTTCCATTTTTTTAGAGCTCTTTTTGTTACAACAACCACTTGGAACCATTTTCCAAGGTTCTCATGAGGCCATCCTAAATCCGGGTGAATGCAGAAGATTGTCTCAGGAATTAATTTGCCGTTTAATTGAACCCAAATCATAAGGTACGAATGGTGAAGTATTTTTTTTTTGTGGTGACCTCAGAAAGAAGCACTAAAAAAGTTAAAAAACGTACTGGTATTTGACTTTGTTTGAGTCCAAAATTTGATTTTGGCGCACTGTGGAAGTTAAATATATACCAATTATATCATTAGCTTATTATTAACTGCAGCTTGACACAAAAATAAAACTAAACACTCACACAACCAGTCAATTTCCTCCGTTTTTCCTCTGAACACATTTCCTCACATTTCCTCTTCCTCTAGGCCTTCATGCCTTCATGTTCAGTTGTTCTCCTGGTTACTTGTAGAGGATCTTCCTTCCTGAGTACTTATCTGCTCATTGCCTCTCCAAAAGTTTTATATCATTCTTGACATATTGAGTTCATCAAATGGAAATTGCATAATGACAAATAATAGGTGACTGTGAATCAACATACCAAACTGCGGTAAACAAACACACACACTAAAAGCCTGTGAGAATTAATTGGGCGTTGTATTCAGGCACATTTATTTAATAATTTAAGAGCTGATTATTGCTGCCACTGACCCAGTTGTATTCATGTCTTTTTCTTAATGTGTGGTTTATTATGGTTTGCAGGAAAGAGAAGATTCTAAAAAAAAAAAAAACTGTCACTGCTGCCTTAGTCTACTGTGTCTTTTTTTAAAGGAATATTATTTGAAGTATTCTCATAGTACCAACTTAAGCTTCCGTATTATGCCTTAACTGCCAAAATGTCTAATGAGCTTTATACTTTTAAAGAACCGTTTGCACAAGTTGTGCATTACAGTTACCTAAGGACCTTCCTATATCCTTATTAGAAGACTGCAGATGCTGTGAGGATCAAAGATCATCTTAAACAGAGAAAAAAGAAAGAAAACACATTCAGCTGAATATTAGAGCTGAATGCCAGAGTTTTGTCCTTTAAGAGTGTAAACAAAATTCTTCTTTTTTTTGTTTTTTGTGGGCCATGAAACTTCTTTCAGAGAACAATCCTGAGGAACTTCAGACCAGAGCAGTGTTGAGTAATTGCATAAGACTGTATAAAGTGTGCATGCATGAGCAACTCAAACAAAGGGGTGAAGGAGACAATCCTGATGGTCTTTTATCTTTCACAGACGATGGATGCTGTTTGACACCACCATGGTTATCGGTTAGCTCATTATCATTTACAACACATGGTTTTGAAAACATATTTCCTACTTTCAAAAACAAATGACAAATATTTCATTCCAACACATTTTCACAAGAGTTAGCCTGCATTCTTCATCCATCCAGTTAAAGCCGAAACCCTTTATTCCCTGCAGGTCAGCTTAGTGATCCTCAAAGTTTATACTCATTTCTTTCTGCATGCCAATTAATTCTACTCATTTCTGTCAGTAACACTTTGGCAGTTGCAGTCTGTTAAGCCCTGACAGAAGGGAGAAAGAGTCTTTGGCACACGATAACAGTTGTGCTGTCAGCAAAGCCAGTGCTACAAAAGGTCTTGGAGTTATTTGAATCCGGGTTCTTCTACATTCAGAGCAGACATGAGTTTGTGGTTACAGGACATTATCCAGAGGGGAGTCAAAGCGAGGATTTTGAATGCCATTCAGTGCCCATTATCGCAGTCCGTCCAGAAGACGTCAGAGATTCAAGCTGGCATTGAGACAACAACAGAGGTCACTCTCCACATGGAGACAAAACATTAAAAGTCTAGCTGACTATATTCAGATGCCTGTTTATTATTTATTTTATTTTTTTTTACTGACACATAGTATAAAGAACAAATGATTACCAGGGAAACCATTTTGTCTGCAAAATTGGAGTAATTTGCAAAGCACTATGAATTTGGCCACAGTAATGGCTAACAATGCCTTAGAAATGCAGAGCTTCCAAATTGCCAATCAGTCTGATAACAAAAGGACAATGTGTTTTGTTTTGTTTTTTTTTTTGTTTTTTTTTTATCAGTTGTCGTCATTATACTTATTTCATCCGTTCGTTCTCCAATTACAACGCATCTGCCTCTTTACAGATGTGCTGTCTGTCTGCTCCCATTTTTCATCGGTCCATCTTTAATCTCCCCTGACTCTATCACCGCCTCTTAATACAGTCTCATAAAACTGTCTTTGATCTACGCCTGGAAGAGCCAAGAGAATTAGAAAGAGGAAAACTGATAAGAGAAGAGACAGATAGGACTACAAACTGCTGTGAGCACCTCAGGTCTATGTAGGAAATGGAGTGTGAATTAGAGTAAAAATAAATATCTCTTTTCAGTAGAATGCAGTGGGTTTGTAGCTTGCTCTCGAGGCATTTTTTAAACATTGTTTAGTTTTCTGGCTTTAATGCCTTGCTGGCTGCATCATAAAAAAGAAATCTTTGTCTGTAACCTCAGTTTAGTCCTGGGATTATAAAGTGAAACCAGTGCATACATGCTACAGTGATTTCAGGCTCGCAAAGAAAATGAACAACGTGGCAATCAATGATACCCTGAGCCTATTGAGACACATTTACACTGAGGGAATAGCTAATTTAATGAGCAGATGAAGTCAGATATGTCCACAAAGTTACTACAGTATCTTGCATTCTCACGTTACACGGGCAGAAAACAAACAACACGCTCACGCAGAAACACAGTGGTGAATCAATGGAGTGCAATATGAACAGAGCTGAACAAGCAGTTTTCAAGGGGAGAGAAGAACCACAGTGATTGCCTGGAGGGTAGACTGTGTATTTTTTGACTATTCTTTATTTATTTATTTATTTTCCTGGTAGCCGACAGGTACACCATTGATCATCGCAAATTGGGATAAATAAACTTATGAGGATGCAAGCAGGCAGCAGTTGCTTGCCATCTTAGCAGCAGCCTCAGGCGAAATGTCAGCATACGAAAGCGACAGACGGATCACAGAGTCCCGTGGGACAAAGGCAGAGGGAGATATAAAGATATATAGACACAAGGCCCATAGAGGGCACTTGAGAGAGATTGCCTCTAGAAAGGATAACTTGTGGATAAGAGAGTCTTCCGATAATGAGGAGAGGGAAGGTCTGGAAAGAAACGGAGAGGAGGGAAAGAGTGGAAGATAATGAGTAATGGGTATAATGACAAAAGTTGGGCAAACTTCTGACTCGGACGTTTGTTTTTCTGATCTTCATACAAAGTCCTCAGTTAGCCCTCAGTCAAAAAGCCCTGCTGGCTAATAAAGTCAGGAGATGGGTGAGTTCAGGAAGTTAATCACTGGGGTTTTAATGTCACAGCCTACAGACAGATATGACAAAGTCCCTGCCTTACATTTGGCTGCTCTCCTTCCTCCCTAAGGCTTTGCCTCTTTTGACTTCTGTGGCAGATTCTGCACTCCACTCTAGCTCACAAGAAGGATGATGAACTGCTGTCCTTTTACATCACAAAACAATGGATGTGTCATGACTACAGTGTAGTTTGTTGGCCCTATGGGCTCTATGCACGAAGCTGTGCGACGTATTTCCGGGTAAAAATAAGACCGCTCTTTTATTTCTGGTTGTGGCTAACTGTATAAATCAACTTAGCAAATCTGTTTGTACTATTCCTGGTATTGTCTAATGTTGGTTATTTCTTACATGGATGATGTTATTCGCACACATTTACATGTGACCAGCATAAATAATGATGGAAATTCATGTTTGCCACACGAAATACGTGCAGCGAAGACGCACATTGCCGCACGTATTTTAAGTGCATCCAAGGCTGTATTTTGTTGTTGGCCACATGTATTTAAAATTATGCTTAAAGTTAAGGTCCCATTAGCTCTCACGCACTTAGATGCGTGAAATGTGTATCCCCTGGCGGACAAGGTGTCAAGAAAAATTTTACGAGTGTTGCTTGATCCTAACATCTTAAAATATTTTAGGTATAACTAAATAAGTGGATCTAACCAATGATTTCCACTTTCGTTTTTAGAGAGAGTTGCAGAACCTGGGAGGTACGGAGATCCAGGAAGTAATACACACTCAAGCTCAGTCAAGAAGGTGCTACAGAATGGTAAGCTTAAGCAGCAGATATTTTTCTTATACCTACTTGCTTTTTTTTTTTTTTTTTTTTTTTTTTTTTTTTTTTTGTATTATTTCAACTTTGGGCTGCATGGTAGTGTAGAGATTAGCACTTGTGCCTCACAGTGTAAAGGTCAAATCCTGCCTGGGTTCTTTCAGTGTGGACTTTGCATTCTGTCCATGTATAAGTGGGTTTTCTCTGGACACTCTGGCTCTCCCCCACAGCCCAAAAACATACTTCATAGCTTATTACTGATTTTAAAGTGTCACTTTGGTGTGGATATGCGTATATGTAGTTGTATGTGTGTATTTGATTACCAGGCGAACTGTCCAGGGTGTACCACACTTCCCCCCAAAAGTATCTTGGTTGGTTATCGCGACCCCAATAATCCTAAGGGGGTGTTAAAATGGATGGATGTATGATTTCAATTTTACTGGTCATATGGATTTTAAGGTTAGTTTTTCATATAAATATGAGAGACTATTTACACAGGAACATTTTTTGGCAAGCTACACCTCTAGTTTCAAGTGCAAACAGACAAAACTTGCTTATATTAATCAATAAAAATGTATGAAGCCTTTTCAAGCTTAAACACAT
Organism: Oryzias celebensis; assembly: GCA_014656515.1. Lineage (NCBI taxonomy): Eukaryota > Metazoa > Chordata > Actinopteri > Beloniformes > Adrianichthyidae > Oryzias > Oryzias celebensis. The sequence continues at coordinate 7,468,222 of BNCR01000010.1, forward strand.
AAGAACCCAGATGCATTTTCACATAAAATTCAAGTTAAGTGGGATATACCACAGACCTCATTAATAGTAAAAGAGGAACATTTTCAACTAACCCTAATCCTAATCCTAACTCTACATTTAGAAACCCTTAACAAACTGTTAACTGTTATTCAACAAGTCATTTATAACTCAATAACTAAAAATGTAATAATGATTTGTTCACTAGCTATGGCAGAAAGTCATTATAAAGTGTTACCAAATTACCTAAAACATTCATCAGGAGCTTTTTTTGTTACACCTATAACCTTACCATTGATAACGCTCAATTAAATACATCGCACAAACATTTAAACATTAAAGTTTCCAATGTATGAACATCAAAATTCAGAAATGAAAAATACACTAGATTTGCATCACTTTAAAGCATTTCATATAGTTTCTGTGTTTTGTTTTTTTTTGTAGAATGTTTTTAGTGTTTTTTGTCCAGCTAGAGCTTAATCACTATCAATGAAATAAACTATTGGCCTATAATGACCTTTAATCTACTTGCCTTAACATCAGGGGATGGTATATTACTTTCTACTGATCGGCAGTAACCTGATCTTCTCTCACAGTTGGCAGTTTTATTAAACACAGGCCAAAATACAGCAGATAATGTCAACAGCCAATTCTGCTTTATGGGCAGGTAGATACCCACACTCACAATCTGCTGCATTTATTAAATAGTCTGGGATATTGACATAAAATAATCAACTGTATTGTGTTTGTTTACTCACATTTCTCAAGGTTGGTTTCCACAATAAAACCGATGTTTGTGTAATATTCCCTTTTACTTTGTAATTTAGTTTACGATACGCTGTGCAGGTGTAGCAATTCATCTCTGTCATTACAGTCCTATCTTTTATTAGGAGTGTTTATGTTTAATTAGAAAGGGAAGTTTTCTGCTTTGTATTCAGGCTGTTATATTGTAAAAGCATATTCCCAAAGATTTTTTTCATTCTTTTGTATTAAAATGCTCCTCCTCAGCACTTTGCATTTGCACTCAGAAAATCCTTGTTGGAGAGCAAAATAGTTCTGCTCATCGAAAGATTTGAATGTATGCTCTCAGATTTAGAAGTTTTGGTCTTGCAGTCCATCTTTTTATTCTTACTCCAAGAGTTTCATCATAAAAATATTATATATATATATATATATATGCTCTACTTTCATCACAGAATTGTTACACCAAATATTGTGGAGCCAACTCAGATCAACACAACCTCATTAAAATATCACTTGTTTTACTTCACTAAGCTTCTTTAAGATGATATGCAGTTTGCTGAACTCTGTAGTATGAATCACCCATATTGGTGTAATAACTATTCAGGGGTCGCATTTACACAAGTTGAAGCTGGATCTGCTCCAGAGTCTGTTTTCACAGACAGTCCATGTCATTAGGCAAGTAAAACGCCTGAACTGTGGTCTGGACCAAGCAAGTGAGTCTTGGAAAGAATCTGGGTCTCAGTTCAGTAATAAATGAACTCTGATGTAATTCATTTCGGTGTGAATGGACTATTCAAAAGACCAAACTGAGGAAGCGACCCAAAAGGAGTAAATTGCATTGGTGCCATGGATAACAAGTAGGGGGAAAAACTGTCCACTGCACAGTTTGAAGAAGCTTTAATCATGAAAAAGTTGGACAATAGTTTGCCAGTAAGTGTGGTACCTCAATACAGAAGCTTAGAAAAATAATAGTTAAATCTCATTGTTGCTTCTCTTCCTTTCTTATCAGAAACTGCTTTGTGCAACACTACCCATGAGCAGCTTTGGAACTCTGTCATTCTGCTTGGCTGTCTGGTTCCTTGAAATTGTTTAAGTTCTACGTGTTCAATCAATGTGAAGTAAATCAAGGTCTAAGACTTATCCCAGTATAAAAGCTAAATTATGTTTAAAAAACTGTCAGATAATGTTTCTATAAACATAACCAATATTTTAATCATATCTGACTGTGATTTTATAAAGTGAGATAACAAGGACTAATTTCTTAGTGGGTTGTTGTTTTTACAGAGTACCCAGAGATTAGTGTTGGGGTACCTTGCTTTTTTTTTCTCTCTTTTAGTTATTTATTTTTTGCTCATGTATAAAGAATTGGGACTTTTATTACTCTTGAATTTTGTATACTGCTATGCAAATGATTTACATCATCACTTTTTACAGGGTCAAACATGTCCCTGGTAAAAAGCATTGTTTCAAAGTGGTTCAACATATTTAGCTATTTTTGCTCAAATGTCTGAGCAACTATTATTTGAAACGCCTGACAAGCTGAAAACACAAATTAATATTTGTACAAATCATTGAATTGGACACAAGCTCCTTTGTTGCTCAGCGCAGTTACTCATTGCAGAACATGAAAGACTCGTAAAGTTACAGCAAGAATGCCTAAGCTCATTGGAATGACAAAGACGGAGAGCTTTAAAGTAAATACTAAACCAAACTGTGATTCAAAATTCAAATTTAAATTAGACTAATTGTGACTAATCGTGAGCTTCCACATATTTTGTTTTGTCTGTTTGGTTCATCAAAAAATCAAAAACCCATTTTAGCATTTTTGCCTCAAATTAAACTCCAAGAATTAGTTTTTTTTTATTTCAAGTCAGATGCAAACATTACAACAGAATAATGAATTGACAAATGTTTACTTTTAGGCTAAGTGCAATTTGTTTTTTGTGTTTTCTGGCATTTTGTTATTGTGGTGATTAAGATTTATGCAGTGGCTTTTCTGTTAAGGTAAGAGTGCACCCTGTTATACTTTTTTTCTGAATTAGTTTTATATTTATTCACATCAACAGCGAACTGAGCACTTTGGTGTAAAAAACTGAAAAAGCCAATAACAAGTTAAGTACAGTTCCATCCAAACTGCATTCCAAGTGTCCTTAAATTCTTTTAAATCAATAAATAATTAATCTAAAATGTTTAAAATGATCTATTAAAGATAGGGAAAACACAAAGTCTATGCTGAAATGTATTAATTTAGCACTCTGAGCAGGCATCAAATATAACCATTTTGCATACATGAGGAAGCCTTTTTAGTCCAAACTATCTCATCTGGGAACTTTCTGTGTATATTAATACATTGTTTTGGTAATTTTATACATCTTTATTTACATTATTACACAGGAAAGTCCCTAAAAGAGTAGTAGCCACAGGGAGAAGATGAAAAACGAAATACAAGAGAAACACAACTGCAATTTAACAAGGTCTTACTCATTCACATTTATGGACACATACATGCTTGAACTTTAAAATAATAAATGCCACACATGGAATAACATTTAATCATCTCTGACACTGGAAGGGGGCAGAAAGGCAGGGCTGTCAGCTAACAATTTTAAGCTGTACTCTGTCACTGTGACCTTCACCAAAACAGAATAAAAGTTTGGACTTTGGCAAAGTCCTACTTTTTCAGCAACATATGGCTGGTTAAATGTCTCGGGATGCTTAGTTTTTAGAATAGATTAGAAACTACTTAGCATTATTCAAGTGTATGAAAGGCAACAAAGGGCAAAATCAGAAAGGATGCATGAAATAGAACTTTATGCTTCATACTTTTACTGTATAAATAAGGCAGCTGACAAAAGTTAGCATATCTAGACTTAGGCACGATTGGTCTATTTTTTGTTATGTGTCTTTGTGAGTGTCTCCAGTAAAAATCAAATCAGACATGAGAAACAATGTGAGGTAAAAAGTGACTTTGAAATTGTAGTGGTTGTTAGTATGAGTGGTGTTTTTCTATCTTAACAGTCAGGAACTTTTAGTTTTTAGACGTGTTCGAAAGAAAAAAAACAACTTCTTTGTTGCATCAAACAAGATTCATCTTTTTGTTCTTTCCACATTGGATTGCATTAGTTATTATCTAGTAATTAGTAACACATTAAACAGCATGTAATTCTGTAATCAGCTGGGATCGATCAGAGCATTTTGAATAAAATGGTTATTTGTGAGTTTGAGAACTAATACTCCTGTCTCCAATCAAAAGATCTTAATGATGTTGAAATCAAACCAGTACAGAACTACATTTCCAAACAACACCATCTCTAAGCGTGAGACACACTTCTTAAAAATTAAGTCTTTTTTACTTTTGTCTAAATCCATGACATAATTTTTCTCTTAAAACTGCAAAGTTTTCAAAGATTTTTAGAGAGTTGCCTTTGCTGCACTGTCACATTGCAGGGATTACATTTCTAGTTGTATCAATGAGCAATTCTAGGCTTCCTAAAACATTTTTTATTCTTTTGATACACAGCAGTTTCAGAACAAAAGTGCATGTTAACTTGATGTTAACTGACACAGCTCTCTCAATGGTATTTTATTCCTCTCTTTGTTTGTATTAAAGGCCTTACTGGAATGTGACGAAGCACGGCTAGTTGGAGAAACAGAAATGCAGCTTATATATACCCCTCCAAACTGTTTTCACATGCGTGTTGTGTGGACTTTGCAAACCTTGGATGTGGTGCACATTAATGTTGCAGTACATTCTCATGAAATTTGAGCCATGTTTTATTCTTTCAGTGTGAAAGCTTTTTCAATTATATATCTTATAGTTTTTTAATTTGGTTATTTCCCACATTTTCTGATAAATGTTTTGAAAAGTTCATGATGAGTTCAAGAAATCTGCAATAACTATGACTAAAAATAAGTTCACCAATAGGTCACATCAAAATACCTTCTTAAAAATTCCATTAACAGTTTGTCACGAGCTGTAATGACCTAAATTGATGCCAACCGTGATTTTTCATAATAGTTGTTAAAATTGTCAACACTTTTCAAGAAAGATAGTTATTCCTGAAACTTTAACCTTCAGAATTTTTCACCTGATAAATTAATTAATCTGTACCACTTTCCTTTTGGGTCACTGTTAAAGAAGGCTTGATTGATGACTTTCATGGCATCTTTTTAAATTTGCTTCTGGAAAAAAAAATCCTTATTTTGGAATTCTCTGCATGTGATAGATTGGGCTGCTGCGTTGATAATTGCTGATGAACATTCAGATTATAACTGATTGTGCATAAGTTCTATCTGAGGATATTTTCCTCCTGGAAGCTGTTGTGCTTCCGTCTGACATGCAGACTGTAATAGCCTGTTTATCTTCTCCGTTTTTCAATTACATCCTCAATAATATGATTTGCTTATGTTTTCAATAATTAATTTTCTTTATGTTGAATTTGTTCCATCGCTGCTTTCCTCCCAGAGGGGTTGTCTGGGCTTCACTCCCTCCATTGTCCCTTTCTGACGTGCATCGCTCTAGTGGCTCTCTCGAGGCCAAACAGTCAGACCCCGAGAGGCTTCACGAAGCACCAAGTGGAGACGATTTTAATCTCTTTTGATCTGTTTTTCTTTTAGTTGCCTTTTTCTAAACTGTAGGGATTACTCTACTAAATAAAACACCACTGCTGGCCCCCCATCATGTGAAAGGACAAAATAAATCACTTTCCATGCTGATTTTTTTTCCTTTTGCATTGCTTCTTTTCACACTTTGGGGAATCCTTTAAAACACACACACACACACATTTTTAATTTGTTTATCAAAGCTTGAAAGTAAATCTCATATTTCTAAAAACAGTTACAAACGTGTCCTTTGGGAACAGCCGTTCAAGCTGTTGCTTAGTTTATACAGACCCGCTTATTTGCTTTAAGACAAAATAGCAGGGGAGAGTAAATAACGAGAGAGAGGTGGAACAGATTGTAGATAAAAGAGCACCTACCACCACATGCACAGGTCACTAAAATGACCTATTGACCCGTGTGCAGCTCTGCAGCAATTAATTTAAGGTCAGTGTCTTTTCTTTAGCAGGGCTTGTACGCAATTTAGTCTGTGCTATTGGAGTCAGACTATCTTTATTATCCAATCACTGTGTCTTATCCTGGCGTCTGTCCAGCATTAGAGGACACAATAAGAGTGTTTTGTCCTCCACCCTTTACAGCAGCATTTTACAGTCAATTTTGCCTTTTATTCTAGGAAAGACTGAGGCTGGCAAAAAGGGGCTACACAAACGTAAACAGTAATGTTACATTCAAAATACAATTTCTTGAATTCAAATTAAAGAAATTCAAAATAAAGTGAAGATTCTTCTGGAAAAAGCATGTACAATAGCAAAATGACTAACACTTACATTTATTTGCAGAGTCAAAATTAAGAACCAAGCCAGCAAAAGTCTTAGAGGAAAGCTAGGGAACATTAACCTTTTGTGTATGTTTTTATTCCATTTTCCTATCTTTTTGTTTGTAAATTGATCAAATGTGTGAAAGATTGCAGTTACCCAACCACTTTTTTTTCTTTTGTGTAAACTTATGTGGATGGTGACCTTAATCTGACAATAAAGAGGGCAGATCATATGCTGCAGAAGGTTGCAGGCCATAAGATGAAACAATACTAAAGGGACTTTCAGCCTCTTTAAATCACTCACCCCCACAGCTAACCAGAACACCCCCCCACACACACACACACCACCACCACCACCCCATATTTTTTTAAACAGGTTTTAATCCTGTCCACAGGCCAACAAAAAAGGTTTTGGTTCTAAATCTTTGGTTTGACCTTTCAGTCAGGAGTTTGCATTTAATTACCCTACAGATTGTGGGTTGAACTCCCCCCAAAAAAGGTTGGCTGATAATTCTGAACTGCCTGAGAGAGTGAATGTGAGCATGCAGCATTTACTCTTCCTGTGATGGACATGCAATCTGTCCAGGTTGTTTCCTGCAAATTCCCTGGTGACATCCAGGCTCCAGCCCTTCTGTGCCCTTACAGGACAAAACAAGAACAGAGGACCAGGAATTCTGAAAACATTTTTTTTCATAACAGGTCAAATTTATGGCCATTGTTCTGCAATAACAAGGTGATTTTAGAATCTAAAAACCACTTGTGTAATGAATGACTGTGCAGCCATTCCTTTTGCTCTCTCAAATAGGCACATCATACAAGTCAATTCAAATACAGCTGTTTAAACACAATGCAGAGTTTAAATCAGCCAGATTAATAGACAAATATGGTCAGCTTGCATTCTGTTGGTGGATGTTGGGGTTTGTTAGGTAAAGAATCTGGTGCCTTTGATGTCCTCAACTAAGGCTCTGACATCTCTCCCATCTGCCTCAGTCTTATAGCTCTGCTTGCCAGGGAGCATCAGGCATCTCTACACATGTCCAAGGACAATGACTTGCAGAGCTGTGGGAATAATGACTTTGACCGTGTAGAAAAGAAATAAAAGTCCAAACTGTGCATTTCAGTTTTAAAAGAAGATAACCTTTTGTATGTTTATGTCTGGCAGAAAAGCTCTAATGGTGTTTCTTTTCCTGTGACAATAGCTTAACTTGTAAATTATGTGGAAAAAGAAAGCTTGAACAACAGAGTCTGTTTGCATTGTATCAGTTCAAAACACAATCTTTGACAAAAGATGTTTCAGTTTGCATCCTGACTTGTTCTTCAGAGTCAAGCTAATGCTTTGCTTAATTGTCATATTTTTGTCTTAGATAGAGCAAAAATAATTAAGTTGACGCAGGTATATTGGAGCTAAAAAGCCCTTTAGTAATTAAAGGTATAATAGAAATAGGTCAGATTAGAGATTATATAATTTCTCGAAGAGTAAGGTTTTTCAAAATCCCATTATTCTTTTTAATTATCTATGTGTGTCTGCTTTTAGAGTTGAAGAAGGGGCACGATCTTCAAGCACTTTCATCTGAAAAATGATAACCAACTTGACACAGAAACAGTGTTGCTGCACATGAAAAATGTCTTCACAGAATGCTCTTGACATGCTGACAGAGGCTGAAGGTCTGATCTTTGTGTTGACTTTTATACCTTACTGAGATGTTAAAAGTTACTTCTCCGTTTGATGGCAGTCACAAAAGCAGCATCAGTTTTAGATCCCAGGATGATACTGACTAAGAATAGAATAGAATATTTTATTTGTAATAGTTGTCAGCTGAAAGACATTTTATCTACAAAAAACATGAAAATGAAAAAAAAAAAACCATGAAAGTGTGTACCTGAACATATAGATGTAGACTCTAGTGTATAAATACAGAGGTTTGTATCACCATTTGGTTCTTGAATAAGGCTGCGACTGCTGTTCACCTCTTTCTTTGAGGAACGAGTCAAGTGCTGACAACACAACACAAATTGGGCGCCCAGTTTCAATGTTAATTTGATGCACAGACGCATTTCCACTCATAAAAGCTGCTTCTTGGCAGGTGAGAAGAAAAAAAAAAGCTCCAGATACAATTTACACATTTTGAAATAGTCTGCACATTTCACATTTTCACATGTGCAACTTTAAGACTTCTACGACAGAAAAGCTATTGAGTTCATTAGAAAAACACTTACATAATTATTATTTTCATTTGGCTAACCTTTTTGCAGATGATAGTGTACTTTACGTTAAATCAAACTTTTAACAATAAAAAGGGCAGAAGCAGGAGTGGAGAACAAAGCAGGTGGCTCAGTCATTGAGGACAGGGGAAAAAGAGGTGGCAAGCATGTGCTGCAGTCCTTCTGCATTACAATTGATTGCCTACTTTAACCAGCGCGGTGCTGCTCACTCAAGCTCTAAATAGATGGATAAATTCTCTCTTACCCACATCTCTTTCTTGCTTCTTTCCTAGCCTCCTTAATTCCCTCCTCATAGTTGTTTTAGATTGTACATCATTTTCCCATTTTTACTTGCTTCACATTAGCCATTATTTTTTTCCCCCATCATTATTCAAACTTTTGTTCTCCCTTTATTTTTTAGTCCCTCTCTTGTCTACATTCCTTACTTTAACTGAACACCTTAAAACATTGAGATTACACTTCAAATTAATTTCTTAACATATATATTGCATTTAACAATTTCAGTGTTAAGTTACTTCTGAGAGATTATTTTTAACTGGTTGCACAGATTTGTCAGTTGAAGAGTAGAGGTCACTCAGTCATCTCGTCCTCCTTTAAACAGATAAGATCTGTTTTTTTCCTCCATCTGTCTGCTAAAACTTTCCTCTCACCCCGTTCATCTGTCATTTCTTTACATCCATAATTCTTTTTTCTCAGCTATGAAAAAAACCTGTTTTTACTTCATGCTGAAAGATGAAGGTGACGATGGGTTCGAATCATCATGCAATTGAAGCATGCTGCATACAACAGACATTTCCCCTTTTTCTGCTTTTGGGAAATGATAGAGGAGTGACTTACAAATGTGTTTTCTCTCTCTGTCTCTCTTTGTGTGTCTATCATCCAGAGTAAAGAGGAAGTATGTTTGTCACTGAACTAGGTATTTTTGCCTGCAGGCTTTCTAAGCTGTACAGTTTTATTGTTAGGTTGGTTCATCTTCTTGAAGGATTTAGAAAGATTTTCCCTATTGTCTGTGAGCTCTTGTTGTATAATGTCTGCAGTTTTCATGTCATCTTTCGGCTGATTGCTGAGATTTCTCTGTGGAATTAACATCGGGGGGGAAAAAAGCATGTTTGGAGTTGTCTCCTAAGTTCTGTGTGATGAAAATGAGATGAGTTTCACATTAGATGTCCTCTGTGACTTAAATAAAACCCATTAGGCCACTAAAGGAGAGAAGAACGCTATCATTATGTAATCTAATTCTAACAACTTTTAGATCATTTAGGGCTCTAATGTAAAAAATGTGTTGTCTGTTTAAATTAACTCGAAAATATTTCAATAAAGACTTGAACTTTAGACTTGATTTAAAACGATCTTTGTCCTTTCATCCTCTGTTGCAATCCTGGACAATAAGATGGTCTACAAATATTATCGTCAGCCTGTATTATAAGTAGTAATTGTCGTGGACACATTAGTATAAGCCTCAATAGAATCAGTAGAAGTAGCAACAGCAGTAGCACTGGTAATAATAGAATCTGTAGTGATAAGATAACCATTATTGCAATTGGAATAGTAGTTACAGCAGCATAACTTGTGGTAGCTTTAGTAGTGGCTTTATTAATTGCAGCAGTATCAGTTATAGTGGTAGTATTTGTAGCACTTGTGGTAAAAGCTATAGCAGTATAAGATCAGAAGATCAAAGACTTTCCTTCTCCTAAACTATCACTTTTAAATCGTTAGATAAAGGAAGCTTTAAAAAGTTTATTTCTTGTTCATAGCTACATATTATCTATGCAAGAAAAGTAAATTATTTTAATTCTACCGATAATTAAGGGTTTTTTTTTGTTTTTACTGAATCTCCTAAAAATGTTCACATAATCTCAGTCATTACAAAAATTGCCCTAGAAATAATGCTTAGAGAAGCAATGGATATTAATGTCTCACAGAGTTTGGTTAAGGATCACGTTTCTTTAACAAAGAGACTAAAATTATTGGTATTTGTAGGAAGGTCGGACCCTGGTAATTATTACTTATGCCACATCGTATTGTTTTTTGTTGGCTTTGTTAAATAAAAGAGTATTAATCTTCTTTTAATAAGTATCTATCTTTGAAAACAAAAGTGACAGATTTTGACTCCCCTGATGTTGATTCCATTCCTGCTTTCTGTTTGGTTGCTTTCTACTCTTATTGCCTTTTCCCACCACTTTAGCCACATTTTGAGTCAGTCAAATGCAGGTGGGGTTGCGCTTTTAGCCTCCAGTAGAGGACACTGCTCAGAGTCAATGACCTTGTTTTGATCCTGTGTTACTTTGGACACCAGCCAGCTGTGTCATGCTTCCATGGCCTTGTTGTTCCACTGGAAATTGATTTGTAGGAAAATGCTGTTGAAACATGGAGTGAGTAGTCCTCATTAGTTAACTCACAGATCTCACTGTTTACTTCATGCATGTTTTCTTTTCAGTCTTTCCCTCTAAGCGATTACTTTTTTGCCTGATTCAGCTATTAGAAGGTGGGAGTCTGCCATCTGTAAAACTAACAGAACAGCATGATTTTTCACTGCATCAACCTCGGCACTGCTGTGCTGACGTTTCCTGCCCTGCGTGTTGGTACTTTTTTTTTGCACTTTAAAAGTTACATTTTTTGCCTGTTTTCTTGCTTCAGGGCCAGATACCACCAAGGATCCATGCCTGAGGCTTCACTGTCCTCCTCACAAGGTGTGCGTGAGCCACGACTTTCAGACTGCCATTTGCATCAATCAAAAACAACCTGGGCACAGGTAGGAGCCAAGGAAATGTTCTATTTTTAAATATAATCTGTGTATTTAAGTTGCTTAGTATTTTCAGACATATGCAAATGTAAACAATGTTTTACATGCTAATATAAGCTTACATATCATAAAACGTCAATGTTTTTTTTTTTTATAGATCAGTGGCATTAGAAGTCTAATTTCCATTAAATAAGGAAAAACAAAATATGTTTTAGCTTAAAAAAATAAACAAAAGTAACACTTGGGTGGTTTAGTTCAGGTTTGTAAGTATGGAAATACATCTTTATTATTTTGTGCAAGTAAACATTTAAAAAGCACCAAGCTAAGCAGAACTTCAGTGTGTACCTTTGGGGCATATTTTCCACCAGGCAGAAACATGAAATAAATCTACAGTTGTCTTTTGTTTATAATTTGGCTAAAATGTGCACAGATTTATGTTCCACACTAATTCATTTTAATTAAACTATTTGTTTTGTTACCAGACAGTTTGTTTTTGTCTTTAGCCATTGTCAGATTTTGAGATTTTTTTGTTCAGTTCATGAAGTTTTATTTTCTTATTTCCCCCTTACCTCTGGCTGAGGTTTATTTGATTTCTTCAAATCATTACCCATCAAGAACTGCAGATTTACTCATTTGCTTCACTTGCATTAATTACAGGTGCTATGCATTGCTTACTATGTGCAATTAATCACATGGAATTTGCATTTTCCCAATAGCTTCATTCTACCGTTCTTCATTTTTTGTCACCATGACTGACTTGATAGTTGTATTTGTCTTCATGTTGTTAGGCAAATTATCATGGTGTCTCTCTAGATATTTGCTATTGGATACTTACTCTAGATTGCAGCTCACTCCGGATTGCTATGCAGTCTTCATGTCAGTTTGTCAACAACGTGAAGAGTCCATGTTTACAGAGGGTTACAACTGAAAGCACATTAGTAGGGTTTAGCTTGTTATTTTAAATTAAGGTTCTAGTCAATCAAATTCCTTCCAGATGAGAAAACACTGAGACTTTCTTCTAAGTACTGACACACAGTAGAGACACAGTAGAGAGGTGAATATTTTTATTGATCATCTGTCAACAATTTTAAGCATTTCCAAGAAATGTTAATCATGCATGCAGTGGTTTAAGTGTCAAATATCAACTGTCAAATTCACACTGAGATTCCAAACCCAAAGGTACCAAGAAAAAAAAAAAAAAATTACTCTTCAGTGTGTCAGTGAAGATTCTCATTCATCCAGATTAAATTGAGTTTTGAAGATCTTGAAGTTGAGTTGTGGCATCTTCTTTCACCACTTGTTCATGGAGTTTCATCAGTCTCTTCAGACGCTTCAGTATTTCTTTACAAGCTAAATGATTATGACTGAAGACGAGGCAAGGAAAAGCCTGTCACTGAAACATTCACTTCTTAAATTTTACACCTCTTTAATATTTTGTATATATTTTATAGGTTTTATATTCTACATCCATTTGACGTTTCCATTTGAGCCCTCTATAATTACATAAATCTGGAATAATTATGTAGTTATTTAGTTTTTTTAATCTCAGTTAGTTAGTAAATTTTGCTCCACGTTATGTATTTCCTTTTAAAGTTATGAGAATTCCCACTTTGTGTGTGTCTGTTTTAATTCATAATTACATCATATTTTGTTTTTTTTATTTGATTTTTTTGGAAAGGTCAGTTTTAAGACTGTGGCTCTTTGATTTTGCTACAGAAAACATATTAAAAAGCAGGTTTCTTTTTTTTTGTTTTTTTATTTTGTACATGTTTAGCTTGTATTAAAAACACAAGCATTTCTTTAAGCGGATTTATGACAGTTATGTAGAAAATGATCATGTCTTTCTACATGTTTTATTAAAGTTCTGCTTTCCTCTGACATCCCTGTCACACCGCGTTCACCAATTTTCTTCAATTTTTCGAAAATTCACTAAAAAGACAAGTTGCTGTGACATCTCCACCTGTTCGCTTTATAGTTCTCTTTCTATAATTTTTTTGTCCTGAAATTCATTTTCCTGTGAAGAGTCTGTTTGGCTCGAGTTCTATCTCCTCTGCTTGATGGATCAGGAGGCAGCAGGGCGTTCAGTGAGAGCACTTAGACAGAAAATTGCAACAAGATTTGGATCAAACATAATTACAGTGGTTATTGAAGAGGCCTCCTCGGACCAATCAGAGTCTGCTTCATCTCAGCCTCATCTCCTCCAATAACGTTTTCTGCTCAGCTCAGAAGGTTATTCTCCCAGTTTAGGTACTTTTAACGTCTGTAAAGCCATTACAGCATTTATCCCTGCATGCATAAATAGATTGTGCAGTTTAGTAGAAATGCTGTACAGTTTTTTGGCCTTTGGCAGTGCAGTATTCATGTTTTCATTGTATAGGTGTCCTTGTTTTTGTAAAAAAGCTAAAAGTTTTTACATATTTAGTCATGCAGCTTTTCCTTTTCTGTATTTGTCCCAGTGTGAAAGCTAGAAAAGGCAGCCTAAACCCCAAACATAAAGCTGAGACTGGGGCTCATGGGAAATGTAGACTTTGTTCATCCTTGAAGACATCGCCTGTTTGTGGCTCAGATGGACACAGTTACTCTTCAAAGGTAAGATTTCAGTTTTTTTTTACTTTTATCCTCAGTCTTTTCAAATTAAAAATGTCTATATCTGCAATTGTATTATGGTACTTTCCTGATGTGAAATGTTATCATTGCATTGATTTCAACAGATCTGTTTTTGCACTTTGTTGTTTAAATGAGATACCATCACAAGTTTTTAAAGAAACTGTTGGAAGTTTTACTCCTTAACCCGGCCATCAACGCTCTTTAATTTTTAATTTTGCTTTGTTGATCCACATTTCAAACTTCACACAAACTAACATTTCCTTCATGAGAAAAACCTTTGCTGATTGATCAAGAGGACATTGAACAGTCTTGGTTAAACCTAAAAATAAATCAAAACAATCAGGCATCATTTTGACTTAGCAATTTCGCTACCTGAAGAAAAAAATGTTGAGTTTGTGTTGAGAGCTCTTAATCAGTTGGATTTAGAAATTCCAGAATAGCAATCTGAGGCATTAAGTAAAGGTGTAATTTTGTCTAGGAAAAACAGTGGTGCTTCAAATGACTGTATTTCTGTCAAACCTTCAATTATTACCCATGTCTTAAAGCTCAGCAGGATTTTAAATTATTTATTGTCAAAACAAAACAGAACAAACAAACAAAAAAAAACAAGAGATGTTGATCCTCTTCTTCTTCAGAAACAATTAGTGTTTTCATTGACATCACTGAAGACAGTTGGTTCTTAAACTCAAATTATTGTCTGAATAAAGTGAGATTACTTTTTTTTGTATTAAAAATATTTCTAAAGAAGTATCCCTGTAGTCTTTCCCTGACTTTCACACAAACATTTGAAGTTGGCCTATTCTCTTTAAACTTCTGCAAATGAGCTCATGGACTCAAAGAGTGATGTTTGTTTGGCGAACCACAGGCACGGCATTATATATTGTAATTGACCATTACTTTGGTCAGTAATGTGTCATTTAATTTGGCAAGAGCTATCTCTGTTACTTATTCAAGTAATAAACTTACTGTTGACGCTGTTTCAATCAGACATGTCTCTTATACACCACAAATGTAATGTTTTCTTATCTTTAATGATGATCACTGACTGAATATAAATTACATTTTATTAGCTCAAACCTGGAAAACTTAGACATACATGGATCTATTTGTCTGCTAGTGTATTCATTAGACTGTAGCGGAGCAGGAAGCTTGTGTTGCCTTGATTGCAGTTTAACGTCACAAATGCAAACTATTTCCAATTATATTTTTCTATATTTGTCTTCTCCTGATTCACATTGATTTAAATAATAAAAATACTTAGACATTGAATTTTAAGCTTAATTGTTTAACATATGTTCTTTGTCATGAAAAAAAGCCACAAGTTAATGCAACATGTTAAAGAGCCTTTATCATTCAAAGTCAACTTTTTGAGCTTCCAAGTGTTTTACAATGCTAATTCCTTGTCAAAAACAACCCCAAAGTGGTATTTTGCTCTATTCCTGCATCTCTGAGCATTCCTCTTTGACAACCAACCCCTCCCAATCAACAAAAAATGAGTAGGTCCTCACGTTGTGATGTAACAAATAGTGGAACAGCCCCTTCCAGGATGAGTCTGCATTGCCAGCACTGCCTCCAGGATAACATACATCCACTTTCTCTATTGAACTAGCTGTGATCGGCAACATGCTTTAATTTTATATGCACAGTATGCACATCTATCATCGCAAAAGCAATGAGAAGAATGAAAAAGATATTTTGCATGATGCCAAAATGGGCGTCTGCATTTTGCAGACACTCTGAGGCTCTAGGTTGACGTCATGAAATGGATGGCTTTCACAAAAAGCGGAAGGCGATGCCTCTAAGATCGAGTCGTCTTATTTCCAAGAGAAGTAGTCAGTCGAGGTTGTTGGCAGCAAGAGTTCAGGTTTTTACTATTTTTACCAATCTTTGGGCTTTTCTCATTACTTTTGTTTTCTTCTGTGATATTTCTTAGTCCAAAACTGACAAGACTGGAGATGGATTCAGGTTGAAAAAGTTGTTCTTTTTAATGATTTGCTTTCCACAAATTCCAGTTGTGCTGCAATGGAATAAGAAGAGGCACGGAAGAGGCAGTAACTTCCTCTGTTCTCTGTGATCATTTACTTGAAGGAGTTCAGTTAGTTGGGGGAATGATGGGTCCCTGTGGTCCAACTTCAAATCTGCTCACCAGTGATTTGGCGGGTTTGAGTTTATTCATATTTCATTCTTGCCTTACATGCTTCCCTCCTCATAACCACACACAAACACTCGCACGTCGACAGTTTCCTATTAAGAGGACAGTGCTCCTATCTCCTGAGAGGCTAGAATCCATTAATTTGCCACGCGTAATTCATCTTTTTTTTCTTCTCCTTTCTTCTCCTCTTTTTATTCGACCATGTCAGGTGTTAAAATACTGTTTCATCAAAACCACATTAACCCCAGGAGAAAGACAAACATAAAGATTCATGGAGCTTCTCCTTGTGCTGACAGTGACTCTGAGAGGTCATCTATTTTCCATTCTGCTTCTCGGCCTTCCCAGACAGCTAATTCAGAACACTAAAAATGGGAGAAAGCTCTGCTCCTTAGTCAACAAATTTCATTTAGAAACATTAGCAGCGCTATCATAGAGGTGGCAGGGAGGAAATGATTGATTTGAAATACAACGTGAGAAGTGAGAGTGCCTGCAGAATAAGGCTGTCCAAAGCATGATAAGTGCAGGAATGTTCATGCTTCTACCAACTGTATTATCTCGGAAAGAGAATTTACATATTTCCGTTTTTCATCTTGGAAAGTCTTTTGAAATTTAATTTTTTTTAAGTTGTCCATATAATTTCTTACCTCCTCACCTGCTTCAAATCAAATGAATGTTGTTAAATTGCATCTAGCTTGTTCTCAGTAGATTGTATTGTAATTGTACTGCTACTCTGCTCACCTCTCTTTTTTATTAACTTTAGTTTTATGCTTCTCTCCTGCAGGATAACAGAATATCACTAGATGTCTCTTTGTCTGAGGTTGTGTTAACATGTCTGTCTCATGCATCCAGTTGTTTACTCTTGCTACAGTGAGAGGTTTGGTTTTATTGTCAAGTAAACAATATCATTTTTCAAAGTTTTTGTTGTCATCCTGTAAGGTTTATTTGATTTTTTCTGCTATGTCTGTGCCTTTATTTGAATAGAAAATAAAAATATTGAAAATGTATTAAAAATATTAGTTTTCCCCTTTTTTCTGATAAATGAATGTGTACAGATTGTCACACTAATAACACAATTTCAAGTTTATCAGCTGAAATTAGAGTTTTTACAGTCCCACTCAAATTCTATTTTGATATTTTAAAACTGTTCCCTGCAGTTTTTCACTAATGATGTCTCTGTTTTTAGCCAAAATTGAAAAATCTGTGTCATTTTCTAGGACATAGTTTCTGCAGAGCATCTTGAGTTGGCGCACAATAACAAATCTGTTTACCTGTTCTCCTGCTAGCTTACAGCCTCTCACAACCCCAACAAAACAAAACAAAAAAAAAAAAAAAAAAGCGAGCAATATTGGAGCAATCCAGCCGTACATTTTTGAGCCAGGTACCAGCTCAGATGAGGAAAACTGACGTACATGGATCTAGTCATCTGCAAGTGGGTGCATCAGAATGAAGCGAAGGAGGGACCTTGTGGTCTGCCAAATGTAGCTTCTAAATTACACCTACAAGCTTTTCCCAAACATTTTTCATCTGCTCCTGATTCAAAACAATTTCAATAAAGATGTGAATCATATTTTTTTATATATATGTCCACCATCATCAGAAAAATGGCACAAGAACATGTTAAAACACTACAAATACATTTTTTATCAGTTTGGACCTTTAATGAAGGCTGCCGTTTTGACCTTTAAAACAGCTTTGAAGCCAAATTTGTTCTGTTATTCAATCTAGAATTTGTATGTTCATAAAAGATTTATGTGTGTTAAATATCACTGATAACTTTGTTTAATCAAAGATAATGGACTCCTAAACC
Organism: Oryzias celebensis; assembly: GCA_014656515.1. Taxonomy (NCBI): domain Eukaryota; kingdom Metazoa; phylum Chordata; class Actinopteri; order Beloniformes; family Adrianichthyidae; genus Oryzias; species Oryzias celebensis. Next base: position 7,485,872 of record BNCR01000010.1, read on the forward strand.
TGTTGGTGTGTGTCCTATGGTGGTCTTAGTAAACCACACAAATTCCAAATTGGTCATAAAAAACTGTTTTCTTGTCTAGGAAGTATTTCTTGAAATGTTTAATTTAACCCTTTTAACCTCATCAACTGACAAGCTCCTTCAAAATAAAACAGTTAATATCAAGTGACATTATTGTGAGCAGTAACTTCCCAAATCACCCAGCATATCACATTTGATACAATCTATATCTCATGAAAATATTGCTTTTTTTTTTTCTTTTTTTTTTTTTGTGGATTCAAAGTATTAAAAAAATGTAATTCCAGAAAACGTGTGTAATTTGTCAATTCATTAATGTAGCAGGTTTTACAGGGTTACATGTTTTAATAAATAAGATGCAATACAATCCTGTTCCATGTTTGTTCTTTGTGCAACAAAACTTTTTTAAAAAAAGATTCATTTTGTCTTATTCTTGCAGTGTAAGTTGGACTTTCATGGCTGCATGTCAGGGAAAGCAGTCTCAGTGAAATGTAAGGGACTGTGCCCCTGCTTGCCTCATTACGAGAACACCAAACCCCCTTATGATACTGAGAAGACAAGTGAGTACCCACCTATTTCTTTTTCAGATGTCATTTCAACTTCCTTACCTTTTGTCTTTTTTGCTATGTTAGGCTGTGAAATCTCAGGATTTTTTGCAGACTATTTCAAAGCTAAGGTTGTATTCAAGTGCGCAGACAAGGGAATGAGTGACAAAGATTATCAGAAGTCATAGGTTTAGAAAGACGCTACACTTGCACAATTCTTGAACATACAAAAACTCTTTTCACCAGTAATCCCTTGAATTGTCTGGTAATTTTCGTTTCTTCTCATTCAGTTCCTACAACCACCCCCTTTAGTGGTGTTATTTTCTTCCCATTCCTTTCCCTCTGTTGCTACCCTTTCTGTGACAGCTGCAGGGATCGATGATGGAGCACGTGTATGTGCGTCTCATTGTTTGTCATGAAAATAGGATTTCCGCAGATGGATGGAAGGATTCTGGTAGAGAAACGAAATCTAAGCGAAAGCTGCACAGAAAAGGATTGATTGCCATTGTTGCAGGTTTCCTCTTTCACATGAAGAGTGAGTGGGGGGTGGGGGGTTGACTTTCTGATTGCTGTGCATCTACTTCATATAAAAAGTTCATGTGTGTTCCAGTATTTGGATTTCAATGTAGCTCTAAAGTCTTTTGTGTTCAGATGTGAATCGTATGACCCAACTTGAATGAGTTTGAGAAGTCTGACTCAACAGGGATGTTTGAAGAACATTTTTTTTTCTCTTAGCTAGCACTAGTCTAAGTACAGTACTTTGCTATAATAATGCTCAACATTTCTATTGAAAGTATGTCTTATTTAAACTGTGAAGCAGTGAATCCGTTCATAACAGGCTGACAGTACAGATGTGTGTTGTACTGAAAAAAATAAGACACAACTCCAATGCTATGCAAAAACCAAGAATCTGTTCAAGAATGCGCTAAACGTGGGTTTTTGAACACGCTTTTAGCACATGGTGTTCACACAGATCTGTCGCTTTTAGACACTTGTGCATGTCCTCCACCTACAGTTGGAAGATTCTTGGTTTGAGATGTCTAAACTCGCAAGTCTTGCTCCAGGCTTTTTCTTTCACAGCTCCATTCCAATATATGAAAGACTTAGTGTCGTATAATAAACCGCAATTATTAATTTCTCCTTCATAATCAATTTTCAAACTGTTGGCACTTCCCGGTTTTGAAAAGGCCGCTGACCATACGTCACTACCAAATCCAAGTCCCTGATGGGTCAAAGTTCAACTGGTCTAACTTTTGACACGTGCACAATTGTTGCGCACTTTGTGCATAGAGCTACAAAAAAAAAAATTGTAAAGCGATCCGTGAATGCAGAAGTTTTGAATGAGGAAGCCTGTAACCCACACAAACGTGTTTTTACATAGACTTTTCATTGAGAGTGGTCACTCAAATGCATGTTTCTAAGCCTAATGTGGACACAGTATTATAATTCTAAAAAACTTGTATTTTTTTCCGTCTGATTATTTAAATTTGATTGTAAAAATTTTATTATTTAAAAAAAATGACTCTTGAAAATAACCATAAAATTAAAAAAGAAAAAAAAAAGAAAACAGCAGAGACTGATAAGTCTGTTGCCTACTTACCTGCCCATCTGCCTATCTCCTCTCCTATAATGTGGGATAACAGGCTGAATTTAATACAAAGACGAAGTATCCGCTAATTAATGATAGCTTTCTTTATTGTAGCCTGTACTCCATTAGTTTGAGCCCAACTAATGGAGAGAAAAGTAAGGCATGTCTTGTTAGAGAAGTGCTTTACCGGCTTGCCTTCTGTCAAACTGAACTGTCTTTGGCCTATTTTCAATATAATCTATAATTGTTTCTTCGTTATGCTGAAAGCTTATTTTTGTGAGTGAAGAGTGGTTGAAATAACAAGAAAAAAGTTTGCTTTTTATTTCTGATGTCTTAGTTTTTTTTTTGTTTTTTTTTTTTTTTTTAATTTATGTCATTTTCAGTACACTCACTAAAACCACCTTTTATATAGATGGTTCAAAACTATATCAATGTATAGATTTTTTTTTTGTGTCCTTTTTTCTCGGGAGACGATGGAATCTAAGTGTGTGCTGTCTGCACACACTTTTATCATCCTAATTTTGCTCTCTATGTTCCTTGCTTCTCTGAACTACCTATTTTATGGTCCTTCTGCTAATACAATCCGCAACTACCTACTCTCGTCTTCCTGGGTTAATATCACCTACCCTCATGTCTCATTTGCAGACATCCTTGTAGTGTAGGACAGGTCTTCCACCAGATCTGGAACCGATGGCGAGCTTGCCGCACAACATGTCCTTGGGAATCTTCCTGTTTTGCATTTGCCTGACATGGCCAAGCCACCACAGATGGTGCTGGGTGAGCAAGGCCAACATATTTGGTATGTGGGCCTGTCCAAGGATGATCTAGTTTGGGTTGCTGTCCTGCCAGGCAATTAACAGGATTTTTTTCTGAGGTTGCACAGGTAGAAGCTCTTGAGCAAACACTCCTGGCATGAGTGGACGATTCAAAGACATATAACAACGTTCTGAGCACGCAGGCCTGATACACCTGTATTTTTGTGTTGATGGTCAACATGTGGTTTTCCCAGACCCTCTTTGCCAAGTGAGCTATGGCTGTTGCTGCTTTGCCAATACGTTGGTTCAGTTTGGCTTCTAGAGACAGGTTGGAGGGAATACTTGAACCTAGATAAGTCAAATCCTCAACACTTCAAGTGTAGTCACTGGTGGGGATGTTTGGGCTGCTGCTCACGTCTTGGACCATGGTGTTAGTCTTCTTGAGGCTAATGGTGAAGCTGAAATCTTTGCACACATGATAAAAACAGTTGATGAACCTTTGCAGTGCTTCCTTGGAGTGTGCCGTCAGAGCTGTGTCATCAACGAAGAGTAACTCTCGTACCAGAACCTGACGCACGTTGGCTTTCACACGGAGGTGGGTTGAAGAGGCTGCTATCGCTTCTGGTGTGGAGCCATACTCCATCTTCTGATTGAAGGCATAGGAGAGCAGCAGAAAAAGGAAAATAGCAAAGAGTGTTGGTTCAAGCATGCACCCCTTGTTTCACCCCGTCTACAGCAGAGTGAAAAGGCCTTTCCTGCTGATTGGATCAAAGGCCTTTGTCAAGTCTATAAAAGTAGTTCATGGTGGTTGTCTCTGTTCTCTGCACTTCTCTTGGAGCTGTCTTAGAGAGAAGATCATATTGATGGTTGACCTTCGAGCTTTAAAACTCCACTGCATCTTGGGGTATACGAGGTCACTTAGGAGCTACAATCTTTTCAGGGCTACACAGGCGAAGGCCTTCCCAACGGTACTGAGAAGGGAAATTCCATGGTAGTTGTTGAAGTCGCTGCGGTCACCCTTGTTCTTGTATAGAGTGATGATGTTAGCGTTGCACATCTCATGGGGTATATTTCCCTTCTCCCAGCACTGCAGCAGCAACTGGTGTGGGTGGTAGAGAAGAGCTTTCTTCTTCCAAATCTCAATGACTTTCATTGGATGGTATAGTTTCTGGAGCTTTACCACAGAGTCCCTCATTAGAGGCTAGAGTGTCTACCTCCTACGGGTTGACCGACGGTGCTCTCAACAGCTGTGTCCTACGTTCTGTCTTGAGTAGAGCTCCTGAAGGTGTTCAGCCCACCTCTTCCTTTGTTTGCTGCAGTCAGTTATAATGTCTCTGGCAGCTGATTTAAGGGGTGCACTTTTGTTTGCATTTGAACTGAAGGCCTTTTTTTTATAGCAAACATGGGATGGATGTTGCCACGGTCAACAGAGATTTGGATGCTCTGGCAAAGAGCATCTGAGCTTTTCTCCTGGCCTTTTGTAGAGCTGCGAGTTTTTCTTGGAGGGTTCTTTCTTGTACATGAGAACTGTTCTTTTGGCTTCAATTGCCAGCTCCATTTCAGCATGCCTGCTTCAAACCAGTCTGCCTTCTGTCTTTCTCTCTTGCTAAAGATGTTCACTGAGAGTTGTAGGTGGTGTTGCAAATGTGGCTCCACCTCTCTTACCAACAGAGCAGTCTTTGAAAGTGTTCTCAATGGAGTTGGCAAAGCTTCTGGTGTGAAACCATACGACTTTTTTGCTTGGAGCAGTGGATGTACTTTGGCAGGAGGTGGACTTTACAGTCAATCAAGGAGTGGCCGGTGTTGTAGCTGCGTGTGAAAAAAACACAATTCAGTGGTGATCTGCAGGTGACCAGGTCCAGCTGGTGCCAGTGATGGGACTTGGGATACCGCCATGAAACACGAGGCTGTGGCAAAGAACGTGTTGGTTGGTTATTAAGAAGTTGTGGTGGAAGCATAACTTGAGAAGCTTCTGTCCTTTCTCATTGAGCTTGCTGACGGTGAAGTGTACGATGCAATTGGGCCAGGAGTCACGGTCTGATCCCACCTGGGCATTAAAGTCACTAAGCAGGCACAGAAGTACAATGGCGGGAATGTCTCTGATGATAGTGTCAAGTTTTTCAAAGAAATTGTCCTTGGTCTCTGCAGAAGAGCAGAGCGTGGGAACATAGATGCTCAGGATGTTCACTGGACCAGACGAAGATAATAGGAGAAGAGATAGGTTTCAGGCTGTTCCACTGGATGGAAGCTGCACAGTAGGCAGTAGACGAACACCATGCAGTCTTTGTTCATCCAGTTCTTTTCCCTGTCAAAAGAAAGTAGCTCTGTTCATTAGGCTGCTGTTTGATGCAAGTCTGGTTTCTTGCAGTGTGGCAATGTCAATGCTGAGCCTCGTGCGCTTGTATTTGGGACATACGCCTGGCTATGGCAACCTTATTCAAAGAACAAAAAAATAAATGAAAGGTTGTCTCATCTTATGCCTGATTTATCATTTGATCCATAAAGCATACTGATAAACAGACGGGAATGGTAGTAAGTGGGTGAAAACTGAGAATGTGTCACATCAAATTACTATGGTAACAGAAGATTCCATCTTCTTTGTTTGCTGTTAGGGACCAGTTTACCTATGATATGGGTTTAATACTTCAAATGCAAATGTCTTGGACTTGTAAGTACAGTTCACTAAACATTGCTTTGGTGTTCTGCACAATTGGACTCAATCCCTGGAAGGATAATATATCAAACTATTTTTTTCACAAACAATGCTCTAACAAGAACATTTCCTGCAAATACACAATGTAGTATTATGAACTCTGTTGTAAAAATAAATGTCCTTCCTTTCTTTTAAATCTATCTGTGTGGGTGTTTAAAAATGTCTGAAAAAAAACTCCCCCTCAAAAAAACCTGTAGAACCCCAGCCAATATGACATTAATAAACTGACACCATAGCTCAACAAAAAAGTCTTAAAGAACATGATATACTGTACATGTTGCTGTGCAGTGGAATGAAAGATTTTCACAGGTGAATTTTCACTTTGTTGCCCTCAGTCATAACCAGAACAATATTCATTTTAAAAAGATTATATTCTTACTGTTGTAAGTTACCTGCTGGAGAATACAATTGTTTTCAGTAGTTTTATTCTGGACCCTGAAGATGAAGCAGAAGTATAAATTGAAGGATGATTTTAATAATCAGCTTTTTGTCTTATTTCAAAACATAATTTCTTCAGGGAAATCTTCTTGAAGAACTTAACCAAAAAAAAAAGAAAATCTATAAAAGAACAAAAAAAAAAATGCTCAAATCTGAATAAATGTCATAGTTTTTAATCTAGAGTCCTTGTTTGCAGCTAGCAACACCCAAGCTTAACATCAAAATTGTACTATTTTTGTTTTTACTGCAACTTAATCTTCTGCTTCTGTCTACATAAGTGCTGGTACCATTACAACATGTGGTTTGGGTGTATGAAAGTAACATTTCTTGGAAATTATAAAACTTTTTTGTGTCATTATTGTCAGAAGTCATGGAAAAACTCTAATTCTCGAAGTGTTCCAGCTTCTTTTTATAGTAATGTCCTTTAAGTATTCTCCTTTTGGGAATGTTCTTTTAAATATTTTTAAATATGTGGAAATAATATGATTTTCAGCTGCTTCCACCACTGTCTTTCACGCCTCGGTTGGGTGCTTGCCACCGCGAATTAAACGTCTGAACAAAATAATGCGAGGAAACTGCTTTTCTGTGATTGCTTTGTTCATAAGAATGAACTGATTTCAGCAAGTTTGCCAATGTTACATGGCTGTTCTAGCCACTTTCACAGGTCGGTCTGATGCAGCCTTATAAACTGGTTTGGTCATTATGACAGCTAAAGAAACGCATCAAAGTTGTTTGTCTTGCTTTCAAGTAAGTGTAGCATTCTGCCATGACGGCGCTGATGTCATTTGATTTGTCATCTCCCCCGCAGCGCCACTGCTGTGACACTGAACACTAACACTTTCTTGAGAAAAAGCTCTGGCACGAAGCGATCTGCACATAACCATGATTGGAGCTAAGTGTGGTTAGTGATATTTGTAGTCTGAAAGAAATCATTTCTGTCTAGACATTGATAAGGCGAAACGAGCTGGTTCAGCCCGGATGAGATAATTCTACTAAGTAAATTAGATTTTTCTTGGCGTTTTTATTGTCTCCCGGTTCCACAGAGAGCAGCCAGGAGGACAGACTGTGCTGTCCTCTCTTCTGCCTCCACAGTTCCCATCCTCTCCTGGCTTATGCCAGTTCTTCTGTGATTTCTCCGGGGGTTTACAAGAGTGAAGGATGCCCACAAAGCCATAGTAAATCTTGAGATTGATGATATAAACTACATTTTTTTCTCCTTCTCAAGGTTTTGGCACATTACCATGTTCTTCTGGGATGCATCGAAGCTTACTAACATACAAAAAAACTATTAACATATTTTGATAAATTCAGAACTCCTGGTAAAACACATTATTTTTATCATAAAAGTACAACCACCTTCACAAGTCACATACTTATAAGAAAATAGCAGCATTTTCCCCTGCAACGCGCAACTTTCCTTTTTTATTGAGCTACTCTGTTACGATTTGAATGATGGGATGTCTCTAAGTCACACCAGATTTCTGTGAATGCAAAACAGCAGATGGATTTAATTTATCTCAACAACAATGGGGGTGAAGTGGCACGTCCTGGAGAAGCTGCACAAATTCTGAATAAAATCAACTCACAAACCTAAAAAACATAATGGGGATATACCTGCCTCAAGTGTTACAGCTGTCATTGATGTGCTGTGGATTTTTAAGATGGACAACCAGTGAAAAAGCAGTTGTAATGGCTGCAATTAGTTTGAAATACTTCTAATTTTTCTTTTCTTTTTAAGTGCTGACTTCTTCTGTTTTAGTTTAAAACAAATTTACTTGGACACTCATGAATGACATTTCTCCCTCCTCCATGCTGTTTGTTACTTCGATGAGTCTATTGACAGTTAGGTCAGCAGCGGAGAACATGTTGCTCCAGTCGCATGGCCTTTGCTTACACTTGGAGCCTTCTAATGCAGTTCAGACAAGAACCAGAAGTTTTCACGCAACATGAGTGAAAAAAATGGGGAAGAAATCATGGATTTTAATTTTAAAGGTTATCCTTCCTTTTCTTCCTCTCTAATAAATTGGTACCCTCTCATCTGCAATGAGCTATCCCACGTTCACTCTGTGAAATTGCCTTGGAAAAAGAGAAAGAAGAAGCTGTCTAGGTTCTTTTAATAAACCTGACTTTTTGTCTTTTTACATATCCCCGACCTACATCGCAGACTCATATTTGTCCTTTGCAACCGTAAAAGGTGTTTTCCACTTTCACACCTTCAAGTTTTCTTCAGCTTTTTTCTTTTAAATTGATTATATGTGTCCAGAGTATCAAGGTGATCACCAGCCTTTCCTTTAGTTAGAATAATAGGTTTTTCACAATTAAGTTGAGTTAATTATAGAGGATAAAACAAACCAAAGGGGTTTTAAGGCAATGATTCATTCATTTTGAGACCTCTTACCCAGTTTAAGGACCTCATGGTTTTATTTACTCTCTTATCTTGATGGTAAAACCTATTTTTAAGAGGTTTTTGATAGAAAACCTTCGTTCTTTTTTTGTCAGTTAAATAAGTAAAAGAAAAGTACAAATTATAGACAAGTGGATAAAAAATGTTAAAAGTACAAGTTTCAGCTGTCATCAGATAAAAGACAGTAGAAAACCTGGAAGTCAGAGGACATGAAAGATCACACATGTACCTATTACAAAAAGAGGTGCTGTGATTTAATGGCTGCTTCCTTATTGTTTAATTTCTAAAATTCAATGTCAAAATAAAAGTAAAACTGCATTGCCTGAAAAGGGAAAATGGAACACAGGATTTATAATAATCAACTGGATTTAACCCTTAAGTAGTAGTTTTCAATTTTATTGTAGCTGTCTTAATGGTTTTTTAAAGCTAAATGCACACTGGGTCACTTAAACACTTCATGGTTGGCATCTTGCAAAACGAATATTGGTCTTTCTGGAAATGGGCAACAGGCGAGACAATCAAGTCAGACATCTGCTGAAAAATCCCCAATCATTTCATTTTCATTTAATTAGACACAGATTTGATGATGACTTGCCAGTCAAAAAAATGAAGTAAAAAAAAAGTAATGATTAAATTCAAATCAAATTTATTTATGTATCATAGTAAAGCCATTTTGCATGTTATGGCGACAGCAGTCCAGTGCATGCATTGTGCACATCGCCAGCTTATCCCGTATTGTGTCAGTTTTCACTGATTCGCCGGATGCCCTTCCTGAAACAACCCTGTATGTTCAAGGCACAAGCAGACCCAGTTAGGCAGCAACGTGAAGGCTCTTGCCGTGGAACCAGGAAAAATTTTCTTTTCTGTAAGATTAAAATCCTGGCAAAGTGAATTACTGCTCATGTTTTTTTTTTCTTTATGCAGCACTTGCTTTGTGCTTATTAAATGTTTACCTCTATCATTGCTTTAACCTCACCTCATCCAAGCTATTGAACTTTAATATATATATATATATATATATATATATATATATATATATATATATATATATATATATATATATATATATATATATATATATATATATATATATTTATTTATTTCTCTTTATTATCTCTCATTTAAAATTCAAACCTGCTTTTGATATGTGAACTGCTTTCTTTTCTACATCCTTTTTGGTAGGTAAACAAACATCTCCAGTTGACAGGCTCCAGCATGCAAAGCAGGCATGCTGTGAGGGTTCTCTCCTGCTTTGTTTCTCTTCTTATAGCACACCATATGTTAGACTTATCCACTTTTAGTAAATGGAGAAGTTGTGTTTACAATAAAGTATATACCTGGAGGCTTCAAAAACCAAACTTCCAATACTATAAATACCAACTATAACTGAGTATGATGCCTTTTTGATAACATGACATTTCATGTTATCATTAAAAAAAAAGCATCTGCATTACTTTGCCACATGTTAAATTCATTGCAACTCAAAAACACTTGAAAACATATATCCTGGACAAGCCCCAAATTTCTTAAAACTGGTTCTTGACTGTAACAGAGACTATAACAAAGCTTTTTTAAATTGTTTTTACACAAATTTGTTTTATATTATGGGTGGAGCTAAGGGGATAATGGGGGAAGCTACCCCCCAGCAAAAACTGTTGCTCCCCCATTTGACCCCCCACTTTTTCAGTCAATACTTATATAATTATTGACAAAAATTGATCATTCACCAATACAAGCTTTTTTAAGCCTTGTAAAAAAAAAAAAAAAATCAATATTAAATCTATTGTTATTAGAATTAATAACAAAAAATATTCCAGCTCTGCCATTGCTTTCTGCGCAATCTAAAAAAAAAAACATGAAAAAAAATAAATGTTGACGGTTTTAGTTGGTCTTGTTCATTAGACATTACTATTGATGAGATTTTCTTAGTTTAAAAAAACAAATTCCTCCCGTAATTTTGTAACATTGTCAACAGTTAATTTTGAACAGACATCCTGGACAAGCCCCCAATTTCTTACAACTGACTCTTGACTGTAACAAAGAAAAAGGGAGACGGAACCAATATTAACATTTGAAGAACATATAGAGAATAATAAACAACAGAAAGCATGAAGATGTGATATTGTATGAGTATCTTGGTGTGTGAGTGAATGTTTGTAAATTGAGCAAACCAACGGAACCACAGCAGTGGCACACAGCAGAAAGACCAAAGGGAAAGTACACACAAAATCTCCTACAGCGGATCTTTTACTTCTGTCACCTGATTTCCAAACACCTACACCTGTGCAGGGGAAGGAGAAAAGGGCCAAGCACCAGGACACACCCACACGGCCCGCGACCATGACAAGTACACAAACCTGTTACTTCAAATGATCATTCTGCCATCTAGTATGTGTTATACTGGTTTATTGCTTTAGGTGTACAGTTTTCTCAGTTAATATTTTTTTCCCGTATTTCTGCATGATAGCATAAATGTGTGCTCTTTCATGCTTAATATTCCTGCCAGTTCACTGGGTGCAGCTTTGCTCCTTAACTGTATTTTTAACAGGCATCACATGGTAATTTGGATCTGCATCATCCGCATTTGAAAATCGGATGGCTTGTGAAGCCTTTTTTTTTTGTCAAGTTCTGCTGATCTCAATTTGCCAACATGAAAGGCGTTAGAAGCAAGGAAGGAGGATAAAAAGGTAAATTTGAGTCACAAAGTCAGGGTTTGATATCTGATCCACAGCAATGGCTGTGATCCATAATAAATACATCTTTCCGTTTTGGATTTGCTTGTTTGCCAATAATCAATGTACACTTTGTTGACAAAACCAAAGAAAAATATACAAGTCAAACCTTCAAGCTTGTTTGCTGTACAGCCCAACAGTTATTAAGAAGTTGTTTGGTTTACCAGTTTCAATATTTAAAAATTTGAGAAAATGTTCTTGGATCTGAAGAGTTGACCTAGAAAGTGCTTTCTCAGATTTCAGGCTCTTTGAACTTTTTTTTTTTTATTCTCCTTTTTTCTTTCACTTTGAAAATGAGCAGTCTTTGTAGTGTTTGCTATAAAAAAAAAGTACTTAATTCTTTAGTTTTTCTTTGCCTGTTTCTCTAGAGGATGAGTGTTGTGCCAGAGATGGTGACGGTTGCCATGGTGAGATGGGGATAAATGTCACACAATAGTTGCACTTTGTGCTATGCTTGTTCATCGCTTTTCAGTGTGATTTTAAAGATGGAAACTTGAAAGGTCATCTGCATTATTATTACTGAACATATACACATATTTAAACAAAGCAATGTTATGGTTACCGTGATAAAATGCTGATTCTTTTTTCAAAAGGGGTTAACATTTATTGTTTTTTTATCTTGACTTTACATCAATTATTGAAAAACAGCGTAAAAAAATAAATTACATATACTATACTTATGAGTCAGGCAAATAATAAGCATTACAAATGTTTAACACAAGACACAAAGCATGTATTAATTGTATGTTATGACGAGCTTTTAAATGTTACTTTTGTATATGAGCAACAAGTCTGTTCTTTGTGTGTGGTTTAGTTTTCACTTGTTAGACATGATGAACCTGTAACATAGAAATAGATGTTATATTTATTGAATGATATGTAGTGTAAAAGATAAGGTATGACTTATTGAGAGGCCTTCTGACTGACAGAAAAGAAGCTCACAGGAAGGAAACAGTGGAATAGGTGGATAGGTGTGTGAACACTTCATTTTGTAGTATTTATCCCTGTAACGGTACATTTAATATTTGATAAAACATTTCTGAAACCTCAGAAACCTCTCATTAGCATAATCAGCACTTTCTTTAAAAGCCCATTGTGCATAACTTACTTCATGTTTTCTGTTCTGTAGTTCATTATCATTCCACTGGAGGCAGTAGAAGTAATGTTCCTGCTCTTTTCCACGGAATCTCAAAAACAGTTTGGCGGGGAAAAGTTGTGCTAATTTTCTAAACGTTATGGTCAGAATAACTGTTGTTTTTTATTGTTAATGACTGCTTGCTGTATTGAAAGAATGCAAGATAAGTTAATAATTAATTCTTTATCAAACAGTTACGTCATATTACAAATGTATGCATAAATTTGAGACTGTGTTTTAATGAGGTGCTTTTTCCTGTGATGTCAGTATTTTAAATTGCTTCTTAAATGAACGTTGTTGTGAGCAAAAACTTAAATCACCCAACATATCATAATTAATACTATCTATTTCTCATTTAAAAATGACATTGCAAATGTTATTTATTGAATTCATCAAATAGTTTAAAAAACAACTTAATTCCCCAAATAATCTTTGATTTTGGGCTTTACAGAGTTAAGGAGCAGAAGGACATTTTTTGAGGGAAAATTGTGATTAATAATAATCATTTGAGCCCCCTTTTTTTTTTTTTTAAATTTCATTTGGCAACAAACGTGAAGAAAATGACATATGAAGATCCAAACTGGGAAAGGTCAGAGTAGGAAAATTATCCATGAAGGATACCGGAAAAAGCACAGCAAAATAAAATGTACTTTTCACTCTGCAGGTTTCTGCTCAAAACCATTGAGTGACTTTGGTGGAGTTTTATATTGGAAGTGGAGACAGATAATGTTAAGCTGTTCAGTTTTTTTCTCTCCCTTGTTCTCTGCTCCAGAGCTTTGAAAAGAAGAGCACTCTAAAATGTGAATTGTTGTCAATGTGGTTCTGAAGGATTTTGACACACACACACACACACACACACACACACACACACACACACACACACACATGCACGCACACAAGCATATCCCACCCTGTAATTCCAAAGGTAATGCCAAAAACTAAATGCTATGTGTCCTTTGCTGCTGCTTTTCTTTGTTGCCTCGGGTATCCGTCGTTATTTAGAAACAGCCATTCAGAATCCCAGACAAGAAGTATTTTCTGTATGTGTGTCTTGCATCTGTCTTGGCACATGTGAAAGAATGTAGGTTCTGATCCAAAAAAAGCAACTTAATGAACATGTTTTTTTTTTTTTCCAGAATCCACCAAACAAAAAATATTGACTGAATACAGTAAAAGTCTCAAAGTGTGCTTATGCTTTTGTCTAATCCTTAGTTATGAGTTGTGTGCATGTTGGAGAAATGTTAATAACCTGCTTCTGCAATGAGCTGGATGTTGAAATGAGAGGATGTGGATTTGCAGGCGTAGAATGAGGAAGATGACTCTTGCCTTCTGAGAACATTTATTTTCTCCCAAGAGCAATGTGCCACTTGTTTTAATAGACTTTTGTTCAGGTGTGTGACAGTTTTACAGATAAGGTATTAATTGAAACGTTAAAAAAAAAACTGTTCAATTGTTAACTGACAAGAAAAACGGCACCAGACAAGAAAACCCGTTTGTCTATGCAGCTGTTAGATGAAGTCTCCATGGGAGCAGTGATCGGATAGCATCTGTGTATGTGGTTTGACAGAATTTTTGGCTCAGTGAGAAAAACAATTTATTGATGCACAGAAAAAAATAATTGTGATAATAAGATAAAGTATTGTGTTTTTATCCTCTGAACAAAACATGAGATTGACAAACCACTTACTTCTTGTGGTCATGTGTTTGTGTGCAGCTTGCACTGATGCTGAGCTGCACAGTTTGGCTGCAAGACTGAAGGACTGGTTTGGAGTTCTCCACCTCGACGCCAACAGAGATCTAAAATCTGACAGCTTTGACTCCACCGCTGGACGTGAGTGTTTCCCAGCAACAACACATCGGCTAATGTCAGCCTGTGTGTCTTTCTGTGCTTTAAATACCAACCCTGTCTGCTAATGAACACTGTGAAAGGAAACATAAGTACACAAATCACAAGTACCTTCAAAGTATGCTTGAGGTCGTCTTTAATTGGTTTAAGTTTTTTTAATGGATTATGGTGAAATAGGTTACTGTTAGGATTGTGTTAAAGGAATATCGAATCGTGTTTTTATATTGATAGCTTTTGAGCTGATTGGGCATTTTCTCTTTGAGTTTTTTTTATTGCCTCTAAAAGACCCACTCTGATGGAAATTTTGTTTGTAACATGCTCTTGTGGAATTTTTCTGACGATAGAGGACATAAAGAAAATTCAGCTTAAAATTACATTTCTGAGAATTTTTTTATTTAAGTTGTAGTGAATCATGAGCAGACAAAACAATGCCATTTGAAAAAGAGAATATTTGTGACATAGAAGCTACAATCGGAGAGCCACAAGCTCCCCACTTGCAGATGACTAGAGTAGATCTAGTCTTGTTTTCTTCATCTGAGCTGGCATTTGGCTCAAGACTGTATAACTGGATAGCTCAATATTGTTCGCCATTGTTGTTGCACCAGTAATGTTAGGTTGTTTTCTGGGGCTGTAAGCTAGCAGGAGAAAGTGTAAACAGATGAATGATGGGATGTGGGGGCAGGCTATGTCCTGGAAAATGACACAGGTTTTTTTTATTTTATTTTGGCTAAAAGCACCATAATCATAATTAAAAGACCATTGGGAATTCTTTTCAATTAGATCAAAATACGATCGGAGTGGGAGTTTAAGGAAAATTTTTGTTTGGACAAATCGTTTCGTCAAGAATAGAAACCCTTTATTTTGTGAGACAAAATTCCAGCTTGGGAGAGAAGAGGAGTCAATGTGTTGTTTTCTGAAGTACAGCTGCTCAGTACAGCTGTTTGTGTGTCAGTCTCTATGATCCCATTTGAGCTCTAAAGTTAACAGCACCTCACATGCACTCAAAACCCTTAGTGCGCTTCTTAGGTTTTCTTTTTTAGTCGTCTCATATTGCTTCTTGCTCTCTATTTGCTCTTCAGACTTTGACACCAGCATCCTGCCCATTTGTAAGGACTCACTTGGCTGGATGTTTAACAAGCTTGACATGAACTTTGACCTGCTGCTGGACCATTCAGAGCTGAGTGCCATCTACTTGGACAAGTACGAGCTGTGCATGAAGCCTCTCTTCAACTCCTGTGACTCCTTCAAGGACGGCAAGCTGTCTAACAACGAGTGGTGCTACTGCTTCCAGAAGCCTGAAGGTGGGAGAGCAGAGGGACGGAGGCAGGCCCTGAGCTGAGATGATTACACAAAATATAAAACTAAGCAAATAAATGAAGGGAGTGATGATAGTTTTGTCGTTTTATAACATTAAAGTTTCTTTTTAAGTTTTGTAACTCAAATAAACTTATTTAAAACAGAATTTCCCATAAGGAATTTTTAGGATTTGCTCCTCCAAATTGGAATTATTGCGCATCATAAAAAATGATAACACATTTTCTGAACAGCAGGCCGCTGCATCTGGAGACCAAGCACACTCTCAGCCAGCTGACATAAAACAATCATGATAATCGTCACAAATGGAGAAAATATATCCTGAAGACTACCAGCTGTCCTTCAACACATTACCACTCCCGGCACTCAGCCCACTTCTCAACCCATATCTACTTACACCTTGTCAGATGTCTCCTGTGTTTTTAGCCATCTCGCTTAAAAGCTTCCTATTGTGCAGGAATTTCAAAACATATATTTAATTGTAATTTATAAGAAAGAGATTCAAATGCCTAACAGAAAATATTTTGTTCCATTTTCAAAACATTTTATTATTTCACAAAGTCAAACAACCAAGTTTATTTTACAGTTTATGCACATTATGACCGATGCCTCAAGCGTAAGCAAAGCCTAATCCAGACTTCTGAAAACACCGCTCCTTCTGTTGTGTTTGCTTCAAAAAAGTAAATAGAAACAACTAATTTGTTTTATCGCCTTTTGTTTACTTCACACTTTGCATATACATCAAATGAGGCTGTTCAGGACACTCATTTTCTTACTCAGCAAAAACACGCAACTACTAGAAATAAAGAATAAAAAATGTAATTCACTTTTGATGGTAGATTTAAATGGTTCCATTTTTAATTGGTTTTAAACACTAAAGGACTGAGGCTGTAAACAAACTTGACAAGTTGATGCAATGAACCCGTGCTTTGGGGTTTGCTCCAATTGATTGCCATTTTGGAAGTAAACATATTGTGGTTGTGGGTGTACAAGTACAATCTAATAAAGAAACAGGTTTGTGTTGCTGAAGGACATGAAAGAAGTAGTAAAGCTAAGAATGGTTAAGAATAAATGAAGGAATGTAGAGAAACATTGACCTGGAAGGTGTCAAATGATGTCTTCATGAGGAGCTTTTGATGAAGGAAAGTTTTGCTTTTTTTTATTGTTTGTTTGTTGAAAACTGAGTTTTAAAAATGTTTTCATGCTGCAGGTCTGCCGTGCCAAAGTGAGAAGAGCAGGATCCAGAGTCAGAGTCGCAGAAAGAGCCTCGTAGGTCAGTGTCGAGAACTAACAGCTATCAGTCTTTTTAACACCTTTTGATGTCCTTGGAGAAAACGCTCCCAAGCTGCAGCGACAAACGCCTCCTTTTAAAATATATGTCAAAGTGGGAAAAGGGAATGATCCACTTCGAAACAACACTGTGAAGCACATCCATGCATTTTAGTGCATGGCACCTGTTCACACCCAGCAGATTGTGCAGTGTTCCACTCACTGCAAATTAGTTTGAAAAATGAGCTTAGACTGGGTCAAATGAAGGTAAAAGATAATAGGTGTTTTTGTGTGCGTGTTATTAAGACTTACTGCTTCCCCCTAAGCAGGATGTATAGCTGTTTTCCTACAACCTTCTCGAAAGTAGTTGATTGATCTGCCTCTCAGAATACACAAAAACTTTGTTTGAGACTCCACGGGACACATAACCTTTGCTGAGCACTTATCAGATTATGTGTTCCATTTTTATCAATTTGATGCTCTTAACCTTTATCCAACTCCTTTACTAAATGTTTTTTTGCCTCTCTTGTTTTTTCTTCCTTCCCTTTTCATGGTCTGATTTCCTGTATGCTGGCTTTGTGTTAAGGTTCCTACATTCCTCGTTGTACTGAGGAGGGTTACTATAAACCCACACAGTGTCACAGCAGCACCGGTCAGTGTTGGTGTGTGGACAAATACGGCAACGAAATTGCTGGCTCAAGAAAACAGGGCAACCCGAAATGCGGTAAGAGTGCACAAAACACAAAATCTGTAATGATAAAAACATGCTTTTAGACTTTTTTTACGAGTTACTTACTGTTTGGATCTAAATAGATAGCCAAAAATCTGTATTTTATTTCTGTTTTGATGGACTTGAAAGGCTGTACAGGTTTTTATTTTACCCAACACCAGAACTGTCACTGGCGAGATCTAAATAACACACTCGTTTATGTACAGTAACTCTGAGTTTTCAAGCCAATTTGACATGTTGAATACTCAGTTTCTTAGATGTGAGAACTTGGTGAAGTCAACAAGTCAATTTGACTTGAAACTTTGAAACTGGAGCAGTCAACAAACCAACTACTGTTGAAAATTGAGAATTTGGAGTAATCCACAACTCAATTTGACCTAATAACTAAAGATTTGGAGTGGCCAACGAGTCACCTGACTTGAAACTGAAAATTCGAAGTATTCAACAAGTCAACATAACTTGAAAATTTGGAAATTGAAGTAGGTTGAAAACTTAAAAACTGAGTTCAGCCGGATGCACAAAATTTTGAGTTTTCTTTTTTTTTAATTCACTTTTTTTAGACAGTTCACGTGTTAGTAATGGAAACTCTAATTTTATGTAAAAAGCTGCAGCTATTCTTTCTGTTTTTTCTCTGCTTCCGATAATCTTGAAATTCAATGAAACACTTTACATTGCAAATATAGGAGAATGTTTATCAAAGCTAAAGAAAAACTTTATTGCAAAGACACCTATTGAGGATGATCAAACCTGCTGCGGACCATTGCTAAATATAAATAGTTAAGTGCTTTGACATATGAAGGGCAACCTTTGAAATCAACAAGGGAATATATAAGGTTAGAGCCAGAAAATAAACAACAAAAACAACAGTAATTATCAAAAAGGAGTTCATACTGGTTATCAATCAAACAGCCACGTCTGAGGTAGAGAATACTGCTCACTGAAATTACTTAAATGTCATTCCAGTGTAGAGCCAGTAATTGTAGCTTGGGATATTGATATGGTGTCTGTCAGTCACACACATACGCACACACGCACTCACACAGCCCATCATTCCTTTGTCTCTAGTCTAACAAGCTCATTTAACTCTACCTTAATGGCCTTAGGGTGGAGCAGCTTGGAGTTCCTCCATTCTCCCTGCGTATAACAAGCATCGAAGCCCCTCATTCAAAAGCACAAGGACACCAAGCTGATATTAATGCAGCAGGTGTCACTCATCCAGAACACAGTTGTACCCAGGTGTCCGTGCCCTATTTTGAACAGGCTCATAAGCTGCTCTGCATTCTGCTCACAAAAACACTTGAAGCAGAATTATTATAGCGTCTGTTCAGGTTGTAACTATGCTGAATCCAGTCATCACAAATGAGATAGACCGAACTGTTGTGCATTAGTTGACAAGCAGCCCCCCTGGGTCTTCACTGTGATGTATGAAGGAATAATGAGTCGGAGGCTTGGCTTCTCTTGCTCATTTTTTTTTCTCTGATTATTGTCTAAAAAGGAGCGAAATGTACAGGAGTCACGTAGGTGATTCACAGAGACCAACTACTACATCAGTAATTTACATCCTTGCACCGGGCTGAGATAGGGTTCATCCATAGTTGAATGAGAGGCTAAATGTTAATAATTTAGGCCTTAGTTGGAATACCAGCCTAAATCTTTGATTGATAGGATGTACCCACAGTGGTTTGAGGTCTGGAGAGCAAATGTTCACATGAAATCCAGTGTTGGGAAGTGGATCAAACCAAAAGTTGGAGGTAGTATAAAATGTCACTCAAACTGACTTGCTATGTCTGAATCTATATATCTTTTCAAACTTTCTAAAATTCACCTTATTAAATCCAACAGCAGTGCAGACAATAAATATTTTGAAGAGATTTCTGTTCATGAAAGAACCGGCAGTTTGAAATGCTTAGGGACGCCTAATGTGCCTTAAGCAAATTTTCTCCCATTCCTTTGTGTTTGTTCCAGACGAGGACCATGAGACGTCAGGGGATTTTGGCAGCGGCGATGCAGTTCTTCTCCTTGATGACCAAGAGGAGGAGCCATCACTGGTTGGACGGAGCCAACAGAAGAAGAGACGGGGCCGAATCCACCCTCGGGGAACCATAGAAGACGATGAAGATGAGGAAGAGGACAAGGATGATGAAATTGGCTACATCTGGTAGCTCGTTTTCATGATAATTTGCCATCATCTGACCAGGAAACTAACTCGGCACAGATCTGAAGCCATTCCAGTGTCTCTTCCTCCACTTTCCTTGGCAGAAGTCCATTGTTTGGTTCTTCAACCAGCCCTACAAATTCTGTCTTTCATCTTAATCTCTCACCGTTCACAGCAGTCTTCATCGTCAATGTATTCAGAGAGCTAAATAGAGTCCAACTATTGTGAAGCCTCTTAAAATTACTTCCATCTGTCCACCTCTTGCTTTGACCTTCACTAGAACTCTTACCCCCTTTTAACCATTGGATTATCCTTTTTATCTGTGTATCTCCATCCTCTAGTTGCTGTATGTCCTTATCAGTGTCTGGTCAGTCTGTGAGCCAGGAAGCATTTGCAGATGTACTGGATGTAAATATGGTTTCTCCAGGGAAGCTTGATTGCACATTCTTCTCCTGGTTGATTCATCAGCAGTTCATTCTCTTGTCCTTTGTTTCAACATTGGGCTCCTTCCAGTATTCAACAATGTTTCATTGATGCCACAGTTCCAGCCTCTGAGATGCCCCCGCTCCCCTCTCTATTGTTTCATGGAAGACTGTAAATTATTTAATTGTTGAATGTTCCAGAAAGTCCAGGAAGCAATGAGATTAATGATGTATTGTCGTTGTTGTTGCATGTTTCTCATCGTGTATCTGTAAAAGAGAGATTTACCTGGCCAGGTCCAGCTCTATGCATCTCAAACAGAAAGTGATGCCTATTTGGCTGCTACAGTACTTTGTTGCTATGTTAATGCTGTCTAGTGTCCTTTTGGTTCTCCCAATCTCAGGAGATAGAAAGCTGCATTGCAGAGGGATAGCAGGATGGAGAAAAAAAAAAGTGAACTGCAAGGCCAGCATTGCAAGTCTCGGCCGGCTGCTCTTTAGCTTTTTGCTCAGTAGGCCTCTCAGGCCTTTTGACTGCTTATGGACACCAGAGGAAGACGCTGCTCCTGAGCTGGGAGGACAAATGACGTCAAGCAGAGACGTCTGCTCTGCCTCCCAACATTGGATTTGTTCAGTGATTTGAAAATTGAAATCGTTCACCATGTCAACAACGTGAAGTTTTATTTGTAACTTTGAAAATTTAAGTAAAGTGGCACACTGAGTGTCTTTTGAACCTAAGCTGATGTTGTCAGCTTGTCTCTTGTTCTCTCTTTTTCAGCTCATAATCATAATTCACCCATTACTGATAAAAAAAAAATGAATTGAAGCCCCCACATTACGTTGAGACTTTCACATACATTCTCTTGCTTTTTCTTTTTCATTTCCAGCCTGGATTCTTTTTTTCTCTTCTGTTACAAAGTGCTCCATCAGCTCTGACCTTTTCCAACCTTGACAAAAGCAGCTCTCCCCGTTAGAGGCAGACATAAATGGCAGCAGCTGAAAATGCTCTCATCACTTGCCTTTCAGAGAGAAGAAAAAGTCACCAGCGACCAAAGGAAACATGGGGGCTTAATGAGTGTTTTTGTAATATCACCAGCTAATAGGACAGCTGACCCCACGAGCAGGAAACGGTCTGCTCAGCACTTTGAAAACATACTGTACCAACAAGAAGAGGCTGAAATGGCAACCAGATCTAAACCTTTTCAGCAGTCAGCAACACGGTGAGACGTAGCAATGCTCTTTGAACTATACACGCAGCCATGCAGGGACTTCTATGATGAAAAATGAACAATCTGTGATTGTTTTTCACTGCATCTACGGCAGCAAATTGAAATGCAAATCATGTTTGAACAAATTCTGTCAAAAATACTTCACTTTTGTGTTTTGGAAAATATCTATTTAGTTCTCACTATTATTCAAGATGAAAAAATAGAAATCTAGAAGAGAAAAACTGCTTCTGTCTGAGCTTCCTACATGTAGTGTATGTTCAATACAAAATTAAAATAAAAAAAAGGCTGGATTTGTCATTCAGCATTTTTAAAAAGAATCACAGAGCGCAAAGAAACACTGCATATTTATGAAATAATGCTAAATCCGAGTGCTGCAGTTTTTAATCATTTGGTTGTTTATTTAGTAACACATATATCATGCTGTGCTCAATTTTTACCCCCCAACTTCTACACACACGCAGCGTCTCATAACCGATTTTTTTTTTTCCCTCTGCTCTTCTTCTCACTTTCCTGGAGTGAGTTCCATCTTCCATCACAGTGAGGAGAATCTTTTATCCTCAGGGCACTTTGTTGCTCTGTTTTATTTCTCTATTAGCTGCTTCTTCATCACGCTTAGATGGCCTCCCCGCTGGGTGGATCCTCACAGCAACACTGGGTCTCCATAGAGAGTGGTGATGCTTATCACAGCTGAAGTTTGTTTTTCTGCTTTTGGGGTATTTTTATTTTTAATTCTCTCAATCTCACACCTTTTTTTAGTGCGCTGATTGACTTTTAATCTGATCATTTTTATATACATAGAAGTCTGATTACATGTTCTTTGCTGTTTTGGGAATCCAAACCAATGTGAATTGATCAGAACTGTTAAATTATAGCTTAAATGTAAACAAGAATCCATGTAAAATTGTTCCTATTTTCTAAAATGTTGAAAGAGAAATGTATCTGGTGCATGATGTGATGCAGTTGCAGAATGTTTATAGCACAGGTATCATACACCTGGCCTCAGGACCCAGTGTCCCACATGTTTTCCAAATAACCTAACGTTCTTATCGGCTTGAAGTTCATCAGAAAGAATAATAAAGCCACTGGGTAATATAAAACGTATCAAGAAAGAGAATTTTGAATCTAGATGCCATGACTCGTGCCATGACTCAGCTTCAGTGCGTCACCTGGAACCTACGACATACCCTTTATTATTGCTGTTGTTGTTCAGCTTTCAGCTTATCCCTTCTGGGGTCGCCACAGCAAATCAGATTTCACTGATCTGCACATTTGGTTCGGCAGAGAGTTTGATGCTGGAGGCTCTTCCTGACACAACCCTGGATTTTATCCGAACTGGAGTGCAGCTCAGGGAGACCCAGACTGTTCTGTATCTTTGCTAAACAGTTTGATTTGATCATTTTTCATCCTGTTGTCGTGATTCCTGTAAAGATACAGCAATCCATTGTAACTGGATTATGGATGTACTTCATCAGAGCATGTCATAAAACACCAAAAAAAAAAAAAAAAAGCAAGTGGCGACTGATCCACCTTTGCCTTCTATGGACCAACTTCAGTCTGACTATTAAATTTGAGGATCACTGCTCTAAAACAAATTTTTATAATTGGCCAAAAATTAGACATCATCTTTTTCCTAATCTGTCATAACGCACCATTTCCGCTCTCTCTGTCTTTCATGCTTGACTGCAGCTGAGCCAGCTTGCAGAGACCCTGAATGGATCAGACCCCCTCACAGGCCCGAGCAAAGCTATTTTGCATAATTTACTCCCATTTGTTACCCAACAAAATTACTCTAAATTACAAATCACTGCCAAAGAGCCTCTCCTGGTGATAAATTGAACATTTTTGACAGGAATTATAAATAAAAATGAAGCATTAAGTTAAAGCGGGAAAAATTGAAAACAAAAGGTTGGTTGATGGGTTTATTTTCATGCATGAATATTTCAAATAAATTTGTTATTTATTTTAATTTGAGCTTCTCCAAGTAACCTTTTCACCCAGAAAGAAAAAATAATAATCCAACATGTTTTTAATATGTCCTGTTTTCACTAATAAAGTGTCACACTGGCGCCCTCTAGTGTTGGGCTGTAACACGCATGTGTTCCATTGGAAGATTTCTTTTTGTAAAAATAAATGCACTGTGCAGATGACAAAAGTCAACTGCTACATTATGAAGATGATTTTTATGTAATCATCTATTTACAATTGCATAGAACTCTTCGTTAAGACACACAAAAAATGCATAAAAAGGCACTTAAAACAAGAGCACAAAAGCGTCCCCAACAAGACTGGTCTGTCTTAAAGTAGATGATGAAAAAACTTTGGAATGTGGCTGCTGAAGAATTGAAATATTGATTTTGTATATCTTACTGGGGGCATTTTGATCTCTTCTTTTTATACAACATAAAAAGCATTTAACAAACAGCATCATCTTAGAATTGAAGAGAGTCTGCATTTATTAATTGAGTCTCAGAGATGCTTTAAGCCATCTCTCCCCATCCATTTCTCTGAGCTGTTACTTCCACATCTATGATTCGAGGAAGCCGGCCGCTCGCACCTCCCTCCAAGTAACCGGACTTTACTGCCGGTGCATCTGACAGTCTCCTTTTGCTCTTGCTGAGGTCTAGATAAAGAGTCAAACCATAAGACAAGATAGCTACAAAGTGCACATTCAGTAGTAGAATTCAAAATGATTCAAAATAATTAATCTCACCTGAAATGGCTAATAACATTTTACGTCTAGCCCCAAAAGTGGAGACGCCCACCTCTTTTAGATCATCATCGGATAAAGTGAGGAATGTCTGATAGTCGATCTGCCATAAGGAGAGTCATTCAGAATGGATCACTCATCCAGACAGTCTTCTGGTGAATCCAGGACATTTTTTGCACACAAGCTTACCTCTTGTTGCTCAAACACATCAATGTATTTGATCAGGCCAAGTTGGTTGAGCAACTCAGGCAAGTCATCTGTCACACTAGGGGAGGGGCTTCGCTGGCTGGAGGTTAGCGCCCTCCTTGAAGAACTTTCAAAGAAGCCGCTGCTTACAAAACCCTCCACTAGACATTAGAGTTCAGAGATCAACTCCAACAGTGGATGAAACAAAATAAAATCCTCTGAAATTGTTTTTATTTCCTTTTAAAAGAGTCAAGACTTACGTGGTGTGTCACTCCTGTTTGGGCATTTTGAGGATGCAAATGGAGAAAAAGAGGAGGTGGAGGATGAGAGGGTTGCAGGGGGTGAGGTGGGAGAAGATGGAGAGGATGAGGAATAAACAGTAAGAGATGCTGATCCACGTCTGTCTCTCCAGTTCTCAGAGTTACTGCCATTGCACAACTTTTCCGTCTGAGCAGCCCAGGACTAGAGAGACACACGGAAACAGTCACAACAGTCAACTTTTTTTTGGGCTGAGGGGACTCCTGCTCTATTAAGTCTGACCAATACCAATAAAAAAAAGTCCTTTTTATTGCCATGTACTTCCCCCTCCCATGCAGGCCAAGCAGGTTTTTGCCACATTTATGAGGAAACAGAACTAACATCAATAAATGATCTTCAAAGACAATAATCTACTTCAGGGAAATGTGCTTATAAGTTAAAAAGAATCAACTAACATTGCAGATTTGCACCTGTTGCTGATTGTTGCTGGCACTCAGGTAAGGCTTGTAGCTGCGGCGGCTGATGTTGCGGAGCTCCTTGACGGCTTCAGCTGGCATTGACTTGGAGAAACCGAGACCACTCCAGGTATCAGTTGGTGTGCGGACCTCTGTGACCACAGGCTTCCTCTGCATTGCTGACAACACAAGATAATTTACATGCAGAGTCAAAGCCTGATGTATTTTAAATAATTTGGTCTGAAGATATGGACCATGCCGCTTTTAACACAAAAGATTTGGCACCTACATAAGCTGTGCCACTGTGTACAAATTCTTCATATTGACACTCTTTGAGGCCCAGACCCAAACAAGCTTGATTCATGCGGTAAATAAAGAATCACAATCAGTAGCTTCTTTCCAGCATGCAAGGCACTACAGAGTTCAGACTGCAAAGACTGGTGCGCACTCTCCAAAAGGGTCTCTGCGCCTTTGAATGTGTGATGAGAATGGCAACAACACTCAGAGCGTAATGTCAACTGGTGGGCTGTCGTTAAAAGTGTGCATGTGTGGATCTGTGTGAGTAAATGCCCCGCTCATAGGCTGGCATATGGACATCTTAATGACTGAGAGGCAGATGGCCCATTCAGAGTGCTAATTCATAATCCCATAAAACAACACTTTGGGAATTTGCTAGCATTTGGCTGCGGCGTCTCTCAGTGTGCATGATAAACGAGGCAGAGTTTGCTGGATATTTGTCGTTTTTAGGAGCAGAAGAGTGTGTGAGAATGGCTGGGTCCATGTGTGGTCATATCTGCATTATGAACTTAGCTAGTCTGATCTAAGTGTGCACAGCAGTGATACTTTGTTATAACTTTGTCACAGTATAGCCTAAAAAAAAGCTCTTGAACATCAGTCACTCTGGCAGTTAGCATGTCTGAAAAAAAGTCCTATCAATCAAATTCCCACTTTTATAAAAGAGGTAAGTTTGCACCTCCAAAAAATTACTGAATTCCTTACAAAATGCAAAATTCATGTGATACATTTGTTTACTGACTTGTAAATACTGCAGATTTGTTATTTTTTTAATCAACATTTAACATAACATTGTGCTTCAAAAGCAGGAAGACAGTCAAAAAATTGCTTTTTTTTTTCTTTTTTCTTTTTTTCTTTTTTGTTATCCACAATCCAAAAAGACGTAGTCTCAAACAGAAGGAAGAGCAATCTTAAGAGGAAAATCACTAGAAAGTAGCACAATGATCTGTCCATGCAAGGAGTTCTCACACAAGTATTCAAAAAGGAAAAAAAGAAGCTTAAAAAATAGCTGTTAGATAGAATTACAGTTGCAAAAAACTAGTCTATTAAGTGGACATGACTCATTTAAGAACATAATGTGAGCAGAATGAGAATACCATCTTAGTAAAAGTTGGTCCATCATAGTAAATTCCCATAAAATCTACAGCTATTTTTAAACATAGCTACATTTTTGTTTAAAAAATAATGATAATGAATGCCAGTCTAACTTGTCAACATTTAGTATAAAAGCCCAAGTCACACTGGCACTGCATACATTTTGCACATTGTCTATATGTGTAGTTTTGGTCTTTGTGTGATTTACGTAATTCATAAGTGTTTCTTGTGTCCGTCATTCGTCATGTGCACAGATTTCCATTGAGCGTCTCGGCTGATGGGTCTTTATATAACTTTGGTTTTGAGCTGTTTCAAAATTTTGGTCGATTGAGAATGATGCCGTTTATTCATAATTTACGTACTTTATACGCAAATATTATGGAAATCTTACGCAATTGTGTGTGATTGTTGTGCGATGTACATGCAAATTTGTGGCTTTCCACAACCTTCCAGGTATGTCCACGTATGTCAAACAGACTTTTTACGCATGTAACAACGATGTATAACTTTTAATTTGCATATACAGCCCACATATTACATTACAATTACGTAATTGATGCACAAATCACTAATGAGTTGCATACAATCAATAATGACGCACAGTAGAAATGAACGGGGAAAGCGTGAGTTGAAAGGTTGGGTCTCTCGGTGGGCGGTGTCTGGGGGCTGGTGCCTAGCAACTGACTTGGAACTGACTAGGAACCAGGGGAACTTGACTGTTTAATTAAAACAATTCAGCAGGTGCTGTCCATGGTGCTGATGTGGTTGATTTCTGCCACATGCTCTGAATGTCAAAGTGAAGACATTCAATGAAGTGCAGGTTTGCATGTTTTCTTTTAGTTTTACTTGTACTTTTTTGTAGTTTTTACATGATTCATCCGTGATACATTTGATACAATTTCATGTAATTGTCACGTATGATCAATTTTCATCTGGGCAATTTGCACAAAATGTACACTGGTAGTTTGACATGGCCTTAAAATAACATCTTTTAAACTGAAACAAAACCAACACAGCAATGTGAGATTTTTTTTTTTTTGTTTGTTTGTTTTGTTCTATATCAAGTTTTTCTATTGCCAAGAGTTTGGAGCTAAATAATTTTGACTCATTTTAATAATAATTTCCTTATTTCTAAATCCTGGCTGTAAATGTGGCAAAAAAAAAACCTCAACTTTCCTGATTTTAGGAAAAGCTTGGAAACGTGTTGAGCAAAGAAAAGTCAAAACTACTTCAAACAAATATAATAAATGTCTACTAATGATTTTTTAAATCTTTGCAAGGATCAAATATTTTGCAGTGCTGACCTTATATAACCACAAATTCAATCTCTTCTTTAGTATTTGATCTAAAACCAAGCTTAAAAAAAGGATTTTTCAGTAAGACAGGGTCAAGCTGTAAACATTTAGAAGTACTAACCTCTGGTTGCAAGTAGTTTCTTTTTTTGAT
This sequence comes from Oryzias celebensis, assembly GCA_014656515.1. NCBI lineage: Eukaryota > Metazoa > Chordata > Actinopteri > Beloniformes > Adrianichthyidae > Oryzias > Oryzias celebensis. Next base: position 7,513,600 of record BNCR01000010.1, read on the forward strand.
AATCATAATCCTGTAAAACACATAAAGCAAATAGAGGAGGTCAATAATGCATGAAATTGATTTTGTTTTTCTCTTCTGGTTGTTCAGGAAAGGTTGCGAGAAACCAATTTGAAACAGGAAAAACCGCTTGAAAGATTGAAAAACTCATGCTGCTTTTGAAGGGAACTCATTAATCCTCCATGGAGAAACGCTCCCAGTAAGAGAAGAAGGAAAAAAACGCAAACGCTCAGATCAACAAATCAACAAACATGACTCGCGTCTGCTTTTTTTTTTTAACTTGTCTGTTGATATTGGCATCAAAGAGACAGAAAGGATTTAGATCTCTGCTTATATTACTCATCAATCAAATGTGACCGTTTATCCCCTGAAAATGACTCAGGTCTTCTATAAAGGAGGATAATTCTCTGGGAAAACGGGCTAAATTCCTGTTTGGCTTTACCTCAGCCTTGGATGAGTCAGCACAGACATATGGAGGCAGAGTCACGTCGCTCCTCAGGCTGTTCCTCCGTTCAGCCCTCCCTCCCCTTGTCTCTGGGTTCAACAGTCTGCCACATCCAGGAGACACACACAGACAGAGGGGAAGAGCAGGCAAGGTGAACGTCTAATGACTGCACGCCACATCGCAGGGCTTATTAATCCTTCATTGCTCTGACAAAAACAATTCTGTTGGAGAATTTCAAAGACAATGTCATGAAGCTTTATAAATATCAAGCACAATTAATGAGAGCTGTGGTGTTAAAGCTGTATGGGTCTAATTAAGATAAAAAAATTGAGGGTACTCAAAGTTCTCAATTACCAAGCAGACTTGTGATTTATAGGTTCTAGAAAAAACGTCTATCAAACTTTATTCAAACAGAAGCTGAGACATGTTCTCCACAACTTTAATATAAAAGGGTTTGTTTCTTTGACTGAAATGAAAAAGTTTTGAGACTGCCAACCTGTACGATATTGCTTGTCCTGTTGAATGCCTTCTGCCTTGCCTCAAAACCGTGTTGATGTCAGGACTTTGCAGGCTCCCTCTTCGACCATTCAGCCTAACCTTGCTGATGCTGTTTGCTGCATCACACATCTCAGAGTCCTCATCTTCAGACTGACCTGACTGGTACTCATTTTCAAGAATCTGAGAAGGAAGAAAGAAAGAAATCCCCGTTATAGTCTGTGAGGAAGATTTTTTTTATCTGACAATTTTTTTTGCTTTATTTTCCAAAAGTTCACGATTCACTACCTTCTCCAGTGGCCGGCTGTCTGTTGCCCTCAGCCCTGGCCTGCCCTCTTCAGGAGAAGGTGCGAGTCCTGGAGGAGGGGAAAGTCTGGGCTTACCGCCTGCCCCAATATCTGTGGATGACACAGGTAAAGAACCTGTGCACCAAAAAGAAAAAAAAAGCACAGAATTTTTTTTCTTTAATTTGCAAAAAAGAAAAATCAGATAACTATCCTGATCAATAACAATTTTTTTTGAAGATTTTAGAAATGTGACCAAAGAAAAGTAGCCATAAGTAAAATCTTAGAAACATTGTTGGCATTTACCATAAGTAATGTTTTTTGATCGTTCCCATATCATCAAATCTTAATACCAACGCTCTATTAGTGAATAGGTCTTTTTTTAATCAATTTGAGTTAAATATATTTGTATACACAAAAATAAAAAAAGCAAAATTGCATCTAAACAATTTATTCTAAATCTGCCTCATGAATTAAAGGCTTACAGGGTAACCTGTATTTATGAACATTTTTACTTGTTTAGTTACTTTTTTTACTTTTATCACTACATAGAGTTGAAAGTTAAGAAAAAATATTTTTCTCTAAAAAGGTTATCATAACAAAAAACAAATAAAATAAAAATTAAAGAAACAAACACACAATTATTGTGAAAATTCACTCTTTGAGAAATTAAACCATTTGATTGAGACTTATATGAATAAATGTGCATATTTGTGCCCTGTTGGATGAAGAAAACCCCCGACAGCTCAGGATAAACATGCAAATGCCTCACAGAAAGACATCAGCTTGGATTAAACATTAATGTGAGGTTACAGACAGTATTTCTGAGCAGTCCTCTGGCTTGTTGCCTGTTTCATTTTTTGGAAACATGAGAGTTCTGTGAATTCATGTCCTCTGAGGTAGCTCAAAATTGGCTTCATATTGACTCAACAAAGCCCCACGGATCAAATGACCTTATCTTTTAAATGGAAACAAAAGGATGTGGGTTGGTGGAAAATACAGAAGTGATTTCTGCTCTAAAGCTGTTTTGGCTTAAATCCTCACCCCCAAAATTACATTTTTACAACAAGTGTTATTTAAATTATTCATTCATTTCTTTTCTTAATAAACCATATGACACTTATAAAACTATGTAAGAAATCCAATTGTACTCTGGTTGCATAAACACATACACTCCGAAGTTAAAAATAACCCAAGTTAGGTTGTTTTTAACCCAACTCCGAGGTTGATAACTTTTTTCTAGTTTATTTTAACTCAAGAAAAAATAAAAAGCAGAAATTAAATATAAATATAACAATAAAAAAAATTGGGTTAAAATGAAACCACTATTATACCAAAACTTAGACTTGCTCCAAAAAGTATATATCCCAACATAAATAACCCATGAATTGAGTTAAAGAAACAACCCAAAGTGTTTTAAGAGTGCATGTGAACACACAATCTGTATGCTTTCATCCAGTCACATCTATGTTTTGAAAGATAAATGCTGAAAGTCATCAGGAGAAAGTTTGTTTTGTTTTTTTTTCTGGCAAAAATCTGCCTTAGAAAGAAAGGTTTTCCTAAGTCTTGGTACTCCACATTTAGGAAACTGGACCACTAAAGTGTTGTTTCTAATTATTTAAGCCCATCTAACTGCAAAGATCAAAGAAAGTCCTTTTCCTGAGTGACTCTCAGATTATTTTTCTGAAAAGCGGGGACTAGTCTTTGACCAAAAAAAATGTACATCCACAAACTTTGACAGCAGTCTGATGGATAACACGTGTGAAGGACTATGATGGCAAGAAGCTCACCCTGCTCAGAGAGACGAAGCTGCTGCAGCAACATGTTGAGCCAATAGCTGGTCGCCCCACCTCCGGGCAGCACGGGGTCATGGCTCAGTCCGTTTATTTTTGCATGCTCAGAGGAATCCAGTCCCAGGAGGGCACGACGAGCTTCATAAATCTTGGAGATGTTGCGCTCCAGACCCTTCACCACCACCGACTGATGAATACACATCCACACAGATTCTTCTGTCAGTATTCCGCTCACTGCAGCACATTGAGCCACAGGTGTGAATACATTTGCATGCATATTTTGGAATTAAATTGAATCTACAAGGTTTTCTGACTAATGCAATGTGGGGCATGTGAAATGATCAAATCCTTCAATTTGTGGCCGCAGAAGTAAAATACATTCAGCTCAAACTGGGGAACCTACATAACAACAAATTATTGTTTACTTGTGAGTGGCAAGTTCAGTAATAGATGTACCTTGCTGGTCTGCTTCACTTTTGGTTTGACACTAATGAATACCCCCAGATTTTGCATCATCTGAGCCAGCGTGCAGGGATCTGCGTCTCCATCTTCTCGCATGTCAAACATCAGACAGACAGGCAGACAGTCCTGAAAAAAACATACGACATTTGAAACAACAGACTATAAAGGAATCTCATGGGGAATTTGAATAAAGAGTAGGCAATGACAGAAGGGGAATGTGTGTCTACTGGAAGGCAATATTCTGCCAGACAAAACAAGAAGATTCCACTGTACCATGAGCTGCTGTCGAGCCAGACAGACACCATCAGGGCTGCCCTGGATGAGCAGAGAGGGGGTACTCTGAGGGGCACTGAGGTCTGGCAGACTGATCTGGGTCTGAGTCTGCTGCATAATGCTCAGAAAGTGTGTTCCGTTCTGCCCCAGAAGAAAGAGATGCTGCTGAGTGGTGACATCCAGTTGGCTGCTTACTGCCCCACCTGGAATGTCTGATCCAAGCAGGAGGTCCATCAGGATGCCGGTTGCTTTCTGTCAAGAGTTGATGTACACAAACCAGTCATGATTGTGGACCTCGATTGCATAGGAAATAACTTATGCCAACCTTCACGGCTGCCGTGTTGCCCTGCAGTCCCCAGACGGTGCAGCAGTTTCCATAAAACGAGGTTTGGGTTTGAGGCTGCGATGGGAGGGCCCTAAAATTTACATTAACCCCAAAAGCCTGCGCTACCTGCTGGATGAGGGGGGAACCTGCATCTGGCAAAGCCTGGGGTACCAGACTCACCGGCAGATCAAAGGTCAGTGAAAGTGGTTGGAGGTCCTGGAGCAACATCAAGGAAACAAGATGACAGCGCTTCATTGATGCTGGTGTCAAGGCAGTAAATAAAAGATCGTGGTAAGATGCAAATCCCTTACTCTTATACTCCTCCTGGCCTCTTCCACCCCATCTATGGGCCCGGCAATAGAAACCTTACAAGAACAGGTAAACAGATTGTAAATGTAAACCTTTTCTTCTCACAGGAACATTGGAAACATCATTTTAAGCTCACCTGGTTGCTTTTTTCTCCTGCACTATTGTGCCGGTTGGAGTCAGGGAAGTGGATGTGGCAGGATGTGGCATCCATCACCTTTTTGATGTTCCCTCCACCCTTTCCAATCACATGGGAGTGTTCTGTGTAGGCCACGTCCATTTTCAGAGTTACTTTGTTTACCTGCTTTTCATGTAAACGCTGGTGTAAATCGTGCATTACCAAATCAAAAGAACAACTACTCAATATAAAGCTGTCACCTTGGTTTCCAGCACTTCTAGAATCTTCTTTTTGGCTTCCATCACGTCGGCTCGTTTACCTTCCACTTTCACATGTGGATCTGTTGAAAACGTGTTTTGTGAGGATAGAAGGAAGTGTGTAGCACGCAAAACACAAAAGAGTGAAGATGTTAAACAAAAACGGAAGACTTTGGCACCTTTCTTTGACTTTGCACCTATCTTCAGCTTGGATGGCCATTTCACCTGGGTGTTAGTTTCTCGCATCACCTGTGGTCATACAGAGACACAAACACAACATCCCTCTGTTCACAACACAAAGGATCATTTGCATTTCAAAGGCTTCAGTGATTCCCCCCATTAAAACTTCAGCAACTTTAAACAAACTTAAATAATTTAACTGTCACAGAATGGTGTTTGCTGTCTGCAGAACAGAACGTGTGAGTTTTCTCTATTTTTATCTTGAGTTTATGAGTCAAAATTTTCCAAGGAAGCAGCACTCACTCTTTCAAAAAACTCCCCTCCGGTCTCACTGTCTTCACTCTTAGGAGCTAGAAGAAAAGGAAAAAAATAGGGCCGTAGTGTTCTGTTTAGAGCATGAGCCAACATTTGTAAAATTTACATTGCAAGTAGAGCAAGAGTGTTGCCTGGAACATAAACAATTTTTAAAAGGTCATTGCTCGATGGTGACATTTACGGGGTTCAAGAGGAGCCCCAGGAACGCCCTCACCTCCCCCCTTATCACCACGGGTTACGATGGACAAAACCAAGGAATGAGAAAAGCACAGTGTGGGGTTGAGCAAGAAGGTGCTGGTTTGGGAAGACAACCGCAAACATATATATGAAAAATAAGCTTAAAGTTACCCTTCTGAGAATTTCTTCATACAAATTGTTGGGAAATAAGAGTTGATGAGGAAATGCCTTTTGAAAAAGCTTATAGCTGTGACATAGGTGCTGCAATCTTTGGGTCACAGGCTTGTTGCTCCACTCCATTCTGATGCATCAGGTTGTACACGATTAGATTCATAAACGTCTTTGTTTTCTTCATCTGACCTGATTTCTGGCTCAAAACTGTACGGCTGCAAAGCTCCAGTGTTGTGCTATTTTTGGTGCACCGATAATGTTATGTTAGGGTTGTGAGGGGCTGTAAGCAAGTGAGGGAGCGTGTAAACAAATGGATGATAGGAAATGAGGGTGGGCTTTCCCAGTCCGGCCCACAAGTCAGAGGCAAATTTCTGATGAACTCCAGCCGTGCTGGAGAAACTCTGTCCAAGAAAACAACAGGTTTTTTTTTTTGTTTGTTTGTGTTATCATTGTTAAAAGACCGACTATTTTACAAAATATCAATATAAATGTTCGGAGCGGAGCTTAAAAAGCTAAATTAGCTGACCGTCATTGATTACACCAATATCTCACTGTCAGTTTCTTCTGTGACCCAAAGGAGGCATTTGTCACAAACCTGCCAAGCAGCGGTAGCTAACAGAAGCAGTCACCTCTGCTTGCCAGACAGGATTGATAAAAGCGAAAAGGAGATCTGAATGCACAAGTCATCGCAGGTGATAAATTACGGTGATGCACCAACAGGGCTTCGCTGGATCACAGCTACTGATGGGAGCAGCAATGCTGCAGCCAGCTGGCCGCCCTGACAGGCTCACGGGTTCAGTCAGGCAAGTAACAAGCTCAACACACAGGAGAACTTGTTGGAAATGTGGCTGCCAGGTAAATTGAGAAGAGAAAAAAACCTTCCCTCCAGAAAACAAAGAGGTGTCATTTCACTCACCATATAACATAGTTTCAAGCTTTTTCCTGTCAATCCTGAATCTTTCTTCCACCCACTCTGGATCCAGAGTTGGCCCTGTTGTATCCTCCCTCTGCACAGCAGAGCTTGCTCCTCCATCTTCAGCTTCCTCATTTTCCTTTTTGTCCCGTTGGGCCCCTTTGAGGTCAGGCTTTGCCGCTGAGTCAAGTTCTATGTTACTTCCTAAATCGGGCTGCTGAGGTGCCATGGTGTCCTGAGAAAGCCCAGAACTCTCCTCTGTGGTGGTAGTGGCCATAGCAGGACTGAGCCCTCGTCAGTGTTTGAGTGACCTGTGTTTGTGTGTGACCAAGGAGACCAGCATGGAAAGGGAAAAGGGGAGAGAGGGGTAAGAGAAACCCCTGTTATTTGTCTTTAAATGCTCCGCCCCCTTAAGTTAATTGTGAATTTAAATTGATTTATCGTTTCAGCTTTGGAGCTTTGAGAGAAATTGTCACTGGCATTATTCTGAAGGCAAGTCTCTACTTTTCATCATATAAACAAAAAACTCTCAATGACACAAAACACACAACAAAAGAATCACTTCATTCTGAGCCGATCCAGAAATCCACAGCTGAGAAATCACAGATTACATAGATGATAAAATCACATGACAAACCTTTAAACCTCACTGCGCTCATAAACCAAATGCACTGTGAAAGCCATCTTCACAGCAGGTCATACAGCTGACCAAACAAACTCATGTCCTGGCTCTCCACTGCACCTCAGCTCATATCTGCGCTCCCTCCGCTTTCTTTAGATGAGACACAGAAGGTTTTAGATTTCAAAAGTTTGGAGAAAGTGAAGTCTTTAAAGACTCCTCCAATGAAAACTTTTTTTTAACATGTTCTTTTGGCGTTTTCCTGATTACGGAGGACATATGTTAAGAAAATTGAGCTCATTATTTCATTCCTGAGGATTTCTTTTTTCAAATTGTGGTGAATCAAGAACCGACGAATAAATTACATTTGAAAAATCACCAGGCAGCCTGAAATCTGGAACATTTGCACAGTAAATTTCAACACAAATAATAGAAAAAGCTGTATTTTTTGTGAAGGTTAACCAAGAAACTTCAAAATACCAATCTTTAATAACTTGTACCTGAGCTAAACAGAATGTTGTCAATATTTTCCTACCAAAGTGAAACATTAATTTCATGCAGTTTCTGTAAAGAACCTTGTGCCTGACTTATATTTAGCACCTGTCTCTTTAATCTTCCTGAAAGCCCCAGTATGTTCTGATCATTTTTGCTAATTAAAACAAAATGATGCTGCAGCTGCTAATTAGTCACAATTTGAATGCAAACCTGAACTGACCTGATAATTAAATGCTAGTTAGAAACCGTGTGTTAGAAAATTGGTATCATGAAACTAAACCTAAAAAATAAGTCAATGAGCAGCCGAATGATAAGTAAAAGACAAGTAGGATAATATTAGCGCACAAAGGTGCCATATATTAAGTAATTACGCAAAAAGGCTTGAATATTGTAATGAGTTGGGTGAATTTCTTTATTTGGCTAACAAAAGTGATTTAAAAAAATTCAGAAGTTATTTATGTAAAATATTTGAATTTAAAGAAGAAAAACAGTTTGCATGTGTAGATGCTCACATGGTCTATTAGTCCTCTCAGAAAAATAAAAGAACTACATTCAAGCACTACAATAAAGACCCACATGCATTCCACAAACAAATAAGTTTGTTGTCTGACTTTCAGTTGTGGTCAAACTACTTTTTTTAAAAATCTGCATTCTTATAAGTTTCTCTAAAGTCTGTACTGTAAAAACTGTTTAGTTTAAAAGTTAGCCTGGAAATTTTTCACTCCTGTTTTTGATCATCTTTCTGTCGTCTATTGAAGCTTAATCTTAAACTCTTTTGATATTGATAGAAACTAAAACATTGTGGTTTTCTGCTGCTGGTGTTCATCTGCCACAGTCCCGAGAATGCTGAAATGAGCCAAATGTAGCTCTGACTGCAGTTCTTTTCACTTTATTCATTGCAAGATGGTTCTCTCCACCTGCCAAAATAAAACTCCAATGGTCCGTTCAAATGCAGATATGATCTGGACAAGTAAAAAGGCAAGATTAAAATCCAATTCAGAGGATAAATCTGTTTTAAATGTTTTCTTTTCCTCTTTTATATGCACAGAAAGCAGTACAAAATGCATAGCATTGGGAAGGGAGAGAGAAATCATTTTACAATAGACCCTTAAAGAGAATTACACAGTGTGTAATTCATCTATGGTAATAAGAAAAAGAAAAAGAAAAAGAAATGAATTGCAGCTTTATTATTGCAAATTATCCTTCAAGCAACTTTAATGCTGGAACTTTCTGTGCTATGTACTACAGTATAGTAAAAAGCAGTCTTTGCTTGTAGAAAAATAAAATAATAAACATTAAATTCAAGAACAGGATAAATAATGGGCAAACAAAACTGTAGATTCTGTTAAAAAAAAAAAGTAGAGAAAAAGACTGACGTTTTGTGCTTGCTGGTGGTCAAATTAAAGGTTCCTACAAGTAGGCAGCTCACCAGCCAAAAACAGTTCTGGAATTCATGACACTGACTCAGTTTGCAGGCTCCAGAGGAATTCTGTTTCCACATCAACCTTGTGTGTTTTTTGTATTACTTTCACACGTTTGCCTGCAGGCAAATCAGCAAAACAGTATTTAGCAGTGCAGAGATCCTGCAAGCATTACAAAACTCTGCAGGCTGTTTGCCTTAGGAGGATCAAAAGTGAAAGCCTCGATTCCTTTGTCACCATAGCAACAGGGCAAGGAGCAAATAACTCAAAGTTTGAATTGACTCTACGAGTGCATTTCTGCTCTTTCCGGCTCACCCTCAATAACCCCCTCTCTCCTGTTTAGCTCCATCTGACTGGAAGTGTGTGTGGTTCCAGTAAAATGTCGGCGCGTGCGTCACATGTTTGATTACTGCTGAGGACAGAGAAAAGACAAACCATCCCGCAGAGAAGCTGGTGAACTCTGCACTATTTCCCAAATCTTCTATTCACTCTTGAATGAATCAGGCAAGTGTCACCCCTTTCTCCTCATGCACCCTCTCAGAGAGCTGGTTTTCCAGTTCTCAGAAACCAATATTGATGTGACCTCAGGGGAGGGGTGTGCAAGTAGAGTTCAACATTAAAGCAAGATATGCTTTAGATTTGTTGTCAAACTAAAATATAAGATGTAGTTATGGTAGGCAGACAGTCCTTTAAAACGTAAATAGTACTTTTTTCTTAAATTATGGTTCTTCTCATTCTTTTATAGTGTTCCACTCAACTACAAAACAAACAAAAAACATCAAGTATGTGCAGTGATGGGAAAAGGCATTTGATTAAGGCTTTCACTGATTTGGACTCTCCTTTGGAATCATCAATAGTTATCCCAGCCTACACAGAATGTATTATTATTATTACTACTACTACTACTATACTATAAGTTTGGGTATTTTCTATTAGTTTTTTTAATACTTTACTGCTTTTTATTTGTATTTTTCTTATTTGTATTCTTGTTTGACATCAAAAAGCATTAGAATTGCACTATTTGACACACAACATAAAAATAAACATCACATCCTAAGTTCCATCCATTTAAAAGACACATTACATGAAAAACATTTTAACTGTATTTAAAAAGTCATGTATATCCTAAAAATAAACATATGACATTTTTAAATAAAACCTATCTTTTCCTACAAATGCTAGATATATTTTATATAGTTATATATTTTGTTTATTGCATAATGAAAGAAGTGAACAAAAAAGTAGTAAAAAAAATATGTGCAACAATTTATCTTCGTAATTGATGTTGTTATGAAGGGTTTATTGTGCTTTTTAACTGAGTCAATTGATAAAAACAAATGTTTGTTGCTTTAATATTTCTTTATTGTAAGTGTGTAATATGAGTCTCATGTTTACCTGATAAAGGTCATTCCATTGTGGCTCTGGCAATGATGTTAAATGATAGCAGTTTTAACATGTAAAAGATTTTTAGTCAATTTTATATAATTAATTAGGTTCTGTCATTTATTTCTATAATTTTAGGGTGTCAGTTAAGTAAGAAAATGAATATAAAAGTAGTTTATTACTAGAATAAGCTCAGAATAAAGCTTTCATGCATTTTAAAATGAGCAAATCTGCTGCAGCAGGAGGATCATTTTTGACACAGGGCATGTATTTTTTGTTGGGATCTTGCATGCTGCTGTCAAAATACAAGAAATTCTAATGTTGTACAAAGAAAATTGTTTAAAAAAAACGTCGATCCCTGCAAATATTTAAAATGTATACATTTTTTTATAAATTAATGGTGATTAAAAATGCATTTTCTTAAAGTGATTTTTTTCTAAACAGTGACTTTGCGGTTCATTGTGTTTTTTTTTTGTTGTTGTTGTTTTTGTTTGTTTTGTGTGTTTGTTTGTTTGTTTTTGAACAAGAAACTGGGCCAAATGTCTCTGTTTTTCATAAGACCCCTGGAGAAGGGTGGACCTCTGCTCTGGAACATTTTAAAAAGAATATTAGTTCCCTCACTGTCCGCGAGAGGGCGCCCTGATTGTGTCCGTTTTTTCTTCCTAAGCCTGGTTGCATCAATTCACTACTACGTACTTCCGGTTTGCTCCTCCTTCACACAACTCGTGACAGTTGTGTGGATTTTAAACCGGTACCCAAACCAATGTAGGGAAACTACTGCTGTTCTGTAGATCAGAAGAGCTCCACGAGAAAAGCGAACATGTGTTCCCGAAGATAAATTTGCAGTTAAAACCAAGGGCGAACATGTGGAGAGTTCAAGGTTTGGTGGGGAGAGGTGAGAGAAAAACTTGTCCTTTCGATCTGCTGTTGTCCTTATTCATTGGTAAATTGTTTCTGTTATTTTTAAGCTTTTAAATATAATGTGTAACTGCGCTGCACTTAATGTTAGAGACGTTTATGTAACGATTTTGCCGCAAACACAACCGCAGGTTTATTTTGGTCTGTGAGGACACGGATTACTGATTTGCGGTGAGTGACTTCCTGGAGGTCTTTACATAACAGGGGTTATCTTTGAAAATAAAATTGATTTAACATCATTTTAGTACAATTTCAGGCTCTTAAAACTTTCAAGAATTAAAAAAAAGTACATTTGCTCGCCAGTAATTCTGGGATTGTGTCCTAAATTAATATTATTTAGCAGGTTTAAAAGCTGTATATCCAGGAAAAATTAGAACTGCATATTTAGATTTCTTGCTTTTATACTTGTGCATTTCAGCTCTGTATAGATTCCATGGTAGCCACACTTTACGACTGACACCGAACCATGTTGAAGATGAGGTTCTCAACAGCTCAGCTGCTCTCTCCTCTTCTAGACGCTCGTCTGACAGCAGGTACTTCCAAATCCATCTTTTATCGTCCAGAGTTTGAGTTTTTAGTCCATCAGATGGCTAGAATAAACTAAACTATGTCCTAACAGATCTTGAATATCAGACTTTGATCTGTCAAACTGCTACATATTTTAAGTGATGAAGATGATGTTTGATGAAGCTCATTGCTTACTTTTGTTTACATACTGGCTTGAGATGTTGATGGTTTTCTTTGAACTTTCAGGTCTCAGAAGGAGGAGGATGGAGAAAGGAACAGAAAGGAGAGGACTTTTCAGTTTGATTATGCGAAGCTTCCGCGTTACACAGCCCTCGATGCTGTGGGATGGGTATGTCTTTGGCATAGGGGTGTAACGGATCACAAAACTCACGGTTCGGATCATGTCACAGTTTTAAAGTCACGGTTCGGATCAGTAAACAGGGGAAAAAAAGGAAAAATAACAACATTAAAGCTAAAAATGTGTTTTTGAAAAGTTTTACAACATATATTTCTAATAAGACATATGAAGTACTTAAAAACACAAACATACGTATCAATGTGTATCAAAAAAGTGCATCATAGGGCACTACATCTTTAAAGAAACTGGATGGATGATGAATAGAATGATAATTTACTATTTTAAATTCTTCACTGTGATCCCTGCTGCTGCAATAAATGCCCCCACCCCAGGGGGCACACACAGCGGCTGTCTCCGCTTCTGCGTCTTTCCCCTTGGTACAGAGGCAAACACTTACCAGGAAAATCTTTGAATGACCTCAACAAACTGGACGTGGAAACAATGTTTACTGATGTTTTTTGGAGAAAAAACTCCTCACACACGCAGTGGGAGCGTCAGGTTTTTCAAACAGTTTTGGACAAGCACAGATAACAACTTCGACTCACTTTAAAATAAAGGCCATGGACGCAAATTTGAGACGTGAATTGCATGCTGTTTAATCAGAAAATGGATGAAAATGATGTACGCCAGGGGTGCTGGATCCGCGGTGCACGAACTGTGGCGAGTGATCTGTACGAATCATGTATTGTCCAAGATCCATTACACCCCGACTTTGTTTAAAATGTGCATGTGCTATTATCAGTTTAAACAGTGGGGCAAAAAAGTACCTGTCAGTCACTGATTATGCAAGTTGTTAACTTAAATAGATGGTTGTCAATGACAGAGATCAAATGCTTCTTGTAGGTCTTCACCAGGTTTGCATGCACCTCAGCTGCTATTTTTGGTCCATTCTTCCATGTAGATCTTCTCAAGAGCTGTGATGTTTTGGGACTGTTGCTGGGCAACATGGACTATCGACTCGTTCCACAGATTTTTTTTTTTTGTTGGATTGGGGTCCAAAAACTGGCAAGACCTCTCCAGAATCTTGAAATGCTTTTTAAAAAGCCACTTTTTTGTTGCCATGTGTTCCGGATCATTGTCATGCTTAAGGATCCAGCCATATTTTTCATTCTCACTGTTCTTACTGATGAACAGAGGTAATGCTCCAGACTCTGACTATATATGGCCTCATTCATCCTTTCTTTCAGACAGATCAATCATCCTGTCCCAAAAGCAGAAAAATAACCCCAAACCATGATGTTTCCAACCCCATGCTTCACAGTAGGAATGGCGTTTTAAGTTGTAACTCAGCCTTATTTTTCTTTTAAACAGAGTGGCATTTATTCCAATGATTTCCCTTTTGGTATCATCTGAGCACATGACATTCTTCCAATCCTTTTCTGGATCATCCACATGCTTTCTGGCAAACATTAGACCGGCCTGAATGTGTGCTGGTTTAAACAGGAAGACCTTTTGGAGCTCTGCAGGATTTGACTCCATGACATTGTAGTGTGTTCCTATTAATAATCTTTATTGCTATGGTTGCAGTCTAACTGAGTGTTTACATGTGTCTTTTATACAGATAACCAGTTCAAATAGAAGCTGTAAATACAGATAACCGGTGGAAGATAGAAGAGCTTCTTAAAGAAGAACAGACAGATCTGTGAGGGAGATAATTCTTGCCTGATTTAGGAACTTAATGCATCTTTTCTGCATCATTGTGAAATACATTCTTTAAAAATCAAACAACATGATTTCCTCTATTTTATTTTATTTTTTTACATTTTGTCTCTCAAAGTTGAAGTGTATCAATGATGAATTTTACAGATGAAACTTTTTAAGTGGGACAACTTGCAGAATCTGTGACTCACTGTAGGTCCTCTGCATGATATTGTGAGAAACCAAGCCTTAATCAAGATGTAAGTTGTTGTTCTTTTCATTTAGACATAATAGGAAACTTGTTTCGAAAAAAACCTTGTTTTGAACTAAATTCATAAACCATCAGTCATGTATGGAACACGCCGCTCATACCTCTCAGCATTGGGAATAAAAGATGGATGCATTAGATGCGTCTGCTTGTAAAATAAACCCATTTTTTTCCCAGGGTGCTGTGGCAGTGCTGTTTATACAGATCTGCAGGAGAACCCACTCCAGCTTCTCATCGGGTTCAGAGACAAGTCCAAATGCTGGGAGCCTGACAGCACCCTCATCACCACAGAGGTGTGGCTACCATGTCCTGCTGGACATCTGTGAGTCCCTTTGTCATCACAAGAACTTTGTATGAATTTCCTCCAACAGTTATTAACAGCTTCCATGTGGTGGTGTGTTGCTTCCGTCTTCTCTCTGCAGTATCCAGACATGACATTCTTCCCAGAGGAAAGAGTGTGCTGTGTCTGCATGGGGTGCCAGAGAGTCAGAATTCAGATCAGTCCCCCAGTCAAAGCATCAGAAACAGTCCAGCCAGGACTGACCAGCAGTTTCTGACTGCTGACAGCTCCATCTCTGACCACCAGGATCTGCTGTTCCAGCATTCACATGAAACTGGTTCGTTTTATGTCACATTTATGTAAAAAATATTTAAAGAAAAGACACATTTGTAGTTTTATGAGCAAGTTAGTTGTTTGCAAATAACAATTTGTACCTCTCTGTCTAACAGGAGAGTCTCTCCTGTCTGGAGAAAGCCCTCAGAATGACACCAGTCCAGAAAAATCAGTGAGGAAAACTGAAGAACATTTCTCCTTCTATTGTTTGAATTTTACTTTAAACTGCACTTAATTGATTATTTAAAATATGATTTTTGTCCCCATTTTTGCTTGTAGACCACCTCATCTGAAGAAGAGAAGCTATCACAAGCAGCACTTAACCTCAAACATGTGGGAGACACCAGTATTCCTGTCATCCTCAACATCATCGGTAAGGATGTGCTAAAGTTACCCCTAATAGCTATCCAAGCACAGTTCAGTTCAGTAACTTTTCATTTTTCCTTTATTTATTGTTTGGTTTGCTTTTCCAACAGGCCTAGAAAACACTAAGACTGAGAATTACAGGGAAGCTTTCATGTGTTTTCAAGCTGCAGCCCAACAGGGCTACATGAAAGCCCAGTTTAACGCTGCCGTGTGTTATGAGAAAGGTCGGGGAGTCGACAAAGACATAGAGAAGGTGAGGCGAGAATTGTTTTGTGGGCTGCTGACTTGTTGGCCCAACATAATGAGTCTGTGTCTGATATACTTACACTGGGGATTGAAAGTTTGGGTACCCCAGGTAAAATGTTATATTATTGTGCATAAAGAACCCAAGGAACGATTTAAAAATCTCCTAAAGGCATCAGTTTACAGATGAGAGTCTTTTAATATGTCAAATAAATGAGGCTTTATTTCCATCATTTACCCTTTCAAAATAACAGAAAACAAAAAAATAGTGTGTGCAGTGACTTTTTTCTAGCTAATATTTATATATCTACATGCTACTTTTTTATTTGCCAGTTATTCAATAAACCCCTTCTGTGTTCTTTCCTAGGCTCTTTATTTTTACAGACAGGCAGCAGCCAGAGGCCACAAACAAGCTCAGTATCGATGTGCAAAGCTTCTACTGACCAGCAGGGGGCATCAGAGTGCAAAAGAGATGAACACCATTATAAACTTACTTAAAGAAGCTGGAATCACCAAGGTACGAATCATGATACCTTCATGAGCAACTTTCACAGTGTAAAACTATCTCTGTATGTTAAAAAATATTATTGGTATTTTTTGTCACTTTTTTTTGCATTTAAGTATTTTATTTGTACAGAAAGTCTTCTGGTTTTTAAGGCAACAGGGTTGTAAAAGGTTGATCTACTCGGTTGAGTAGCTTCCTCACTTTGTTTGGCGCAAGCACCGTTTTTAATTGAAGAAAAATCTATTTCAGGGATGCAGTTGCGACACTAAAGGTTTAAAGAAAGTTTTTGTAGCTGTTGTTACACAATTTTCCTAAAGGTTAAATCGCAATAAGACAGTCAAACGTACCTGCAACAAAAAAAGTTGTTTTGTATTTTTTATGTATACTGAAATATTATGAACAGGTTTTTAAAAGCTATTTTTAATCCTCATCACAAATTTAACCTGAGTTTCACTTTGAAAATATCAGAGAAAGCTGGATTTTTTTTATTTATTATTAAAGATAGGTTATATTGATGAATTAATTGAATTTAAAAGTCTCTAAAATTAATCTCAGGTCGATTTGTTAACTGATTATAAAGGGGTTTTCACTTCCATCCTTAGGCTCAGCTGTGCTTAGCTTCCGTCTACTGTCGGGATCCTGTCAGAAATGGGTGCAAGTCTATTAAGTACCTGAAGATGGCAGCAGAGAGTGGAGTAAGTGCTTTTCTAGATGCTTCCAGACTTTTATCAGTGGGTTTGCATCCAAACTAGCCTTCCTGTTCAAGTAAAATAGTCATACAATTTCTATAATACTGCTGCATAGAAATATAAGTTCACTTTTATCTCCTTGTCTTTCATTATTGAAGCAACTTTAGTTATTTATGCAGGTTATCAGACTCATTAGGATTTAATGAGAGAATTAGACAAATTGTATGAACAAAATCTTACAGTCTAAACTCACAGAGTTGGGTGTAATTTATGATCTGTTTTTGGTCAAGTCTCTTCATGTGGAGAGTCAAAGATTGAAGTATTGGATCTCTTTGTGTTTAGGACGACACTGCCCAGCTGTTTTTGGGTCAGTGTTACGAGAGTGGCTTTGGCGTACCACAGAACTTCAACAAAGCTGCTCACTTTTACAAACAAGCAGCTCAAGCCGGCAACAAACAAGCCAAGAGTTTACTTAGGCAACACAGTGACACACACACTAAAGGTGAGTGCATGTACAGTAATAATATGTCTGCAATGGATTATTATAAATAATAATAATAATGTGAGTCCTGTTGTCTTTTCTCCGCTGAAGATGTGGTGATGCGCTCCATCCAGTCAGCTCCATGCTTCTCTGTGGCTGACAGTCGGCTTCTGCCGCCACCCTCCTTGCTGACTACTTCCAGACATCCGGCAACTTTTCCGCTCCTCCCTCACTCCTGGAGTACGGGGAACCTTGGAGCTTCCCTGTCATTGTCCTCCACACCCCTTCTCCTCCAGCCGTCCCCCACAGAGAGGGGGCGCTGTCAGTGGACTGTAGGAGTAGGGTAGATAGACAAACAGTAGGATTACAAAAAGAAAAAGGTCAGTGTGCACATTCAGTGAAGTCTGGATGGAAGTAAGCTAGTCGGTTAGTAGAAATTACACTTTTGCTGAATCCGTATTGCTTTCCTGCCCCTCCGGCTTCTCTCCATCATAGCATTTATCCCAAGCAAATTTGCCATTTTGATTCAGCCTCATTGTTTGTTTTCAGCAAAGTTATCAGAAAATAAGCTTTCTTTGTATAAAAAAAACGTGCTTTTTTATCATGTCTAAATATGTAAAGAACTTGGTGCCTTTGGTGTTTTCACTTCCTTATAAGTAGCATGGCGTCTTTAACATCTACAAATGTGTTTAACCATGTGTTTCTGTGTGTATTGATGTGAAAATGCCATCTTTATCCTACCAAAGTCTATTGCCTGCACTGTTAAAACGCACTGTTTTAAATAAATACATTAAAATATAAATATTTTGTGATTTGAGTTTTATTTTTGTTTTTAAAAAAATCACTTCCCAGAAGGTATTTGACTTCAGATTGTAATATCTGAGCGTTTAAAGGCAGGTTGTCGCCGTCCGAGCAGATCTTTTACAGTCATGTCTCCTCAGAGTGAGGTGATTTTTTTTTTTTTTTTTCCCGATGATGTGTGATTTCATTACCTGAAATGCCAAACAACCCCGGCAGATTTATTATGGCTGCGTCCCCTCCGTGCAAAGGCGCTGCCGCGTCCGCACCTCTGATTGGCCGGCTGCGCGGGCGCTCCACAGCGCCGCGCCTCTCCGGGATTCTCTGGCGCAGAGAAACAGCGTAGCTTCAGCCGCCGTGACAGGGAGGACCGAGCCGGGGTTGAGGAGGAGGGGGCCCCCCGAAGATGATCTGATTCCACAGGGGTCCAACCGGCATTTCGAAGCTTCGGCTGTCGTTGGAGGAGAGACGCAGGAGCGGTGACGCGGTGAGTGGACGCAAACGGATGCTCTCGATGGGATGCGCTCCCCTCCCAGTGCGGCGGTGATGGGGCTGGATGCCCAACATGGACTGCGTCTGTTTTATATTTACAGATAAGCTTCCACAGGAATATTAACTCATCCACCCGGGGATTTGAGGTAAATCTGATCCATGTAGCGGTTTCTAGTTCGGCAGTGAGGGAATTTATCGAGGCAGCAAAAAAAGGGGGTTTGAACACTCCACCCATGACATCATCCACTTTTCCAAGTTCATTTTCTCCAATGCTCGGGGTTTCATCTGTTGCGTTTTGTTTTTATTGGGAGGATCGTGTCGCACTGGGATAAACGAGAAAGGCTAAATCCTAATATATTACAGTTTGGTGCTTATTTTGAGGCATTACAATCTTGATGAATGCGTAAAACGCGTTTTTTTATGTGAAATCGTAACATTTGTCTTGCCTCTGAGTTCCTACAAATTGATCAGTCATTACTCATTTCATTTTCTTTAAAACCTGTGCTCATTCTGTCAGAAAACAAGTTTTACTCCATTATTTTTGCAGAAAATCCAATAATATATATATATTTTTAAAACAAGTATCAGTGCAAAATTTACCAAGCAAAAGGATTGCTTTACTTAAAGCAATGCTAGATAAACACACAACAGATTTCTTCAACTTGGAGCTTCCCTTTTGTGTTGACTGTGTCCTGCAAACTGCTGTGTCATTCTCTTCTCCCTCTTCCTCTAATAAGCTTCTCTTCCTCGCTGCCCCTGGCCTGCACCCTATGGTCCACTTTGTCCACTAACAGACCTGGCTGCATTGATATGAGGCTGGATGTGTCTGCAGTGCACAGGCACACAAAAGGAGTTCTTCATAATGGAATTCATCATCTGAGTCATACCTGCTTTGAATTGCACAGCAACATCACATTAGGACGGACTAACCAACAAAAAAATATATAATAATTTACAGAGCATATCTAAATGACCCCCTCCCTACAGTGTCTTGTATTTTTCCGCTTAGGTCATTAAAGTGAATAGAAATCTTTTTATTCTTGTATTTTTCTGAGTATAAGTTGCACTTATTCTTCTTCTTCTTCTTCTTTTTCTTTTTTTTTTTTTTTCTGCATAGTTTGGTCTAAAGTGCGACTTGTATGTGATTTTTGTTATAAAAAGCAATGACCACTAGAGGGCAATGTAGGTGTGTATTCGTATTCCCTACTGAGATCAACGTAGAAGAAGTGCTGCACAGTCTTACGCTGAGCTTGGCGGAATTGTTCCAAAGTGACACAGAGGAGGAAGAATTCAACACATTTGACTTAAAATGATATAAAGACTTTACTGGACTCTATAGTCTTAAATTTGTTTATACATGTCCTCCATTGTGAGAAAATGCTATTAGAACAATTTAAAAACAACAAAAACACAATTTTCATTGGGAGTGGGCTTTTAAAGGGTTTTTTCCCGCTGACATGATTATATAGCACATGTTCTTTGTGCTATATACTAGATACCCCTGCATGAAGCTAAATAAGCCGCAATGTGTCATTGACGTGTGCATATATTCAGTTTATTATTGTACATATCTATTCTGGGCTGCACGTTGGCGCAGTGGTTAGCGCTCTTGCCTCACAGCAAGAAGGTTCCCAGTTCAAGTCCTGGCAGGGGGACTTGAAACAGTGTCACCAATAGGGAGACCTTTCTGTGTGGAGTTTGCATGTTCTCCCTGTGCATGCGTGGGTTTTCTCTGGGGACTCCAGCTTCCTCCCACCATCCAAAAACATGCTTCATAGGTCAATTGGTCACTCTAAATTGCCTTCGCCCATGAGTAGCCGGGTTATGCTCCGGCAACCCTGTGACCCCGAAAGGGATAAAGCGGTTCAGAAAAAGAATAAATATCTATTCTGCCACTATGATCTGTCTTTCGAGATGAAATGTTCATTCTTGTTCCCATATTTTGTTACAAATGAAAATTAATTAAATTTCCCCCAAAAGTGCATTTTTGGGCTTCTGCAACTTATAGTCCAGAAATTCTGTAGTTAAATTTCAGTTTCGAGTAAAATCAGAGTTAGAAGCAGTTTTATTGACCAAGTAGGTGTAAACAATAAAATAATAACAAAAACTACAACATTTAAACCAGTTTAATACTTCTAATGTGTGTGGCTTTTTGCAATTCATACAAGTCTGTTTTTTTCCGACTCACAAAAAAGAACCCTTAGAGACTTGACAAACAAGTCACCCGAGGTTGCTACACAGTTTGTATTTCCTAAAAAATGAGGGCCTTTTTCCCTAAATATAGATATTTTCAGGAGATATGAGACTTTTCTGCAAATTGCTTGAACCTGTTGACTTTAAAGAAAGCTCTGATTCAGCACAAACACCACTGTTGTACATCAGAGTGACAACAGAACAACACAACAACTGCCCATCCCAGTGGATGGAGGCTGATATTGAAAAACTTGCTCACTCCAGGGATTTTTGCTACGTCTGAAACGTCTTCTCAGTCTATCTTGCTTTAAAATCAGCTGAGTTTGACTTTTGCTGTATCTCCAAGCAGAGGTGCTGATGGTGACTGCTGTGTTGTTCCAGGCACATTTGTTCCCAGTGATGTTTATGCTTGCAGGTCAAAACGTGTTTTCCACCTGCTGGGTTTTGCACCGAAGAGTTTTAGCCTATAGTGGTTAAGCAGGTGAATACAATGTATGTGTCACAATGAGAGATCAGAATGACTGTCAGACCTTCTCATCATTGATATCCATCTGTCTGTGTTCAGCATCAAAGAGCACCCAGAGATAAAAGAGATCAGACATGCCTGGCTTGTTAGCAGGAGCTGGCACTTCTTAGAGCAGCTTACCGCTCAGCTCCAGCTTCAAAAGTTAGTCCCAGTTTAAATGCATTGTGGGTCTGACTTCATCACTGCATGCTGTGAGTTTTTTAGCACTTCAGCAGAAAAAATGAGTGAAGGAGTTTGAGAATTCTCATCAAATGAAGGTTTGTCTCATTCCTTTTTAAGAAAATAGATGTGTTTACTTTTCAACTGAATGTGACTCATGTGGAGTGGAATTCTGCATCAAAATGCTACAGGTCAGGTGATTCTTCTGTGACTTCTTAACAGTACATTTCTTCTCTCAGCCTAATCCTTGAGGGGTGTGTCCACGGAGCCATGATGTCAGTCCAAACTACATCCCTCTCTCGCTCTGGCTCCACCCCTTCTACTGGAGGTCTGGCTAATCGCCCTTCCCCGAACCCACCAAACTCTCTCAGCCTTCGCTCATCTTACAACCAGCTGCTTGGCCGGGATATCATTAAGGAATCGATGGAAACAGGAAGCTCGGCCACCCTGCCCAAGAGCAGGCAAAAGAGCACAATGACCAGTGTGCGAAGCGCCATGGGAATCAGTGACAACCTGGCTTTGTCGTCTAAAAATCAATCTGCAATCAAAGGTAGGGGCCTTCCAACCAAGTCTTCCTCCAGTTCTGCTCTCTACTCTTCCTCCTTTTCATCGTTTTTTAACCCAACCAACCCCAAACTGGCAAAGAATGGAGCCAACATGCAGAGGCGGGCTGAGAGTCAGCAGCTGGAGCTGAGCAGGGCCAACACTGTGGACAAAATTCACAACCATTTGATTGATAACCCAAGTTCAGATTGGCCAGAGTTTGGCAAAGACAACTCACAGTTGCCCCCGTATCGTAGGAGGACCAAGAGCTTCTTGGAGTACCATGGCAAAGGCTGGGATCTGGATTCAGGAAAAAAAGATGACAAGAAAGAGAACAAGCATCAGCCGTCCTCGGAGAAGGAGCAGGCCAGTCCTGCTAAAGAAAGGGAGAGCCAAAAAGAGGAGAAGCTGAGCAGCAAAGACTCAAGTCTGGAAGAGAAGGAAGATGTGGAGGTTGTGGTGGAGGAGGATGAAGTAGATGAGCCCACTCCAACTCCAAAACAACCCCTGCTACCAGTGGTGATGGAAGCTCCTCTTTCCCCAACCTCCTCTTCTTCCACAGGCAGCCCCGAGTGGACACCGGAAAACCACAGCAACCTCCAAAGCCAAGCTCCAGCACATGTCAGAGGAGAGCATTGTGGTCAAGTTCAGGTGTGTCCACGTAGTCCTGCTAAGCCCCCACGAAGCTCCCAGCCTCGGGTGATCAAAGTGGAGCTGCACCCCAACAACGAGAACCAGTTTTTGCAGCAGTATCCTCCATCGTCACCCAAGCAGCCCAGAGCAGCAGAGAAGAACAATCCTGCCAAGACCCAGGCTCCTCCTACCCTGACCATCCCTGAAGCAGAAACTGGACTCCCTAAAGTGAGTTTAAAAATGGATCTGAATCCCGACACCCCTTCAGAGGATGAGGACTCTAGCTGGACCACTTTGTCCCAGGAGACACCATCTCTGCAGACTCCAAATGAAACAGGTCAGTTGTGTTTTTTCTGTTGTTTTCATCAAGGTTTTCAATTCAAAACTGTATTTTCTGGGTCATTCTGTAAATCACAAATTAAGCATTAATGAAGCTGAGCTATTTTTGCTTTTTTTTTTAAACGGACGTGTCAAACAAACATGCAGTTTACACGTATTGACGTGACCACAAGTGTTTGTGTTTCCCTCATGTTCAATCTGCTTTCCCTCTATCAGCAGATGTATGGGTTGAAGGGGACCTGCCCCCGGGCTGGCGGGAGATATCCGACTCATCTGAGGTCTATTTCTGGCACGTTCCTACCGGCACTACACAGTACGACCGACCTGTTGCCTCCGACAACACCTCGTCCAAAAGTGAGCCAGGCGTCGAGCTTGACCAGCAAAGTGACAAACAGGAGTCTCTGAAACTGCCGACGGAGGTGAGAAGCCCCACAGAAGTCATCTTTAGCATCATGTAAATGTTAGAAAACATACCATCATCAATTAAAATCTATTTCAAAAGGCTCATTAAGTGCACAATTACTATTTAAACTTACTTTTGTTTGTTCTCAAGGACAATAAATGTCATATCTTTGGAAAAAATAAAGTGAGAATATAAAAAAATGGATATTGTTGAAGGACAGTAAAACCAAAATACTGAATCTTTTTTTTTTTAATTAGAACAATATGACTAATTATTAAATGAGAATTGGCTCCCCATTTAAATAAGTTGGGAACTCTTTTCCTTGAGCTCTATTTTGTATTTGAAATTAACATCATTTGACAATGTCAGATAAGGACAGCATGTCACAAATGCAAAACATTTGTATCAAAGTCTCCTTTTTTAAAGCATTTATTACATTTTTTTTGCCAGAGCAAATCCAGAGAAATACAATAAAACTGCTCAGATTTAAAGACATTTTTAATCATTTGGCAGATGCTTTATCCCAAAAAAGGCACATTTTTGTAGTTATGTTTAAGCGGCACAAATTCCTCCAATTTTCTGTTGCTCTGTAATTGTTTTTGAAATGCTGGAAATTCATTTGGCCATCACTAAGGTTGTTTTTTCAGCTCTTAAAAGGTTCTGTTAAAACATCACAATCCTAAAATATACACAAGAGTGACTTCCATTGTCCTTAGAGGTAATATCCTGTAACTATCAAGCCATCACATTCAGTTTGTCGTAAAGCTGCTGGGTCATTTTTTTTTTTTACAATTTATTTGAATGTATTTTGTGGATTTTACCTAAGTCTTGCTAAACGCTTCTCTGTTTTCACCCTTGTTTTCCCTGTAGCGCCCAAGCAGCCTGATATCCGACAGCTCGGTGGAGCCTGTTCCGTCCCCCACTGGCTCATTTTCCTCCCGATCCTCCTCCTCCACACCCTCCAATACTATGACTTCTCCTGGACAAACTGCGGACACCACCACCACTCGCACTGCCAACGTAAGTTCAATTGTTTCAGCTATTCTCTTGGTGTGACTCCAGTGTTGCTTTTGGAAACTATTTTGTAGGCCTGTTGTTCTTAAAACAAATGAAGATGTAACTATAACGCATTTAACATATTTGAATGACTAAAGAAATACATATTATTTCATCAAATTCTATTTAACTTATAATTTCTGTTAAAACTAATGATAATTTCTTTCACAGGTGATATCAATTGAACTGAATTAAAAATGTTTTTTTTATACAAATTGGTTTTTAAATGGTCAAAACTAGGCACACTTCTTTTAAACTAATCTGGCAATCTTTATTATTATGGTGCTAATTTCATCTTCTTTTGTTTCAGGAGCTGAAGGACTATCCAATCTATCCAGATCCCAGTCTTAAAGCATTTGAAGGAGCAACTCTGCGCTATGCCTCTCTAAAACTCAAGTAAAACTCACACTGAAAGAAAATCATAATGTCTGCTAACAGATTTTCTGCTAGATAGGAGTTGCATTTTATTTCTATGCAAAGTAGTAATCTTGGCATTTATATACATATATATGTTTTTCTTTTGTTTTTCTTTTTCTCCACAGTCCCACAGCGCAGCTGCAGATTGTGGACCTTGACAGCACATATTCGGATGCAGAGGCAATGGTAATCTACTGAAAAGTATGTAGCAACATAGACAGTATGTCAACAAGGACAAAGCTGGAAGTGCTGTGAGACAAACGCAGATGCAATATCTGTCATGAATAAATATGTGGCTTGAGTTTTGTGCATAATTGTTTGGGAAAGAAATTTACAGATATTTATTTCTTAGTCGGGTGCTTTTGCAGTCATATAAACTCTTAAATTGTCTTTTTTTTATTCTGACAAAATAAATAATCATTTGATATAATGGTAAATGGAGTTTACTTGTTTTATGCTTTTCTACCTTCCTTGAAGGCACAAAGTGCTTTACAGTCACAGTTCGAACGTTCCCCATAATAGGTAAAGTTGACTCCTGCAAGGTGAATGTGATTGTTTAGCTGGTTATAAGCAGCATGAAATTTAAAGTTAAAATTTGGTTTGACTAACTGTCACATCTGGAGAAGGTACTACTGAACCACAGGGTTTTGTTGCAGAACGACATTCACCCAAAAGGCAGCATTTTCCTAGGAGTCATATTTTTCATCTTACTTAGACAATGTCAAAGCACATCCTGTATTCGTTACAGCCCAATGCCTCAGTTTGAGAAACGTCTGGCAGCTAAGCGAGTCTGGACATAGCTGTCACATCTGACGTAACGCAGTGAGCGTCCTTTGGAAGGTGGTGATTGCAGGGAATAAATTAAAAAGCTCAGCATCGCTGTTTTGGAATTTAACGAATCCAGTTTGAAAAGGTTTCTGTTAATTATATTGTCCATAAAAGGTAAAGTCTGCATTAGTTGTAGACAGCATTTATTCCTAATAAAGTCAAACTGTCCTGTTAACACTCAGCACCACAAATAAATTACTATTTATGGTATAATAATATTGATTGTGTTTTTCAAATTAAACAAATTTATCAGCATGCATTTACAATGTGATCATGAACTTGTTCACCTCCAATGCTTGCCTTTCTTTTTGAGAGAACAGCTCCACCACCTGGTCACTCTATAAACTGAGCTGCATGAATTGTGTTAGCAGCCATCAGTGGTTTCATCACACGGATGTTCAAACTGTTGCATATGAACCACCTGCACCCAGAGGTCCAGTGCATCAAAAAACTGCAATAAATTCTACGAGGCTCTGGACATTCAATAACATATAAATTGTTCGTTCAAATTAAACATTTTTGGCCACAAATAATTACTTTGTGAGCCCAACTTAGCATCTTTTGGACACAAAGTAGCATGTTATCATTATTTTTTAAAGACAAGTTAGTTTTTCAGTATGATCAGTTCCAACTACTAAATTGTGGCCACAAATTGCTACTTGCTACTACAAAAATATTAATTTGTGAGCTCAACGTGCTGATTTATTCCCACAAAATGCTAATAAAGGCTAATTTGTTGCCACAAAAGACAACATTGTGACCACAATATAATAATTTAATAATATTTGACAAAAAAATGCTAATTTATGGCCACAAAATACTAATCTGTGCACAAAAAATCCTAAAAACGTGGCCACACTAATTTGTTACCACAACTGATTAAATTGTGGGATCAAATTGTGTTTTTACGTCTTGTCCAGAGCTCCTTAAAACTCAAACAATCGAGCAATCTTTAAAAAGTTATGCAGATGTTTGACTTGCCATAAATGATTACTGTGGTGACTGTGCCAAATGAAAAGCAAAAAATGAGTGAAGTTGTCTCTTGGCACTCAGACTTACCCTTTCTGTGATTTTCTGTAAATAATCCTCACTGCAAAACGTTTGCAGACCCCTGCTTTTTATGTCTTGTTCTTGAAAATATGTGTCTGGTTACACAAATCTTAAGGTCTTACTGACAGTAAAAAAAAAGGTAAAGAAATGTCTTTATCAATGAAGAGATGTTTAATCCGTTGTTCCTTTGGAACAAGCTACATGTATTCTCAATTTACTTCAAATAATGAACTACAAAATGATTTCAAAAATCTAGGCTGATGGCCAGTGCCTAATCATTACATTTTTGCTTTAATTAGTTGAATTAATGTTTTTCTACTGGCCTGCAGGGTCGGGCTGTGGTTATCACCTTGGCTTCACAGCAAGAAGCTCCTGATTTAAATCCCAGCTGGGTCCCCTCTCTTTAAAATTTGCATGTTGTCCTCATGGATGCCCGAGTTTAATTCAGGCACTTCAGCTTCCTCCCACTGTTCAAAAACATGCAGTATAGATACATTGGTGATTCTTAATTGTCCCTTTGATGAAAACTGAAATATGTGTAGGTGTTTGTCTGCATGGTGCTTCACTTTAAATGAAGTCCTTCCCAACCTACTTTATTGACGTAATTTATAAAACCGCATGCTGGGTGGTACTAAAAGACATTCAGCTAATTTATGCATTGAAAGATAACTTATCTGTCTTTATGTCCCAGTCCTTTCCAGTGCGCTCTCTTGGTTGGGTGGAAATGGCAGAGCAGGACCTTTGTGAGGGCAGGAGCAGTGTGGCTGTTCACCAGTGTATCAGACAGCTGTCGTACTGCAGGAGGGACATTCGGGACTCTGCTGGAGTCTGGGGAGAGGTCAGTAAAAAATGCTTTTGAATTGTCATTCATGCAAAATCTGACAAAACACGACAACCTCATCATGCCACACATTTACTGCCCATACATTTAAATAAATCTGTGCAGTGTTCCAGCAGTGCAACACATGAGGAACAAATACTTTTTTTCTGTGTTGAGTTGCATTAATGGTTCAACAAGCTCTTGCATTCCTAAATTAATGATGTTGGATTGTTTAGAGGTGTGATGCTTAACCGTTGTGTAATAACAATCTCAGAATTAGTTAGAAGAAGAGCAACTGGAAGGTTGGCAGTTCAATTCCCATCTGATCACATTTAATCCCTATCTTCAGTTGTTTCGCTTCTGGAGGGCTCAGTTAAGTGTCTTAGCTTAAAGGGTGTGAAGAGTGTTGAAAAAAATAAGATTGGTGGAACCTGCAAAAAATAACATTTTAGGAAGATTTTTAGATCAATTTTCCTCAACAAGGGGTTATGACAGAATTTAGTTTGCTACTGATAAAAAACAAATAGTCTAGGAATGAAAGAAAAGCCCCATAAATTAAATAAAGTTAGTTTGTGTATTTTTAGATGTCTGCGTAAAGTTTACTAAATCAAATCAAATTAAACTCTATGTTTTCATACAATTATTGTAACACCAATAATTGACTACTTGATTGATTGATTGATTTCAAGCAATTTTCAGCAGTGAAAACAAAGGAAAAAATAATAATAAAAAAAAAAAGACACAGAAAAATTATTACATAAAACATTGTAAAAACTCACAACCCACTACTGAAAAAGAAAAAAAAAACTTAATGCCCCAAATCCTACACCCGGTAACTCTCCGCGGACTGACAAAGGCCCAAACTTGAACCTCTCCACTTCAGTTTGTAACCTAAACCACACCTTGACCTGCTCGTTGTCTTACAGGGTAAAGGGATGCTTTTAGTCCTGGAGGATCGCATGTTAAGCCTGGTGGACCCGGATGACCGCAGCTTGCTCCACTCTCAGCCAATCAGCAGCATCCGCGTCTGGG